>OY282640.1:65097921-65820421 GCA_958299015.1 Tetanocera ferruginea | reverse complement strand
GCGGTAAAACTTCTAAAAGTATTTTGTGTGATTAAATTTAAAATTCTATCTTGACTTTAAGATATTCGTTATTGTTTTTATGTCACAATTACTCACTTACTTAGCTGGTGCTTACCGTAAGTCGGTTTTGGGCTCATCGAAGAATATACGCCAGTATCGTAGTTGAAAACTGAATTTGAAAAGATATATTTTTGGATCATTGGCGTATTAACCATTTAATCGCTCAAGGTTGTAATCCGGTAATATATTATGTTGGTCTTAACCTCATCATAACAAAAGATTTTTTTGGATTGATTATATTTACGAATTAACTTTGATTATATTTCATGAAAACTGAAGTTTCTTGCTATCGACTCTTAATTAAAAGTTGACTAGCACTTAAGATGTAGAGTGATATTTTGTCCCCCTTAGTGGGTTATAAAATAAAGCATTTTACAGCTTTGATTATTTTTTTTAAATGAAAACGACTTTATTTCAATATTTATTTAAATTTATACTACCCCGACAACAATCAGTTCGTACGCCTGCATTTTTTATATTATTAGCACTTTCAACTTTTATTTATTTATTAATTTATTTACGATAGTAGTTGATATACCGTTGGAACATTTCATATTTTCTCTAAAATACAAAATTTAATTTTTTATCTTATGGTGTGTTGTTTAGATTCTGGATTAATAAAACTACACAAGTGTAAAACACCCTGTATCTTGAAAATCCTACCACAACGGCAAAAAAAAAACACCCTGTATCTTGAAAATTTTACCACAACGGCAAAAATTGAGAACAGATTTGGAATCAGGGTTGAAAGCTTATATAGAAATTGTATTGGGTTTTCCGGATCCTACATTTTTAATTTAATTTAATTTTTGATGACGTATTGGACAGTTGACTTTGCTAATTCTAAGGGCTATGCAATATCTAAATAACTTTTGTGTAAAAGAAAGCTTTTAACAATTAACTTTCTTATTTCTTCACAAACCGCTTTGCCACGTGCCATAGTAGAAAATCATTAAAAAAACTACGGGTATAAATTACAGAGTATCCAAAATTTTCTCAAAACATTCTCAATTGATATACAGAATTAGCAAAAAATAATTTGTCCCGTTATCCTTGTGCATACTCGTATTCTTTCTATCGTACGAATTGAATGTTGTCAGTTTTTGGATTGCATGTTAGGACTGTGTTGGTTAATCTCACTATTAACATTGTTGTTTTTTTAATTTGTTTTTTTTTTGCTATTAATTCTGAAAAATTACATTTCAAGCTTTAAGGATACTACACTCTTTTTATCAGAAATATTGTTTTCTAATTATAAATAAAAGTTGAAAGTAGGGCTATGACTCTTATTCGAAGTTTTTGAACTTCGAAGTATTCGAAGTTCGAAGCTTCGTTTCAAAACTTCGAAGAGGAAAAAAACTTCGGATTTACGAAGCTTCGAACCTTGACTATTCGTTCAACATAAAAGAATTCGAAGCTTCGAAGTTTTTACTCAAAATATTTCAAAATTGTTGTGCCTGTGTGATACACTTCGATATGAGAAAAAAACATGAGATCCTGGGTGTGGAGCATTTATGCACTATCAAAAAAAATTGTTAATTCTAACAAGAAAACGACAATAATATTGGTTAAAATAGCATTAACAATAGCAATTGTTGAATTCTGGTTAGAAGTAACAATCGAAATTGTACAATTTTCGTAATTATATTTTGATGGCAGACTTGTCATTTATGAATGTAAAAATGTCAAAACATAATGTCAAAAATGTTTAAACGTCATAAATGAAGTGACAAAAATCAAACGTCAAAAAATTAAACATCAAAAATTTCATGTCAAAAATTAAACGTCAATAAATTTAAATTTTTCTGTAAAAAAAGTCTTGCATTTAAAATACGAATTTTATTGATAATATTTCACAATTATTTTTAGCAGGAATTTTTGTTTTATTCAGAATTTTTAATTAAACTTGGCTGGTTGAAAGCAGTTTTCGCTTCAGTCTTTCGTTGCTTTCGTCTACCTCTTCTGTGGAAAAACCTGTTGGACAATCTGCTTTAATAAATTAAATTTTCTTATAAAAATAAGACGCACGCTTAATATTCAAAATCAAGATCTTCATCCATGTCTTAAGAAAATATCTGCACGGAAAAGTATCGTTTAGATTAAGAATCATGGTTTAACATCAAAGCACCGAATATGAAATATGAATAGACACCATCAAATATAGCTTAATGATATAAAATGTAATCATTATATTTACCTTCATTTCGTTAATTATATGTTCCTTTTGCAAGCACCAGCATACAATTTTTATATTCTGCTGAATTGAAGTTTAAAAAAAAAAAACAAAAAATTTCAATTTTTTTTTTTTTTTTAATTGAAGTTTAAATTTTTTCAACAAACAATTGAATTGTTGAATTCAACAATAAAAAAAAACAACAATAAATTTAACAATACTACAATTAGAATTGTCAATCTTTGAAAAGAAAAAATTAAAACTCAAAATCAAAGGAAAATTTGATCATGGAAATTGTTAAATTTATTAACAATTGAAATTGTTGAATTTTAACAATAATTTTGGGAGAGTGTACTAAAAGTTCTGATGCTCAATCAACGATTTGCAATCTATGCTAGCGAGTATTGTACTCGCATGGGTCCACGAGTTCACTTCGTGCGCATCTAAAGATGCACTCAATTTTTCCAGAAGAATATTAAATTAAGAAATTAGTCGAGACCGTAGCGAGAAAACTGTACAAGCATGTACAAAGTTAGAAGCCTGCCGTCGGCTGCCATTCAACTTTATGCCCAGCCGCGAATTCAAGGAATTCATGGATGTTGTCGAACCTGGTTTTACATGCCCTTCGAGTGAGACAATCGTATAGCGTCTGCGCGTGCTCGAGGATGGAATAAAATGCAAAATAGTTGCAATATTGCAGAAATTCGAATTTATTGCATTGGATACAGACTGCTGGACCTCTCGCGCCATGGATGGTTTTCTAAATGTGAATGCACATTTAATTGACGATCAATGGCAGCCGCAGATATTGACGCCTAGTACGCAGGAAGTAGAAGAAAGACACACATCCGAAATTTTAGCCGATTATCTGCAAGTGATTGTTATTTGTTATATCAAACTGGGTATCATTCGAATACTCGAAGAATTGAATTCTTCGAAGTTTTTCCTATTCGAATAGTAATATTTGAAGCTTCGCCTCAAAAACTTCGAAGCTTCGAAAAAACCGAATATGAACAGCCCTAGTTGAAAGTGCTAATATTATAAAAAATGCAGGCGTACGAACTGATTGTTGTCGGGGTAGTAAGGTCCGGAGTACAGTCATTCGAAATTGCAATAGACAAAATTATAAAAAAGGATCTCATTGATCTGAACACATTTGGTTCATTTAAATTAATTGTTTAATTTTCATTTAAAAAAAACTCCGTAACTAACACAAACCTTTAAAAATTTCCTTAAAATGAAAAATTGAAGTAAATCTTTATGAAAAAGAATTTTTAATGCAGGATAAATAAAGTGTTCACACTTATTAACTTTTTTGAATTGTGTAATAATTTTCGATGAATATTTAAAAACAAGTTAGGAAACTCAGTTAGCCCGACTATAAAATACCTTAAACCTCCTATAATATTCAAATCTATATAAGGAACATTTCCCAATAATCGCTACCAAAGAAAAAAAATCTTATATTAAGACTAGCAGGCCACAGTCGTCCATTTTCTCTTTATCAATAATACCTTTGTATATTTGAAAAATTTCAATAATAAAAAAAGTTAAAATATTTGCATATTATTTGTATTTGGAAGCAAATTATATTAAACAGTATAATTATAATAAAGTGAAGATATTTCCATTTTAGTTATTTAATACTTCAGTATTAACAATTTTTTTTATTCATTGGCATTACCAGGAATAAGAAAAATCTGATTTTCTGCTGTACCGACTCGTTTACCATAATCTACTTCTACGTTTTTCAAAGTTTTGTATTAAATATTTATTATACTCCACCCGCAAAGCGTAGCGGGCACAATAATTTTATCACGAAATTTTTTTCACGACCATGAGCCGATTAAGCCATGTTCGTCTGTCTATCTGTTCATTAGTTTGTCCACGCGATTACAGCCGTGTCTTTATTGCAAATCTTTTTAAAGTCCATAATGAAATAATTTTCATTATTTGAGATTTGTCATACAGTGGTGCTCCAGTTTAATGAAAGATATAATGTCTAGGGTCGTTCGGTAAATCGAAAAGTTCATTAAATCGGTAATACTATTTTCGAGTTTTTTATCATATAACAAAGCTTATAAATTTGTCAACTTGAAACAAATTTCCTTATATTTTTTGTTTTAATTATGCACTCCAATAAAGTTGAATTTTTTAACTTGTTTTAGATATAATTAATTATTATTATTAAATGTTTAGAAAGCTGCTGGTTAAAATCTGTTCACACTCCAAATGAAAAATCCAAGATTATGTCCCTACAATAAAAGGAAACCCTACAATATGTTTATTAACCCGAGAGGACTGTTTGAGAATTAGATAAGTAAATACATATTAATGTTATTACAAATTCAAAAACAAACGAAGCGAGCTCAGAGAAGCAAATGCTGTTAAATAGAATTTCAAATGTTCGCAATATAGAGTTAACAACATTAAATAAGGGTTCGTTATATTGGAAGTTCGTTAAATCGGTGTTTGCTAAATTGGAGCACCACTGTAATGCTTAAATTTGAAACATATACCCTCACCGAGAAAAAAAAATATAGTAAAAACAACAATATTTCGCACTTATTCGAAATTATGAGAATTTTTGTTGTTACAACAAAAAACTTGTTAGAATGAATAATATATTGTTGACTTTTAAATTTTAGCTTAGTAAAAGCAACAAATTATTTGTCACTTATACAGTGGAATTTCTGTTGATCCATTTAAATGAGAAACTTGTTGCTATAAGTGCAAAATTGTTGAAAATTGTTAATTGTAAAAACCATTAGGTTTATCAACTTTTTTGAGCGTTCAAACTATGTTGAACGACATAGTTTGTTCGCCAATTTCTAGGTGAATAAAAAGATTCCAAGCAGAGCTGTGCGAATATTTATATTTTTAAAATAAATTATGTCGATATATTCATATTTTTTAATATTAAATATTTGAGATTATGTGATTACATGATTATGTTTTAAGCGAACGAACTTAGTTTGCTACTGTTTGTACAACAAATTGAAATGTTGTACTGCAGCCCTATCATCCATGTGTTCTGCAACACTGTAATAAAACAAAGTATGTGTGTATATCAAATTGAGTTGTAGTCAAGTGCGCAGCGTTTGTGTAAATATATAAAATTGTTTCTTTTGCTTGGAATTAATAAAATTAAAAGTAAGTATTCAATTCATAGTGTTATTCATAGAGGCTAATAACAAAGTGAGCGCCATAAGCGAAGCGGTAATTGAAGCTTTGCTTGTAGCTGCTCTATCAGAGCCTTTTCTGCTAAAACACAGACAAAGTCCTGAGCTTCGAGGGCACTATTTTACTTTAGGGCCCAGTCCCCAAAATTTTTTACTTAATGTATTTGGACCCTCTTAGCCCAATGGTGTTTTAAAAAGTCTCGGTCTCTATTGGTTTAGGAGATAAAATTCGCGAAAGTTCGAAAATTCAGTGCAAATGTTGATTACTGGGCTCTAAAGCAAAATTACTCCGCTTAGAGTATTGTCATGCATCGCCTCATAGCGTTCACTCTGATATCAGCCTACTCTACTATGCGAGAGCACTCGGTAGTTTTCCAATTTTATATATAAAATACTTTCAAATACAGTCAAAAGAAAGTGTACACGACTGGCTTTCAGGACTTCAATTTCATTTCAGGCTTTTGCAATATGGTTTGATTCAACTTTTTAAGTTTTGGTAAAATAGTCTTTCATTGTTTCTCAATTTATAAACAAACAAAAACAACAATGTTGCAACAACAAAATATACTCTGCAAAAACTAAACCTACTTATGGTTTTACGCGTCAAAAGATAGTCAACAGTGCAGCATTACGTAAAAAAAAATATGAATTCAGTATTGAAAAAAATAAGTATTTGTTATAATCGTTGGATATTTTGTATTTTTGTTAAATTTTTGTTGTTGATTGTTTTTAAATTGATGAACAATAAAAGACCATTTTACAAAAACTTAAAACTGTTGATCAAACCTTACAGCAAACGCCTGAAATGAAATTGAAAACATAACACACAGTCGTGTTCACTTTCTTTTGTCACTGGCTGTATTTTATTGAAACATGTACGTTCTAGATCTTTATGGATGAAACTGAGTCGGAGGATATAGTGGACTACTGCAGTTTTGACATTATTAATCTCGATGAAAATATATCAAATTTATTCATGCAATGGAGTCTTTCAGACGCAGCAATTTCTACATTGGTAGAGTGTAACGTAAGAACGACACAGATTTTGGGAATGATGCATTGTCATGACATAGACGACATTTTTAATGAAAGAAGTTTAATTGCTGAAAAAATAAAATTTCGCCATAATTTGATGGAATGGCGCAAAAGTAATGTAAGTTCAAAATAAATTTAAATTAAATTTAATGTTTGCTTAATGTTTCCATGTAGCCCACTTTTATGTTGTTAAAGCAGTAATTACTATGTCTTTCTTACTATGTAATTACTATTACTTCAATGAATGATCATTTAAAAATACAACCGAAGGTACTAGTTGTAGGAGAATCACCGGACGAACTCTGTGAATTTTACGTATACTGAAATTAAGTTTTGTATAAAGTTCCAATTCTTTTAAGAGCTATTGACCTGACTATAAAAATATGCTTCGTATTCCATCTTGAATACTCGGCGAAGAGCAAATTTGTTTGGATGTTTCTGCAGAAGTATACATATGTATCAAATATTTTCTTTGAAGAAAGTTCCTAAAATAGAAAAAGTAATTAATATATTAAAAAATGCTAAGTAATTTGCAGTCCTCAGAAATATCCAAACATATTTGCTCTTCGCCGAGTATTCAAGGTGGAATACGAAGCATATTTTTACAGTCAGGTCAACAGCTCTTAAAAAAGTTGGAAATTTGATTTCTTTATAAGTGATTTCTTATAATGTAAGGAAAAATCTTATGCTGTAATAACTGAATTATGTTCGAAATACTTATTTTTAAATTGCACGTTTACACGATTTTGGACCAGAGAAGACGAAAGTGGTCCCATGTGTATTTTTGCGAGCTAATTTCAAATCCGCAGTCTATTTTTTCTATCCGGTTAAGTTTTGGAGACACAGACAAAAATGTTAGAAACGGTTATTTTTCAATTAATTGAACCATATCTTTTTAACGCATCGGCCAAATTAAATTTACTTTTGTAGGGATTGAATAAGCAATTTTATATATTATAATATGCACCGTTACTTTCATTTTGGCCAATATCTTCAAAACTTGACCTGATAGACAAAACAGACTGCGGATTTGAATTCAGCGCGTACAAATACATACGAAACCACTTTTGTCATCTCTGGTTCAAAAGTTGACCCTTATTTGTAAACCTGTGTTATTATAAATGAATTCAACTTTTTATTTATTTCTTTAAAAAAAAAACATAATATTGTAAACACAAATGTAAACATGTAAACAAACAAACATTGTAAACACATATATAAAAACCAGATATTTTTAATAAAATCAAATAATATGCTTAAAAATGTGAATTTTATTGCTTCATTATTTTATACATAAAACAACAACAATTTAGTAAAAACAACAATTTTTCTTCTTACATTTTTTAAATAATTACCTTGTTAAAAGAACAAATCCCATATTTATTTCATTCAAATACCAACCTTGTTGAATTTACAATTTTTTGTTCTTAGATTTTTTAAATACATTAATGGTTTATCCAACAAAAAAATTGTTGCAATCTTTAACAAATCCATCATTGTAACTATAAAAAGATGTTTTGTTGAGCACAAAACAAATACAAAACCTATTTAGAATTAGGTCTGAAATTGTTGAATTTACGAGTTTTTTTTCTCGGTGCTGCAGTTGAAATTCAACAAAATTTTGTTAATACTTCCATAGAAAGTGACGTCACCAAAATATCAAAACCTTCATAATTTATACAAAAATTAATGTGTTGAATTGAAAGATCATACATAAGTCTTGTTTTCTTGATAAATAAAACGTACTCTGAGTTTGAAATATGAAAAATTGAAAAAAAAAAAAGTGTGCGTGTCAGCTACGACGCGCGATTGGAGTTTACTTCTTATTGATTGCCTTGGAATTTTATATAATCATGTACAATAGGCAAAGTGGTTAAATATATAAACTGATCATGCATTAACAGTAAACATTATTAATATCATTACCAAAATGTAATGTCGTTACCAACAACTGTGTCAGTAAAATTTAAATAACTAAAACTCAAAACGTAAAAAATTGAAGTAAAATTTTTTACAAATCGTGATGATTGAACAAAATCTAGTCGTCCCTAGTGTTTTTCCAAAAAACTTAATATAACTTAAGGTTTTCTCTCAAAAATGTTATTTTAATATGAAATCCATTAAAGTTTCAATGACCCAGCCTAGACCTCAGATAGTCCAGTTAAATCCGCTTGACCACAGAATCATCCATTTATGTCTAAATGCTTCGTAGAATTCATAAAAGTGATAACGACCTCAGAAAATCCCATTGCATCCAATGACCCGCCTGTGACCTCAGATAATCCCATTGCATCCGATTGGCCATAGAATCATCAATTTTGGTCCAAATGTACCATGGAACCCACAAAAGTTCCAATGACCCGCCTATGACCTCAGATAATCCCATTGCATCCGATTGGCCATAGAATCACCCATTTTGGTCCAAATGTTCCATGGAACCCTTAAAAGTTCCAATGACCCGTCTATGATCTCAGATAATCCCATTGCATCCGATTGGCCATAGAATCACCCATTTTGGTCCAAATGTTCCATGGAACCCTTAAAAGTTCCAATGACCCGTCTATGATCTCAGATAATCCCATTGCATCCGTTTGGCCATAGAATCACCCATTTTGGTCCAAATGTTCCATGGAACCCATAAAAGTTCCAATGACCCGCCTATGACCTCAGATAATCCCATTGCATACGATTGGCCATAGAATCATCCATTTTGGTCCAAATAATCCTTGGAACATACAAAAGACACAATGACCCGCCTGTGACCTCACATAATCCCATTGCATCCAATTGGCCATAGAATCACCCATTTTGGTCCAAATGTTCCATGGAACCCATAAAAGTTCCAATGACCCGCCTATGACCTCAGATAATCCCATTGCATCCGATTGGCCATAGAATCACCCATTTTGGTCCAAATGTTCCATGGAACCCATAAAAGTTCCAATGACCCGCCTATGATCTCAGATAATCCCATTGCATCCGTTTGGCCATAGAATCACCCATTTTGGTCCAAATGTTCCATGGAACCCATAAAAGTTCCAATGACCCGCCTATGACCTCAGATAATCCCATTGCATACGATTGGCCATAGAATCACCCATTTTGGTCCAAATGTTCCATGGAACCCATAAAAGTTCCAATGACCCGCTTGTGACCTCAGATAATCCCATTGCATCCGATTGGCCATAGAATCACCCATTTTGGTCCAAATGTTCCTTGGAACCCACAAAAGACACAATGACCCGCCCATGACCTCAGCTAATCCCATTGCATCCGTTTGGCCATAGAATCACCCATTTTGGTCCAAATGTTCCTTGGAACCCACAAAAGACACAATGACCCGCTTGTGACCTCAGATAATCCTATTGCATCCGATTGGCCATAGAATCATCCATTTTGGTCCAAATGTTCCTTGGAACCCACAAAAGACACAATGACCCGCTTGTGACCTCAGATAATCCCATTGCATCCGATTGGCCATAGAATCACCCATTTTGGTCTAAATGTTCCATGGAACCCATAAAAGTTGCAATGACCCATCTCTGACCTCAGATAATCCTAGTGCATCCGATTGTCCATAGAATCATCCATTTTGGTCCAAATGTTGCTTCAACCAATAAAAGTTCCAATGACTCCCCTGTCACCTCCATGGAATCCATGGAATCCATTAAATTGCTAATGACCCGCCTGTGACCTTGATTGCCATAGAATCATCCACTTTTGTCCAAATTCTCCATGGAATCCATTAAAGTGCCAATGATCTTCCTGTGACCTTGATAATTCCATTGCATTCGATTGGCCATAGAGTCATAGAATCAAAGTTGAAAATTCAAGCATAACGCAAAAATAGTTGAAAATTCAACCATAACGCAAAAAATAGTTGAAAATTCAAACGTAACGAAAAAAAGTTGAAAATTCAAGCATAACGCAAAAAATAGTTGAAAATTCAAACGTAACGAAAAATAGTTGAAATTTGACTTTACCCCCTAATATAATTTCTTTTCATGCAAATCGATTCTAAAGGAGTAAACTCCAAAAAAGAAACAGTTTCGATAGTATCGTAAGTGTAGACGTAGAATTCCGTTTAATTTGTAACTTCTTCTACTTTTTCTCTTTGGTCCGATTGTTTTGTCCATTTTGCACGTAGTTTTTATTGATCTTCCAAAAATTAAAAAAATAAATGAATAACACTCAATTATGGACTACTTATCGAGGCCCAAACAAAGAAAAAGTTATAAAGTAAGTATGATTAAATGAGCAAGCAAAAAGAAACAAGCAAAATTTCAAATTTTTTCGATCATTTTGTTAAGTTGACAGGTTGAAGTTCATTGACTGTAGCGAGCTACAGTCAGTTTAATTACTTATTTCAAATTTAAATAAAGACTCCGATTTTAAAAAATCGTATGGTTACTATATTTCACGCTGAGCACATGTCCTTTCCTCTCGCCTCTGTCTGATATTTAGTTTGCTAGCTACACTTTCTGTTCGATGTATAGTTTGCAAACTACACTCGCTAGTGCTAGTGGGATGTGGAATCCAAATTAATTTGCATTAAAAACAAAAATTAAAATTTTATACCATCTATTGAGTAAAAGCATAAAAAGAAATATGATCCAACTCGTTTTTTTCATAAGAGTTAAATCTAACCGGATCACAGACCCATTTCGTTAAATTTGATAGATTGAGTTCATTGACTGAGTTGAAAAGAGGTTCATGACCTCTGGTTTCAAAATAGTATACTAGAACAGTAGTGCATACATAAACCCAATGCGAACTAATGCTTACAATGCTGCCAAAGCGAACCAATCAGTTCGTGCAAAACCAAAGCATACAAGCATAAACAAGGAAAGAAAAACAATGAAAGCAGCAGGCACATAAGCAGCTGATGATTGATTTTCTTATATAAAAACATGCATTTTTCTTCTTTTATTTTACTATTTTGTGACTTTAATATAATAGTGACAAAATCCAAAGTTAGGTATTCATTCAGCGCAGGATATATCTGATATTTTAGTATATATATTATCTTTGAACGAAGAGTATTAAAGGCTGTAGGTATACCCTAAAGTATTCGCCAAAAACGTTGCCTAATGACCTTGAAAAAATCTGTTAAAACGACCCCATACAAACCGCGCTGTAAGACGTAATTCTACGTCAAAAATATAACCTAAATAAATCCGAAGAAGCTTCAACCTGAGTATTTTGACTACGGGCAAGTCGAAGATAATTTTTTAATGGTTTTTTTTTTATTTATAATATTCATTAAAGTGATGAATTAAATTATTTTCCTATGTATATATTCCATAGTTTTTTAAAAAAGGTTTTATACTTCAAATATTCATCTTAAGAAGTGCTCAAACATGCTAGTATAGTAGACATTTCATCCTATATCCCAGCAAAATTTTTCGTTAGGTCTTGTTTTTTAATCGATTCTAAAATGCATTACATAAATGCTAATGCAAGAACTTAAATTTTATCCGTAATAAATTCACGGCAATGCATTCACATCAACGTGAAAGTTGTTATTCAAGTATTAATTTCGTGAAATCAATTATAAACCAACCGTTTTAAGCGCTTTATCTTTTCAAGTGACAGCGCTTTCGATTACCTCTAATGACTGGCTATATAAAAATAATGGATTTAGTAGCGAAAGGGTAAGCGATGAATGAAATTTTCTGGATTACTCTTTCGATTATATGTAAGCGAAGATTTTGCTGGGATGTTCTCCAGCAATACATTTCTCCAGAGCTTTTTAGAAAAACGGGCTCGTGTCATAAATGTCAGGAATAAAAATATACTTTATAATTTTGTGATTACTAAGTTCTAAGACTATACATCGACAAACAAACCTTATTTGCAGCTCATAACCTGCTAGAACACAATTTTTAATAGTAATATGTTTTTCGGTGTCCTGTTACATAAAACAATTTAAAAGCTCAATTTATTACTTACTTCAAAATTTCTAAAAAAAAATTTAATTGATTAAAATTCATTACATTTTTTGTTTAAATTAAATAAATTGTGTTTTATAACAATTTATGGCGTTCTGATGTTTGTTTATTACTACTTCAAAATTTCTAAAAAAAATAAATTGATTAAAATTCATTACATTTTTTATTTAAATTAAATAAATGGCGTTTTATAACAATTTTATGGCGTTCTGATGTTTTTCAATTTATTTTGAAAATGTCTATTTAAAACTGTAAGATGGTTTCCTAACTCCTTTAATTTACTAAAATACATAATTATTATTCTGTTCAAATCAACTAACAAAAACTGTCAAAAATAAAGTTTTTAAGAAAAAACTATTCTAAAAATTATTCTAATTTTCATAACTCTTGACCTTGTTCTCCCAGGGCAAGTTTGCTTTGGGAATTATGTAGATAATGACTATGAAATAAATTTCTGATATCAATTTGGTATCACTGTGATATTGTGATATTTATGGTCGAGAATAAGGCAACTTCTTTTAACTTTTATAAAGAAGACGTGGATTGATTTCGAAAAAATATTTAAATTGATAGTTATTCAGGGTGACTGAGGGAAAATTTGTTAACGTTTTACTTCCCGGTCCTATTTTTTCCTCAATTATGCAAAATTATTCAAAATAGATCTTTGGGGATTTACTCACTATTGCTAGTCAAAATTTTGCGTAAGCAAAACATTTTTGAAAAATTCCTTGATTGCGGAAATTTTTCAGTTTTGTATAAGTTACCAAATTATTTTTCAAATGATATCAAATATATTAATATCGATGAGATTAATTTTGTATATAGTAACCTACTTTTATAAATAATACAATGAATTTTAATATATCTGTTTACTCATTTGCACTTTAACAAAATAATCATAACAGCAAACTATTATTTAAAAAAATTATATTAATTTCGTAGTACTTTTTAAGCATTGCTTTTATGAGGTTAAGTATAACCTTCTTAAAGGGTGCACAATTTAGTTTTCACCCTGGGTGCCAGCAACCCTAGCTACACCACTGCCTCACTCCGATTGCAGTCGTGAAAGCAAATAATTGCATGCATAATTTACCAACAATTTTCTCTTTGAGTCGCTGCTCTTGCTCTCCTAGCGCGGAGCATCGCTCCTGCATTTTCTGTTAAACTTGGCAAACTTTTTTTACGTCGAGGCATTTATTTGTAGTTGTGTTTGTAGTTTAAGGGAAATACGAACACTTCATTTTTCAAACTTTTAATTTATCTTTAATCTATACAAAATATGTTATCACACCTGTGAATGCCACATTTTGAAATATTAAAATCAGAGTCATAACTGTTATAAGAAATATCTTTAAAAATTGGACCATAACAGTTATATTGTAAGAAAAAAAATATTTATCAATAATAACTTTTATTTTAAAAAAAAAATAATTGTTCTCTGAAATAAGAGTTAAAAATGAAGGAAAATATTTTTTCGTTGCTGATAACGTTTATTTTCAATTTTTAATTTTTTACGTTGCCTCATAACTGTTATAGACGAAAAAAAATTTTTTACGTTGCTCATAATTTGTATGAAATAAAAAAATCTGTGTTACTTTTTTACGGCAACATGTGTTAGATTATCAATTGTAATTTTTTTTTTTTGCTCTCACCCAGCAGGAAATGGGTCGATCCGTCTTCGAAGACGTCTTCGAGACATGTCAGTTTCTTGCAAGACGGATCGATCCATTTCCATGTGTGTCTTTGAAGACATTTTCAAACAAAATTCCACTTTGTCTTGCAAGACATGTTGTTGAAATGTCTTCAAGGACGACATGCGTCCATGTATTGTAGAACGGATGCATAGTATAAACAAAATCATACGCTCTCCGTGCATGGTTATGTTTTCTTGTGAGAAAAATTTCATTTGTTTGCTTAAAAGTTATTTATTTATTAGCTGCTGACAATATAATGACTTGTCTTTCAGAACGTCAGCGTTCTCTCTGAGTATGCGTACTTGGTCTTCGAGACCGCTTTGAAGACTTCGTCTTTGAGGACTCATATTCCAACTGGGCAGTAAGAGAATAAGGAGTTTCACAAAATTAGGCAACGTAAGTGTATTCTTAAATCGTATTTTAGGGCAACAGCAGTACAAGTGATTTTTCGGAAAAAAATAAGTTACATAAGTATGAGAACGCAAAGAAGAAATTGATATCTATTCACAAAATCATTCATTTCAGTAATTTCACATGTCATTTCAGTGAGTAACCGCAGATTCCACAATTTTGTATAAATGTATTAAAATTGTTTGTTAGAGAAAGAGAAGTACAAGTGCACTTGGACTAGAATCCTGAATAGAATAAAATTTTTTTTGTATTTCTTTTTCTGATTTTTCCTAACCATAGAAGTAAAAAATTTAAATTTTGTATAAAACTTTATCACACGAAGAACCAACTACTCATTTTAAGAAAAAACAAAAATACAGTAAAAAACAAGCAACTAAAAACGATACAAATGGAAGATTATTTTTGGATAGTGACAATAAGGGCGGTGGCATGCCCCCTTTCCAAAGATTGCTGAAATTTATCAGTCGAAGGACACGACTCAATAGTTAGTTCTAGGTCAGTTATAGGTCAAAACTTGTGTTTACCGAAAATTTGTGTTCTTAAAAAATGCAACGCCACTAGCGGGTAGGAGGGTGAAAACAAACTTTACCTCATACCTACCAAATATATAAAAAAATTTCGGCTACAAACACCGTGACGCGAAATTTTTATATATTAGAAATAACGTAAAAATTTATTTCTCTACAATAACTCATACCAGGCAACGTAAAAAATTTTTTTTTGAAAATAAAAGTTATGAGCAACGTAAAAAATTTTTTCTCGTTTATAACTGTTATGAGGCAACGTAAAAAATATACATTGAAAATAACTGTTATGAAGCAACGTATGTATAAAATATTTTTCAAAATATCGACAACTTTTTCGACCTAAAAAAAATTGATAACTGTTATTTTGGGTCTCTGATTAAAATATCTTTCTTTCTCAAGTGTTAATTAAAAATTTGGAAAAATACAATAAAAATATGTGTAAAGAAATTGTATGCGGCGAAACAAATATGCACACATTGACTGCATTCAATCCGAAAAAGCGCACAGGTAGCGAAGTAGCATAAACTGATACTTTCTGCTGAATGGGTTTGTTGGCGAAATGTCAAATTTCCAACAAACTGATTGTTTATCTGTCAAAATGAAGTGAGCGTAAACCGCTCAACCGAGGTAGCATAAAATATTTTCGCTACCTAAAATGGCGACCGCTCAGGGAACATGTTGTGTGAGCGGTTTATGCTACATACCATTCAGCCGGAAAGTTGTGGAGCAGCTACTTAAAAAATTTTCCGCTGAATGCACACATTGGTTTACAGCTCATCATTCCACAGCAACCACAACACAGCAAGCTTTGTTTAAGTTGTATTCCCATCACGTCAAAGAGCGCCGACTGCTTTTGGTTACTCTTCGAATGAGTGTGTAGAGCGAGATCAATAAACTTTAAAGAGAAGGTTTGATAGCAACATGTAGTCGAAACTCTCGTAACACAAACGCGTGAAAAGCAAACGACCAAGCAACGCTTAGCATCGGTGGTAATTTCCTAAAAAACTTAATTAAATATATTTATTGTTCAATTTTTTTAAATAAGCCCCGCTTATGGCATTCTGTAGCACAAATATGATATTTTAAAATTTTTTTCATAAAAATCGGTCCAGTAGTTTTGGAGTCTCTAGAGCACTTAATTTTTCCACTTCAATTTTATATAATAGTATAGATATAGATATTGTATTAAACTCTATTATTTCTGTCTATGATTTAGTCCTTTTGTTGTCCCAAACACCAAACATCCAAATTAACAAAATGCCTATCTATGGAGACGTTGTCAACGCAGACGCGTTGTCCATACAATAAATGAAGTTCTACTTAGCATACATAAAACTTTAAATAGTCTTTTGTGCGCTAGCATATTTATGTTTTAAAGCGTGTACATGTAACACCCGTCTGGGTGGAATGTTCCAAGGCATATTTATCCAGGTATTATAAGACGCCAATGCTTTGCCGACTTTTGTGAGTCTAATGTTAAAATTAAGTAATAGAATGTATGTAATTTCTGTTTTTGACATTATACTCCCATTCAGTCGGTTGTTAATTATAGTCCCTGGATAAATATGCCTTGGAATGTTCCATACATTAAAATATTACAGCAAATAGAAAAACTTATTACGTCTGTTAAAAAAAACTATGCTTTTCTATAAAAGTTTATACAGTGAAACTTCCCTAACTCGAAATTCTCCAAAGCTCGAAGTAGTATTCGTACTACTACTAATACTACTCTATGACTCGAATTTTTCGTAACTCGAAGCGAAATTTCGGTCCCTTGGCACTTCGAGTTAGGAAATTTTGTACCGGTTTATCTACTGTGGGTTCTATGGGAAGTGAGCGTGTTCTGAAGTTATTTGGTAAAATTAATGGTCCTTTGAGAAACGAGATTAATAGTCCATAGTCCGAAGAAACACATAATCACGACCCCTTCCCCCTGAAAAAATATGCCTACGCTGCCTAAAGTGGTTCGCTTCATCAGCTAGGAACCACTAGTAATGAAAAACATATGCATGAATGTGATTTAGTAGACTAAGAGCCAGCAACCGCCAGACTTACGTCATTTTATCAAAGCTAAGATTTTGTGTGTGGTTGCATACAACAGTGGGTAAGAACTTTAGAAGCTTTAAGCTTTGAAAAGTTCCAAAAAAAGGATCCTACTTACGTCATAGTATCAAAACTGAATTTTATTTATGTTATTGAGGCCATCATCATGAATACAAAAACCAACTGCCAGACACCTGACAGGGAGGGTTCCTTAAGCCAGACACTTAAAAGGGTCCAAAAATAATGATGACGTCGGAATCAGTGTCCTTTCAGTTAAGAAAATATTGTATCAATATTGGTATCATTTAAAAGGTAATTTCATCACGTTTATTTTGTGTATAACCGAAATTTTTCTGTTAACCAATTACTTTTGGAATTACAACGGTTTATAAAAAATTTTTTATTTAAATAATTAAAGTTTATTTTAAAAAACAAATTATTAAGATATAACTTAAATGTCATATTCAGAATACGAAATTAATGCCCTTTAATTTGATATACAACATGACGCATTAATGCTCAAATGACACTGTCCAACACAAAAAAAAATTACAAAGTTCCGAGAACGAATTTTGTTAGAGAGGACAAAAAAACAAAAAAAAAATATACATGTATCCGTGTTTTGAAAGTTTCTGTCAGAATTTTATTTTAGGAGGTTTTAATTTTTCCTCCTTTTACAAATTCTTATGGTGAATCGTTATAGGAATCCATATAATTCTCACACTTTAGCTATGGGATGTGTTTGAAAATGTATGTAAAAAAACTATGAGGAACATTTTTGTAGACCATTTTTCTAGAATATTTTAACCCATAAAACAGGGCTTTAGAGCGTTAAAATGTCCCACAAAAATATTTGTTATAAAATTCTACCATAAGTCTCTGAATACACCAAAGCCCGTAATTCAACTTGAACCCCAGATATAATTTTTTTAGCACCAATTATAAATTAGTTCGGATTGACCCTTAAATGCATGACTTCAGCGATTTTCTTCATTATTTTTTTTCACTTTTGCGCCAAATAACTCAATGAGCTGATTTCTGTATGTTATGTCGCTGTGAGAAAACGAAAGCTTTAAGCCAGTACGCCTCAGCAAATTTATTGTTTTTTTCAAACTAACTCTCGGACATGAGACATGAGACGAAATTCTTTGGTTGTGCCATATATGGCAAACTATGCATTTAAGGGTTAAACAGATTGTTAGCTTTTACTTATATCTGGCGTTCAAGTTGGATTATGGACTTTGGTGTATTCAGGAACTTATAGTAGAATTTTATGGGACATTTTAACCTTCTAAAGCCGTTTTATGGACCTTTTTTTGTCCCATTTTTACAATGGGACAAAAAAAAACCCATACACTGAAGAGTTAATTAAAACCACTAAAATAAAATTCCGACGCAAACTTTCAAAACACGCATACATGTATATTTTTATACCCCCACGCGTACTGCGTAAGGGGTATATTAATATTGTTATTAATGTGTTACGCCCATAAGGAGGCATGGTGGGTATAGAAAAGTATATACACTCTTGCTCAGCATCACCACCTGAGTTGATTTAGCCATGTCCGTCTGTCTGAGGACACGATTACAGCCGTAATTCTAAAGCTATCGTACTGAAATTCAATACTTAAACTTTTTTCTAAAAAACCAAGATCAAGTTCGAGAATGGGCTAAATCGGATGAAAACCACGCCTACCTCCGATACAACTCCAATAATGAAAACTCTTTAAAGAGGCTTATATATAACCTACAAAACTAAAATTCGATATTTGTGTATTCTGTCAAAACTGAGGTGTGTTAGAAAGATGGGCGTCACCCAATTACTAACACGCCCACCTCCCATACAACCCCAAAATTTAACACTATACAAAGGGGCTTCTGACGAAACAACATAAGTATAAATAGATATTTATTCATTTTAAATAAAAATAAAGGCGTGTTAGAAAAATGGGCGTCATACACCCACGAACACGCCCACTTCCCATATAACCCCAAAATTAAAAATTATAAAAGGCTTATCTCTAAGTCACAGGAAAATAATTTTATACATTTGTATTCTAAATCAAAACTAAATCGTGGAAGAAAATTATACGTCAACCGCCTACGAACACACCCACATCCGACAGCTCATAATAGTGAAAACTCTATAAATAGGTTAATATTTAAGCTTCAAAACAGAGGCGTTTTATAAAAATTGGCGTCAACCACTCAAGAACACGACCACCGCCCACAAAATTGAAATCTTTATAAAGAGGCTCGTCTTTACTCTACAGGAAAACAATTTTATATGAATGACTTTAAGACGTCATCAAAATAATAAAATTTTTTGATATCTCACACAAAAAGAGCTACAATTAAAGACTACCATTACGAATCGACCGTGGGGGTATTTTAATTTCGGCCATGTCAAAAATATACCTTATTTTTTTTAAATCAAACTTAAGGCCTGTTCTTAATTAATTAAGAAAAATGGGCGTTTCTCCTAAATGTCCTTGGGAGTTGTACACAAACTCTACAGGTTATCAGGAGGAAGGATAATAAACTCCATATATCTAATTGCTTATTTTTCCAAACTTACTTCAACAGACTAGTCAATTATTTTGAATTAGAGTAAAACATTTCAGGCATTATTTACATGAACATATTTTCACGGTGGTAAAGAATTGTAGTCTTCTCGCAAAAATAAATTCTAAACTCAAGTTTATTTTACAATATTTTGGTAGAATTTAATGAGATTGAACAACAAATATTAGTAGGTACTGCAGAAGTTTGTGTGAGTGAGTTGATTTTTATTTCTGGGTAATTTAGTAAAGGATTTCAAGAACATTTCATTAAAAGTAAAATTCAGTTTTTAGTAGACACAATATTTAAGTAATTATTTTTACACAAATTCTCGCATTGTTAGTTTATCACCTTTCGTTATTACTCAGATTTTCTCAAAGGGTTAGCTTTGGCCGCAATCAACGTTAAAAATGTTTGACGAGATTCTTAACATTTAGAAAAATATTCAGACCAATCATGAAAAATGTTTACCTCAGAATTAGGGATGAAACGATACAAGCAAAGGTATCGATACTTTTACTCGATACGGTATCGGTTAATGGTATCGATACGTACTCAGTATCGTGTAAAAAGTATCGATACTTACTTGGATCGGTCAATTTTTTTGTTCTTTGAATTCTGGATGAATTAAACCAATTTATTTTTTTAATTTTACATTTATTTATGAAAAAACTCTGATTTCTTCGTACTTCCTAAAAATAACAATTTTTTAATGTGTTTTCCTCTCAAGCGGCTTCGTGAAGTAGAAATCTCCGCACGCGCATTTGAAAACAATCTCTAGTAAGGCTTCAAAGCAGCAGCAATATATAGAAACATGCGCGCCTGTTTATATAATACGAAAGATTTTTTTATAGGTAACTAGCTGGTACCCGGCGCGTTGCTGCCGTCCTTGTCCAATGTCTGTTCCAGTTTGCCAATAGAAGGCCATCAACAGAGAGTAACTCCACACTGAATTTCAATATTCTGTGGCCATTATTTCCAAAGCTTTTAAATATAAACAACTGTCTTTTATGGGCGGAACCAAATTCCTTGTCCAATACCCGCTTTAGTTTGCGACTTTTTCGGAGTAGTAGAATAGTAACTCCAAACCGAGTTTCTTTAATATGTGACTATTATTTCCAAAGTGATTCAATATAAAAAATGTCTTATATGGGCGGAGCCACACCTATCGCACAAAGTCCATTCTAGCATTCCATAAGCAGGACACCACCAAATAGTAACTCTATTCTGTGTTTAAATATTCTGTGACTTCTACACTATTCTGTATCGAAAATTTCTATTGTATGGGCAGAGTCACGCCTCGTTTTTCAATGCCCGTGTTTGTTTTACAATTGCAAGACCTAGCCCATCAGTTGCTTCATACTGAGTTGCATTGTTATACGACATTTAGTTCCAAATCTATCCGATATAAAAAAAAATGTAATTTTATGGGCGGTGCCTTGCCCCCTTTCCAAAGATCGCTCAACTTTGAGTCCAAGGGCACGGCTCAATAGTAAGTTCGTGCCGAGTTTCATTGATGTGTGACTTAAAGACGAAAGTAGAACCAATAAATTTGTGTTCTTGAAAAAGTGCCACGCCCCTCAGGGGTAAGAGGGTGAAAAATACTTTACGACCTATTCTCATACCTACCAAGTGTACATAAAAAATTTCATTAAAATCGGTCCAGCCGTTTAGGAGGAGTTCAAACACTAACACCGTGACACGAGATTTTTATATATTAGATAGAACTTGAAAATACATCTTTAATAAGATCATGAAATTTTTGTATTACTTGATCTTTTTTTCGTCAACTTTGAAATTAAGATTTTACTTAACTGAAAATTTTGGTGGATCCATTTTTTGACTAGTAAAAATTGCGGCTTCTCTGCACAAATACGAACAAAAAATGACAAAACAAACTTTAAAATTTATCCGTCCGTTTTTTTTTAAGTTTGGGTAATAAAATTTGATACATACATATGAGTACCGATCCGAGTACTTTTATTCCGACGCTACTCGGTATCGGTGACAAAATATCGATGATGCCAAAAGTACTTAGTATCGAATATGTACTCATATTTACTCGTATCGTTTCATCCCTACTCGGAATTGGGAAAAAGAGTTTCCGTTTTTGTAATGCAAATTTCATTAACGTAAAGCGTAATGAAAGAAATTGTGATGTCTTATTTACTATCTTTAAAATGTAAACTCCCTTTTCTAATTCAGATGGAAAAATTGTTCATGATAGAGCTGATTCTTTTCAGACCTACATTTTTTACCGGTAACAGCTCACACCCAACACCCTACTACTACGAACTGAGCGCTCCTAGATGCCAAATTGAAAAGTTGTGAACGGCATTCAACGTTTAGTTTGAAGTTAACTTTAAATATGTCTAATGATCATATCTTTAGTTTATTTATTTTCATTGAACTTTAGGGAACATTTGAAAGGAAACTATTATTTTTACAATTATTTTTTTTTTTTATTTATCGTTAAATGGTAAAAAAAAAACATAACTTATGATCGGGGACGTTCCTTCTTCTCCTTGTAGAGAGCCAGAAGGGAAACGTTAGCTACTTTAACGACTTTGAAGCGCACACCAGGAATATCACCAACAGCGTGTCCTTTACGACCGAAACCAGCAACTAAAACCTCATCGTTTTCTTCAATATAATTTAAGCTACCGTCACGTGGTACGAATGCTGTAATTTTCTTGCCATTCTTGATCAATTGAACCCTTACGCACTTGCGGATGGCAGAGTTAGGCTGCTTAGCTTCAACACCACTAAGTGAAAAGAAAAGAAAATAACATTGAAACAATCAGCAAATAGAACCACCAATCCATTGGAAAGTCGAACGAATGATATGCTTAGTCAACACATTCACAACTCACAGTATAATCCTGTGATTTGATTTTTAATCAGAACACAAAAACACAAAAGTATACTGCGAATCGTTGAAGCGCGTACAGCAAGACACCAAATTAGGAAAAGTTGTAGGCCAATTTAGAAATTAGGGAGGGACACCGGGTTTACAGAGTGCAATGACTTCTTTCAAACTTACACTTTTTCAAGAACAATTCCCTTGGCGTGGGAAGCTCCACCGAAAGGATTGGCCTTCCATCTTGTTCCCAAGTGAGCTTTCTTGTAATCTTTGTCAGCCCACCGTTGGTCACGACGATGATTTACATGCTTCCTAGCAGTGCGAAGACCTCTCGGTTTACCTGAAAAATACATACAAATTTATATTATCATACAAGATTACCATGAGTTTTAAGGTTAAAATAGTCGCTATACTAACGAGAAAAAGCAGTGCATGTTTGCTTTACAAAACATAAAATAACACTTAATCATCACGTAAGTATCTATTTCAAGACTACGAACAGCAACAATAAACGATTACACAACTTGATTTAAGGTAAAAAGATAGATTAAAACTACTTCAAGTCTCACATCAATTCGTTTATGGACATTGTTTCAAATGTGGTCAACTTATATAAACATAAGTTAAACTTATATAGAAATCATTTTCGTACAGTTCCTTCACTAAAATTTGATGTAAAAATGACTATTTCAAGTAAATATGCAATTTTATTTAACTCACCCATAATTTCCTATCTTTCTCGAGCAATGGCGGAAATAAAAGAACGATTTCATATACAAATTTATGGATCTTTCAAAATGGTCTTCGTTCAGTCTTGGTTTAGTTGTCAAAACAGTCGTTCTAGATGCGTTCGAAATGTACACAAATAAAGGCACAGTTCTACAAACGTAACGTAGCTATCGGTACGTATTATGGACGTTCAAGCATCGTGGTGGGACATTAAGTTAGAAAACGTTGTAGCAATTATGATAGCAGCAGCTGACAACCAGATTGTTGTTAAAATTTGTACTTAAAATTGCGGAACAATTGAAGATCACTGGAAATGGACTTTTTTTATTTTTTTTTTTTGCAAAATGTGTATTTGGAGCTAAAAAAGATAAAGGTGAAAAAATTTCAGGCCGCTCGCAAGTAGTTTAGAAAAATATAGGGAAAGATTTGTAGGAAAATTTAATTAAAATCACAAGTATTTCAGTACGATTTTTGCAACTTTGTACCCCCTATAACTTCTAAACCACTTGAGAGCGGTCCGAAATTTTTCCATAATTGGACTTAGAAGATCTAAATACATATATAGGGTGCTCACAGTTCTGTATTATCTGCTCTGTTAACTTTGCCGTCTATTAACTTTATAACATTTTAGCACGTGTTAACTTTGATTGTTTTTGTTTTACGTACAAACTTGAGATACCACTTGTTGCTAAAGTTATCTCACTTCATGTCTTTCTTTTGTGTTAATGTGGTATCACTAATCAGCTGATTTAATTTTGTTGCAAAATATGGAAGAAGAATGGATCGTCGAATATGTAAGTACATTTTTCCATAATTCTTCCTTTCCGTTCATTCGAGGCATGTTTTTGAAAAAATTTCAAATTTGTGAAAACTATTTTTGCAATTAAGCTCCAAAACACAAAAAGAGGTGCTCACAGTTCGATTGAAATATCTTTCTAAAGTTGCCAGGTGTTAACTTTAGAAGCAAACTGTGAATTCCCTAATAATAACAACAAAAAAAAAGTAAAATTTGAGTTTCCAGTGATCTTCAATTATGCCAAAATTGCTTGTATTATGTTATGTTATGTTTTTATATATATGTTTAATGTATGGAAAGTTAAATAGACGTGAGTTTAATAAACTCCATGGCCCATATGCATAAAAAAGTAAACACTAGAGTTCGTAGTGAACACTTGATTTCTCGTCATTGATATGCATAAAAAGAAAACACTATATAGTGTTCACTTCTTTTTTTGACTAGACTATTTTCGAAACACTACTTGCTAAACTTTAATATGCATAAAAGGAGTGTTCACTACTTAAAAAAAAGTGATCACTATAATGGCCCATATGCATAAAAAAAGTAAACACTAGAGTTCGTAACGAACACTTGATTTTTCATTATTGATATGCATAAAAAGAAAACACTATATAGTGTTCACTTCTTTTTTTGACTAGACTATTTTCGAAACACTACTTGCTAAACTTTGATATGCATAAAAGTAGTGTTCACTACTTAAAAAGAAGTGAACACTATAATTTATTGTAGTGTGCTTCTGATTAGACTTCTTTGAAATAATTCATAACGAAATGGTAATGTTTTTCATCTTAATCGTAAAAATAGAACTAAATGTTATTAAAAAAGAAGATTTGCCCACGAAGATAGTTTTAGATTTCTTTATAGATTGTCCTGTGAATGTTGAATTGTTAGCAAAGTATTTATTGCCTGAAAATTTAGAAACTCGAGATATTGCGTTAAGTAATTTTACTAAAATGCGATGTACTCGTTTGCCCAAGCGAAACACTCCAGTAGCTCGTTCTTGTAACTCGTACCGATCGCAGTTACCGATCCATATTACCGATTTGACGTCACTCTGACGTAATTCTCACCTACTGTGTTCGTGTAATAATCTGAATCGATTTCTGTTCAATTCTTTTGTTCCAAATCGACAAACTGTCAGCTGTTCCGATTCCACTTCAATAGAATCCTTCAAAGAAGTGTTTGTGTAAAAAAAGTGAATCGATAAAAATTAAAGTTTTTATCACTGACTCTGAGGAAAATGAGAAAACTGCCGATTGTTATTTATTTACTTTGTGCAAGTAAAAAACGCTTACAAAACCGAAGAACTGAATACAAATAATGAGAAGATAAGCTAAAGTAATGTATAAATATTTATAATATTAAGATTAAGTATATTTATTTAATAGCAAGTTAAGTCCGAGCGAGTTTTCAAGTCACAGCATGTCTTATGGCACACATAAAAATAAAAGTTTCATTCATCTCAATTTAAAATATTCACTTTCTAATAACAAGAAAATAATAACAATAATAGTAATATTATAAAAATTTACAGCTTGAAAAATAAAATAAAAACAAACGAACAGCTGTTTGTCATTTGAATCAGTTTCGCATCATTTCTTCTCGATTTGTGTTCTTTTTCATCACGGACCGAATTTTTAACGATTTGAACTTACACAAACACTAGTTCTCACGAAATCGGTAAATAAGAATCGATACAACGTGACGTCATAAAAATCGGTAACTTGTCGATTTATTTACAAGAACGAGCTACAGTTCGGTTTCTCCTGCAATTTCTTTGCGACCTTCTTTTAAGGTCCATATTTCTATATCTTCATATAGTCCCGTATTTTTTGCTAATATTAATTAATTTAAGTTAATAATTCTTAAAAAAATATTATTTTTAATAAAAATATTTTAAGCTTTATGCCAAATAAATCATGAAGCCACTTTATTTTTATTGCATTCAATTTTCAAATTGAATTTTTGATATATGACAAGAATACAAAAAGTCTCTCGGGCTGTGATTTCATGAAACTTTTTTGACATTATACTTTCATATTTTCGTTGTTGAGGAAATTTCTAAAGCAAAGTCTTTGCAACGCAGTTTCATCGTGTAAAAGATTAAACTTGAAAAGAAAATTTCAGAAAATCTCATGCGATGAGGTTCGAGGGAATTTATACAATGAAACTAGTCGCATGAGACTGTCAAAAGTGAGGGTGCGGAGTAGAAAACGAAAGTGAATGAAAAAAGTCTCTCGGGCTGCGGTTTCATGAAACTTTTTGACATTATTTTTTTATATTTTCTTTTATTTTCGTCGTTGATTGAATTTTCAGAGCAAAGTCTCTGCAACTCAGTTTCATCATGTAATTTGAAGATGAAACTTGAAAAGAGAACTTCAGAAAATCTCATGCAATTAGTTTCATTGCATAAATCCCCTCTTCATTGTATAAATCTCCTCTATAAAAGAAGTGAACAATTAAGTTCGAAATTCGAAAATAGAGCTTGCTTAAAAATTTTTATTCATACCAAAAGTAGTGTTCACTACCATACTTTCACTACTTGATAGATAACACTACTCTTATAGTACGTTCACACTCATTTCTAAATGCGCATTTAGAAGTTCGAAAATTCAACCAAATGTCAAGTGTTCACATTAGGGAGAAGCGTAAAATGCGAATTTAAATTGACAAGTATGCGAACATGAATTGACAAGTATTCGAACATGCCGAACATTTATAAGGCTGTGTGCCAATCGGAAACTTTTCACTCGTGGTAGGAAGGAAAATTCTAAGTTGAACAAAATTTCTGTCTATTGAAATTGAATTGTCATTTTTACTGTGCCAAATGAAGCATGAAAAGTTAACTGCTGCGTTTTCTAATTTTTTTTATTCGAAATTATATATGTTTAATAAATACTGTTGCTTTGCGTAAAATAAGATTATTAAAGCAATAGTTGTGTAAACATGTATAAAAATTAAACAAAAAATCATTGGGTCTTTTGACAAAAATAGGTCGTCGTCAATATAATATCTATATTGTGTTAATTTGTTGAAAATGCATAACCAATGAATGCTGCTCAGTACATATGTAGTTCAAATTAGTATTTTGTTCTGAAATGTACTGAAATGTAAAAACAAAATCGACGTTTCTGCACATGTAAAATTTTTCACTTATCAGTTTAGTGTACTTAACCATCGATTTATTCATAATTATTTTCATTCAACATGTTTTTGATATCATTTTATTCCATTTATAAAATATACTAATGAAAAACAAAAATCAGTAGCAGTGCTAAAATTTTGTCCACCGAACCTAAAAACCTTAAAACTTAACACGCACTCCGAAAAAATCTCACTAAGTCTTGACCTTGCAACACCCGAAGTTGCAAATTTTTAGTAAACCATACAAAATTTGAACACGTGCTTTGAAAAAAAAGTTCCAGTTGTACCCATTCTAAAATTAACCTTGATGTATTTTACGGTGATTCCCAAAATATTTTGTCTATAATGAAATCCGTCAGTAAGCTAAACCATTTTGCAAAAAAACTGTATATATTAATAAGTGTAATATTTGTAAGCAAATAAACTGTCTTAAGTTATAGGCCTGAAAAAATTCGTTCAATCTGCATCAAAAATTTGAAAATATTTGCAATTGCATTAGTGATAATAATGTTTTCATGTATTTTTTTTTAGATTATTTTCACAAAACTTCAAATAACTCCATTATTTCTTATACAATCTTCGTTATCAACATACCATTGGAAAAGTTTGGACGGCTGTCATTTATTTTTGGACAGAATTGCTTAAACCGAATAACAAAAAGGACTAATTTAAAAAAAATTATATTGGAGAAAAGACCTGCCGGAAAAATACTGTAAACCATCAATAGGCATGTGCGGCTCTTTGTTTAATAATGTGTGGCTCTTATTTTATTTCCCCATTTATGTGCAATTTAACTGAAGCTAAAATTTTCAAAATCCAAAATACTGCATACTTATACTTTATAATTATATTTATAAATCCTAATATACATTACATTTTGAGCACTACACCACCGCCCGCACATTGCTTTAATGAAAAATTAATATATTCTGAATATTAACAGCATCCAGAAAAATCATCAAGCAATACTATTTTCTCAGAAAAAAAAGTCAAAATAATGTAGCTTATATATTTTACACAACCCTCCTCTTAATTTTTCCAAACTGCAATGCAACTAAGACATGCTTTTTTTAATTTTCGCTTGTGTTAAAAATGCTCTTCCCTCTTTTCAAAATTTAAACTATACCCTAAGTATCAATCCGAGTCAAAAGTTTCCGATTGGCACACAGCCTAAGCAAAAAAAATCTGACAGTAAACAAAATTGACAACTAATGAAACGAGTTCAAGTCGGAGATGAGCAAAAAGTAGCGAGTAGCAGTTTTTCGAATATCGAATCAGGGTCGCAAACTGCTAAATGCTCATTACAAGTAGCATTTAAGTGAATTAACTTGACAGAATTTTCTATGGGTAAATGCGCATTTAGAGAAGCATTAATGAAATAAATGCGAATTAAGCTTTAAATGCGCATTTAGCTTCCAGTGTGAACATAGTATTAAGCGTTCACCATATTTTATGCATACGTACCCATGGCTCTTACACTCAAGCTCCGCTCTCAGATGATGCATCCATTCGCCGACTTCAGAAAGAGATCTCGCAATGTTGTTCTCCTTAATATGTACTCTTCCCATATTCAAGTAATTTTATTGCAAATTTATACACCTATCACCATCACCGTGGTGACCGTGGCATGCAGGTTAAGTGTGTGGCTTAGCATGCTTGGAGCCCGGGTTTGATCCCCAGCCGCGGCGAAAAGTTTTTTTCAAATAAAAAAATTTTTCTGATCGGTCACCACCTCAGAGAGTAAATAATGCCATGTAAAGCTTCTTGATAAAATGAACTTTAGCCGTTCGGAGTCGGCATAAAACATGTAGGTCCAGTTCTCGGTCATTGTGTGCAAACATTTAATAACACACATAACACAATTGATCATAAGATGCTCGGTCAAAGTCCTTTCAAGGGCTGAAATGGCCAATTTGTTTTGTTTTTATCACCGTCCACGAATCGAATAAAAACATATTAAATTCGCCAAGTTGTTATCTGTTCGCGAATTTCAAAAATTTGATTCGACCTAAAAGTCAAAAACAGACGAATAAAAATACTTGGTGAGCAGCTGGCGAATCATAACAAAATATAAGACTTTTGCATAAAGAAATAAAGAAAAAGGTAAGTAACGTGCAATATTTTTACCGTTTCTTTCTGGTTTTAGCAAATTTAATTAAATTTTAGCATGAAAAAACCAACAGTCGGCAGTTCCCAGCAAATTTTAACATTGCGTCTGGACTAAGAAGATTTGGTTCTACAAAAGTCAGTCACTTCAAGACTTCACGGAAGAACAGTTTTGCGGTGGAGTTCAATCACTCACAAGGAACAATTTTAGCCGTATATTAATTCATGCATAGCATATAGTGCTATCCCAAGTAACAATTTTAGCGGTATATTAATTCTTGTACTGCTAATAGTGCTACATCATAAAGCAACAAGCTTCAACTTTAGCTTTAGTAGCGCTACTTAAGCTCTTGCAGAGAATATATAAGGTTACTTTCTTGAGTTTAAAAGCACTATTTTTGCTTCATATGAGGAGCAAAAGTAGCTGCTAGCTTTTAAAAGAGTTCCTGTCAAAACCAAATAAGAACTCTTGTAAAGCTCTTTTTTATTCACAATTTGTCTAAGTATTTTTAAAAAATAAACTCAATAGATATATAAAATTTGACAAGTATTTGTTATGATAACAATGACAAATAAACTAAAGATATAATAAAGTGTTAATTATAACATACTAAAAATATGTTCGCATATAACGGATATGCTGCAAATTTTGGTGCGCTTTTAAATTTATCGGAAATATGATTGTAATACTTCGAAAAAATACAATGGGCTTAAAAAATAATATAAATTAAGGAGAGTTTATTATTTTAAAAATTTTTTAACATTCGTTAAAATTAGCTGAAAATGCTTAAAATACAGTTTGCTTAAAATAATGTTCTAAACTATTTTAGTAAATTTATTATAAGTTATTTTAGTAAATATTCTTAAGATTCTAAGAAATAAAATTTCATGAAAAAATTTTTACGGGTTCAAAAGTTACTGCCGGATTAGTGAGAGCGCATTTTTATCTTTCCTTGCATTTTTCTTTATTCACAAACTTTGAACGCGTTTATCTCGATGTTGTATCTCGATGTTACGATGTTACATACGAAACTTGAGTAAAACGATCTTGGTCACACAATAAAGCACGGTATGGGTTCAGTGGTGCTAAAGGGTGCCATGTCAGCTGCAGGTCCTGGAAATAGTGTCCGACCGAATATTCGGTTTCGGTTTCGGTTTCGGCCAGTTTCGGCCCTTTTAATCAGTTTCGGCTATTCGGCTTCAATATGGCCGAAACCGAAACCGAAACCGAATATTTGATCGGACACTGCCAATTCGGTTCTTACATATATATCAATGGTAGATGTGAGTTCGCTTTCATCAAAATTTTTAATGGTGTTAAGTAGAACAAAAACGTGAAATTCAGTCATTTGATTGACCGTGTGAGTTGAGTCCAGCACAAAACGATAAATGTAGTTTTTTTTAGATTCTAATATTAAGTTATTTAACTTTAAATACTAAAAAGTTCCTTAAAGTGGTATTAAAATGATCTCCATATATATTATTTTAAAGTTGAACATTAATATTCAAACTTTCATATTCATAAAAATATCTTGAAATAGATTTGAAGTGCTCAATAGTCAAAAAGCTTTTTAGAGATAAAATGTTTTTTAAAATTTTGTTATTCATAAAAATATTGTCTCAGCTTATTTTTTAAAATAGGAACACTCTCGATTTGAAATGGGAACAGTGTCAAGAATGGTTCGTGAATATGATAAATTCAATAATTTTTTGTTTATTTGTCACAATTTTATCAATACTTTGACATGCAAACAGTCAAAAAATTGTTTAGTCTATGTTCTTCTGTGAAAAAATTGTCACTTATAATTTTTATTTTCAATATTTTGAAATGTTTTGCCATGTTTTCATATTTTTTGAAACAGTTTGAAGTATTTTTGACAATATTTGTGCTCACGTTAGAGTAAAAATTTTAAAAAGGCTTTATCAAGGGTTTATTGAAGGTTACTCATTTAAGAAGCCTTTATAAGAGATTTTTGTCGTTATTGGACGTTTATGGATACTGTTTTTGAAATTTTTTTTTGTAAAGGCTTTATAAGAGGTTCGTAAATTTTTATGAATAACGGCAAAAGAATATTTATCGTTTATATACGTTAATATAATCTGTTTCAATTGTTATGTTTTGGAATAATTTTAACTAAAAACAGTAAAAAAAAAAAAGTTTTTTAAACAATTTTCATGTAGACATTCAGTTTCGGTTTCGGTTTCGGTTTCGGCCGAATATTACAAAAATGGCCGAAATTCGGTCTCGGTTTCGGTTTCGGCCAAAATTTTGGTTTCGGTCGGACACTACCTGGAAAGCTTCACATCATCGATGGTATTATGGACCAACACTTATAGATTTATATAGTGAACAATAATTCGAATGAAAGTGTGAGAAAGTTGGGTATTGATCGATTGATTTTCATTTTCCAGGAAAACGTCCGAGACAAAAGGCCTATAATGTGAGAAGCTGACTTCTTAATAATCGACCACATGTCTCCGACCCGCTTTGCAGACCTCAATCCTATTGAGCTCACATGGAGTAACCCGAAGAAAGTTGAAAAATCACACAATTTCTACTCGTGATCAGCCAAAAACAGCCCTTATTGAGGACTGGAAGAATATGGAGCCGTCTTACTGCCGAAAATAGGTGAATCAATGCGAAATCATTTGGAAGCGGTTATTTAACAGAAGGGCTTACCAACTAAATATTAGCTCTGCGTTTTTTTAAATAATTTTGCTTATGTTTTTATAAATGCTAATGTTAACATTAGCTGTGTTTTTTACCAAGCCAGTTGTAAGAAAACAACCGCTTATCATATGAATACTCGCTTAATTAACATAGGAAACTGTTAGTCGCTTAGAAGTTTGACGACCAAACCAGAAAAAATGCTTCCCAAGTTATATTTCAATAATTGTATAAATTTCATATAAATGTGGCAACTACGCCTGATTGACAGCCAGTAGTGATGCATGAAATAAGATTTTTTTTGTACCAAATACTTTTTACGAAATATTAAATATTTCTTTTTGATGAAAATTTCGCTGAAAGCGCATTACTAATATGTAGGATAAACAAGATTGGTCAAATATTCCTATTAATTATAAAAGTAATTGAATGTTTAAACGTTTTTTTTTTTTTAAATATTTTCAGTATCGGTTATATTTTCAGAACCGATTATATTTAATACTTTAAATCTGAAAATTGATGCAGCACTACTTGTCAAGAGATTCAATATAAATAAAATAAATAAATTAACTGTCAAAAAATAATCGGAAAGACGTCTGACGGTCTGCACTCCTAATGCGAGCCATACACGATACAATCCAATTGCCAATTGAGTCTTTTAATTCAATTGACTCTCGGCCACACACTGTATAAACTGAATTGAAGGATTTTCCGTCAACTGCCAAATATTAAGAATGAAAATTGTTCTTTTTGCGAAATATTTTATTGGTAAAGGGATCTTTCTTGGAATAAATGTTATTTTTATTATTACTATTTAAAATCAAACGATTTTATAGACAATTGTAAACAAACTCATTGCTTTTTTTAACAAATGACTGCTCAAAATATATATGTTGACAGCAAATCAAAAGATTTTACCCATAAACAATACAATTGAATTGAACGATTAATGAGGCAACTTCCAAAAATCAAAATCTTTTGATTTTTCATCAACCAACTCGACAACTGCCAAACTGATCAATTGATAAAGCCATGCACGCTTTGATTTGAGCAACAACCGACTCAGTTGACGATTGGATTTTATTGTGTATGGCTCGCATAAGGAACCATTCGCACTCACTGTGGTCGCTGACATCAACACATATCAAGCAGATGCAGACCAAGCAGATGAGCATCAACAAGCTGAAGAAGACATTTTATTCAAGACTTCATTCAAAGTGATGGACTGCAACCATCCGGTGCCAATCGCTACACTACTAATGCAATCAGTTTATGCTAAATCTACGCTAAGGATTTGAAGGATTCTGCCGAGAGGCATATGTGTGCGCGAGTGCATTTTTTTTCTTTTAACTTGAGCATACAATTCATTATGTCTTTGTGTTAAAGAGTTTGATAAAGTATAAATAAAACCAAATATTCCAAAAGGATAACAAAAGAAATAATACGTTATCTATCTATATCTATACTATTATATAAAATTGAAGTGGAAATATTAAGTACGTCAATGACTCCAAAACTACTGGACCGATTTTTATGAAAAAAATTTTAAAATATCATATTTGTGCTACAGAATGCCATAGGTGGGGTTTATTTAAGAAAATTTAACAATAAATATATTTAATTAAGTTGTTAAGTTTTTTAGGAAATTACCACCTATGCTAAGCATTGCTTGGTCGTTTGCTTTTCACGCGTTTGTGTTACGAGAGTTTCAACTACATGTTGCTATCAACCCTTCTCTTTAAAGTTTATTGATCTTGCTCTCCACACTCATTCGAAGAGTAACCAAAAGCAGTTGGCGCTCTTTAACGTAATGGGAATACAAGTTAACCCTTTCATGTCAGAATTAAAGTGGGCGTGGTTAAAAATATTTTGAATATATTTGGCTATTGTTTGAGCCTGGAATATGAACTGATATTAATTTCAAGCCTCTACTACTTCTGGTTTTACCGTTATGAGATGTTGCTTATAAGCAACATTGAGCATTGGTGGTACATTTTAAAACACAAAGATACATTGATATTTTATGTTATTTTTATTAATTTTTTATACATTTCATGTGTGATATGATACAAAACAATTTTTTTGTGGATTACAACATAAGTATACCTTACATTTTTAACATTTTGATTTTGGAATACCGGTTTGGCATAATCTACACCTTCCTTTTGCTCCCCATTCAACCCAATGACCAACTTGATCAAGACGCATGGATTTTGGAGGTTCCAATATGTATGATCGCTTTGCTGACGACGATGAACTTTGTGACGAAACGGTGAATCAGATTGCATGCTTGGAAGGATTGCCGATGGATTGCCTTCTCCAAAAACTGTTTTTTCTTTCCAAGCAGTTTCGCAATCGGGTAGGCTTGTGCTCCTCCATCTCAAACCCTCCAGATTGATTTTTTTCAAAAGTCTTCAATAATTCTGGTAATCAAATTTATTTCAACGTTTTCTCCTCTTTTCTTTACCTGTACGGGATTTTATTAGATCAATATAACTAAATATATAACTAACTAAAATATAATAACACTTACCTGATCAATTGTTTCTTCAATGACTCTTTCCAAATTGGCATCATATAACTCTTCTTCTTCTTCACCTTCTTCATAATCAGAATTATTCCAGTCGAAATCGAAAATTCGTTTTATTTCTGTTTCTGTGAGACCTTTTGGGCGCATTTCTAAACAAAAAACAAAACTAAAATTATTGCTACAATGGACAAATGTTGCCTATAAGCAACATTCTGTTCATGAAATTCCTGACATAAAAATAATAACTTTTTTTAAGTTTTTCAAACTTTATTTCATTTTCTTACCTGTTATATATAATAAAATTCACTTTTTATAAAAAAATTCTTGCGTATTTAGATTTTATTTGATTTTTTGTAAAACAACTTTTTCGACTTTTTTTTGCACACGTCTGAACCCCACTTCAACTCGCTCTCAAATTAACACTTGTAATGATTTTTAAAATGTAACATCATAAACAAATGCTCACACGTGTTAATTTTAGTTGGAGAAAAACCGTTAGCAAAAATATCAAAAACTGTAATAACTATGACCGAAAATATACAATGTTGCCTATAAGCAACATTTGACATTAAAGGGTTAAATAAAGCTTGCTGTGTTGTTGTTGCTGTGGAATGATGAGCTGCAAACCAATGTGTGCATATTTGTTTCGCCGCATACAATTTTTTACACATATTTTTATTGTAGTTCTCCAAATTTTTAATTTACACTTGAGAAAGAAAGATATTTTAATATTTCAAAATGTGCATTCACAAGTGTGAAAGCATATTTTGTATAGATTAAAGATAAATTAAAAGTTTGAAAAATTAAGTGTTCGTATTTCCCTTAAACTACAAATACAGCTACAAATAAATACCTCGACGTAAAACAAGTTTGACAAGTTTAACAGAAAATGCAAGAGCGATGCTCCGCGCTAAGAGAGCAAGAGCAGCAACTCAAAGAGAAAATTGTTGGTAAATTATGCATGTAATTATTTGCTTTCACGACTGCAATTGGAGTGAGGCAGTGGCGTAGCTAGGGTTGCTGGCACCCGGGACCAAAACTAAATTGTTAAGTAAGCCCTTTTAGAAGGTTATACTTAACCTCATAAAAGCAATGCTTAAAAAGTACTACGAAATTAATATAATTCTTTTAAATAATAGTTTACTGTTATGATTATTTTGTTAAAGTGCAAATGAGTAAACATAAATATTTTAATTCATTGTATTATTTATAAAAGTCGGTAACAATATACAAAATTAATCTCATCGATAGTAATATATTAGATATCATTTGAAAGATAAATTGGTAACTTATACAAAACTGAAAAATTTTCCGCAATCAAGGAATTTTTCAAAAATGTTTTGTTTACGCAAAATTTTGGCTAGCAATAGTGAGTTATCCCAAAAGATCCATTTTGAATAATTTTGCATAATTGAGGAAAAAATAGGACCGGGAAGTAAAACGTCAACAAATTTTCCCTCAGTGACCCTGAATAACTATCAATTTAAATATTTTTTCGAGATCAATCCACGTCTTCTATATAAAAGTTAAGTGAAAATTAGAAAAAAATATTAAAATTAATTTAAAAAACTTTTTTTCTAATTTTTATAAATTTCTTTATAGTACTCTTTATACATTTCGACATTTTAGCTTCGACTTAAATAGACAAGACTGAGGTCTGTAACATTTGACTGCCTTATTCTTGACCATAAATATCACAATATCACAGTGATACCAAATTGATATCAGAAATTTGTTTCATAGTCATTATCTACATAATTCCCAAAGCAAACTTGACCTGGGAGAACAAGGCCAAGAGTCATGAAAATTAGAATAGTTTTTTCTTAAAAAGTGTATTTTTGACAGTTTTTGTTAGTTGATTTGAACAGAATAATAATTATGTATTTTAGTAAATTAAAGGAGTTAGGAAACCATCTTAGAGTTTTAAATAGACATTTTCAAAATAGATTAAAAAAACATCAGAACGCCAAAAAATTGTTATAAAACGCCATTTCTTCAATTTAAATAAAAAATGTTATGAATTTTAATTAATTTTTTTTTTTTTTAGAAATTTTGAAGTAAGTAATAAAAAAACATCAGAACGCCATAAAATTGTTATAAAACGCCATTTATTGAATTTAAATAAAAAATGTAATGAATTTTAATCCTTTTTAAATTTTTTTAGAAATTTTGAAGTAAGTAATAAATTGAGCTTTTAAATTGTTTTATGTAACAGGACTCAAAAACATATTAGTATTAAAAATTATGTTCTAGCAGGTTAAGAGCTGCAAATAAGGTTTGTTTGTCGATGTATAGTCTCAGAACTTAGTAATCACAAAATTATAAAGTATATTTTTATTCCTGACATTAATGACACGAGGACGTTTTTATAAAAAGCTCTGAAGAAATGTATTGCTGGAGAACATCCCAGCAAAATCTTCGCTTACATATAATCGAAAAAGTAATCCAGAAAATTTCATTCATCGCTTACCCTCTCGCTTACTGAACCCATTATTTTTATATATCCATGTCATTAGAGGTAATCGAAAGCGCTGTCACTTGAAAAGATTAAGCGCTTAAAACGGTTAGTTTATAATTGATTTCACGAAATTAATACTTGAATAACAACTTTCAAGTTGATGTGAATGCATTGCCGTGAATTTATTACGGATTAAATTTAAGTTCTTGCATTAGCATTTATGTTATGCATTTTAGAATCGATTAAAAAACAAGACCCAACGAAAAATTTTGCTGGGATATTGGATGAAATGTCTACTATACTAGCATGTTTGAGCACTTCTTAAGATGAATATTTGAAGTACAAAAGCTTTTTTAAAAACTTTATGGAATATAAAGTTAGGAATATATACATAGAAATTTACTTTAATTCATCACTTTAATGATGAATAAAAGACAAATAAAAAATAAAACCATTAAAAAATTATCTTCGACTTGCCCGAAGTCAAAATACTCAGGTTGAAGCTTATTCGGATTTATTTAGGTTATATTTTTTCCAACTTTTCATATTTCAAACTCAGATTACGTTTTATTTATCAAGAAAACAAGACTTATGTATGATCTTTCAATTAAACACATTAATTTTTGTATAAATTATGAAGGTTTTGATATTTTCGTGACATCACTTTCTATGGAAGTATTCACAAAATTTTGTTGAATTTCAACTGCAGGGTATATGTTTCAAATTTAAGCATTATAGTGGTGCTCCAATTTAGCGAACACCGATTTAACAAACAACCAATATAAGGAACACTTATTTAATGTTGTTGACTCTATATTCCGAACATTTGAAATTGTAGGTATTCTATTTAACAACATTTGCTTCTCTGAGCTCGCTTCGTTTGTTTTTGAATTTGTTATAACATTAATATGTATTTACTTATCTAATTCTCAAATAGTCCCCTCGGGTTAATATACATATTGTAGGGTTTCCTTTTTAAAAAACATTATAGGAATGTATTGACATAATCTTGGATTTTTCATTTGGAGTGTGAACAGATTTTAACCAGCAGCTTTCTAAACATTTAATAATAATAATTAATAATACCTAAAACAAGTTCAAAAATTCAACATTATTGGAGTGCATAGTTGAAACAAAAAATGTAAGGATATTTGTTTCAAGTTGACAAATTTATTAGCTTTGTTATATGGTAAAAAAACTCGAAAATAGTATTACCGATTTAATGAACTTTTCGATTTACCGAACGACCTTGGACTTTATATCTTTCGTTAAACTGGAGCACCACTGTATGACAAATCTGAAATCAAGAAAATTATTTCATTATGGACTTTAAAGAGATTTGCAATAAAGACACGGCTGTAATCGTGTGGACAAACTAATGAGCAGATAGACAGACGAACATGGCTTAATCGACTCATGGTCGTGAAAAAAATTTCGTGACAAAATTATTGTGCCCGCTACGCTTTGCGGATGGAGTATAATAAATATTTAATACAAAACTTTGAAAAACGTAGAAGTAGATTATGGTAAACGAGTCGGTACAGCAGATAATCAGATTTTTCTTATTCCTGGTAATGCCAATGAATCAAAAAACTTTGTTAATACTGAAGTATTAAATAATTAAAATGGAAATATCTTCACTTTATTATAGTTAAACTATTTAATATAATTTGCTTCCAAATACAAATAATATGCTAATATTTTAACGTTTTTTATTATTGAAATTTTTCAAATATGCAAAGGTATTATTGATAAAGAGAAAATGTCCGTGGCGAAGCCTCGGACGACTGTGGCCTGCTAGTATAAAATAAACAGCTTTTGGTTCTTCTGTTTCATTCAATGCACCATTTCGCGCCTCATCAGGAACTAGGTTCCAGCCAATATTTGGAGATTTAGAGCCCAAACAGAACCAAAGCGGCTAACGGTTCAGCAGAATACATAAAAACGTATGCAGTCGCAAAAACTAATTCGAAAAACGCTAGAATAGAATTTATTCTATTTTTTCTATGGCGGCTGGCGGTTCTCTCTGTGGGTTACATAAATGTTGCCATACTTTTGCTAAGAATTAGCGGTTTTTAATATAATTTTTTTAGTTTTTAGTATATTATGACGTTTTGTTTTTTGTGTCTGTGTTATATTTATGTGAATTCGCAACAATATACGAAATAATTTTCTTAATAATGGATTTTGATGAAAACTTAATTGAATAAGTCAACATTTTTTCATTATATGTTAATCATGTTGTCCGTCTGTTGCACCTCTATCTGTCAATTGTACCACTACCGTGACAAAAAGCAACTCTGTCCCGATAACCGCCAGCCGCTCTTGTTGTAGACGTGTTTTCAGCTCAATTCGCCGAGAGAGGACCGCCAGCCGTTAGCCGCTTTGGTTCTGTTCAGGCTCTTAATGTTGTTTTGTCAGATTTGTTTTGGTTTTTTTATTTACTTTTTTGACATTTGAAAAAATGCTTCCAAGTTTGGAAAAATATTCTTAAGTGACTTCATGGTCGTTATTTGACTACTCGCTTAGTAAAAAACATAGCTATTTGGTTCCATTATTACTTTGACGTTGGTTTATGTTATTAATTTTGATTTTTTTATTTTTTTAAATCAATGAACAGTTAATTCATTTTTCTTATAATTATTTTAGTACCTGGGCGACCGAGCTCCGCTCAGATTCCTGCCGTATGTTCAAATGTTTTACGGTTTTTAATGTATCGGAAATGCCAACTTTATCTTAGAACCAACATATAAGATCATATTTCAATTAACTTTAAATGCATTTTTATTTTATGATAACTTCGTTTTTCAACTAAACGAAATTTGTTTTGGTTTTATATTTTTTTATATTTTGTTTAATTATTTTGATAATTTACTTATGCTGAACTTATGCCGGCCATTCCAAGCCTAAGTAATTTTTTTTTTTCCCAAAATTAACCTCATGCTCCTTTTCCACTTACAAGAAAAGAAGTTATTTTTTTATGTCGCAATTTTTGATCAAAGTAAAAATCTTGAAAATGGAGTCATTTTCAATAAATCATACCTCTGTCATTTGTTACCCCTATTTTTGTAAATGAAGTATCGTTAGAAAGCAATTGAAAGCGATTATTAATAAAAAATAAAATACTTTTGGAATTTTTTTTGCTAGAGTTGTCTACTTTTTTTTAAAAAAAGTAAACTGTTCATATCTCAAAAAATGCATTTTCGGTTTTTTTTTACGTAGAATTACGTCTTACAGCGCGGTTTGTATGCAGTCGTTTTAACAAATTTTTTAAGGTCATACCTACAGCCTATAATATTCATCGTTCAAACATAATATTTATACTAAAGTATCAGATATATCCTGCGCTAAACGAATATATAATTTTGGATTTTGTTACTTTTATATTAAAGTCACAAAATAGCAAAAGCTTAGAAGAATAATCTAGATTTTTATATAAGAAAATTAATCATTAGCTGCTTGCATGTTGTGTCTGCTGCTTTCTTTGTTTTTGTTTTTGCTTGTGTTGGTTTTGTTATGAATGAAACTGATTCGCAGCATTGGTGCTCTGCTCCACGTTAAGAGGATGTTCTAAATTAAGAGGGTGTTCCGATTAGATTTAACACTTATGAAAAAAACTATTGGCATTATTTTTCGTTGTATGCTATTACCCAATAGATGTCGTTTTATATTCACTTAATATGATCTTTGCATCTAAAACAGCAACCGGTTGTTATTGGGTTTTAGTAGTAATCAGCAGAGTCGTGGCTTAGTCGGATAAGCTGTCTTCACGACACGTTAAAAATCAAAGAAGCCTAGTTCGATCCTCAGCCTGATTGATAAGTACATTTTTTTTAATTTTTTATTATTATAATCTTATTTTATTAATTATTTAATGTAACAATTGCATAGTCCAATATTTTTATTTTTTGTCACATCCTGTTGCTTGCGATAGCATGAACAAAATGTAAGCAAAATACAGCTTTTATTAGTCTTTTAGTTATTTTGTATTCAATTTTTAACCTAAGTTACCATAATTCAAATTGTATTCCCAATTAATTAAATTTACGTACAGCTTTGACTAAAAATATGTCTAGTATTTTAAATCGTATTAATTCTAAAAAAAAAGGATTAACATATGTATTAGTTCAATGTATTGTTTAAAAATTACTCTAAGATTTTTAACCGTAAAGTTGTTGTACTATGTGGTCTGTTCACACCTTATGATATTTACAAAATGTGAATTTGTCACTTCATCCTCCCCAGACGGCCGATTGAAAAATGTTAAACTTTTTGTTTTGTTTTAAGATCGATTAAAAAATTCTTAGAGTAAATTTGATCTTAATTTATTTCGAATTTTTATAAGGCATTTAAAATTTTGTAAACTTACTGCAAATAAAAAAGAAAGAACTAAAAATTTTGTTCAAGCTTTGTACAGTTTTATGGTCTAAGATTCCTTTATTATATACAAAATAATTATTTGACCTAATAAGAAAAACATTTTTGCTCCAGATTTTATAACAATATCTCAAACGGTATAGAAGTTATGAACGATTAAGTGAAATGTATATCAGAAAAAATTGAAATTACGAAAAGCATAACATTTGGCCATTATATTTTATTTTGGTGGAAACTTAATTTGTTTCTTAAAATTACAAAAAAAAGTGCACTTTTTGAGATGTGAGCAAATTCGATTTTTTTTTCAAAACGTAGGAAACTCTAGCATAGGAAACTCTTACGAAAATATTTTCCTTTTTAAAATTTGTTTAAGATTTAGTGTAAATTACTCTATTTGTAAGATTTCTTCTTATATCAAAAATTGGTACATCAAAACTGTACTAAAAACGTTTCTATAAAAAAAATAAATGAAAAATATAACAAATTCACCAAATCACTGTTTGGTGAAGATTCAAAAATAAAAACAAAAATTTTATTGAGAACGGCGGGAATCGAACTCACAACCTCGGTATTATTGGACAGAAGCTCTATTCTCTAAGCTATCACCGCTATAACAATATAAGCAAACTTAACATAACATATTCGGCAGAAAAATTAACTTATTTATTAAATGCGTGAAAACTCGGAAAACAGCTTTTCCCAGAGATGAGACCTAGCTGGATCGATTTTGCAGCCCCCTCTTCATCTATATTGTATTGAAATAGTTAGTGCCATTTTCGAGAACGCAATTGCAAATATATATACAAATATTGCTCGTTTAATAGAATAAGATATAAACCACATAATACTATTTTGAAAATATATAAAAACTTGCTAGTTGGACCATCAAAATAACTTTTGCATTTAAATTTTTAAGTTTGTTCCATTATTACTTTGAGCCACTGTAAGTTTTTTCGTGAGTTAAAAGATCTTTTGAAAAGTTAAATACGTTTTCTCGCAGTAAAACTCAAAATGAATTGGATCAATAATTTTTTGCTCAATTTAAAGCTTTTTCTGCTTAAAACAATTAATTTTCAAAACTTGAATAAAATTTGCAGCAGTTTCATATTAACTCTGTTATCCCGATATTTGAAATTATTAAGAATGACACACTTACGATCATCTCTAAACGATATCTGTAAGATACTTGTAAAACTCTTCTTAGCTCATTTTGGCACTATATGAGCTAAGGCACAGAAAAGTAGAAAAAACGCTCTCCTGTAAAATTTGGTTTTTGGCACATACGATAATTTCGCGCAAAGGGGTTTATATGTACGTTTCTATACCAGGCTCGCTTATTTCTAGGTGTTACAAACGTTTGCACAAAGTTAATATACCCTGACCTTTCAGGTTTAGGGTATAAGCAGTTGACTGCTTGAAGAAATTTAATTTTGTTTTTGTACTCACATCACATTTTGACAGAATCTATGACAGCTTACTCTATCCCGCACACAAACCAACTAAAAAATTAGAACTTGGCAACGCAAACATGAATAAAATCAAAAATATTTTATTAGGATTATGTATACATACAAGACTTTCCAAATTATTATATCTTTTTTTTTTATTTTATTCGCGAAGGGGGAACCTTCAAAAGGCCCCACCGTGCAGGTGGGAGTGTGCGATTCCTACGCACTAAACCTAAACCTCCGCATTGAATCTTCGACCCAGTATGAATCCCGTGGAACCGCCGTAAGGCATAACTTCGCGGGATGGGGGAACAGCACTAAGCTGAAAACTGATGGACTAATTTTGTCTGTCGGATAACTGTCAAGTTAGGAGCCTAAATTTTCTCCTTAACTTGATGTCGACTCTGGGTCGGGGAGAACCCTAAACATCGAATATAGTTCCCTATCTCACGCTGAACTATTTTGCAAACGCTCGACTCTTCGAAGTTCGTCGATTATGCGTTTGGACAAAGAGCTTACCACTGACCAGTTGGTTTCGCTTCTCAACATGAGGTTCACCAAGTTTTGGGGTGTCACCACTTCGCCCAGGCGGACCGAAGCATCAGTTCTTGCTTCGTTGAACCAAGGGCAATCGAAGAGGACGTGTGCAGTGTCTTCTTCTATGCTACCAGGGCAATGAGTGCAATAGGGGTCACTTTCATGCTTAAATTTATACAGGTATGCTCTAAAGCAACCGTGCCCGCTCAGAATTTGGGTGAGGTAGAAATTCACTGAACCATGAATTCTAGCACACCACACGGAAAGGTTTGGGATGAGGTGATGGGTCCAGCGTCCCTTCACCGATCTATCCCAACGTGCCTGCCACTGGGGTATACTTCTCTCTCGCGCCAGTTTTTTACGAGAGGATGTGCTCTCGCTAACAGCTCCTGGTTGGGCCTCTTCCACCAAGAGGTCGATGGGAATCGAGCTAGCGAGTACTATAGCTGCATCCTCAGACACTGTTCTGAAAGCGCAGCACACTCTAAGAGCACCTAGTCTGTACACCGACTCTACTCCTCGACGGTAGGACTTCACCTTAATCGCTGCAGCCCAGACCGTTGATGCGTACATCAAAATCGAACGCACGACATTGAGAAGAAGTGTCTTGCAAGCTTGCTTTGGTCCTCGTGTATTTGGCAACATTCTTGCTAGCGCCAGACATGAAGTGGCTGCTTTTCTGTGGGCATACTCTAGGTGCTGTTTGAAACAGAGTCGAGAGTCGATTACAACACCGAGGTACTTAATAAATGGTTTTGAGTGTACCTCCGTCCCGCGCACGTTTATAACTGTGATTGTGGACTTTTACGGCTACTTATAAGCACCGCCTCCGTCTTATGTTCCGCTAAACTAAGCCCAGCTGACTTTAGCCATTCGTAAACTGCACTCAATCTGTCGTTGAGTGCAGTTTCCGAAACCCAAATTGACGATTGGATAGCCCTCCGGCTTTTTTAATTGAGTCTTCAATTCGGTTGCACAACAGTTGTTCAAAGATTTTCCCTAATGTATCAAGCAGACAAATTGGTCTGTAGCTTGAGGGATCTTCCGTGGAGGCACTGCCTTTTGGTATGAGCACTAGTCTCTGGGCCTTCCACTGAGCTGGAAATATGACTTCCCTTAGACAGGCGTTGAAGAGCTCGACAAATGTCTGAGGTTGCTCTAAGATGGCGAGTTTTAACGCACGGTGCCTTTTCGTTCTTCACGGATTTGGCAATTGTCACCACCTCGTCAGTCATCTGCATCGTGGGGCAAAATTGCTGGTTGTGGCGGGAAGAGAGTCCTTACAACGTTACCAAGCAGGTGTGGGTCCGTAGGAGTGGCTGTCTAAACCCCTTCAACTTTTTTGTTACTATCTTGTAGGCGGTTCCCCATGGGCTAGCTTCTGCCTCATCACATAGCTGCAGAAAGCACTCGCGCTTGCTCCTATTAATAGCTTTTTTCAAAGATTTTTTGGATACACGGTAGGATTCGCGAAGAAATTCGAATCTGTCGGTACCTCTTGAGCGGTAGTATCTTCTTCTAACTTGAATGCATTCTCTGCGTGCTTCTGCGATTTCATGGGACCACCAGTCCCTGAAACTGGCTGCGTTGTCGTTTGCTTGGTTTTCTTAGGAGCATGGAAGCGTCGCAAGCTCTCCTGACTTGGTCAGTAGTTTGTCTTGCCATATCAGTTGCTGTGCCGGTGAGGTCTACGTCGGCCATCATAACTCTGAAGATGTCTTCATCTAGCGAATCTGTTTTATAAGCAGATCTGTTTTCGCTACTATTCCGTCGGCTACGATGTTGTCTACTTAACGTGTATGGTGTGGCGTGGTGGTCACTGTGTGTATAAATATCTTGCACCGTCCACCCAGTCTGAATACCAAGCTCACTACTAGCGAAGGTCAGATCAATAAAGGAGCTACCTACTGTACTACTGAATGTGTGCTGTAATCCGGTATTGAGCAGCACCACGTCAAGTGATGCGAACGCCTCGAGAAGTATGAAGCCTCTTTGGTTTGTACGTTGACTGCCCCATTCTACAGCCCAAGCGTTAAAGTCGCCAGCTATTATAACTGGCTTAGTCCCTTGTACGTCCTTAACTATGGCATCTATGGTCTCGCAAAACTCTTCAACTGACAAACTTGGGGCAAGGTAGCAGCTCACAATCTGAACACCCTCTACCTCGACTCGAACAAAGCCGTTTGCGCGTGTACGAAGGTGTATACGGAGGGGGTCCCTCCCGCACGACCATACAGCAGCTTTGCCAGTGTTGTCTGAGGCCCAAGCTCCTGGGTTTTTGCAGGCATACGGTTCGCTTAGAATTGCAAGATCGGTGCTCTGTTCTCTGACCGTTTGCGCTAGTAGGTCTTGCGCTGCCCGGCAGTTGTTAAGGTTAAGCTACAGGAATCTCATCTCTTCGCTTAGGCTTCGTAGCTTTTTTGAAGAATGGACATCTCCAGCTTCCGGCACGGTGGTTTGTCTCTGTGCTTTTCTTGGCCATGCATAAAAAGCAGCTTGCCTCAGCACTACACTCTTTCGCCTTGTGGCCCTCTTTACCGCACTTCATGCAGCACTTACTTCGGTCAGTGTTGTTGCAGCTTTTTGCGCTATGACCACAGTCGAGGCACTTGAAGCACCTGGTTTGAGTACATTTTTCTCGAACCCTACATATGACCCAGCCAACTTTAAGCTTGCCAGTTTCGGTCATCTTTCTTGCCTGTGTCAGAGGTAGGCTTACAACCGCCGTTTGTGTGCCAGCATAGGCTTTGCGAAGTGACTTCACGCTCACCACTATAGGCTCATCCAGATACTTCTGGACGGCGTTTCGCACATCGTCCGATGTTGTCACTTCGTCCAGGTCTTTAATTTCAACCTGCATCTCCTCTGTAAGGGCTCTCGTCTCGGCTTGGCCATTAAGTACCATGTCGAACTCTTCTTTTAGCTTCTGAGTCGACTGGGTCGTGGACCGCTTAAGCTGAATAAGCACTTCACCTTTTTCAGTGCGTCTAACTCTTGAGACGTTTTCACCGAACCCTTCAAGTGCCTTTTCATCTTCTTGATGATGTCGCTATATGAGAGCTCACCTGCTTTCGTTACAACGATGGCATCTGGTCTGGCTAGCTTCTGGGGCGATTTTTTACGTTTTTTGCGTTTTTTCGCCTTGCTTACGACCTTGGTCCAAGTCTCGACCTTGCGCTTCGCCGATGAAATTTCGGGTTGCGTGGACGGATTTTCCACGTTGGAGATGGGCTTAGGAGTGCCCTCCTCGACAGCCAGCTGCTGTAATCGAGTCTTCTTTGGTGGCGTTTTCCTAGAGCCGCTGCTGAATTCGCTTGGTCTTTTAGGAGTGGCCTTTGGGATCCTCTTGAAAATCGGATCCGTCTGGGAGTCTTTATGCAATCGCACAGTTGAATTGTGCGATTGCGAACAACTATACTGCTGTTGTTTTTTCACAGTATCTACTTGGACTTCGAATGAGAGGTCAACGCAAGCCAGATTTGACAGGTTTATTAGCCTCTTGATTTCGTGATGAACGTTGTTTTTGCTCTTCACAAAATCTGCCAGGCCTTGGATAAGTGATTTCACTTTATCCAGCTTTTTGATGACGGGGTCGTCAACTCCGGCGCTTGGTGCTTCTTGGGTGGATGATGTATTCACCGACTCTCTCGATTGTGGCTCTATTGGGGTGCCACCGGCTGTGCCTTTTATTGGCGATCACTGGATCCTGGAACTCATTTTAAAAGGGTTCTCAGCGGGATCGCTGTTACTCGTAGCTTTAACTGGTGCAGCGGCCGAGTATGCCACTGCTGCAGCAGTGAATGTTGAAATGTTGGTTGGGGCCTCCGATTCCTTGCCCCGACCGTGGGAGTTCCCACGGGTGGATTTCCACTATTGTGGCTGCCACCTGGAGTAATAGTGTTATTACCAGACATTTATGCGATGATGGTTTATTTTCAAGCTGTCCTTCCCATATCATTTTATACCTTCGAACAGGTTTTAAAGACTGCCGACCGCTGCGGTACAGACGCAGACCAGAAAGCCGCCCATTATGGGTCAGACGCTGCTGGGTTTTATTTTATTTTTTTTATTTTTATTTAATTTTTTTTTTTATTTTATTTGTTTTTTTTCAATATTTTTCCGTTTATACCTACGGACAGGTCAAAAAACTGCCGGCCGCTACGGCGCAGACGCAGACCATGGAGCCGCTTAATCTGAGACAGACATGCCTGGGTTTTGGTTAACTGGGGACCGCGGGGTTGTTAGGCCCGAAGGATCTCAAAATTTTTGATCCTTCCCTGCGGGAAAAAAAAAATTATTATATCTATAATATTGTGTATGTGTGGTGTAATATTTTATCACATAAAGGCATAAAGTTCATTGCGATGGAAGCTTTACCGTATGAATCTTATATTGCACCTCGGTTAGAAGCTGTCCCCTTTCGCAAAAATCAGCATTAAAAGTTTTATTTAATTAACAAATTATACTATACTCTCAATAAATGCATTGTAAGGCAGTTTTAAGTGTTGATTCTCCATACAAGAGTACAGCTCTTACTTCAAAAATAATATGCTTAAGTAAGTCACATGTAAGAGTTGTATACTCTAAGAGATGGGTTAAAGGCGAAATTTGTAGAGTCACCATTTTGAAAAAGCATTCACTAGTCAGACCGTTGCTCTTATAATCAGAGTGATTCTCTTATAGTCAGACCGTTGCTCTTATAAACAGAGTGATACTCTTCTAGTCTGACCGTTGCTCTTATAATCAGAGTGGTACTCTTCTAGTCAGACCATTACTTTTATAATCAGAGTGATACTCTTCTTGCCAGACCGATACTCTTAAAATCAGAGTAGTACTCTTCTAGTCAGACCGTTGTTCTTATACAAAGTCTGCTACTTTGGAAAATGTCATTTTAGGATATAATATACTCTTTATTGACACTTTATTAACACAAATGTCTATAAGACTTGATCCATAAAGCTTAAACTCTTCAGAGTTTGACTCTGATAGCTGAAGTCTTCGCAGGAATTCTTATAACACAACTCTCTTAAACTACTGTGAGATAATGTGAAATAGAACAGAACATTTATGGACAACTAGCTTTGCTGTGATTTATCGGTAAGCGTATTTCTTTTGCTGAAGATAGCTATAGGACCTAATTCAAAAATAAAATTTTTCGTCCATTGCTCAACTCTTAAGAATTGTTGCTTGGGGTTGTTAGAGCAGCTGCTTGCAAATTAAATTTTCGGTTGCTCAAAAAGAGTATTGAGGACACATCAATTGCAATGGTCCAAAATAAAAGAAAAATAGACATTTTTCTCGAGAATTATGAAATGAATAACTAATTTTAACAAGTCTAATTTTTTCAAATTTTTTAAAATTTTTTTTTTAATTTTAACAATGTTTTTGAATGAATACTGCATTTTGAAGAATTTAGATGTCTTTAATGCCTGTTCAGAACATCAATTGCAAGTGTCGACGAAGTTATTTACTGTTACGTATAATAATTTTAAGTAATCGGGTGTTGCTTCATGAACAAACGAACACAAGTTGCGAACAATTGGAAATCCACCATCTTGTTCGTTCATGCAGTGGAAACTCCTACCACGTGAAAACATGATCACCATTGATCATTTTCTGTTAGTAGAAAATTACTTTATTTTGACAAGTAAACATTTTAATAAAGCAAAAAACACATAAAAACAATTTATAATATATATTACTCTAGCTGCGTTTTTTCGGTCTGTGAACGCCTCGGATAATTTTTTCTTGTGCTATTACGCAATAGATGGCTTTTCACATTTTTTTTAACAGGTATTATTGAAATTAATTTATTTAAATAAATTTAAAACAAAATTCTTTATATGTATACCGAAATCGTCCTATATCACAAAAGCTCAAGAAATCTTATTTACTTACTTATATGGCACTTACAACTGTTGATCGGTTTTAGCCTCGCCTATAAATTTTCACCAGCCTCTTTTGTCGTGCGCCTGCTGGCGCCAGTTAAAAGTTTCGAGCATCGTCAGGTTATCCAATACCTGATTTTTCCTATGGAGATGCGGTCCTCCTCGTCTGCGTTGACCCCCGCTGGGTACCGAATCGAATATTTTTCGCTGAAACATCTATTCTATTTGAAACATCGTCTATTTTGGTTAGGGCTTAAGCCCTACGAGACGATTGCAACTCGACGAGCGTGTACACTCGTTACGTCTGTTTTGACATTTAACCCAAAATGAAACGTTTTTGAACTCGTCTTGGCTGGTCAGCTGCCAACTGTTTCAAATGCATATAAATGCCTTGTTCATCCCTAACAATGGCTATTAATTCATTAAAATATTGTTTCTTGCACTAATTGATAAAAATGCAACAAAACTTGATGTAAAAAGTCTCTGCACTGTTGTTGCTGACGAGTTGAGACGCTAAAAGTTCGGTTCTTACGGAACAAAACGTCTCGTCGAACCGTTTCGTTCAGTTTCGATGTGTTTACGTTTGCTTATTTTGGGCAACAACATTGAATTGCATTCAAGCGAACATTTTCGTCTTCGCTCGTTACGGAGCAAATCGTCTATTTTGGTTAGGGCTTTATGCTTGAATTTACTCGTTAAGCCCTTACCAAAATAGACGAAACGAGACGATTGCAACTCGACGAGCGTGTACACTCGTTACGTCTGTTTTGACATTTAACCCAAAATGAAACGTGCTTGAACTCATCTTGGCTGCCCAAGCAACAATTCTTAAGAGTTGAGTTCTGGATGAAAAATTTCATTTTTAAATTAGGTCCTATAGCTATCCTCAGCAAGAGTAAAACGCTTATAGATTATTTACAGCAAAACTAATTGTCTATAAGTGTTCTGTCCTATTTCACATTATCTCGTAGCAGTTTAAGAGAGTTGTGTTATAAGAGCATTCCTGCGAAGACTCTGTATCTTACAATCCATTTCTAACAGACTCCTTTAAGACTTCAGCTATCAGAGTCAAACTCTGAAGAGTTTTTACTTTATAGACTAAGTCTTTTAGACGTATCTAAGGCTTATACTGAAAGAGTTCTGATCTGATCTGATATACTGTAAAATCAAGGGCTCTGTAAGTGTCAATAAAGAGTATAATACATTCTAAAATTACATTTGTCAGAGAATAAGACTTTGTATAAGAACAACGGTCTTACTAGAAGAGTATCACTCTGATTTTAAGATGTCTGACTAGAAAAGTATCACTCTGATTATAAGAGCAACGGAATGCTTTATCAAAATGGCGGACCTACAAAATTTGGCTTCAACCCATCTCGTAGAGTATACAACTCTTATATGTGACTTACTCAAGTATATTATTTTTGTATTAAGAGCTGTACTCTTGTATGGAGACATCAATTCTTAAAACTGCCTTATGGTACATTTATTGAGAGTATAGTATAATTTATTAATTCAATAAAAATTTTAATATTGCTTTTTGCGAAAGGGGACAGCTTCTAACAGAGATGCAATATAAGATTCCTACGGTAAAATTTCCATCGAAATGAAATTTATGCGTTTATATGATAAAATATTACACCACGCATATACAATATTATAGATATTATAATTTGGGATTTTTGTATGTATACATAATGCTCATTAAAAATTATTTGATTACATTTATGTGTATGTATTTATGTTTTAATTCTCTTAAGAGTTTATATCTGCAAGAGACCTGTAAGTCTAGTCTAAGACAATATTTCTAAGAGTGTTGATCTTGTTTCAAGGGTTTAAGAGGTCGATATAAGGGCGTTATAAAACAACTTCTACTTATTTAGTGCCTAAATGAGCTTAAAAGAGATTTACAAGTGTCTTACAGGCATCGTCTAGAGTTACTCGTAAGTGTGCCATTCTTTATGATTTCTCTTCAAGAATTCTTTAGGATAAAATAAAGAAAGCAATTGTTGCTTGGGTGGTCAGCTGCCAACTGTTTTAAAAGCATATAAATGCCTTGTTCATCTCTAAAAATGGCTTATAATTCATTAAAATATTGTTTTTTGCAATAATTGATAAAAATGCAACAAAACTTGATGTAAAAATACTCTGCACAATTGTTGCTGACGAGTTGAGACGCTAATACTATGTTCACACTGGAAGCTAAATGCGCATTTAAAGCTTAATTCGCATTTATATCATTAATGCTTCTCTAAATGCGCATTTACCCATAGAAAATTTTGTCAAGTTAATTCACTTGAATGCTACTTCTAATGAGCATTTAGCAGTTTGCGACCCTGATTCGATATTCGAAAAACTGCTACTCGCTACTTTTTGCTCATATCAAATAAAATGATATAACTCATATAAAATGATATCAAAAACATGTTGAATGAAAATAATTATGAATAAATCGATGGTTCAGTACACTAAACTGATAGGTGAAAAATTTTACATGTGCAGAAACGTCGATTTTGTTTTTACATTTCAATACATTTCAGAACAAAATACTAATTTGAACTACATATGTACTGAGTAGCATTCATTGGTTATGCATTTTCAACAAATTAACACAATAAAGATATTATATTGACGACGACCTATTTTTGTCAAAAGATCAAATGGTTTTTTGTTTAATTTTTATACATGTTTACACAACTATTGCTTTAATAATCTTATTTTACGCAAAGCAACAGTATTATTAAACATATATAATTTTGAATAAAAAAAAGTATTAGAAAACGCAGCAGTTAACTTTTCATGCTTCATTTGGCACAGTAAAAATGACAATTCAATTTCAATAGACAGGAATTTTGTTCAACACAGAATTTTCCTTCCTACCACGAGTGAAAAGTTTCCGATTGGCATACAGCCTTATACTATGTTCACACTGGAAGCTTAATGCGCATTTAAAGCTTAATTCGCATTTATTTCATTAATGCTTCTCTAAATGCGCATTTACCCATAGAAAATTCTGTCAAGTTAATTCACTTAAATGCTACTTGTAATGAGCATTTAGCAGTTTGCGACCCTGATTCGATATTCGAAAAACTGCTACTCGCTACTTTTTGCTCATTTCCGACTTGAACTCGTTTCATTAGTTGTCAATTTTGTTTACTGTCAGATTTTTTTTGCTTAGGCTGTGTGCCAATCGGAAACTTTTGACTCGGATTGATACTCAGGGTATAGTTTAAATTTTGAAAAGAGGGAAGAGCATTTTTAACACAAGCGAAAATTAAAAAAAGCATGTCTTAGTTGCATTGCAGTTTGGAAAAATTAAGAGGAGGGTTGTGTAAAATATATAAGCTACATTATTTTGACTTTTTTTTCTGAGAAAATAGTATTGCTTGATGATTTTTCTGGATGCTGTTAATATTCAGAATATATTAATTTTTCATTAAAGCAATGTGCGGGCGGTGGTGTAGTGCTCAAAATGTAATGTATATTAGGATTTATAAATATAATTATAAAGTATAAGTATGCAGTATTTTGGATTTTGAAAATTTTAGCTTCAGTTAAATTGCACATAAATGGGGAAATAAAATAAGAGCCACACATTATTAAACAAAGAGCCGCACATGCCTATTGATGGTTTACAGTATTTTTCCGGCAGGTCTTTTCTCCAATATAATTTTTTTTAAATTAGTCCTTTTTGTTATTCGGTTTAAGCAATTCTGTCCAAAAATAAATGACAGCCGTCCAAACTTTTCCAATGGTATGTTGATAACGAAGATTGTATAAGAAATAATGGAGTTATTTGAAGTTTTGTGAAAATAATCTAAAAAAAAATACATGAAAACATTATTATCACTAATGCAATTGCAAATATTTTCAAATTTTTGATGCAGATTGAACGAATTTTTTCAGGCCTATAACTTAAGACAGTTTATTTGCTTACAACTATTACACTTATTAATATATACAGTTTTTTTGCAAAATGGTTTAGCTTACTGACGGATTTCATTATAGACAAAATATTTTGGGAATCACCGTAAAATACATCAAGGTTAATTTTAGAATGGGTACAACTGGAACTTTTTTTTCAAAGCACGTGTTCAAATTTTGTATGGTTTACTAAAAATTTGCAACTTCGGGTGTTGCAAGGTCAAGACTTAGTGAGATATTTTTGGGAGTGCGTGTTAAGTTTTAAGGTTTTTAGGTTCGGTGGACAAAATTTTAGCACTGCTACTGATTTTTTTTTTTCATTAGTATATTTTATAAATGGAATAAAATGATATCAAAAACATGTTGAATGAAAATAATTATGAATAAATCGATGGTTAAGTACACTAAACTGATAAGTGAAAAATTTTACATGTGCAGAAACGTCGATTTTGTTTTTACATTTCAGTACATTTCAGAACAAAATACTAATTTGAACTACATATGTACTGAGCAGCATTCATTGGTTATGCATTTTCAACAAATTAACACAATATAGATATTATATTGACGACGACCTATTTTTGTCAAAAGACCCAATGATTTTTTGTTTAATTTTTATACATGTTTACACAACTATTGCTTTAATAATCTTATTTTACGCAAAGCAACAGTATTTATTAAACATATATAATTTCGAATAAAAAAAATTAGAAAACGCAGCAGTTAACTTTTCATGCTTCATTTGGCACAGTAAAAATGACAATTCAATTTCAATAGACAGAAATTTTGTTCAACTTAGAATTTTCCTTCCTACCACGAGTGAAAAGTTTCCGATTGGCACACAGCCTTATAAATGTTCGGCATGTTCGAATACTTGTCAATTCATGTTCGCATACTTGTCAATTTAAATTCGCATTTTACGCTTCTCCCTAATGTGAACACTTGACATTTGGTTGAATTTTCGAACTTCTAAATGCGCATTTAGAAATGAGTGTGAACGTACTATTATAAATGTTCGGCATGTTCGAATACTTGTCAATGCATGTTCGAATACTTGTCAATTTAAATTCGCATTTTACGCTTCTCCCTAACACATCGTTTACATTAGACAGTACTGTTAAGACAGTCAAGAATATGTATTAGTTGTCAAAAATACTTCGAAATTCGGTCTGTGACGTAGGCGTTCAGACAATTGGCAAGACAGTAGATAAAACATTGAACAAATTTGACATTTATTGATATCAAATATTCAGTGTTCCTAATATTATTGCAATGGTTGGAGCTGGTTATGTTTTAAAAATACATATTACGTTTAATCTTCAATTTCCAATGAATTATTTGACGTTTTTCCGTTTTCCATTTTTTTCTATATAGAAAATGTCATTTCACACTCCCAGCTACTGACTAGTCAACTGTCTTCAAAAAAGTTCAGACAGTTGACCAGACAGTTGCAAAAGTGAGTGTGTGTTGGTAAAAAATTGTGAATGTGTTGCAACTGTCTTAACACTACTGTCTAATGTAAACCCCAAGTAATGTGAACACTTGACATTTGGTTGAATTTTCGAACTTCTTAATGCGCATTTAGAAATCAGTGTGAACGTACTATTAAGTTCGGTTCTTAAAACGTGTCGTCAAACCGTTTCGTTCAGTATCGATGTGTTTACGTTTGCTTATTTTGGGCAACAACGTTGAATTGCATTTAAGCGAACATTTTCGTCTTCGCTCGTTACGGAGCAAATCGTCTATTTTGGTTATGTGGCTTTCACATCTGGAACTCGTGTGGCAAACAATATGGCGGCTTGTATGAGTTCGAGAAAGCGAGCGTTCAAATTACGGAATTTGTTTGGCACACACAGGGTTACATTTGAGAAGAGTAGAAATGAACTCTTAAAGAAGTATTTATTGCTTCGAAATAAAATTATTTTTAAGTGGGGAAAATAAAGCAAAAATGCTCTCCAAGTCTTCCACACCTGTTCACTTTTTTCGAAACAAATTTTTTACTGAATCCAAACAAAGTTATCACGTATACTATATGCAATTTACTTAGAGTACTACCAAATATAAAACAAAAAGTACCAAACATTTCTCATATCGTACTTAAATCATTAAAATGTACTCCATATAGTACTACACTTATGTTTCAATACAACTCTGGTTTCGTAATGACTATAGAAATTTTTTTTTGCTTTGTTGGACAGAGAAAATCAAAAATTTTTGTCAACAAGCCAACTAGTGTGCCAAGCTGGCGAACTAGCTTCTTAACTATCGAACTTGTGTGGAAATCGCAGCCGTATGGCAAACAAAAACGCAGATTTGAAGCCTTGCATTCATATTTGCATTAATTTGTCAAGCGTTAACATCGCCGTGGCATGCAGGTTAAGTGTGTGGCTTAGCATGTTCGGAGCCCGGGTTCGATCCCCAGCCGCGGCGAAAAGTTTTTTTCAATAAAAAATTTTTCTGATCGGTCACCACCTCTCTGCAGACAATGGCAAACCTCAGAGAGTAAATAATGCCATGTAAAGCTTCCTGAGAACATTAACTTTAGCCGTTCGGAGTCGGCATAAAACATGTAGGTCCAGTTCTCGGTCAATTGTGTGCAACCATTTAATAACACACACAACACAACACAACACAACACAATTGATAATAAGAAGCTCGGTCAAAGTCCTTTCAAGGGCTGAAATGGCCAATTTGCTTTGCTTTGCTTTGCTGCTAACATCGCCGCCAATACTTGAGCCACCACCAACGGGGCCACCTTTCGGGTTGTAGACCGTGACATTTGAATCTTAATTCGAAAAGACAAGTGTTGCCTGGTGTTGCTACCGAAATGGGTACGATGCTAGCACATAGCTGATGTTGGTGTTGTTTTTGTTGCTTGTATCATTGTTGACGCGCATTAAGTGGATGACCACCATGTGTGCATATTTGCTGTTGACTAGCTGCTGCTGCGCCTGCATTTATACTGGTTTACATGGGCGATGAAGCTCCTGGATCACAACCAGCTCCTTGCAGTAGCGGTGTATCGTTCATGCGTAGCTGTGTATCGTTGCGCTGGTGCCTGTGGAATTCGAAGAGCCAGAGTCCGATAAACATGCAGAAACACGCACTGATGTTGCTACCAAAACGGGTACGACACAAAGCTATTGTTATTGTTCTTGTTGATGTTGCTGCTGATGTTGCTGTGCCTCAGAAACAACCACGTATTTTGTTGGCGCAGTGCCACACGCATTAAATGGATGACCTTCTTTGTGCACGTTTGCTGTTGACTGACTGCTGCTCCGGCCGCATTTATATTGTTTAATATAGGCGAAGAAGGTCTTGCAGTGGCGGAGTATCGTTCATACGCAGCAATGTATCGTTGAGTTGGCGCCTGTGGAACTGCATTGTGGCAAATAGAATGAATCCGTTGGCACGATGGCAAGAAATTGAGCGATTTTTGCTTGAGATCCAGCACTTCCTCTTCCATAGAGCGCCGACAATCTACCGTGAAAATGAATAATTTAGCTTTTATGTGAAAGAACAGTTAAAAACTTACACTTTTGCAATTTCAAGCTGTTGTTCGTCTGCCGATAATATTAAAATTTTTAGAAATATCACATAGAATTAAAAATGCCATGCAGCTATAAACACGGTTGTAAAATATTATAGCATATGATACATTTTCAACTTCTCGAACTTTTCCTATCTTCTAGTATCTTATGAAATCACATACTATAAAAGTAGAAAATGTATGCCTATTTCACACTGACATTAGCCAATCCCATAAATATTTCATAACTTGGTAGCTACACGTTCAATTTTTCTTTCAAGTTAGCTTTCAAGATGCAACACATTCACACTTTTTTACTAACACACTCAAACTTTTCGAACTTGAAAACCAACTTGATATCAATTTTTCATTTCAAGTCGTGAGGCAACTTGACGGTCAAGTTAAACAGCTGATCACAGTTTGTAAATAAATTCTCGTGCTTTGTTGTGAAATTTTGAGTTGTTGCCTTGACGATGGCATCTTGAAAGTAAAATTGACTATCAAGTTGCGCACAGCCTACGTCACAGCTATCAATTCGAAAGAATTTTGACAAGCACTATGTGTGATCAACTTGAAAGCAATTTCTTGAACGTGTAGCTACCATGAGCAATAAGTGGTCTACATGAGCAATATCTATGGTAAGCATTATTATATACCATAATTGAACTTGTTGCGCGCAATCTGTTATGCTGTTCCGAATTTTCTGTTACCAATTATAAAAGATGTCAACCATAAAATATCCGTTATAATTGGAATTCAGCACTTCGATCTCTAATCGCATCCTGTTATCAATCTATAAAAACAAAAACCTATTACAATCCCGTTAAATTCTGTTATGCAACAGCTGATTGCTGTCATATAATTAATCAGTGCACATAAAGATAAATAAATTATAATACAAGCCGAAAAAGGAAAGTAAATAATTAAAACAATAAATTGCACTAAATAAATCGATATGACCATATAGGAAAACTCGAAAAGAAAGTAACTCCAGCAATGTGGCGCGATGGTTTCTTCTGTGTAAAACTTACTTTAAAACGCACAAACATATTTATAATTACATAATTCTATATTTTCCTCTTTTTTTGACCAATTCTTTATGAAATTCTATAATTAACATCCATTTTTCAGACCAAAATGTTCACTTTCTAAAATTTGTTACGATAAAAGACAGAAAAATGTAGGGGAGAGTGGGGTGTTGTGAGACAGGTTAAGTTTTTGGACGATAACTTCTTTAAAAGTTAATATTTTTTTACTAGAAACATTTTTTGTTTAGCTTATTCAATTACCTAACAACCTGCATTGACATTTTTTTGAAATTCAAAACATTTAAGAATTTTCTTGAAGCCTAAAAAAAATATTGGAATTTTGGATTTTAAAAAATTATGGGGTGTTGTGAGACACTTCTATAAATATAACAAAATGGAATTTTTTGCTTAAAGTCCTTATTGAAATTGGAAAAAATTTAAAATACAGATAAGAAAAATTGTTCGCGCTAATCTGATTCGGCTAACAGTTTAAATATCCGGTTTTCATTTGCCACACTGCAGATGAACAGTTGGAACACATTTTTTACAACTAATTAAATTGTTTTCGTCGGGACTGATTTTAGAATGTAAGTCGTGCATGCGTATAGTACGGGCTATACGTATTCATGAGATTTCACACTCCCTTGGCGAAACCAAAAAAAAAACTCTTTGGCACGTTTGCCCAAAAAGATGTAAAAGCATAAATCTTTATCATCTAATGACAAAACTCTTTCCAGTACGTATTTCGTATGATGACTACGCTTTGCTGGTTCCTTCAGCGATTTTTTTTTTGTTTTAGTTTTTTTTCATTCTTTTGGTCGGATTTTTTCCTCAATAATGCCACATTCTTGGAAGTTGTAAATACGGTTTCATACAAAGGCTTCCGGCTGCGTTTTGATTTTTGGAATAGGGGATCAAACTTCAGAGGACAAACCTTCTCTAGTGCACTGGTCAGCTCAGACGCCTTGAAAACCCAATTTAATTTGTAAAATATTGGAAAAACTTGTTTCCTGCCAGTTTTGACACTTTGCTATGCAACAAAATCGACTAATTTATCATTTGAAGTCGATGCGGAAAAAATTGTGTCTTCAACTTTTCTATATAACGGGTTCCATACACTTTAGATTTATCAAAATTATATGATTTACAGACAACTCGAAAACAATTATTTTTATGGCAATTTCTTTGCTGGCTGCCACTAGGTGGATGGATGCCATATTTCCTTTTGACTTTGACGAAATTTGCATTTAGTGGCATGATGGCTATAAAAATAATGAAATAAAAACAAAAATGAACTGTCTCACAACACCCCATATTTACTGTCTCACGACACCCCATATTCGAAATTTTCAAATGGCCACTGCGCCATCATCACCCGCATTTTTTTTTGCAAAATCACTTCGGTAGGCTTGAAGGCAATGGAAGAGATATCATTTTAATAAATATTTACCTTCACGTTGAATTGGCAATGTTTCTGGAAATTCCACAAAGGCAAACTGTACAAAAAACTTTTATGAGCGCGATCAAAACTCAAAATTGTTACAGACACTAGGAACACGTGTCAATGCGATGAGTGCACATAATAAGTGAGATCCCATTGAGAAAATATCTTATAGTTGTTGTGAGCATTCAAAACATTACCACTATGTCAGATATTGACGTGTCTCACAATACCCCATGTCTCACAACACCCCACTCTCCCCTATATTTTATTCTTTGTCATTCGTAACAGATTTCATAGCAGATTTTGTCATGTCGAATACCAATTTAACATTTTGTAACAGATTTTTTGACACTTTGAAAAATCTGCTATGATTCATAACAGATTTCATAAAATTAAAGTGCAGAATGCGAATTTTGGTTTCGTAACAGATTTTTTGACAGCTCAAAAATTTGTATGGGAAATCATAACAGAATAACAGAATTTTTTCATAACAGATTGTGCCGAATAGGCCCAAATATATTAGCAATGTGGACCGCGTGTTATGCCGCGTTTCCATGCTATCTTCTACTATCCCATATCACAAGGTTTTGCTATAATGAGCGCGATTGTTACAAGTCATTTTTGCTATAAAGTTTTGACATTTGATTAAACAAATGTAAACATATCATATATTAATTCATTTTTCAAAAACTTAAAAACATGGTCTAAGTAAATAATAAATAGCTTTTTTAGATTCAGCAAGCCTGTTTTGTATTCTTTAAAAGGAGACATGATACTTGAATGAGGCAATACTTTTTAAAAACTTAGATAGTTCTTGCGGTCTGCTTTTGCAAAAATAATTAACGTCATAGAAGCGCTGCCGTTGCAGATGTAGCAGTGCTTGTTATAGAAGAAGCGGAAGCAGCAGCAACAACATTTCAGTGGCAATGAAAGCCTCATGGGGTGCTGAGTTGTAAAAAAACTCGCAGCTGCAGCTTTAGCGCTGCTAACACAAATACCTCAATGGTGCTGATACCTCAAACGGCCACGTTTAGATATGAGATCCAAAGTCAATATTATTTTTAGGTTGCTATCTTAGTCACCGAAAACGCTCATGGTATCTTCAACATTAGCAGCAATAACTGCGGTGAAGATCCAGTTACTGATATGCCCTTGTTATGATGTCTCAGCAGATACTGGCATCTTGGTTTGCGTTTGTGGATTGAAGAAAGATATCTGCAGTCGACTTAAAATTCATTGAAGTTTACTGCTTTGAATATATTAAATATTTATTTATTTTTATAATTCAATATTTATATATAAACTGCCAAAAATTGACAGTAGACAAGCAACAGCTATTCAAATGGCAGCTAGATTTATAGCAACTGATACATTTTTATAGCAAAAGTTAAAAAAGCTGAACTTTTTCGATCTCCTACAATCATATGAAATCACAGAGGATATCACTTACTATAAAAATAGAAACCGCATGTCTGTTTCACACTCACATTCGTCACATCCGTAAGGTAGAGTTCAAATGATCTTTCTTTCTTACAAAATATGTGATTGTGGGAGATCATAGAAGATAGCATGGAAACGCGGCATTAGATTCAGCGTTACCAGTTTTGCACTATAAATAGTGCTTTCGGTATTTTTTGAGCTCTTGCGAGATGCTGCGGGAGAAAGTAAAAATCATCGCTTTATGTGAGAAAAATTGTCATGCGAGAAAATTTTTACCACATGTGCGATTTTTCCCACGCGAGAGAATAAAAATACCGAAATTACCACAAATACCTCACATTACCAAAAAGAGATTTCTACCTACTGTGGTAGAAGTACGCGTGAATGAAATGTGTACAGAAAAGGTTAACTGAGTGAATGCGCTTGTTGATGCATTCTTCGTTCTTCTTCATTCTTCTTGTTGGTAGTTTGTTTGTGTTCAAAGTGTTTTCAATATTTAACAACAAAGGAACGTAAATAATTTTTAATAGCAAAGTGAAAAATAAAATAATTATGTCTGGAAGAAAAAGATCATTGTCGCATAGTTATTCAAAAACTCTGTAAGATTAAAGTATTTTTACATTTTAGGCGCATTTAAATATTATGAATGTGTTAGTAGAAAAATTATGATGAGCAGTGCGAGGACTGCTATAAGGCTGAAGAAATTTTTCTGAGAAATAATTTTTGAACTCAATAAAGAATTGAATTATTAAAAATTATTGTTTTATTAACTGTTGATAATTAATATGTTGCAATTTAAGTTTACTTTCGTTACATAATTTCATACTTTGCTATAAACACCGCTTAAAGTGATAATTTAAGCAACTTTGAGGTATTTCATTGACTTGAGGTAATTTTGTGGTAATTTGCACGATTTTGAGGTAATTTGAGGTATTTTATTGACTTGCGGTAATTTTGTGGTAATTTGCACAATTTTGAGGTAATTTGAGGTATTTTTGACGTGTGGTAATTTGAGAGAATTAAATGCGAGAATAAGGTAATTTTGGAGGTATATTCATCTGACAACGCTGATTAGATTTAACAGTGATGCGTTTGATAAACGGGTATATGAGCAGGGGACTGTTTGAACGAATACAGCCTTCGAAAACTTATATCAATATCGGTTCGTCTAAACTTACAGCTATGATTTTCTGTAGAATCTGGCAGCTTCTATCGTAATTCTTTATTATCCCTTTTCACGGAACAAAGCATCACTATGAACACTCCACAATGCAGCATTGTTTTGCGCTAAATTTTCGTATAGTGCTGTTTTGTCGTGTTCTAAAATAATCGCACAATTTGCGTAGCTAAGTTTTTTAAAATCGTGATCAATTGTTTCTTTGTTGAATTATACGGTATTATATAGCAAACCATGGATCTAGGCGGTCCCCAATTACTGTCTGATATCCTCAGTTCTGAAGAATTAGAGCAGACCCCAGAAGTTGTACAGGGGAAGCTCAAAAGTTACCTAGACGGATTTTTCGATGAATATTGTAAAGAAAAGGCCGCAGCAAATCGACTAGGTAAGTATAAAATATTAAAGCCGATGAATTGCTCATAGCTAGACGTCCTGGTAGGCCATGTAAAGAGTACACGTTATTTCTACTCCTGTGTAGAATAAGTATGAGATCGTGTCGGCTTTTTCCAGAACATAATTGTAGCGTCCCCTCTGTAGTTCGGTATTTTGCTACACTACATATATCACATGAATTTCACACCGAAAAGTAAGTTAATTTCTGTTCCTTGACTTCTCACATTTCTTTATAGGAAATGGGTATGTTTTGTATACTATTAAAAATGCTGAAATTTGCTGTTTTAGTAAATGTTCAAATTAGATTGAGGAAAGTTTGTGGAGCGAGAAAACGATTGATTAACCCTTCGCGTACAACCCATACTAAAATCGGTACAGTCAGTTTAGCCAAAATAAGTATTGTTGAGAAACAATTTATATATTTTAAACAATTTGAATCTTGTTAAAACTTAGAATTTAAAGAAGATTGCTTATTACTAAATTAATTTTTTTTGGACACCTCTTAAAAGGATTATTAAAGGTTATCAGGTTAAAGGAATAATTTTATGTTGCGGACCAAGCACGAATGCTTTTTATATATTTACGACATAAACCTAGGCAGGTCAGGGTCTGGATCAGGTCAGGGTATATAAACTTTGCAAATGTTTGTTACTCATAGAAATTATTACTCCTGTTCACATTGACTCCTACACTATAGAATATTTTTGGAATCCGTGATGATTAACCTACAGGATTGAAGTTTGGTATGTATGTCTTATCTTAATATTAATATGTACGACCAAAATAGGCCCGCCTACATTCCTTTCCTATGTAAAATCTTTGATGCATAGAATTGGTTGAGATAAAGGCAACAGAAAATACACATTAAATATTTTTCAATATAAATTGCCCTCAAATCAATCCGGCCAATTAAACAGACTTGTAAGAAGCCCGAATTCATAGGAGAATCTGATTCCTATATTAATTTTTCTACAACAGCAATTATAGAAGATCTGACAGGTGTACGAATTTGAAAATTTGCCATGTACCGCTAATAAAGTAAAGCTGATTTGTTAATGGTGACCGTGGCATGCAGGTTAAGTGTGTGGCTTAGCATGCTCGGACCCCGGGTTCGATCTCCAGCCGCGGCGAAAAGTTTTTTTCAATGAAAAATTTTTCTGATCGGTCACCACCTCTCTGCAGACAATAGCAAACCTCAGAGAGTAAATAATGCCATGTAAAGCTTCTTGAGAACATGAACTTTAGCCGTTCGGAGTCGGCATAAAACATGTAGGTCCAGTTCTCGGTCAATTGTGTGCAAACATTTAATAACACACACAACACAATTGATCATAAGAAGCTCGGTCAAAGTCCTATCAAGGGCTGAAATGGCCAATTTATTTTTTTTTTTTATTTTTTTGATTTGTTAATGAGTAATATGAGTTTAACTGTCCCGCTCCATTTAAATTCAAGGTTCTTTATACTCATGCCTATTGCGACTGTCGTAGTAGATAAACGACTATTAAGCGTTTATCGATTAGTGGGGGTATTGTGAATGTCGTTTAGTCGACTAAGTAGCGACTGTGAAAGGCTTTTTGAACGAACATTTGTCTTCAGCTGTTTTTTCATCGATGGCTGCTTGGCTATGAAATATTAAAATGAATAAAAAGTAAGTTATTTACGTTGGATTTCATAAATAAATTTAATAATGATGAATCGCTTATTTAATAATTAAAAACGACTCAACATCGTCCTCATCGTTTTCACTGAACCACAATTCAATAAAAGCCATTTCATATTTATACCCCCACGCGTACTGCGTAAGGGGTATATTAATTTTGTCACGACGTGTGTAACGCCCACAAGGAGGCGTGGTAGGTATAGAAAAGTATATATATTCTTGATCAGAATCACTACCCGAGTTGATTTAGCCATGTCCGTCTGTCTGTCCGTCTGTCCGTCTGTCCGTCTGTCTGTCTGTCCGTCTGTCCGTCTGTCTGTCTGTCCGTCTGTCTGTGGACACGATTACAGCCGTAATTTTGAAGGTATCGTGCTGAAATTCGATATTTAAGCTTATTTTTAAAAAACTAAGATCAAGTTCGAGAATGGGCTAAATCGGATGAAAACCACGCCTACCTCTCATACAACCCCAAAATTGAAAACCCTATAAAGAAGCTAATATTAAAGCTAGAATACTGAAATTCGGTATTTATGTATTCTATGTCAAAACAGAGATGTGTTAGAAAAATGGGCGGCATTCATCTACTAACACGCCCACCTCCCATACAACCCCAAAATTGAAAAATCTATATAGAGGCTTATATTAAAGAACCAAAACTAAACAGAAAGTTTTATTTTCTTTTAATAAATTTACTTTCAAACTGCTGAAAATTGCGCTGATAACAAACACAGTTGCCAAACAGCTACAAAATTCAGTAAACGATTCACAGTAGTATACTTTTTGTCGATTGAGTTTCACATTACCAAACCAAATATAATCAACTCAATCGACTGCACTCTATTCTACTGCCAATCGACAGTCGCAATTGGCACCTCTTAAGGCGTTATTCAGTACGGAGGCTCCAAAAAGGGGTTTTAAGAATTTTTTCTGAAAACTAGTCCTAGGTATGCAAATGTTAATATTTCAACCAAAATTTACAATGTTACCATTAGTTTTGTTGATGAGTTAAAATGTTTATATGTTATTTTAGACAGCAAATTAACATTTGAATCTCATACCGCTTTATCATAACCGCTTTATTGCATGAATTTATATTTGCCTATAAAAATCAAAATAAGAATTATGCATGCGTTCCTAATGTCTGTATTGATGTACGGTATTGATGTTTACTCAGGGACTCTCTCGTATAACACCAAAAAGATCCAGCTTCTGTTCAATAAAATAATACGATTTATTAAATACACATTGAATAAATAATAAAGCTAACTCAATGTTAGGATTCTTAAACGAAACTCAACTGAGTTCACAGATCCTTATGCTCTCAAAACACTGTACTCATCTTTAGTAAGACCCCAGTAAGAATACTGCTCTGTGATCTGGAACCCGTCGTACCAACTATACTCTAAAAGATTGGAATCTATTCAACGTAATTTCATAAGATATATGTGGTACAAACTTAATTGGAATCTACCATCTGTACCTCAGTATGCTACTCGTTGTGCGCTAATTAATCTAACCCCCCTAACCATTCGTCGTAAAATCTTTTCAATTATGTTTATAGGGGACCTTATTCATCATAATATTCAATGCCCTGAACTTCTTAGAATGTTTGACTTCTATACTCCTTCGCGATCCCTCCGTAGCCAATTCCAATTCCGTGAGTTCGTCCATAGATCCAACTATTCGCAGAATATGCCTATAGCACGCTGCATAAGTGAAGCTAATGATATTTTAAGAGTCTTGGATTTATTTAAAAATTTAACCAGAAAAACTTTCAAAGATCTTCTTTTACTCAGCATAATGGGACATCATTCTTGAGTTCATGAGTGTTTAATTGTTCTCATACAAGATGTTTTATATTGCTTATAATTGTTCTCATTTAATCTTTTCACTTATAATAGTTCTTCATATGTTTTTTTATTTGCTTTGTATATTTCAATTGCTTAATTATAATTGTGTAAATGATTTTTAGAAGTTAATGTATATATCGAGCCATAACCGCGAAAAAGATGTAACCAACAATACAAAAATTTTAAAGGAGAAGATTTCTTTTAATTATTTTCGACTTAAGATTTTTAGTTGCGACAATTTTTTACACAATCCTTGCATATAAATAATTATATTATTATAATTACTATTATTTTATAATTATAGATTATTGATAATGTAATAAATTATAAGTTTCGATAAGAAAACAAATTTTTCTAAATTGCTGGTTACATCTTTTTCGCAGTTATGGCTCGATATGTTTGTATAAAAGTTTTGCTCTGATTGATGAAATAAATAAATAAATAAATAAATAAATAAATAAATAAATAAATAAATAAATAAATAAATAAATAAATAAATAAATAAATAAATAAATAAATAAATAAATAAATAAATAAATAAATAAATAAATAAATAAATAAATAAATAAATAAATAAATAAATAAATAAATAAATAAATAAATAAATAAATAAATAAATAAATAAATAAATAAATAAATAAATAAATAAATAAATAAATAAATAAATAAATAAATAAATAAATAAATAAATAAATAAATAAATAAATAAATAAATAAATAAATAAATAAATAAATAAATAAATAAATAAATAAATAAATAAATAAATAAATAAATAAATAAATAAATAAATAAATAAATAAATAAATAAATAAATAAATAAATAAATAAATAAATAAATAAATAAATAAATAAATAAATAAATAAATAAATAAATAAATAAATAAATAAATAAATAAATAAATAAATAAATAAATAAATAAATAAATAAATAAATAAATAAATAAATAAATAAATAAATAAATAAATAAATAAATAAATAAATAAATAAATAAATAAATAAATAAATAAATAAATAAATAAATAAATAAATAAATAAATAAATAAATAAATAAATAAATAAATAAATAAATAAATAAATAAATAAATAAATAAATAAATAAATAAATAAATAAATAAATAAATAAATAAATAAATAAATAAATAAATAAATAAATAAATAAATAAATAAATAAATAAATAAATAAATAAATAAATAAATAAATAAATAAATAAATAAATAAATAAATAAATAAATAAATAAATAAATAAATAAATAAATAAATAAATAAATAAATAAATAAATAAATAAATAAATAAATAAATAAATTAATTAATTAATAAATAAATAAATAAATAAATAAATAAATAAATAAATAAATAAATAAATAAATAAATAAATAAATAAATAAATAAATAAATAAATAAATAAATAAATAAATAAATAAATAAATAAATAAATAAATAAATAAATAAATAAATAAATAAATAAATAAATAAATAAATAAATAAATAAATAAATAAATAAATAAATAAATAAATAAATAAATAAATAAATAAATAAATAAATAAATAAATAAATAAATAAATAAATAAATAAATAAATAAATAAATAAATAAATAAATAAATAAATAAATAAATAAATAAATAAATAAATAAATAAATAAATAAATAAATAAATAAATAAATAAATAAATAAATATATTTCGAGATGCTTAATTTCTGTGGTAACCGTGGCATGTATGTTATGTGTGTTGATTGCATGCTCGGAGCCCGAGATCGATTCCCACTCGCTGCAAAGTTTTTTCAGTAAAAAAAATTTCTGATCGGTCACCACCTCTCTACAGACAATGACAAACCTCAGAGAGTAAATAATGCCATGTAAAGCTTCTTGAGAAAATCAACTTTAGCCGTTCGGAGTCGGCATAAAAAAAGTAGGTCCAGTTCTCGGTCAATTGCGTAGAAACATTTAATAATACACACAACATAATTGATCATAAGAAGCTCGCTCAAAGTCCTTTCAAGGGCTGAAATGGCCCATATCGAAAGGTCATTTCACATAAAAGTTGCTCGATGTTGGAATAACTTACCCAGATATTTAAAAACCTTTTTGTCAATTAATGCATTTTAACACGACCTTCGATAATTTGCCCGCGAATCTCTTTTGTAATAGTTGATCATAAATGGTAAGAAGATTGTAAAATCCAAGAGTTTTTGGAAAAATTTAAATACGCGGCAGAAGTGAAACTTCTTAAAAAGTAAAGAATAAGAGAGATTTTAGTGTAAAAGTCTAGTGTCTTGCTTCCTGATGAGAATACTTGCTATGTTGAGTGAGCGCCTCGTAAACCAGCGAACGTTGATTGTTGTGTATATTAACTTGGTTGGCTTTAAAATTTTGTTGAGATGATGGCTGAGTTGCAAAATGCATTTTTACAAAGCATCAGTGTGTTTTTCTAGTGATTGATTCTTTGCAGATTCACCAAAACTGCGCAACTGGATTGCTATTAATAAGCACGCTTTAGTTGCTCAGTTTTAGTGAATCTATTATGCACCAATCCAAAGAAAAACACACTGATACTTCGTTAAAATGCATTTTGGAACTCAGCCGATGTTGCAATCTCCATACCTTCAACATTAGTTGCAGACCCAGCCTCGGCTGCTTTCTTAAGAGCTTATGTTCACGAACGCACTCTGCTCCTGTTGTAGCAGTAGGATTCGGCAGTTTTTTATATTGTATTAACCAGGGACCGAAAATAACAGTTATTTTCGAAATTTGAATCCAAAAAGTCAGGCGGAAAGAATTTGTTTATTTGATATTTGAATATAGCATTGCGATGCTTGTTAGCTAAGGAATAATGCCGCGTTTCCATGCGATCTTCCAGTATCTTATCCTATCCCAAATCACAAAATACTTTCATTTCCGCAGAAAAGTCTACCATGACCGAAAAATTAAAAGTTAACCAACATTTTTTTTTAATTGTATTATTAAAGAGAAATATTCAAAATTAATTTAATTAGAGTTCAAATTTTTCCCATGTTGCGTTGGAAAGATATCGGGCTACCAAGTTAAGTATATGTTTTGGCCAGTTTTGTTTATTTCTATGATCATTTTCTCTTTACAATTTCCATTTCTAGGAGTAATTGTGCAATTGCACTCTTATGCAAAACTTTTGCTACAACAACAACTAACCACAAAATAAATGCAAAAGAGCAAACAAATATCAATTAACGGTAAAATTTTGATTTGCTTTTAATGCAGGCATGATCACAAAGATGGCCCTTGTGGCCCTCTTATTAAAATCAAATAACACTCACATTTTGCTTGTGCCAAATTAACGAAGAAATGCACTTGCGAAAATCAACAATAACAAACAACAACAACATACGCATCGAAAAACACAAGCTGTTGGGCGCGACCATCAAACCCACAGCATTGTTGTGCGTATGTGTTTTGTTAGTGGAATAGAAATTCAGACGATTTTGACAAGTTTGTCGCATATGTATTTTGTTTTTGGGATTTTTTTATGAATATATTATTTGCACTTGCAAAAAGCAACAATGTACATTTCTTTTAATCAGGCGATTATCTTTCTTAATAAGGCTTTGGCCCTTTTATTAATTTCGCTGACCAAACCTGTTTTTATGATATTCTGAGGTAACGTCACGGCAGACAAAAAAGCATTTAGTGCTATTTTTTCTACGCTGACGTTCAAAAGTGCGTGAAATTTTGCATTTTAATAAAATTAAGTAAATTTTATAAAAAAATCGTTAAGAAGAAAAGCAGTTATCTTATATTTTTGTTTGTTTTTTTATCGTTTATCGTTTTTTGGGGTTTTCCCCTTCCCTCCGTCAAAAGTCTGTAGTCTCATTTCCGTAAAACAGTACCTGCCGATCATATTTAAAAAAAATTTACATCTGCAACGTCTAGATCTGAGATCTGACATCTGGGTTCTGAGGACAATGGTCACGCAGTTTGAAAAAGTCATTTCGAGAACAATGCGTTTAAAGTTTTTCTTAGCATGCATTTAATATTGATTTTTATCTCAAAAACAAAATTTTAATTTTAAAAAATCCTTTTGGGATCGATTCGATTTTTGGATTGCCTTTGTTCAACTTCGGTGTTCGGTTAATTTTTGTTCATATATATAGTTTCACCAAATTGAAGTAAAATCGGTCGTCATTTGAGAGTTATTGAGTCTTAAAAATGCACTACTTGAAGCGCCCTCTTACGGAAGTCTTTGGAATTTTTATAGCCTATGTTATATCTTGGGCGCAGTTGAACCTTCATATCAAATTTCATTGAAATAGGTCCAGGTATTTAGGAGTTATTATAGAGTGTCACGCCCACATATTTCCGCCCACTTTTTTACACTCCCTATGAGCTTCATCTCTATGAAATGTACGTGGTATCCAAATTTCAGCACAATCGGATATACGGTGCGCGAGCCTATACGGAACAGACAGACGGACATACAGACAGACAAACAAACATTTGATTTTTTATATTAGATAATAGCTAAGCTTTATGTTTTATTTACGTCAAATATTTTTTTAAACAAATTTTAACTGAAAATGTTCGGATGGAAATTTAAGTAACGTCATCACGCCAGATGACTTAGCCTAATAAAAAAACAAGTAAAGAAAGTCTAGTCGGTCTAGGTCGACTATGAAATATCCTAAACCCACTTTTCAAAAACAAAAAAATTTTTATTGTAAATGACGTGTCCGTGGGCGGATAAAGCCTATATTTTATATGAATTTAAATGTTGATGAAAATTTTACACATACCAAGTTTTATTCCTGTAGTTCACAGTTAATGCCTTTATTGTGCTTTCGCTATGGGAAGTGGGCGAGTTCATGGAAGGATTACTCCCAATTTTTGAACACACCTTAGTTTTGGTATAAAATACATACACACCAAATTTAATTTCTCTATGACAAACATAACCTTATTTATTTAGTTTTAAACTTTTTGGGTTGTATGGGAGGTGGGCGTGTCCGTAGGCGGATGACGTCCATTTTTCAAAACCATCTTTGTCTTGTCATAAAAAACATACGTGCCAAATTTTAGCTCTGTAGGTTAAACAGAGGCTTATTTCTTGCGTTTTCAATTTTTGGGTTGTATGGGAGGTGGGCGTGTCCGTAGGCGGATGACGTCCATTTTTCAAAACCATCTTTGTCTTGTTATAAAAAACATACGTGCCAAATTTTAGCTCTGTAGGTTAAACAGAGGCTTATTTCTTGCGTTTTCAATTTTTGGGTTGTATGGGAGGTGGGCGTGTCCGTGAGCGGATGACGTCCATTTTGTGTTGACATGTTTGTGTTGGTATAAAACACATACATATCAAATTTTATTGTTTTAGGTTAACTATGAGCTGAGTTATGCAGTTTTCAATTTTCGCGTTGTATGGGAGGTAGGCGTGTCCGTGGGCGGATGATGTCCATTTTTCGAAAACATCTTTTTGTTGACATAAAATACATACACACTAAATTTTATTGTTGTAGGTTAATTATGAGCTGAGTTATGCAGTTTTCAATTTTTGCGTTGTATCGGAGGTAGGCGTGTCCGTGGGCGGATTCCAAAAATATTCAAAAGTGCAGATCCTTGGGTTCATGTGACCATGTGTACCAAGTTTCATCCAATTATCTCTTCTCATTCTTCTTATCCTGTGTTTACGGACAACACACAGACAGACGGACGGACATGGATAGCTCAACTCACGAGGTGACGCTGATCAAGAAAATATATACTTTTCTATACCGGACTCGCTTCGTTCTATGCGTTACAAACGTTTGCACGAAGTTAATATACCCTGACCTTTCAGGTTTAGGGTATAAAAACCGAGAAAAGATTTTTTAATTTGATATCGGCTAAAGTTTATGTTCTCAAGAAGCTTTACATGGCATTATTTACTCTCTGAGGTTTGACATTGTCTGCAGAGAGGTGGTGACCGATCAGAAAAATTTTTTTATTGACTTTTCGCCGCGACTAGGGATCGAACTCGGGCTCCGAGCGTGCTTAGCCACACACTTAACCTGCACGCCACGGTCACCACAAGTTGTTCAGCAGCACTAACATTCGCTACATAAGGTTCTGTTTTTGGATCATGATCAAAAAGCACGAGAAAGCAAATAATGTTTTTGGTCCAACAGCACAACCCCTAACATTTTATTCCGCTCTCTTTTTTCTGCGGAATTCGAATAAAGCGGAAAAGATTGTTCTCTCTCCAAAAAAACCGAACCGAACAAAAAGGAACCGTTCGTTAAGGTTTTTTCCACTCCCTAATAGGTTTTCCTATCATCGTTTTCATACGCCCGATGTACAATTGTGAATGAAAATTATTTTGGGCTTACCATAGTAGAATAAGTAGTAGTAGAAATAGTAGTAGTAGGGGTAGTTCATTGTATCATGGGGTTTATACATGATAAAATAATTTTACCAGGTAGTATTGACAAGTGTTGATTTTCTCAGCTACAAGTAAACGAACTCTTGTCAAAAACAGCTGTTCGTTGTTGTATGCGTTGGCCACATTCAGCTGTGTCAACTGTTGTGATAGCGACACATCGGGTACGTTGATATTGGTATTGAAGTTTCAGAAAAGTTGTCAAGTTGATGAAATGTCAAGCTTTGTATCAAATACTGTATTTAAAATACTGTGTATTTTTATATTTTTTTAAAATGTGTGTTTCAATGTATTTAAAAAATTTAAAAAACCATTTAAAAAATTCTCAATAAATTCAATTTGAATTTGAATTTGTGTTTCAACCATGATTGAATAATTATAAGGTTATTCGTATTTTTTGATGTATGCTTATTTTTTGTAAACAAAGAAATTTTGACAATCTGCCAACAGTGTTTTGTGATGCTGGGGAAAAAAAACGTACTTTTCAGTGTTTCATTGTGTAGTTTTCGTGTGTAAAAAATAGTTCAATGATTTCTTCTCAAGTTAACAAGGAAAAAAATCTATGTAGGTGTTGTATCAAGTGTATGCTTCAAATTAATCTAAATTTAAAAGTTCGTGTGCAAATTTTAAAGAAACATTAAATTTGTGTGATGCTGTTTTAAACAAGGTGCCAATTAATTCATACAGAATTGATTGAAATGTGAAATTCACGTTCGTTTTTTCCTTTTTCAGTGAATTTATGAAACAAAAAATTTATAAACCGTCGAGCTTTTCTTTCCGAAATTCCACTTTTTTCCGAAAAATTTGTGTTCAGCATCGAAGCTCATTTCTGGTTGAATGGATACGTGAACAATTGTCGTATGTGGTGTGAAGAGCAGCCAGAAGCATTACAAGAACTGTCAATGCATCCCGAAAAATGTACTGTTTGGTGTGGATCACGGGCCGGTGGCATCATTGGAGCGTACTTTTTCAAAGACGACGAAGGCAGGAATGTTACTGTGAATGGCGAGTGCTACCGTGCGATGATTACAAATTTTTTTTGTCCAAAATGGAAGAGCAGGGCTTGCCTGACATGTGGTTTCAACCAGACGGTGCCACATGTCACACAGCACGCGAAACAATGAAAGGCAAGTTCGGTGAACAGTTTATTTCACGTTCGGGACCGGTCAATTGGCTGCCTAGATCATGCGATTTAACGCCTTTAGATTATTTTTTGAGAGGCCATGTTAAGGCTCATGACTATAGGGACAAGTCGCAACGATTGACGCACTAGAAGCCGACATTGAAGAATTTATTCGAGAGATACCGGCCGATATGTTGGAGAGAGTATGCCAAAATTGGAACTAGCGTATGAACCATTTAAGGTGTAGGCGGCGTCAACATTTACATGAAATAATCTTTAAACATTGAATTATATAGAACGTTATAGTGACTCAAATAAAGATTTCATACATTTCTCTAGGTTTTGTTTTTTTAAATCAAATCCGAAGGCTCTTAAAAAATCACCCTTTATAAAAATGATATTTAGAGAATTCGCTAGTTTAACGATTTTATATAGTTTTTATGACTAAAATTATGCATAAGTTAAGGTTTTTTAACATTTTTTTAAACAATTGCAATTAATTTTAGTCCCCTCTAATATATTAATGCTTAAAAAAAACGGAGCATTAAAAGTAGCAATAAAAATTAATTGTAGTCAATTTAATATCAAATAGTATGATATTTAGGCAACCGTATGCATTTTTCGACCCAATGACATTGCTCTCATGTTCTCATTCTGCTCTCATTTTAAAATAAGCATACCAAATAGAGAAGACGTCAAAAATACGAATAACCTTTTTTTCATTGAATCATGGTTTCAACAAATAGAAGTGTGTTTTATTCAACTTTAAATAAATTTCCAATACAATTAATATTATATTTTGCAAATACTTATGAATTTTTAGATGAAACTTTACATACATTTACAGAACATTGTTTAAATTTTTTTTCCAAATGGTACAGGTTGTCACAGCGCTTGTGGGGATTGTTGTCACATATAATTTCATATAACCATTTTGAAAGTATTCTATGTTTTATTTAAATTTGAGGAAATTGCCAAGAAATCGCAAACGACTTACAAACCGAGTTCGAACATCTTCAAATATCATGATGCAAGCTGAATACAGCTAGTATCAATGAAGATAACGTGGATTCACTATGTATAGTTTGTTGTCAAGCGTCAAATCCAATAACAATTGTCGTCAATGCTTAAAATGCAAACGTAATGCATTGAAAGTGATAGTTAGATAAATTGCTACTTAAATTGTGTTTCGGACGGTGGCAGCAATGATGATTAAGAAGTGTGAAAACAGGGACTACGCATTGGGACAACTTACCCCACGAGTGGGGTAACTTGTCACAGACGAATTAAATTTTTTATCAAGGAAATTTTTTAATTTATTTTAAAATAATATACATTTTTCATATCAGGATTGAAGAATAAAAGATTGAATTTATGTTTAAAAGTTTTGCAGTGCTATTTGTTTTGCTTTATTTGTGGAAGTTACAGCGGTTCGTCCAAATTTTGTGACAACTAGTACCACTCTCCCCTACGCTGAATGTGACCAGTGAAAATTAATTGTATGCAGTGACGGATTTTGAGCGCTCTCTTTCTTGTTATATTTTTTGACAGAAGCCGTTTCCAACAGAAATGTCAATACTACCTTGGAGTTATTATATCATGGGGTTTACATTTCGCTTTGAATTTTGACAAAACTAAAAAAAAAAAATTCTCAAACTGAAAAGGGATTAAATTTTTATTAGATCTTCGCTCTAGCAGTCAGCTGATAAAAGCTGAAGTAACTTAGTAAAAAAAAATTGTTATCAATTGTTATAAAAAAAATTCAATATTACAGACATTACAATACAATTTTTTTCAATATTATTATCTATTCAATATTTTAGCCGTTTATGAACAAAAAACAGAAGAACTTCAAGCTCAGATACAAGACTACGAAGTAAAATTGCAGAACTATAACCAAAATGTGGATGAGCTTCGAATACAATTGGATACAATTTCAACGGAGCGTGCCCAGCTTCTCGCTTCAACTAGCTCTTCCCAAAAGGAGCTTGAAAGTATTCGCCATGAAAAGAACGCCATAATTGACGAAAGGGATGCACTTTTAAAAGTGATTGAAAGGCAGACAACTGAATTGGAACGACAACAACAGGAAATTAAATCATATCAACAGCAACTTAAAGCCGCAATAAATGCCAAATGCGAAGCAATTGCTCGATTAGATGAAATCGAAAGCAAGGAATCTACACTTGATTTTAAAGAACGACGCATGGAACAAGAGCGTTCAATGATGCAAAATCAAATTCAAACATTATCAGAAGACTTAAATCGAAACATTTTAGAGTTACAAAAAATAAGACGCGATAACACAATGCAGAGTATGCACTTGGAGACGAAGCTTTCGGAAAAAACTGAAGAATTGAAAATAGTGCAGTCTCAATGTGTACAATACAAAGAAACCATGGATCGTTTGACTCAAAATGTGCAAGATTTGTCTACAAAGATTCATAATCAAAATGACGAGGCTAATAAAATGATGGACTACTATAAGAAAGAGCTGGAAGCAAAAAGCAAGCTAGCTGAACTCTATAAGAGTAATTATGAAGATACCGATGTAGAAAGAAGCGAACTTGGCGCAGCAATAAGTGATCTTAAGAGGATGCTAGCAGAAGCCAGCGATCAATATGGCGAACTAGAAACTAAATTAAAAGCAACAGTTCTCAAGTTTGACCAAGAAATTGAGGAAAAGAATAAAATCATTGATTCTCAAAAGGCTGAGATTCTACATGCCAACGATCTACTAAAGGAAGTTCAAAATGATACCATGGAAACTGCTATTTCTAAAATAGCGCCATCTGCAGCAGTGGCAAGTCGTTTGATCAGAGCTGACATGTCCCTGACTGAGCTGTATTCATTGTATGTTAAGACATCTGAGAGCTTAGAACTACAAAAACGTGAAAACTCTCGCTTGAGTCTTCAATTAAAAACAATTCTACACGAGTTGGGAGAAAATGCCCCGCTTATTAAGAAGCAAGAATTGCAATATGAGAAACTTATTGAAACAAATAATATTCTAGCACATCAACGTGATGAATTGATATCCAAAAAAACTGACATGGAAGAAATTCTAGAAAATGCCCACTCAAAGATAAGCCATTTGGATCGCGAAAATAAAAAACTAAAACATTCCCAAACTGATTTGAGCCGTCAAGTTTGTTACTTGCTCAAAGAAATAGAACAGGTAAGTGCTTCTTTATCTAGTTCATGTACAGTTTTTTATTGTTGTATGTCTAATGATATCACCATTGATGAAATATCTTCTAAACTTAGAGATATCCCAATTTTAAAATTAAACTTTGAACTATTTATATTCTAAGACAAGAAACTACACATTTCTCTTTTCACAATGTTATTGACGACTAACCGGACACCGCAGCGATCTACTTTAAAATAAATTTTTTTAGGAAAAAGACGTTATTTGTATACAGAAATTTCTACAGAATGTTTATTGTTTGGTACAAAGAATTTACCAAAAATGTACTCCAATTTCATTCTGTTAGCAATATTATAAAAAATCCTCTTTTAAAGGGTCAAACGTCTAACATAAACAAATTATTGTTAAATTCATTATTTCAATACTTTGTTGAGGAACCTTTTGCATCAATTATGTCTTGCAAATGATTTTTAATGGAGGGGAACAAGTTTGCAATAATTTGGAGCAGTTATGTATTAGCTATACTTTTGCCAAAGCAGAAGTGTATTTTGGGTAATTATCTTGATAAAAATCAAAGGTCTGTAATATACAAAGTTTTTCGGCACACTGCTTAACATTTATTGTTAAGGTAGTCGTAAATATCCGTTTTACCATCGATAAACACTAGATTCCAGACACCTGCACTAGAAATACAGTCCCAAACCATCACAGAACCACCTCCATGTTCCACTGTAGTGCGAGTATTTTTGCTTTTAAATTCGGTATTTGGTTGTCGCCATACTGAAGCCCTACATCTAAGCCGCGCAAGTTGAATTTGCGTTGGTCATTATATAGTACTTTAAATAAGACATACCACTTGAATTTAACCTAATTTTTTTAAATATTACCTTGCATAATTTTTAAGCAAGTACTCTATCGCAAGCTGAAGCCATAATCTTTTGTTTTTTGGGCTAATGGACGACTTCTTTCGCACAATTCTTCCATGAAAATCATTCTTTCTTAGTGTGTTACGAATAGTTTCACCTCCTCTCTGCAGACAATGGCAAACCTCAGAGAGTAAATAATGCCATGAAAAGCTTCTTGAGAACATGAACTTTAGCCGTTCGGAGTCGGCATAAAACGTGTAGGTCCAGTTCTCGGTTAATTGTGTGCAAACATTTAATAACACACACAACACAATTGATGATAAGAAGCTCGGTCAAAGTCCTTTCAAGGGCTGAAATGGCCAATTTGTTTTTTTGTTTTTTTTAAGTCCTTTCTTTAACTTCTTTTGTATAATTTTTTTGCTCGTTTGCAGTTTGGAATGAATTGTTTTTTATTTGTAGGATAATTTGGCGATCATCACGGTCGCCTAATGTTTTACCTTGACCCTCCCGACTTTTGTTGAGGATTCGGAAATCGTCACGATACTTTTATAAAAATATCGTAGACCGTAGAATGGTTTCGACCAACGATATCACCGATTTAGCAAATAGTTTCACCTTCACAGTATTGCCGTATAATTAGCGGCCGAATTTCGAATGATGTGTGCATACTTTTTTGCACCATTGTAGAAGCGATTACCACAGACCAAACACAATGAGCGGAACCAATAGAAATTGGGTTTGAATTCTTTTTTAAAGAGAACAACGTGCCTAATTTGAAATGTCCGGTTAGACGTTTGACCCTTAAAAAAAGGATTTTTTTTATATTTTTGCGAACTGAATGAAAATGGAGTTAATTTTATGTAAATTATTTGTACTAAACAAAAGTTAAAACAATAATAAAACATTCTGTACAACTTTCCGTATTTTAAATAAGGTTTTTTGTTAAAAAATAGCCTTTAAAGTCGCTCGCTGCGTTGTCCGGTTAGTCGTTTGAACCACTGTATATACATAAATCATTTCATCATAAGATTTAAAGAAACAAAAATATATTCGGCGGACCTTTAGCTCAAAATTTCATTTTGCACTTAAATTATCTCCCACAATATATTTGATCGGCCGTGGTCATGCGTGATAAGTGTGTGGCGTGCGAACTAACGGGTTCCAAGTTCAAAACTCACCTCGGGCATAACTTTTTTCAATAGAAATAAATTTTTCTGTTCGGCCGTCACCTCTGCAGACAATGGAAGCCTCAGAGAGTAAATGAAGTCATGTAAAGCTAAACGGCTTATGTTCATGTTCTCAAGAAGTCTTACATGGCTTTGATAACTCTCTGTAAAATGGATATTTTTTGGAATTAAGTAAAAGAGAAAACATAGACTTACTACTTACTTCGTTCTTAAAATATATATAAACAGTATGTTATGACGATTATAATAAAAATAAATATTTTTGTATAATTTTCAGTTGCGACTCGGACTTTCAACGGATAATAAAACATCGCATATTGGAAATTTCTCTACAACAAGCGAAGTTATTTCAAAGAAGCTTGTCACATTTAGTAATGTTCCTGAACTGCAAGAAAATAATCAAAAACTTTTATTGCTTGTTCGTGACTTAAGCAATAAACTGGAAGACGCTGAAAATCTTAAAAATGAAATAAATGAGTCATCGTATAAAGAGAAAATTGAAAGTTATTCGAAGAAACTTCAGACCATGCAAGATACTTTGAACCAACAAAACAATACTGTGTCAACTCTTGTCTCAAAATGTGAACGATACAAAAAAATGTACTTTGATGCACAAAAGAAATATAACAGGCGTAATTCCGAAAACGACTTAAGTGATTTAGATGATAGTGAAACTAATGATGCTAAAATGGTTGATGCAAAACTTTCATCAGCCAATGCCAGCAGCATGTCCAGGTCTTCAATAGTATCAGGTGATAAGGAGAGACGCATCCAAGATTTAGAAAGGCAATTGGACGAAGTAAAAGATCAATATAAAACCATTAAGGAACAATATGAATATTACATTCAGGAGAAGAAAAATAACGAGAAAATTATGAATGAGCAGTTTGATTCCATGCGCACTGAAGTTAGAGAGTTAACCTCTACCAACTGTAAACTAATGTCCACCGTTGAGTATACAGGCGAACAAATAAAGTTGCAACAGAAAAATATTGCTACATACAAGCAGCAAATATCAGTACTTGAAGAGCGAAATAAAAACTACGAAAACACAATTGTTAAGCATGAGCAATCTCTACTCTATTTGAAAGATGAAGTTATGAATGCACAAAAAGGTCATTCAGCCGCAGAGGCGGAAGCTAACCACTTAAGACATGAAAATCGATTGCTCAAAGATACAGCTACTCGCCTTCAATCCGAGAAGGAGGGCTACCATCGTGAGCGGCAAAACCAGAACCTGTTGCTAAATAATTTAGAGTTGATAAAGGCAAATTTGGAAAGATCTGAAATTGAGGGTCGGGCTCGTTTGGAGCAGCGTCTCGATGACACTGTTCGTGAGTTATCTGCTCAAAGACGTCGTTTCCAGGAGGAAGAGGATCGCTTCCGAGAGCTAACTGCTGATTTGAAACGCCAGGCAGAAACTGCAAAGGATCGCATGGAGGAGGAGAAGGCGAGTGCTAAAAAACTAAGTGAAGAGCTTATTATTATTCGAAAAGAACTCAGCGGAAAAACATCTCAAATCGATGAACTCAGTAAGAAGTTGCAAGAAAGCCTAACTCCAACTAAAAACGACAATCCAATTATGCTTGCAAACAAGAAAGCTCGTGGACTTGAAATAAAGCTTGATGAAGCTGCAATTGAAATTACCTCTTTGACGTCTGAGCTTACCAAAGCTCGGGAGCACGCTGATCAATACTACAAAATATCTCAAAGTGCAGAAAAAGAAATAAAGAATCTTCATGAAGTCTATACAAGTTATGTAGCCAAGGCCGAAGCGGAACTTAAGAGTCTTAAACAATCCGATCTAAACCTCAAATCTCGCATTGAGGAACTAGAAGCCGAGGTTCAACTTTCAACAGTAACTGAACCGTCACAAGCAAATCAAACTGACCAGTTGAAAAAATCCCAAAATGAACTTAAGGATGCTTTACAAAAGCTTAGCGATTGCAACCGGTTGCTGCGTTCGCTCCGATCGGAATGCTCTAGCCTTACGGACTCTTTGAATGCCGTGGAGACTAAATATGCCAATGAAATGGTACTTCATTCAGCAGATATTCAGGAGATGTCAAAACTAAAATCTGAAGTAACCAAAGTATGTAGAACTATTTCTTTTTTTTAATTTATATTTAAACGACATTTTATATATTTCATTTCAGTTCCAGGATGAAATAAATAAATTAACAGCTGAACGAGATACGGCTAATTTGGCTTATAAAGAAATTAAAAATTCAAATACAGAAAGATTGAATCTCCTTACTGTTGAAAAAGAAGAACTAGAAAAACGTGTTATCGATCTAAACTCACTAAATGCAACATTGCACGACCAAATCGAAGCTTTAACAGCTAAACTATCCGTACTTAGTCGGCAATCTTCTTCGGTTAATTTGTCATCTACCGAGCATGAATCCATTATGGAAACTTCGGTATCCGAAGGAAATATTTCGCAAAGTGAAAATGAAGACAAGAATAATCAGCAGCTTTTACAAATTATTAAATTTTTACGCAAGGAAAAAGATCTTTCCTTGGCAAAACTTGACATTCTAAAAGCTGAAAATGCGCGTCTTATTTCAGAACACACTATTTTACAAAAGAAGATTGATGAGCTTAACGGTTTTCTTAATCAAGAACGCACCAAGACAGAAACTGTTACTGTGACTGCATTGAAGCATGAAGAAATACTGCGTAAGATTGAAACCCTCAATGCATTAACGGATAGTAATAGAATATTGCGCGAAGAGCGTGATACACTTTCGGCACGTGTTCGAGAGCTAAATGACCGCATCGGAAAGGTTGAGGATGAGCTCTTCCCACTGCAGAAACAAAATAGAGAATGCATTGCAAAAATAGAGGAAATAACCTTGGAGAATAACTCGATACGTAACGAGGCCATTAAATGGAGACAACGCGCAAATGTTTTGGTGGAAAAGAGTAATAAAAACCCGGAAGAATTCAAGCGTCTGCAAAACGAGCGGGAGAATTTAGCTAAAATGCTAACCCATGAAAAAGAAGTTATCAAACAAGCAAATGAGGAATTAAATACTGTCAAGACGGAAAAGACACGACTGGAGACTGAGTTAAATAATATACAAAAAGTTCTGCAGACGGTCAATGACGAAAAAAAGAAAATTGCTGAAGACTTTAATGCATTAAAACTTACCAGCATGCGTATGACCCAAGAAGTCATGGAATTAAAGAACAAGTTGCTACAGAAAGAAGATGCATTACAAAAGCTATCAGAAGACCTAGAAGCAAAGGATGCCCAACTTCAAGATAGTAAAAACAAGGAAATACAAATAAGAAAAATTGCAAAGCGTTATAAGGATTCGTATTTGGAATTATCTAACAAGACTGCTGCAAGTGCTAGTGTCGAAAACAATGCAGGAACATCTCAAGATACCATGGAACTTGGTGCAAATAATACGGTAGATGGAGCAGTAGTTCCTTCCACAAATTCAGAACTGGAACAACTGCGTGAATCAGTTGACAATCTTAACAACGTTATTAAAACCATGCAAGATGAAAATGAGAAAATAAGAAAGGATTACGATGAACTCAAAGCATCTGCAGAAATAGATGATCGCACAAAAACCTTATTACGTGAAGCAAAATCTCGAATTGTCAGTCTGACTGAATCTAAGCATGCAGTGACTCAAGAACTAGCAACAACTAAAACAAAACTGCAGACATTTATTCAATCTTCTGAAGACCATGACGCTGCTATCAACGGCATCAAATCACAGTACGAAGAAACTTTTACTCGCATGGAGAAAGAACTTATCGATCATAATAATCAAAGCAAGGAGACGATTGCACGCTTGACTCGAGAAAATGAGGCATTGCTCATTCGGGTAACCCAACTTAGTCGTCAGTTGGGTCTTCAACAGTCTTCAAAACCATCCACAAGTTCCGGTACCATATCTGACAAAGGCTGTATGTCGGAATCCTCACCGAGGACAGCTAATGTCAAACCAATGTCTGGGTCCGCAACCGTACAACAGTCAGCTACAGTAACGCCCTGGCGAGGAAGTGAAACTCCTCTAGCCAGCATTCGTCCTATATCTGTACAAAATAGCCGAACAGCAGCTATTCTTCCCACAAGCCAACAAAACTCTGGCAGTAGTTCTGCTACAACATCAACATCTTCGTCGTCATCAACAACACCATCGTCAGCCGGCTGCAGTAACACTGCTCTTGTACCACCTCAACAACAGGTTCATACAACCGGCACTAACTCTGTTGAATCTATGTCCTCATCGCCAACATCTTCGCATACCGATTATATGCCATCAACTAGTTCGGCTTCAGTAGCTGTTGCAGCAATACCTCCAATGGCCACAGCAGCGGAGAGTTCACAGGAAGCAGAGAGCTTGCAACAACAACAAACAAATGAATCCCAGGTATTAGCCTTTTAACGGAAAGTTTTCCCCCAACAGGTAGATCGATCGGAAATTTTTAGTTTACTCATGGGCCTCACACAGCAAAAATATGAATTGCATTAAATTAAAAAATAGCAAAGATGTGTTGTAAAATGGCGGTCTGCCCCGCAGATTTACCGGTTCCGAGACCCACGCTTTTGTATTGCTTCACTTCTATCCTTATTTTAAGTAAATGCGTTTAAAATATATCAATATTACGACTTGATATAGGTGAAGTTGGTTGTATTGAAATTGTTAAAAGGTCAGTTTTGCATCCTAAATTGATTCAGGAAAAATTATAACACTTGCCTCGGATTTAAAACTAATATGTTTCTTAAGCTTAAAACTGCACTTGGGACATTGAACACATGTGTTAATTGAGACATCTCCCATTCTTCTTCCATAAAATTTGAAATTCTTGGTTTAAGCCAATAAGAAAAAAATTTGAATTAGATATGATAAATAAGGTAAAAGCGTACCTATCAAATAACATAATTTAGGCTTTTGTTCATTATAGATTATAGTAAGCTTTTTAATTTTTGATTTGATTCTAAAATTTTTGATTTCGTTTTAGTTAATGGTAAGTGGAGGACAACAAGCTGTAGCTTTGGTGTCTCCGCGTGTAGAAGGCTCAACACAAAGTGCTCAAATCCCAATATTACAACAGGAGACATCCAACCAACAGCCAAGCACCTCGGGATCCTCGAGCTCATCTTGCCATGTGGCAGTGAGTAGCCACAGCCGTCATACTCCATCTAGCAGTAATGTTACAACTACTCAAGCTGGTTCTTCGGGTGGTCATAAGCGCCCACGAGAAATAGAAGGCGACTCATCTACTAGTGCTGATGAAAATGGTGCAACAGAAAAAACAAAGCACCCCAAACGTACCCGAACTCAAATGCAGTCTGGTGAAGCGGCAGTACTCGTTGGAGTATCTGAATCTGGAGTTGATGTCGAATACCAAGTACCTACATCATCCCAGCGTGACCAAGAAGACGATATTGTAGTAGTGGACTCTGAAGAAGATGATGGCGTCGTAGACGAGGGGAATGCGGAAGCAGATGATGGTCCAGCCGATGGTGATGCTGATAATGAAAGATATGAAGACATTTACGAGCAAGATCATGATATGGATGAAAATGAATGCCCAGATATTGATGAGAGCAATATACAAGCAGACGCAGGGAATAACGAAGTTGATGTTGATGAATGCATAGATGTTAACGTCCATTGCACTTCAGAAGACAATCAAGTTGACGTTGCACCTGATGATAGTGGCGCCAGCACAAGCCAAGCATCGGCTGCTACTTTTGTGAAGAATGAACAGCAAGAAAATAACCAACAAAGTCAAACTATTAGCAGCGGCAGTTGTGAACCTACTGAAAATATATCTCAAGCGGGACCTTCCACATGGAAACCATCGACTTCTTCGTTTTCACGCCAGCAGAGGGCTACACTAATGATGCTACAACAAGGAATCAACGAAGATATGGATGTTGCTAATAATGACCTTAGCGTGAGTCATCACTCTGACAGGTAAATAATAACAGTATATCATATCAAATGGTAAATATAAATGTGTGGCCTGGAAAATTGTAAATACTTAAAGTTGTATGTATTGAGTTAAGTGATATACAGCTGCGGTCAAAATAATAGTAGTGCCCACAACGTTTCTACAAAAACTAAAAATAAAACTGGCACGTTATCGGATTTAATAATTTTTGTTAAAAATTAGTATTCTCCACATCTTATCTTTTATTTAAAAAAAACTCTGAACAAAAACCAAGCTATTAGCTCAAAACAACTTTAAATATATGCCACTTGCGTCTTGTTACAGCGGTCAAAAAATAGTAGTGATTATAAAAAGTTCAACAAAAATAGAAAAATAACAAAAAATTTGGTAATTGACTTCACAGTTCAGATAAATTGTAATTCTTGTAATTAATACTTAGTTGTATGACCTTTGTTAGCAAATACTGCTTTACAACGATGAAGCATTGAGTTCACAAGATCCTGACATGTCTTGATAGGTATGGAGTACAAATTGGCTCAACCTCTTCTAAAAGCTGATGTTTGTCTGAAGGTTTAGTGTCAGCAATGGCCTTTTTAACATCACACCACAAATTTTCATTCGGATTTAGATCCGGCGACTAAGCGGACCACTCCAAGAGCACGATCCGATTGTCCAAGAACTTATTTTTCGCAAGTTTGCTCGTATGTTTCGTGTCGTTATCTTATTAATAAACCCATACCCTCCTGTTGGGCATACGGGAGCATAATTTCCTGTTATATTTTGACGTAAAGATGTTGATATATTAATGCTTTTATACAATAAATTGGACCAATACTATAAAAAGAAAAGTACGAATACTTGCGTTATATCAAGCTATTCTTATATTTGCACTGCAGACGCAAATGAATTGGCTTTATAGTACCGTACCACTCGTTCAATCAATTTCACCGTCATAACTGTCTTGCGTTTACGTGTCTCTGGTTTTTTTATGGTATTTTATGGCATTGCAAATCGTGGTTGGTGAACATTTGAGCTGATTTGTATATAACCTCTGTACATAACCTCTTTGTATGTTTTGCTCTCATAAATTAATTTTTTTATCAATTCCCGCTTTTCAACAGAATAATGTTTTCTTCGTCCCATTTCTGGAAAAATACGGCATAACTAAATTTTGTTTTTATATAAACTGATGGAAAATAGCTCATCACTTATTTTTTTGTGTTTTTCTAATATAATTTAGCGAACTTTTTTAATGCTTTGTATGTATTTATAAAACGCTACTATTTTTTTGACCGCACAAATTTGCATCAATTCTCAATAAAAGTGAATTTACAAAAACAACAAAGAGTTGTTGCTTACAAGATCAGGTCAGAATGTATACTCACCATATAACGGTATAAAACAGCCAAGGCGAGTAAAAAAGGCTTGTTTACAAAATAATGTCCTTCATCATTTTTCATAGGTCTGTTTCCGTACTCACTTCAAGTAACTTGAAGTTACTCGAAAGCGTTTCTTTACACATTTTTCCAGCACGAGAGAGAAGAAGAACAAGCAAAATGTCACTTTTTGTCGCTCTCTATTACTCGAACTTTACTTGAAAAATTTCTTCGAGCTCGAATCTCGAGCTTCAAACAGCTGATTGCCAAAGTGATAAAATTAAATTATTGCATTGCTTTGTGAAAAAAATTTATGAAATTGGTTACCAAATTAATAACAATACTTAATATATTCATAATTAATGCTAACGAAAGTGTTTTAAATACAATAACATAGTAAATAAATTTTATTGTTTTCAAAAAACAGCTGTTGTGCTTGAAACTTACTTGAAACCGTTTCCGTACTTTTTGACAAATTTTCTTATTTTGACAAATAATCAAATTACTCTCTATTACCCGAACTTTACTCGAACTTTACTTGAAGTGCGTACGGAAACAGACCTCATATTTGGCACTACTATTATTTTGACCGCAACTGTATATAAGTTAAATCGAAATAATTCTATCCGACCCGCTATTATAAAAAATACTTTTCTATGCGAACTATGTCCATTCTGGGTCCACAAAAATTATTTGCTCTATTCGATATTTGTTAACTAATAATTACAAAGAAAATAATTTAATAATATTTTTTTAAATATAAATTGTTAACTATTTCATTCCAAACCCTGACTAGTGTACTATTTTAAGAGCCGCTTAAAATTCATGTTTTTTATCACAAACGATAACAATGTTCAGCGAAAAACGTCCTTGGGCAGCTGAGTTGGACATTTATGATTGTTTTGAAAATCATTTTGTTCACGAACAAATAAAAAAATTTAGTTTTTCAAACTTTCTCTTTCAACTGATATAACATTAAAAAACATGTGGTAACGTTAAGCCAAGCATAGCAATAGATACACACAGGGATTAAAATTGCAGCAAAATTTTCGTAGTCTCTATTTTGCATTTGCTGCATGCTATGAAACAACGAGCAGTTACAGCGGCAGCCAGCGATCGCATTTTACAGCCGTTTCTCCTTTGCTGCTATATTTCTGTTACATTCACGAAGCAACAGCAGCACCGAACAAAATAATTTTGTAGCCGTCTCGTCGCTGCTGCTGTCTGTTTATAGCATTATCAAGCATTGGCAGCAGCAATAGTAAGAAATGTTTGCATTCGGTGCTGCTATGCTATTTTCAGCATTTGACTGCTGCTGTTTGCAGTTGCTGCTGCTTTCTGTTTGTGATTTCTGCGTTATATACAGCAATCAGTAGCTGCTGCTTGTGGTCGCTGCTGCTTTTGTTTGTTATACTTTTGTATGTTTGTTACACCCTAACTTGTAAGCAGTTTTGGGAAAAATGAAACTGTTTACATTTAAAATGATTACAACTAATTAATTGTTAATCGGAATTCTACAATTACTTACTTAGATGGCGCTTACAACCGTTGGTCGGTTTTGGCCTGGTCTAAGAATTTTTTGAGCAGCTCTGATGAAAGGACTTTGGGAGCGTTCGAGAGAAAAATCCTTCGCAAGATCTATGGTCCAATCTGCGTCAATGGCGAGTACCGAATACGATGGAACCATGAGCTGTATGAGCTATATGCCGACATCGATATAGTCAAGCGTATTAAAATTGAGCGGCTTCGCTGGCTAGGTCATGTCGAGAGAATGAACGACGAAGCTCCAGCGAAAAAGATATTGGATTCGGTACCCAGCGGTGGCCAACGCAGACGAGGAAGACCGCATCTCCGTTGGAAAGACCAGGCATTGGATAACCTGACAACGCTTGGAGTTTCCAACTGGCGCCAGCAAGCGCACGACAAAAGAGGCTGGCGAAAATTCTTAGACCAGGAATTCTACAATTAGCAATTGATTAATTGTGAATTGCAATAATTAATTAGACTAAAAAACTAACAATTAATTTGCAGAAAAATGAAGTATCTTTTTTCATTCGTTAAAGCTTAAAGCAATTAATTTTATTTAATCTTCTAATATATAAAATCAAATGTTTGTCCCTCTGTCTGCCTGTCTGTCTGTTCCGTTAAAAAAAAATGAAATGCACTTGCTGGGCTGCTTTGAGAAACAACAAAACTGTTATTTTTTCTGACCTACGCCACGCAGGCGCTTGCCATATCAGAATGAATGCAATTCTTTTTTACGCAGTGGTTGTCGTGAAACCGGTTTTCTTAGGCAAAGGAAGTGAAGCAAGCAGCGGGAAATGTGACATGAACATACAAGCGAAGTCGTCATATTTATGCATACATTTCGCAAAATTTACCACACTAATGCAATCAAACACAGCTCTACCTTTAATTTAAAAAAGTTAATTGCCAACGATTCAATTGTATTTTGCAATTACTTCAAGTTTGTCTTAATAAATTAATTGCAGTGTACAATCAATGATTGAATGCAATTGATATCAATTGCAATTAATTTTTTAATCAATTAATTAACGAGAACGCTAGGTATCCTTCAAAATAACACGAGCTTAACAAATGACGCATAAAGACTGCAAAATCCGAACACTCACTGCCGCTTCTGATTAAAAAAACAAACAAAAGCAGCAGCGACCACAAGCAGCAGCTACTGATTGCTGTATATAACGCAGAAGTATCACAAACAGAAAGCAGCAGCAACTGCAAACAGCAGCAGTCAAATGCTGAAAATAGCATAGCAGCACCGAATGCAAACATTTCTTACTATTGCTGCTGCCAATGCTTGATAATGCTATAAACAGACAGCAGCAGCGACAAGACGGCTACAAAATTATTTTGTTCGGTGCTGCTGTTGCTTCGTGAATGTAACAGAAATAAAGCAGCAAAGGAGAAACGGCTGTAAAATGCGATCGCTGGCTGCCGCTGTAACTGCTCGTTGTTTCATAGCATGCAGCAAATGCAAAAGAGAAACTTTAAAAATTTGCAAGTGCGAGAGCACAGCAACAGCAATATTTTGATGCTTTTACTAATTTGACTACAGCAATTTAAGCCCTGGATACACGCACATTTCAGTAACAAACAAACATTCTGTTTTCCACAAAATAATTAACCTTAATGCTTAATCTCTTCAGAAAAACCCCGTCTAGAGGCGGACTGGGCAGTTTGAAGGAAACAATTTCCATAACTTTTGAACGAAACATCATATGATGGCGTGAAGACGTACTAAATGTTGAAATAGATTGAAAAAAAAATTACAAAAATTTTGTGTAGCCTTCAAAAAGCCAAAATTTTCAAATTTTGTGTTCATAACCTCCAATTTCTCCTGACTTGATTAGTCAATCCAGGGGACAGATTCGGATTCTACACAAAAAATTCCTGCAGAAATGACTCAGCTGCCCAAGGAGGATTACTATAATTTTTTCGCAGAACATAATTATCAGAGAAGGAAATTAAAATTAAAATTTGTACAGGACAAGTACGGACAAACAGGAACAAATTTACTTAATAAAATCATTCAATTAAACATAAGTGGTTAATCCTGCATTTAAAAATAAAAAATAGAAGTATGTTTCAGCTTGTTTTTTATTAAATACTAGCTTATAATACCCGGCGCAGCTCGAGTCCTGTGCTGCTTTTTATGTGTTCGTTTTGAGATATGATACGGTAAAATGCCCAAGGCTAGCCAAGGCTAGTGTTGATGTCTGATTAAAATTAAAAAAAAAATCCGTTGACATAATTAAAACTTTTTGTAAAAATCGGCAACAGCGCCACCTGTTGGGTCGGAAACTATCTTTCAAGCGCAAACCAACCATATACATTCACAAAGTTTCTTTTAAATCGGTTGTGTGGTTTCGGATATTAGCGAAAACCAACATAGTGACTTGTGAGTTTTATATATAAAGATAAAATAAGCAAAGAAAGTCTAAAGTCAGTCTAGCCCAACTATGAAATACCCTAAACCTCCTATAACATTTCAATATATATTAAAATACTAAAACAAATAGATTAGTTCCTATCAAAATACATGCATTATTTGTACCTATAGAATTAATACAGGTTTAACTAATGTGGTTTGTATGGTAGGTGGGCGTTTTGGTGCGCAGATAACACCCATTTTTTGTGCACACCTCAGTTTTGATATAAAATGCTTTTATGCGAAGTTTCATCTCTCAAATATGAACCTTTAATAGTGTTTTCAATATTGTGGGTTGTATGAGAGGTGGGCCTGTTCATGAAGGGATGACTCTCATTTTGTGAACACATCTTACTTTTGATATATCTACCTCTTTATAGAGTTTTTAATATAGTGGGTTATATGGGAGGTGGTCGTTTTAGTGGGCAAATGACGCCAATTTTTTGTGCACACCTTAGTTTTGATATAAAATGCTTCTATGCAAAGTTTCTTCTCTCGAGATCAACTATGAATCTTTTTATATTGTGGGTTGTACATGAGGTGGGTGTGTTCATGGGCGGATCACGCCCATTTTAAAATTTTCTATACCGGACACACTTCGTTCTAGGTGTAAAAAAACGTTTGCATTAACATAAAAAAATAATTGAGTGTATAAAAAAACCCTCTGAATCATAACAAAATGCTCCCAATTTATCACGCAATTTTTTAAAATTTTGTGCTTTTCTATATACAAAAATACAAAAAATACAAAACAAAACAAGTGTTTGGAACGCCTATGGGAAACCCACTATCTCCATGCATAGTGGACATAGTTCTGGACGACTTACTGTACGAAACAATAACAATTTTGAACCAAAAAAATGTAACTATAACAAAAATATTTAAATACGCAGATGACATTTCAGCTGTTGTAAATAAAAACGACATTAATACCATACTTTACTAATTAAACTCATATCACCATAAAATCAAATTTATAGTAGAGGAAGAATCTAACAAAGCTCTAGCTTATCTCGATGAAGATAATGCGGACAGACAAAAAACTTATGTTTAACTGGTACGCGAAACCTACATCATCAGGGAGAATATTAAATTTCTTTACAGATCAATCAAATCACTACAAAATTAACACAGCTAAAAACCTAATAACAAGAATAATACCTATAAGTGATCCACTATTTTTAGAAGAAAATTTCAACAATATAAGTAAAATATTACAAAAAAAAACGGCTACCCATTAAAACTGACAGAAACCGCTCCATGGGGATTCCTCCGATCCAAAAAAAATAATACAGAAACTGTTTTCAAGAGTCACTCTAACTTTTGGGTCGGAGTCTATTTAATTTTTGTTGTGGTCTGATTCTGACCACTGAGGGGTTGTTGGCAATACTTTGATTTGAGTTATCTCTTCAACTTCTAGCTTGGAACCCACTAGGCAACTGGAATTATGTGGAAAATATTAATTCAAAAGTAAAACAAAATAAGAAAGCATGAATTTGAGGAAAATTGGTTGAGTCACTCGCCACCGAAATAATCAAAGAAATTAAATTGTTATTTGTTATTAAATTGTTATTTTTCGTCTTTTTTATATATTTTTTTTTTAACATCTATAATTTAAACTCTGAAGAATTAAGTTTATAGTGAAGTCATGTGATTCATTACAAAAATTATTCCGATTGACTTCCGAAACAGGAGAAAAAAATTCATAATTCCTAATTTTTCATCGTTTTTTCCCGAATCTGTTTCATAAAAAATTTCTTAAAATTGTCAAAGAATATCCGATTTTAAGGAATAATGGCTTATTAGGTAAAAAGATGTTGGTTTGATTTTTCACCCGTTTATGTCAGTGACATATTATAGTTATACGGTATTACTTATACCAATGAGTAAATGTTGACCTTAATCGATCTTTACTACACCTTTTAACGATAGGTCTGCACTACACTAAAGAGCCCTCATTCATTAAAATCGGATAATATTTGCGCAATTTTTAGGGATTTTTATGAAACTGATTTAGAAAATCCAATGGAAGATTATGAATAAGACTATAAAAGTCGATATAAGGGGTAATTTCATCGACTATTTTGGTGGCGAAGGACTCAAGCGATTTTTTCAAATTCAGGCTTTTTGTTTTTTATTCCAAGGTGTCAGCAATTTAGCGTTTTTTACTTTCGGAATTGAGCATAATTAGTACTCACCAATGGACGATTTTTAAGGCTTGTGCCAGCCAATTGGCTATTTTTACAACGAAGTGAAGTATGGATGAAAAATTTTCACTGTGGGGAGAAAAAATTTCATTTTTGGGACCTTACAATCTTCGTATAACTGCCGAACAATAAAAAAATCCGTGAAACGGCGTATAACAAGCGCTTGCATTTGGGCCGCACAGACTTTAACCCTCCATCACTTACCTTGGGGTGGAATCCACCCAGTCACACTTTCTATTTAAGATTTCTAATGCAATACTTGCGTGACGAACTAACAGTCAAAATCTAATCTCTATTCAATATTTTCAATTCAATAATTTTCAGTTTCTAGTTGTCTTCAAGATAAAAGCGTGACAGCGCGATTAAAATAAGAATTGTTTGGGTGCTTTACACCCAAGTTAGTTATAAAATACTTTTTTTTTTGGGTGAATTACATCCAGAAAGCTTAGTAGCAAAACTAAGACAACGTGCTCTAACAGTTGTCAGGATCAGAAAAATAAAATTAACCACTTTTTAAAAACTATTGATTTAATTTTATTGAAAACGATTAGAAAGATATAAAAGACTTGCTGCCGGTTGCAGCTCAATTTACATACTGCCACCAACTCGTTACTTATATGGTTCAAAAGAAAACGGATAGCAAAGAAACAAGAAGGAGATAGATAAAAATGTTGCCATATTATAAAATTCATGTTGACAATTCGGCCCTTCCTGATAATGACTCGTCCCGAGTTATGATTTATCTGGTGGTTCATTTTCAGAATCATCGCTAGTTTCATCATCGTAGTCATCATCAATGTCTGGATAAAGTGCACACCATGGTTTCATCTTATCGCTGCTTGCGACTGTACTAAATTTACGCTGCTTTCGTTGAGTACCATCGATGTCCTCGATTAAATATCGATCAAAACGTAAAACCTTGGCAACAGAGTATGGCCCTCGAAATTTAGCATCAAGTTTTCTTGATTCTCCGGTACTCGGCATAGCACTCTCAAGAAGAACCAAATCTCCTGTCTTGTAGACCCGTGGTTTCTTATGTTTGGCATCAAACCTGGCCTTCCATTTCTTGCGTGCTACCTCGATGTTGTTAATAGCTTCTTTGAGCTTCTCATCTATGTTAATATGCTCTGGTGAAATATCATCGGTATGAAGTGCAGCTAAAATTTTGTTTCCGCTGATGTCTCGAAGTGGAAAATCATAAATAAGATCCATTGGTGTAAACTTTGTTGTAGAGTTGATTGTTGTGTTTAAATTCCATTGTAAAAGTCTAATTTGAGAATCCCAGTCTTTAGCGTCTGGTGTCGATGTTTTGAGATAAGCAAGTACCATTTGGTTGATGCGTTCTGCTAGCCCATTTGCGCGAGGTGTTCTAACAGCTACCTTTATGTGTTTAATATCATTGACGCTGCAGAATTCTTCAAAGACAGCAGATGTGAACGATGTCCCACGGTCAGTAACCAATATCGTCGGTAAGCCAAAATACATTGTTAAATTCCGCATGGTGTCAATCACTGGTTTTGTTTTTGTTGATTTTACTGGAACGATTATAGAATATCTTGTGAGAGCGTCCACAATTACAAGGATATGCTCATTGCCCTGTCGGCTACGTACAAATGGCCCAAGGTGATCCATATGTAACACCTCAAAAGGGAAACGTGGTGTGTCCATCCCATACAGTTCGCACTCTTTTCGGCGAGGTTCTCGAGCGAAGCAACATTCAATACAACATTTTATGTAGCTTTTAACAAAATTCGTGCTTCTTGGAAACCAAAAGTGTTGAAACATTTTCTTAAGAGTTCCATCAACAGCAGGATGCCCAGATTCGTCATGGCACAATCTTACCACACGCCATCGCATGCCTCGAGGAACGACTAGAAGCAAATAATCCTTGTGTTTTCTTACTAAACGGTGATTTTTAATAACATAATCATTTTTAAACATGCCTTGCTGTTTTGACGGTTCACCATTTAGAATATTTATTATGTTAAGCAGCTTAGGATCTTGCTTCTGCATTGAAAATATCCAATCGTCGATTGTAACTCCGATTGCCATAACTTTAACGCTAACATCTTCTGGTTTAGTTGGTGCCTCTACTGGAGCTCGACTCATTGCGTCGACGTGTGCCATTGATGTTCCAGGGCGATGAATAATGTCGTAGTCATATTCTAAAAGTTTCAAAAACCATCGTGCTACTCTTGGAATCAGCGGTTTAGATGACTTTAGACTGGAAATTGCTTGACAATCTGTGACAACTGTGAACTTCTTACCGAGAATGTACATTCTAAATCGTTGGCAAGCCTCAACCACTGCAAGCACCTCGATCTCATACCCATGATACTTTTGCTCAGCATCATTGCACAGGCGGCTATAATAGGCAATTGGCTTAAGCACTCCAGCTTCCTCCACTTGAAGTAAAATTGCAGCAATCCCAATGCTGCAAGCGTCTGTATGGATTTGGTGTTCTTTATTAACATCATACACTCCCAAAGCTGGAGATTCGCTCAAAATCTGGATCAATGTTCGAAAAGCTTCACTGCATTCTTCAGTCCACTGGAACACAATGTCCTTCTTAGTCAAACGCGTCAATGATGCAGCAATGTGTGCATAGTTTGCAACGAATTTTCGGAAAAACCCAGTGAGTCCTAGAAATCGTCGAACTTCAATAGCATTTTTCGGAACTGGAAACTGCTGGATAGCTACTGTTTTGATTTTCCCTGGTTGTATGCCATTTTCATTTAATTCATGACCCAAAAATGTTACGCTCTTTTTCATAAAAGCGCATTTAGACAGTCTCAGAGTCAAACCCTCTCTTTTTAAAATACATAAAAATTCGTTCAGATTTTTAAGTCCCTCTTCAAATGTATTGGAAGCAATGATGACCTCATCAACATAACTGACCACTTTATCTTTGATTGGTTCTACCACTTGCGACATCATTTTCTGGAATGTGCACGGAGCATTTCGTAAGCCGAATGGCATGCGATTGAATTCAAAATGTCCGTTGTGCGTGACGAACGCGGTGCATTGCTTCGAATCTTCCATTATTTCAATCTGGTAATAGCCCGACATTAAATCTAAGGTAGTAAAATACTTCTTACCTTTCAAAGTTGAGAGTGCACATTCTACAGTTGGCATTGACCATGGCTGTTTTTCAGTAATCGCATTTAGCTCACGATAGTCCACGCATAAACGATCTTCACCATTTTGCTTGCGAACCAAAACAATAGGCGACGCGTATAAAGAATTCGAAGGTCGTATTATATTTAGTTCCAATAATTCTTCAATTATTTTTTCAACCGTATTTTGCTTTGGTATCGGAACCGGATATGGACGCTTCACTATTGGCTTTGACGATGTCAACTTTATTTGCATTTTTACTTTTGCACACTTGCCAATGTTCTTTAAATTGTCACTAAAGCACTCACTGTGTTCATTTAAAAGCGATATTAAATTGTCCTTTTCGTTCGAGTCTAAGTTGTTATCAAAATCAACTTTTGCACCAAGCGCGAGCACTTGACATTGACCATTTTCAATTATTACGCGACCTTGAGATAAAATGTCGGTACCAATTATGGCATCATACTTGATCAACTCGTCCTTTACTACGCACAAATTATTTTCATAGTTTTGGCCATCTATTGTCACTATCACTAACACTACCGAGTTGCACTGCCATGTGCCACCACCAAAACCTTCTAGTGTCTCACTGCACAACATCACTTTTCCGCCACATTTACTAGCGACCGACTGTCTAATAAGCGATTTGCAGCTTCCTGAATCAATAAGCGCGCGGCACTCAAAACCATTCACCAATATGTTTTTAACAATTTCAATATATTTATTTTTTTGTTTATCATTTTCAATTATGTTTATTGGAGCTTGAGTACGCGGTGCACTACGATTTTGACAATTTTGAGTCTCATGAGCCGTCGAGAAACACTTTTGGCACCTTGCTTTTCTTTGGGCCACAGGGCAATTGCGCGACAAATGTCCACGCTCACGACAGTTGAAGCAAATTGGACCGGATGGTTTAGTTTCTTTATCATTTTTATTTATATTCGAATTATTTTTATTATAAGACACATTAAAGTTTCTGGCAATAGACTGCAGCTGCGGCTGCGCATTGTAGCTCACTGTTTTTTTATAATTGAATTCAACACTATTTAATGATTTTAACAATTCAGGACACTTCATAAAATTCATTGCAGAAAGAGTCTTGCGAAGACCGTCGTCATACAATCCATTAATGAAATATTTGATAATTGATGCATCTTCTAAATTACCGCGACGACCGATTGACAGAATTCTATAATAAAAGTCAATATATGTTTCATTTTTTGTCATGCGTGTATTAATTAATTGCATGTGGATGTCAGCAGAATTTTGATCACACGGAAAGTCATCCAGAAAAGCCTTGACAAATTGCAACCAACTTTTGAATACAGGTTGCGCATCAATCCACAATTTAGCAGAACCTTTCATTTTACCTTGGACTGCAAAGATGACAAGCTTTTCGTCCCACCCGTACGCGCACTGTAGTTGTTGGACACGCTCCACAAACTGTATTGATGTGACATCACAAATACATGGATCGTACTCGGGCATGATTGATATCAAATCACGAATATTATTAAAATGATGTCCACCTGACATGTTATTGTTTACATTATTAATTTCCAGAGAATTCGGGACAATTGCTGTTGCGCTTGAATGTGTGTGTTCATACGAACTTGCTGCTGCATACGACACATTGCAAGCGTTTGGTGTTTGACACAAACTTGGTTGCACATACACACTCGTTGGTTGTGGTGGTGTCGACAAAATATATGAACGCGATGGTGAGGCAGAAGCATTCTGCAAATTTGAATTTTGTCCATAATAACTGTTTGGTTGCAAGAACATACTCTTCAACGGCGCATGCGTCGTTCCGATTGAATTTGTCTGCGAAGCGGCGATCGGTGGTGAGTGGCTGCATGTGTTTGACATCGGTTGGAACATACTCGGCTGCATATACACGCTCGTCGATTGCGTCGGCGTCGGCAGTGCAATAGAGCGTATTTGCGAAGCAGCGATGTACGGCGTCAATGTATCGGCAGCGCAAACGGCTTGATTTTGGTTGTATGCAAAACTGACATGATACGGCACTGTTGCTACCGTCGGTTGGCTTCTTGCTTCTTCGAGAACATTCGAAGACGTTACAAAAACATGCGTAGCAACGTTCGTCTGCTGGTCCGTTGGAGGCGGTGTCCTGGTGACAGCCTGGAGCTGCTAGGTCAATAACTCCACAGTTCGCTGAAGACTATTAACTTCGTCCTGCAAATGCTCCATGGCAGCACCTGAGCTCGAAGTGGCCACTGCCACAGCATTCGTTGCCTCCGGGAACGCAGTTGCTTCTGCTGGAGCGTTAGGATCAACCTGGATTCCCTGTAAACGCGCTTTAAGCTCATCTTTCGTGCCCGTCGTCTTCATGCCTTTTGCGCGAAGCATGTCTTTCAACTCAACCGTTGTGCAATCATTTATATTCATTTTCTTTTATAACACGCGACTTTTAGTTAATCAGTTAATAAAACTAATCTTTATCCCACTTCTGATTTTTGTCAGGATCAGAAAAATAAAATTAACCACTTTTTAAAAACTATTGATTTAATTTTATTGAAAACGATTAGAAAGATATAAAAGACTTGCTGCCGGTTGCAGCTCAATTTACATACTGCCACCAACTCGTTACTTATATGGTTCAAAAGAAAACGGATAGCAAAGAAACAAGAAGGAGATAGATAAAAATGTTGCCATATTATAAAATTCATGTTGACACAGTGATAAATACAATTGATAAGTACACATATATCCAATTTGCACTTACAACGGTATGTCCTTTAACGCAACGCCTTCGCAAAAATAGAAAAACTACAGACGATAGTTCTTCCAGTAGCGTAATATTACTGCAAAAATTATATAATTTTAGCTGATCTTTTTGAGGTGGAAATTTGTTCTAAAGAGAAAAAAGTACTTATATAATGTTTTTGTCTGTATAACTTCAGCTTTACAATCGTATATTTCATATTTCACTAGCTCTTAAACTGTAGAAATGACACGCTTTTTTCAAAACCTATTGTATTTTCGTGTTTTTTTTTTACATTAAAATATGAACTAATTTTAAATTTTTGTTTTACATAGAAATATTCATTCTTTTCATAGCAAAACATTCTAAAATTGCGAAAATAATCTGGAATATATTGAAAACTACCACATTTCTTAGGTTGAAGCAATTATGTCCTAATTATTGAGAATTTCTTTTGTGGGTGGAAGAAACCCAGAGTTAGTTGTGACGCAACTCAGCCATAGGTTAGTGATCCAGGGTTAAACAACGACCGCTACCACTGCTGTTCAGACAAAATGTGCTGACAGTGACCGTTTTACATTTTGTGTGGAAAAAAATATGTTGCTGGCCATGCCTGAAGTTTGAACAAGGAACCATTAGTACAAAAATTGAACGTACTAACCTTTACAACACAGCCGCTTTAATTACCTAAAATCGTTTTTATATATAAGTTCTACATTTGATAAAACCCCCCAAAAAAAATTCCTGGTTGCGCCCCTGGGTCGCACTATACCATAAAATATATAGGTTAGTAATAAGACATTTCCCCCTAAGAGCCCGAACAGAACCAAAGCGACTGACGGCTGGCGGTCCTCTCTCGGCGACTTGAGCTGAAACACGTCTACAACAAGAGCGGCTGGCGGTTGTCGGAACAGAGTTGCTTTTTGTCACGGTAGTGGTACAATTGACTGATAGGGATGCAACAGACGGACAACATGATTAACATATATGAAAAAATGTTGACTTATTCAATTGAGTGTTCATCAAAATCCATTATGAAGACAATTATTTCGTATATTATTGCGAATTCACATAAATAAAACACAGACACAAAAAACCAAACGTCAGAATATACTAAAAACTAAAAAATTACATTAAACACAGCCAATTCTTAGCAAAAGTATGGCAACATTTATGTTACTCAGAGAGAGGACCGCCAGCCGCCATAGCAAAAATAGAATAGATTCTATTCTGGCGTTTTTCCGTCGCGGATTCGCCCAGCGAATTCGTTTTTGCCGAGTGCATACATTTTAATGTATTCTGCTGAACGGCGAATCCGCCAGCCGTCATCCGCTTTGGTTCTGTTCGGGCTCTAATAAAGCATGGCATTCTTTGGTTTACTTGGAATTAATGGTTTCCTGTTTAAATGATTTGATCGCAGCCTGGCTATCGGAAAATATAAAAATTTATGACTCTGAGACTACGATTTTTGATCACCATGAAGCAACTTCTCCTATTGCCATCCATTTAACATCCTATTACCATTTCGGAAAAAGGTATAGTGGTAAATGCTTGCTGCCGTCACGCATGGAATAACCTAATCCTAAGAGGAGCCCCCCCTAGTCGACCTTTTCATTTAGCTTTGACCGACATAGAAGTGTAAACCATCGCGTTCATGGTGCACTGTCTTTCCAGCACAACCTGAGTGGAGTGGAATTAGCGTACCAAAGCTCCAAGCAAAGGATAGTGAGGGCTTATATTCACCCATATTGTGGTTGTCAATAACTACACAATTAATTGTAACAATAAATTAATGTTGTCGCATTCGTAAAGGCGTTGTCAATATCGATAACTATTGACACGTATTTGGTATCGGTTAAGTAAGATTGACAATGATTATATTGATGAGTTGATACAGGTCTGAGCAACGACTAGTAAAAATTTTGTAAGTAAATTCTGATTTATTTCATCAAATAAACCATAAATAATAAAAAATATTCTGCTAATATTGCAGAAACGGTCGGTTATGATAAACCCAGAATAAAATCATTCCTAACGTAACTGGTACGATCTTTGGCTCAAAAACCGTATCGTTGTTACCAGCTTTAATGTTTTGGAAATTAATATGGAACGTAGGCCACTCTTTATCAAAGGCTCTATTTCCTCTAAAACGATGTTTTTTTTCAAGCGGAAATAATCAACAAATCTGCAATAAAACATTGAAATACACATCAACTCATGGAAAAGCATAGTGTTCACCAACTAATAACATAACAGATTTTTCTACGTACTTAATATACGGCATGTCAAAGATTTCCGATCTTTGCCTCATGACTTTTCTTTGAAGCCAAAGATTTTAATTTTTTTCTTGATTGCTTGAATACGAAACATTTTTCGACATGAAAATAAAATGAAATGGCTGACGAAAAAATTTTTAGATGACATTTATTTATTTAAATTAGTGATAAAATGTCGACGTCAACCAATATCTTAAGTAAATACGAATTAAGCATTCCGTGATGTTGAGATGTAGAACAAGTCGCCATTTGATTAGCAACTAGTTTCGAGCGGTAGCAGATGAAATATGGTCTCCAGCATTTGGTGTCGTTCTCAGAGCACCGCTGATGCATATAATTCCATTCTTTGGTTCCATATTGCATGTACGACAAAAACAGTATATTTTGACTTTTTGGTTTAGATACTCAAAAAAAAAAACAATCAGGACAAAACCAGGTCAGATCTGAAATCAGTACAAAATTTTACATTCCAGTTGGTATGTGGTATCTTTGTACATACAATTTTAAAATATTTTAATGTTGCTATTATTAACTTGCATTATTTACAGTAATAATACAATTTGAATTATTAACTTGTATTTTTAACTTGTCTATGTATGTTTTTACTTTATAAGCTTCAACGATGACATCACTTCACCACAAGATTCAAAATTTGATTATACCGAAAATACTGTACACTCTGAAGGGGTTGAGGGAAAGACAACTGAAGATGTAGTTGATAAAAGCGACAATGAAGGTAAGGATGCCATACCTCACAATGACGAAGAAGATTTTGATGAAGGAGGTGTGACCAAAAACATAAACAAAGTGGAAAATGCTGAGGAAGGAACTGATGGTGAAGAAATACCTGAGGAAGCATCAGTCTTAGCTGATGACAATTTGGAGACAGAAAGTATGTCTCAAACGCTCTTAACTGCATTCTGTTGAAATTGTTAAACCCAACAATTCATTTCCATAGGCCATAACAGCAATGGAGCAACTCAATCCGAAATACAAGATTTTCAACAAGACCATGTTCAAGGAACGGGCGATGAGAATGAAGGTGTTGATGGCGTATCATCTGAGGGAGAAAAACAGACTGTTGAGGATGATATGGAGGTAATATACAATTAATCATTTATTACTATTTATTATTACATTTCTTAAACAATTAATGTTTAAAAATACATAGGAAGAAGGCCGCGAAGCAGAAGCATCAACTTCACCCTCAATCAATACACGTTCAAAAACAACCAGAGGAGGGTCCTCGGTATCTCGAAGACCATCAAGAGGTTTTCAGCGGGGTGGAAGACCCACACCGATAGTTTGGCAAGGTGAAAATTCAAATTTTTAATGATTAGTTGTTTTTGGAAATTTTAAATGTTTATGTTGTAAGAAAATCTAGGCCATTCGCGTCACCTGTCACCAAATCAAAGAAATCAAGAACAGCCAGGAAGCCCATCTAGAGGTTATTCCAATCAAAGAGCGCAACGCGCTCGTCGGCTTAGACGACCTGCTGCAGGAAACTATGGAAACATGCGTTATTCTTAAGCGGCAAAGACAAAATACTATCTTAAAATATATATACATATATGTGATTTCATAACTCATTGTATTTAACAATGCAATTTACTTTAACTTAGATACATAATGAAATGTTTTGAGAAATGCATTTTCAAGAAACTAAACTATTCCACATACTCTTTTAAAGTCTCATCAATATATTTATCCATCACATTGATAGCCTTTTATTTGTACTATTTATCTATCGGCAAATTCAGTGTCACTCACGTTTCAGTCATAGCAGTAAACAGAAATTTTTCTACATTATACATAAAAGATATTAACATAAATTATATGGGTGTAATAAGTCTTAGGCTCACTATTATAAGTTCATGCAAAAAGTTTTATATATATGTACACATTTCGAAAAACAATATATTTAAATGGCGTGGCACCCGCGTTTCCAGACGATTTGAATTTTTCGAGTTCTTACAAATTCCGTATGTATTTTTATTGAACTTAAACTTTATTTTTCAAGGTTTAAGTTTACTTTTTCTGTATTTGACGTTATGTTTATTTAATTGCGTTTCCAGTTTTGCGTTATCAAATGTATTTTAGAGCTTATTAAAAACTGTCCAAACAGTTCAGTCACCCATCGTAATACTAAGGGGATATGAATTGAAATTGATGGTCAAGTAACTTTTAAAAGAAGAAACTACTCTGAAATTCTTTTAAAACTAAAAGTAATCGGTCTATGTGTAGATGTGTAGGACAGTATAATTAAATTAAAAATCCATAAAATGAAATCATGCTTAATTGCGTTAATATTAAAATCCCATGTGAATTTTATTTAAATAAAAAATTTTTTTGGGTGGACATGAAGAAAAGTTTGTTGAAGAAAAAACAAAAACTGCGAATATTTTTACGAATGAGGAACGCACTTTTTTCATTGCTTTTTTTATCTATATAAGCGTACCCGACGCGTTGCTGCTACAGAAAAAAAATTGTGTAAATGCTTAAAATTTAAAGAGTTATCATGTTTAATTAGGAATGCCATGAATAATGATATTTATTTTTGTCGATAACAAATAACAATTTCAAAGTGTAATGAAATCCAATAGCTGTCGGAATTGATTTTAAAAACGACAAGAAATTTACTTTGGTGTAATGATTTCCGATATTATTGGTTTTATGTTCGATCCGGACATTTCGAACATACAACCAATTATGTCGCAGTTCATGATACTGAATGACCCTGAATGGCCCGTATGCATAAAATATAGTGAACGCTTCAGAGTAGTGTTATCTACAAAAACCATATATTATGAAGACATTTCATCAAACCAAGTTCGTCTAGAACCAAATTCTGTCAAGGCGCCGAGATGGGTCCGGACCAACTGGAAATGAAACCTTTGATAACATGAGCTGCAAATGTTAAATTCTGGCAGCTGTTCGCTTATTTTCTGATGTTTGGTGAGTCTCTAAACCAGTTTGTTTGTCTCTACCCATGCCCCTTGCCATCCCTCATCAACACAATCGGCAGCCTGTGAGCGCAGAACTCAGAGCGCAGTTGTTGTTGGTATAGTCAATACGATCGTTGTTGTTGTTCTTATTAGAGGACGTCGTTGTTGTTGTGGTTCTTATAAGATTTTGTAGCTGTGTGTGTGTAGGATATATTTGGTTATTTTGTTTATATTTTGGGTTTTTCATATTTTTGCAATTTTCGTCCAACTGAAAATATCTGAAGTTGATGTAGTAAAAACGTTGTAACTATTGTGTTTTAAATCGGATTAAGGTATATCCAAGGACAAAATTAAATAAAATTGATCGTGTATTAATATTGCATCAAAAATAAATTTTGACAAAAATTAATTCAAATATACGATATAAAATATAAAATATACAATATAAAAAATAAAAAATATAACATATAAAATATAAAATTAAAATTAAAATTAAAATTAAAATAAAAAAAATTAAAATTAAAATTAAAATTAAAATTAAAATTAAAATTAAAATTAAAATTAAAATTAAAATTAAAATTAAAATTAAAATTAAAATTAAAATTAAAATTAAAATTAAAATTAAAATTAAAATTAAAATTAAAATTACAATTAAAATTAAAATTAAAATTAAAATTAAAATTAAAATTAAAATAAAAAAAAATAAAATTAAATTAAAATTAAATAAACAATATAAAAAATAAAAAATATAACATATAACATATAAAATATAAAATAATTTTAATTTTAATTTTAATTTTTTAATTTTAAAATTAATTTTAATTTTAATTTTAATTTTAATTTTAATTTTAATTTTAATTTTAATTTTAATTTTTATATTAATTTTAATTTCAATTTTATATTTTATATGTTATATTTTTTCGTATATGTATATGGTTTTTGTTATCTATCAAGTAGTGAAAGTTCGGTAGTGAACACTACTTTTGGTATGAATAAAAATTTTAATTAAGCTCTATTTTCGAACTTAAGTGTTCACTTCTTTTATATTTGCTTTGATAACTTTTTCTTTTCTTGTCATATATCAAAAATTAAATTTTAAATTTGAGTAAAGTAATAAAAATAAAGTTGTTTCATGAATAATTTGACATAAAGCTCAAAATATAATCAGCCCTACCATATGAGTCGTCGCCGTCGTCTTATGTCGTCATCTTAAAAATGGTACCACTGAAGTCGTTTCGATAAATGTTGAAGGCTGTCGACATACGGTACTCCTTTAGTCGTTTTGAAAAATATGTCGTGTTATTTTTAGTCGTTCACTTTTTCCTGCACGAGTTGCGACGACTTTGAGCGAATTTTTTTTATTTCGGCATTATTTTAATTGAAAACGCAGAAAAAAATTTAAAATAACAAACGTTGGTCAATTTGAGCATTTAGTTTGAAAGCTGGAGAACAATCCATACGAAACAAAAGGAACAGTCCCAGCCAATTTAAAAAAGAAATGGGAGGAAATAAACAATTAAATACTTTTCGTCCACCGCTTAGGGACATGATGGTTGACAGGAAGTTAGGAGAAATACTACTTGTAGTGCTGGAGATACCAAGCAATCAATTTTACTCTGTTTTATTTTTAGTCTGGAAAGATTTCAAATTTAATGTAAAGAATAAAATTTCTTTAAACAAGGCAGAATGCACAGCAACTGGCGGAAGGAGATATAAGCAGCTACAACTTCCCCATAGAAGAAGCAGTTGATTTTAATTTAATTGCAGTTTGAAAAGCAATTGAGACCTGAAGTTTTAGATTGTGGAGTGCCAGAGCTCGGATTAGTGGTACAAGAGCGTGAGGAGAAAATACACATAGCAGAAAATATATGTGAGCCATCAAATTCTACAAATAGGCGTTCGCGAGTTTCAACTGCTGCTGTATCGGAAATGAAATGCATGTGTATAAATAAATGACAAATATTTTAAGAACTAAATTCATATAATTAAATTTTTCATATAATTTGACAGTTCAGATTGAGAAAAAAGAAGAAAAATTTGAAGCTGGCATAAAATTATCGATAAAAAGTCGTCTTATTTTGTCACTCGACAAGACGACGTTTTGAGTACCGATTTAGCATTGAGGTGAAGACGACGTCGATAACAAGTGACAACGGAAACGAGTCGACGACGACTTGGTCAACGTCTCATATGGTAGGGCTGAATTCTTAAGGGGACGTGACGCCTTCAAAAAAATTATCAAGTTTTTTGGACAAAGTCGGCCAAAAACTCAAAAATTATAAAACCGATTTTTCTCTCCGTAGTTCATTCCATGCATCGACAAGTGTAAAACAACATATTGAAATTTCAGTACGATCGGTCGAGTTTTTGTTTTATCACGCCTGCTATGATTTTTTTTAATGATTTTTTAAAAACATTCCAGTAGCAATATATGTGATTAAAATAAAAAAATTTTTTTGCGTAATATTTTTACAAACAAATATATATTTAATTTTTAAAAATTATATCTTATATTTTATTCAACTTATACAGATTTTAAAACATTAAAATAAAAAAGCTCGAAGGTGTCACGTCCCCTTAAAAGTAATGCTTTTAAGGATTATTCAGCCCAATCATGAAACATTTTCTCCCGGGAGTTGTAAATGGGAGTTTCCGTTTTTAAGATAAAGTTAAAATACTTTTTGGATATTTTTAATGCAATTTTGTTCATCAGCCGCCAATATTCATGAGTGTAAAATAAAAAAATTATATATCTTTATCTGTCACCTTAAAAGCGAAAACTCCCATTTACAACTCCCGGGAGAAAATGTTTCATGATTGGGCTGATTAATTTAAATTAATAAAAATTTCAAGTTAAGAAAATTCATATTCAAAATATATGTATGTGTCGGTGTCGGTAGATGTGAAAACGCCCAATGTTAAGAGCTTTTACTGTTGTGAGTTGTATGGGAGGTAAGCGGCTTTGATTCGATTTTGCTCATTTTTAAACTTTATCTTCGCTTTTTCGAAACAAGCACAAATATCGAATTTCAAACGATAGCTTTAAAATTACGGGTGTAATCGTGTCGACAGACAGACGGACATGGCTTAACCAACTCAGGTGGTTATGTTAATCGAGAATATTTACAAAATAAGTTATTTTTTTCTATAATGTAATTTCTGCATAAGCTTCAGTCGGTAAGAAGTAATAATCGAAAATGTAGCATCACTCTATGTAGCCACTTTTGCTCGTATGTTTTTGAGTGTAAAATGAACAGCTATATCATTAATGGTATTCAATGAACGACGTATATATATACTGAAACGTATCAGCCTTATTCAGAATAGCATTTTAAAGGCTGTGTAATTTTAAGCAGGCGTTAAGCAACAAAACCTTATTCAGAATGAATTTTTTGTCTTAAGCAACGTTGTTTAAGGGTTGCGTTACTTAAACGCCGAAATTGGCGTTTAAAGGCTGCGTAAATGCCACGTAAATTTTGATTTGGTTGCACAGGATAAGCATGTCTATCATTACTTCATCCTGTGGAACTAAGAAAAGTTAAATCTTATGAAACTATGGGAAAAGGAGCTTCGGAAAAAATATCGTATTTCCAAAGCCAACATGGAAAGCTAATCAATATTATCCTCCCGGAATTCAGTAACCACAAAAAATGGTCACATTCTAGTGGAGCTGCAAGTCATGATCGCTATGCGCCAAAGATAACAAGATAGGAAACTTCTGTGGGGAATCCGAAATTACCAAAAAGTAAACACACGTATGAGAAAAATTTGTTCACCTCGAAAGTGAGGTAAATATGCCAGTTACTAATTTTAATCTTAACCCTTCCAACACATTTTATACTGATTGACTTCATAAGGACAACAAAAATCTGTAAAGTGCACTATATATTATCAAATATTGTAAAAATATTTACTGCTGTAGTTTAACTTCATGTTAAATTAAATTCTATTCATGAGAAACCATATTGTTTTCTTTCGAAAAGTACAAAATGATTAGATGAAGTGTAAAGGTTAATAATGTCAGCTGTTGAATTTATGAATGAAATAAATTCTTTCCATTCCCAGCTAGACACCTAACTGCTAGATATGCCATATATGTGGCATAGACATAACGTATAAGACGTTAGGTTTGTATAAAATTCTCCATACAAAATACGTTAGGTTTGTTCTAGCGTCGTGAAAATTCTGTGGTCAAATTCTTATCTGTGTGATCTGGCATCCCTGTCTGCCACATTGGTTTTGTGCATTAAAAAAGCTGAAGCTGCTCTGCTCACACCTATGACAAATTCCATAAAGATTCAATACAAGCTCAGCTGTTTACTTAAGTACGCAGTTAGCGCATGCGCAACGCTGCTTCAAAATAGCCTAGTGGATAGAGCTCTGACCTCTCATAAAAAGATGCTCGGGTGCGAGCGCCGAATAAAACAAAAGCAGATGTAAAAATTTTTTTTTTGCATTTTATATTTTTTCGTCTTTATTTTTTTTAATCTAAAATAATTTTTGATTGTATTGAATAAACGACAGTACCCTACAAACATTTTATGAGGCTCTCCAAAAAATGACTCTAAAAAGAGTGTTTTTTATGCATGTTTTATGATGACTCATTAAAAGGACTCATGAAAGAGTCTTTGATATGACTGTTAAATGATTGTTCAAAAATAAGACTCATAAAAGAGTCATTATTGTATCTGCTTTATGAGTACTCATAAAAGACACTCATTAAAGAGTCTTTAATATGACGGTAAAATGAATTCATAAAAAAGACTCATAAAAGAATCATATTTTGATTGATATATGCGTTATCATAAAGAAGACTCATAAAAGAGTCTTATATATGAGTGTTTCATGGGAGAATAGAATAAGATAATTGCAAAAGCACCATATCGAATGAATAAATAAGAACTTAATCGAATATATTTTAAAAAAATTTTATTAAACTTTGTCACTGTCTATTATGGATATATCCTGGCTACGCTTTTCGGAGAATTGTTTGTTTGAGGTGATATACATGCATTAAAATTTAACTACAACAAATGTTGCAAAAGACTTCTTATATGAGTCTTAAAAGAGTATTAAATATGAGTCTTAAAAGAGTACTAAATATGAGTCTTAAAAGAGTACGCAATATGAGTCTTAAAAGAGTATCAAATATGAGTCTTAAAACCATCATTACTATGAGTCCAAAAAGACTCTTAAAACAATCACATTTATGAATCATATTTTGGGGCCCACAACAAACGAAAATGTACTCATAAAAGAGTCTTTTTTGAGCGCATTATGATGATAAACCCTCATTTATATGAGTCTTGAAAGAGTCTTTTAAGAGTCAGAATGTTTGCTGGGTACAATTAATTTTATTTAAAAAATATATAACGCTGAAATATTAGTACATATAAACATAATAAAAATAAAAGCACACAAAACAATATAACACAAAATTAAATTTACAAAACAATTAGGAAACAATATTTCAATCAGCAGATCACTTTTATTATGTTTCAATATGCAGACTTCAATTATATTTAAATACGCTATCACTTTTTATGTAATTTTTGTTTTATTTTATTTAATTTAATTTTATTTATTTTACAAATATTCCCTAGCTTGCTTTGTTTTGGATTTAATTTTTTTTTTATTTTGCTCGTTAAAAAGAACAAGAAATATATACAAATATATTTTTCCTTGTTTAACATCAAATGACAATGTAAGAGTGTGTTAGTAACCAACAAATTTCTTTTCGTTGTGTTTGTAAACTTGTTAGAGCTGTCTAGCTGGGTTCTGTTGTCAATTGTAGTGTTGCCAATTTATCTTTTTTCGGGCTATAGCTTTTATCATGAAAAAATAACATAACTGCGACCACATGTGCAAGAAATAATAGTTAATGACAGTGAAGGTTTTGGTTGGTTTTGTTTTTGGATATGTACATATATAAAAAAATAATAATAAGACCAACATTACTGGGAAATTTGTGGCGTATTTTGAAAATTCATATGTGGGAAAAATAGAATTTTTGTGGTAATTTGGTTGGCAACTATAACTAAACGCGAAATCATTTGTATAGATATTAATTTGATCAAAAATTCATGCGAAAAATATTTTGCAAAAAATATATATATTTTTTTTAAATGTATTAAAAAATTGAAATAATTTGTATAGGCATTAATTTGATCAAAAATTCAAGCAAAAAATCAATACATAAATTAAAAACATATTTTTTTTAATTATAGTGTCAAAAATATGTGATGGTTATTATACCCATTAAGTTCTTATATATAATTCCCACATTATTCGCACTCGCACTGATTTCTCACACGAAACTGGCATCTATGGTACAGGCTATAGTACAACAAATAAGGTAGCTGCAGCGCTGGTTGTGCCCTCTTTTCGTTACTGCGGATATTGTCAAAATCAGTTGTGTGGCGAATATATGGCTTGCAGTAAATTTCTTTAAATTATTAATTATTTGTAATTTAAGAAACAAGACATATTTTACTTCGTTTACAATTTGAAAATTCTTGCTTGCTCACGTCTTTCTCATAGCTTTGAGATTTTATATGAGTTGTCAATTTCGTTTTGACATTTGTGCCAATACGGTCTCATCTAGCGAGTTTACCTTTAGTTTTTGTATCATGGTTCAGGCAATGTGAACGAATGAGTTGAATGTAAAAGCTTTTTTGTTTAAAATGTTAAATTAAGTCTATCTGAACGTACAATAATACTAACTTGGGAAGAACAGAATGTACAAAGTTCTAATTGCATTAATCAAAATTATTAGAGTTAACAGCCTTATTGCTTTGCGTATTTTTCGTGGTTAGACATGTCAACTGTTCTATCTTTTTTAGCTTCTTAATTTCTACATTAAGTTCTTATGTTAACTGAATTTTAATGACTGGATTCTAAAAATTTTATGAAAATACATGACTAATGTAGTTTTTTAAACATTAGAGACAAAACAAATGCCAATAAAGCCCAGAAAACACCAAAAAAATATTTATTCCACCCAAGCAAATTTTTAAGGAAAACATGAGTAGTTGACAACTCTGATGGCATGAAATATAACAGGACTTGCACAAATCGGTTGTGGTGAATATAAAAACACATTGACAAATACAACAAGTGCCAAAAATTACAAATTTCGTTTGGCGATAAAGAGTCAAATAAGAAAATGCATGCAATTATTTGAATGCAGAATATATTCCTGTAACTCAACTTAAAGATTAACATATTAAAACACATAATCCATACTGTATTTAACTTGCGTACAAACGATGTTCTAGCTTAAAAATGCAGGAGAAGAAGAAGAACGCTCCTTTTTTAAATTTCACCTCAAGTAGCGGGGGTTTGTGTAAAATAGCGGGGGTTTGTGTAAAAGCAAAATTTTTAAAAATGTTGACAAATACAACAACTGAAGAAATTGGCAAACTTTGCACGCTTGTATAAACAAAAATAAAAGGACTTAAGAAATAGTTTAGGTTGCAAACAGCTTATTACAACTTAACTTAAATATTTATATCATAATAAATTGGGTATGGGCATTATTTAAAGGGGGTGCGAAGTGATTTCTTGGGCAGTTTGCGGCCGATGAAGAACAAGAGTGAATTTCAGCGTTGCTTTTTTCGGCACACTAATACATAAGGTCTGTTTCCGTACGCACTTCAAGTAAAGTTCGAGTAAAGTTCGGGTAATAGAGAGTAATTTGATTATTTGTCAAAATGAGAAAACTTGTCAAAAAGTACGGAAACGCTTTCAAGTAAGTTTCAAGCACAACACCTGTTTTTTGAAAACAATAAAATTTAATTGCTGTGTTTCTGTAATTAAAACGTTTTCGTAAGCGTTGATTTGGTAATTTTAACTATTTTTATTAATTTTCTAACCAATTGCATACATTTTGTTCGCAATACAATGCAACAATTTAATTTTATCACTTTGACAATCAGCTGTTTGAAGCTCGAGATTCGTGCTCGAAGAAATTTTTCAAGTAAAGTTCGAGTAATAGAGAGCCACAAAAAGTGACATTTTGCTTGTTCTTATTCTCTCTCGAGCTGGAAAAATGTGTACGGAAACGCTTTCGAGTAACTTCAAGTTACTTGAAGTGAGTACGGAAACAGACCTATACAAACCTCTTTTGAGGTTATGTTTTTCAAGTTTCCCATCTTGTTATCTTTGCTATGCGCTATTTGATCAGCTGCTGTTAGAGCAGCTGCTTGCAAACGGAATTTTCGGTTGCATTTTCTAAATGTACAAGATTATTGTAATAAGTTTCGTAAATTTTTGACACAACGATAGTTTAGTTGCACAATACATAAAAAATGATTCTGAATAACAATTTAAGCAACGTTGCGTAAAGGCTGCGTTAAGGTTTAAACAGTGCGTAACTAAACAAGCGTTGCACGACTGTTTAAGGAATTATATTGAATAAGACTGCGTATGTTTAATCCCTTACAATTTTGTTATTGCAAATTACGTAGCCGTAAACTTACCGAACATACGCTGTTTACATCACCAATACGGCGTTCATTGAATACCACTATTGTTTTTTTTCGTGTTGCTTTAAAATGCTTTTATACCATTTTATGCGTTCGACCATAATTGATTGACAAATAAGTCAATTTTTTTACTAAAATTATATAATTTTTAAGAGTGCAGTGAATATGAAGAAACTTTCTATGTATTTGGAAAATAGGAGTGCGTGTTTGGTTGCAAAAGGCTTTTCTTCAAGAGGAATAGCTAGCAAAGTTGGAGTCTGCCATCAAACTGTTCTTTCAGGCAAAAAAGAAAAAAATCTGAAGCAAATAAAGAACGTGGTAGCTCGTCCAAGATTTTTAACTGATGGTGATTTTCGTGTAATGCAGCGGTTGGTGCGAAATAAAACCGTAAAAACATCTAAAGCGGCTGCTGAAGAGATAAAGAAAGATATAAGCGAATGGACTGCTCGTCGTTCACTACGAAAGAATTGGCTTGGTTTCAACCGTTAAAAAATAAACAGCGATATCCAGTAAAAATATAAATGCAATATTGAGTTTCTGCAAATAATGCAAAAATAGTCTGTGGATGACTGGAAATGAGTGATATGGTCCAATCTCAACTCTTATAAGTCTGATGGAAAATAATATTGGCATCGCCCGAACGAAGGACTCCAATAGAACCAAGTTAAAGTAAATTATGAAACACGGCGAAGGCAGCGTTATGGTGTGGAGCTGTTTTACGTGGCGGTACGTCGGTCCATTAGTAAAAATCCATGGAATAATGAGGAAAGAGGAATATTTAAGCATTTTGCAGATAATTTGTACTGATTTTGTGGACAAGTGTTCATATTCTATTGATGAAATTATTTTCATTAACATTCCCCATCAACAAGACGGGGATCCCAAGCACACGGCGAAAAATGGGTTGAAGAACAACGTTTTCAAACTTAAAGTTGGCTAGCGCAAAGCTCGGATTTGAATCCCAAAGAAAATCTGTTATTTATGTGAAGTATAATCTATGTCGTTCTTTGATATGTACATTTTTTTTCTTTTTCAGCAACACATGAGAAAAAAACTAAGCAAATCGTACTTTATGTGAATTATCAAGTTTTTCCCCCCTCTATATACTTTTCTATACCTACCACGTTTACTTATGGGCGTTACATACGTCGTGACAAAATTAATAAAAAAAAAAACAAAAAAAAAAAAATCAAATTGGCCATTTCAGCCCTTGAAAGGACTTTGACCAAGCTTCTAATGATCAATTGACCGAGAACTGGACCTTTCTCGGAAAGAAAACTTTTCGCCGCGACCGAGGACCGAACACAGGCTCCTAGCATGCTAAGCCACACACTTAACCTGCATGCCACGGTCACCACCAAAATTAATATACGCTTTACGCAATACTCTTGGGGGTATACAAATTCATGAGAAATTTAAGAAAATGGAATATAATCTTATTAAGCCGATAAATCTTGACTACACTGGTCAATAGTGGTTATACCACACGAACTTTGATTGCTAAAACTGTTTAACCCTCTAATGCCCTTGGAAGCCTACAGACGGGCTCCAGCTGGATTGTTTTGATTCGCTCGAACATGATTTATTTTGTTCAAGATTTGTTTTGAAAGGACAAAAAGCTTCACAGCACGTGTTGTTATTAGCGCATCGCACTGTCGCAATTCGTTTAACAGCTAAGTCAATTGAAAGTGAGTTTTCGTTGCTTTCGGACGCACATAAATAATTGCGTGAAAACGGTAAGTTTAAAATATAAAAAATAAGGTGATTTTGAAGATTTCGAGCAAAAAAAAATACTGGTGAGTAAGAAAATTTGGTGAAAGAGGCGGGCTCAGGGCCGGATTTTGGCATAGGCTATGGTGGCTGCAGCCTAGGGACCCACACCACAAAGGGGGCCCGCACCACAAATTATCATGCGTACAATAATTTGTTCCAAAGTTTTTTTTTTTATGATAAATTTTGATAATTCTAAGAAATATATTCATAAATTTCATACAACTAAATATTGCAGCTGAGTTTGTTTTGTATGTTTAAACTTGAAGCTTAAAGCGTATCGACTAAGTTGCGAGTTCCTTGAAACAACTGAAAAAAATACCAAAAACAATCACGTGTAAATATGCATATATATATATGTATAAATGTACCAGAGTTACGCGCATTTAGCTTGAATTTCTTAGTGCTATTTAAAAAAAAGGAGACTGTTGGTATTTTTTGCAAATCTTTTATTCCGTATTTGTTTTATTATATATTTCTACTAGCAACCCACCGTGGCCTTGCTCGCGATATGTTTTAATATAAGAAACAATGTTTTATTTGATTTGTTGTATTATTGTTCGCCACGCTCGAATATTCGTGCGCAATTTTACAACTTGCTCTTTATTCCAAGCCAATGATTTTAAAGGAAGCTTTTTTAAAATCGCCCGAAATCGCCGGAAAAAAACAATATTATCCGAGCATTACTTCATAAAATGAACGAATATCCCTTTCGCTAAGGATATTAATTCGTTCTTTTTATTCTCGATTTACATATGTAAGTTCTGTTACTGTACAAAGTTTGTACTACAAACCTTAAAATAAAACATAGCTTTTTAAAATAACTAATACTGATCCTGTGTAAAAAACAGTTATTGTGTGCTGAAGATTAGAAATTAACTTATAAAACTCGCATGATTGAAGTTGTCTTTGATTTATTATACCATTTTATACTTTTCTAACCATACCCCTATGAAAACATTTTTTATTTTACCACGAAGTAGCCACGAAAAATGTATGGGACTCCGTTTTATTTTTAAATATTACCGGAAACTATTTGGTTTTAAAAAATTTACTTAAAAGTTTACTCTTTTTCATTAAATGTTAATTCATACCACAGCCTTTGAAATAAAACTCGTTACAGTAGTTTTTTACCAAATGAAGGACAATATCGATAATTTCCTATTTTCAATAATAATTATTTCTTAAACGTTTGTGAGTTAAGCAAAAACAGGAAAATTTGGACAGTTGGACTGAGGCGAATTTGATAAGTATTGAAGCATTTATTTAATAAGTATGACTTTACTTCTGACATTTTTTTTATAAAACGAAAAGATCTTCAGTTTATCTTTATATATTGCACTGACTATCTATAAATCAATTCAAATAAAGAAAATCCTAATGAAAAACAAAACAACTTCTAAGATATAATGCTAATGTTCAATAATTGTTTCGAAATCAATAGAAGATATTTTCGCTTTTTAATAATTTAAAACTCTAAGTAAAAGTTTCATTTATATCAATGATATATGTAAATCGTGAGTTATTTAACATTCTCAAAAAAAAGAAAAGAAGACTCTTTGAGACTAATTTTTATATAAGTCCATAGTTATATTCAAGCTCTTTTATACTGCATTTGATATACCATATTTATATACCATACAAATATGCAAACGCTTGTAACACATAGAAATAAGCGAGTCTGGTCTAGAAAAGTATATATATTCTTGATCAGGTGTCATCTCGTGAGTCGATTTATACCTACATACATGTCCGTTCATCAGTCCGTCTGCGTGTGTCCATAAGCATAGGATAAGAAGGAGTTGAGATAACTCCATCTTGGTACACATGTTGAAATGGATCCAAGATCTGCACTATTGAATATTTTTGGAATTCACGCTCGGACACGCCCACCTCCCATACAACCCAAAAATTTAAAACTCCTTACACAAGCATATGTTTGGCCAAAAGAGATAAAAGAACAACAACAACGCTATGTCGAGCAGACGCAACAAGTGCTTTAGTTCGTGGTTAAAGTCAAATTTAAGATGTAGTTTTTGAAATTTCGGAAGACAAAAGAGACACGGGTAAATCGCGCGTATTTTGGGATGATATTTTGAGCCAAGTAAATAAAACAAGCAAGATTCTACAGAGTCCAACATTAGATCTATGTACAGCAGTTGCAACACTGAAATCACTAAAAGTATACATAGAAGTCAAAAGAAATAATTTTGAAGAGTATGAAAAAAAAGCTGCCGAATTAAGTTGTGCAAAACTTTATTCCTGTTATAGATCAGTTTCAAGCTTCGTTGCAGCAGAGGCTTGAGGCATACGAATTGGTTGACTTTCGTTTTGGCTTTATGAATAAGATAGACGAACTAATGGATGAAGAACTAGTTGTGTCGGCTCGCAATTAAATTAAAATTTATGATAATGATTTGGAAGATAATTTTGAAAATGAGCTGATTCAATTAAAATATACTTTCAAAGAATTTAAAAATGCATAAAAGCAAAATATCTCTCAGGCAATGTGGATTCTTGAATTAATTTAAGAAAAATGTAAAGGATTGTTTTCCTAATGTTGAGATTGCTTTGAGGATGTATCTGTCTCTCATGATAACTAACAGAACTGGAGAAAGATCATTTTCTAAAATTTATTAAAAACAGACTTCGAACGTCCATGGTGCAAGAAAGATTAAACGCTTAGGCTTCATAAAGGTAAGAAAACGATGTTCTTAAAACAATGGACTTCGAAAATTATAAATGCGTTTATTAACAATAAAAATAGATGGACAATTATGTCCATTTAATTATAATTGGAAAATAGCTTTTTTTATTTTATTATTATTATTTATTATCTATCTTTGAAAGTTTTTTTTTCAGTATAAAGGCCCGCACTACAAAGTCCGCCTACGGTCTCAGATGGCCAAAAACCGGCCCTGGACGGGCTTATGAATTTCTTTTGTTTTTCTTATGAAAACCAATGTGTATTTGAATTAATGGCATTATTTCTTACAAATTTTAAGTAAGTGAATATTTTTTGTATCATCGTCATGTCGGATTGCAAGGATTACAAACTAGCCGAAATGTCTGAGGAAGAGATTGAAGGAATAATGAATTCAATTCCAACCGACGACGCAGATACGGAAGATGAGCAAGATATCGATAGTGATAATGACGATGAAGATACCGATTGTGCTTCTGATGATTTTATTAACGAATATCTAAATTTGACAGACGTTCTCGAAATTGCAATAAATTTGAACAGCCTGGATGACATCCCAATCGCTCCCGTTCCTTCTGTTCTTATTTCATCTGATTCCGTTATATCTGCTTCTATTTTGATTCAGTCCCGCTCGAATAAATAGTTTTTTCAATTAAAAAATTTTTCTGATCGGTCACCACCTCTCTGCAGACAATGGAAAACCTCAGAGAGTTAATAATGCCATGTAAAGTTTCTTGAGAATATGAGCTTTAGCCGTTCGGGTCGGTATAAAACATGTAGGTCCAGTTCTCGGTCAATTGTGTGCAAACATTTAATAACACACACAACACAATTGATCATAAGAAGCTCGGTCAAAGTCCTTTCAAGGGCTGAAATGGCCAATTTGTTTTTTTTTTTGTTTCGATTCCATATCAGTAATAGGTTCCCGTCTGATTACTGCATCAAACGTTGTAGAAAGTCACATGTTCCAGATAATGTTTAATGGCGTATCTACGAAGCCGTGTCATTAATAGCTTGGGAACCGTAAGGCCAAACCGTGTTCCAAACGTGAAATTGTCTTCTGAAGCTGATCTGACAGCAACAATGGTTGATCGGGGCTATTCCGAGGAGTTCGTTGGTTCAGCTTTTGGGGTAGATATATCCAAGGTTTTATGGCGTTACACAAAAACTGTTCGTTGACTGCCTACTTACTTTGGTAGTCAGCTGTTTAAATCTCGCAACAGTCAGTTTCAACCACAGAAAGCGACTCAATGGGATCCAAACGAAAAGACAAATATTGAGATTGATTGCCCAATGAATGTAAAGGAATATAATCGGCATATGGGAGGTGTAGACTTGATGGATGGGTTAATTGGTCTATACCGTATTCACATGAAGACCAGAAAGTGGACAAATCAAATTTTTTTACATATCTTGCCATTGTAAATGACTATATTCTGTACCACCGAATTCATGAAGGAGACTCAAAATGCCCCCTGCCCAATTTTCATTAACCGCAAATAACGGTCAGCATGTATGTTTTTTTTTATGTAAACATGCATTTTAAGTAAAAAAGAACTTGTATTTTATTTCCAATATAAATTTTGAATAAAGCATAATTTTATCGGTCAGTTTGATTAAAAAATTATAAAATTTAAAAAACGACGTGTGCAACACCCGTGGCATGGTGGTGACCGTGGCATGCAGGTTAAGTGTGTGGCTTAGCATGCTCGGAGCCCGGGTTCGATCCCCAGCCGCTGCGAAAAGTTTTTTCAATAAAAAAAAAAAATTTCTGATCGGTCACCACCTCTCTGCAGACAATGGCAAACCTCAGAGAGTAAATAATGCCATGTAAAGCTTCTTGAGAACATGAACTTTAGGCGTTCGAAGTCGGCATAAAACATGTAGGTCCAGTTCTCGGTCAATTGTGTGCAAACATTTAATAACACACATAACACAGTTGATCATAAAAAGCTCGGTCAAAGTCCTTTCAAGGGCTGAAATGGCCAATTTGTTGTTTTTGTTTGTTTGTGTGTAACGCCCAAAAAGAGTCGTGGTACGTATAGAAAAGTATGTACATGCTTGATCAGCATCACCACCTGAGTTGGTTAAGCCATATCTGTCTCTCTGTCCGTCTGTCTGTCTGTTGACACGATTACAGCCGTAATTTTCAAGTTATCGTTATGAAATTCGATATTTAAGCTTCTTTGTGGAAAGCAAAGATCAAGTTCGAGAATGGGCTAAATTGTTTGAAAACCACACCCACTTCCCATACAACCCCAATAATGAAAACTCCAAAGTGATGCTACAAGGGGTAAAATTGTACCTTTTGGGGTACACTTTCAGTTCCGTCAGTACGAAAGTACGCCTTGTTTTCAAAAGGGTACACTTTTGGATTTGGTAATTTTCCATTTCATATTTACAAGAGTCCATTATTTTCTTTAGACTATGGCATGGCTTCCACATAAAAGATCGATAGCAGAGAGCGTTTGCTCTTAATTTAAGCTCATTAAAACAAATCTTAATAAAAATAAATTAGAAATAAACTAGCCTGTAACAACTAACACAATAGCCCTAACCAAAATAGACGATTTGCTTCGTAACGAGCGAAGACGAAAATGTTCGCTTAAATGCAATTCAATGTTGTTGCCCAAAATAAGCTAACGTAAACACATCGAAACTGAACGAAACGGTTTGACGAGACGTTTTGTTCCGTAAGAACCGAACTTTTAGCGTCTCAACTCGTCAGCAACAATAGTGAAGAGAATTTTTACATCAAGTTTGCATTTTTATCAATTAGTGGAAGAAACAATATTTTAATGAATTAAAAGACATTGATAGGGAGGCATTTATATGCATTTCAAACAGTTGGTAGCTGACCAGCCTAGACGAGTTCAAGAACGTTTCATTTTGGTTTAAATGTCAAAACAGACGTAACGAGTGCACACGCTCGTCGAGTTGCAATCGTCTCGTTTCGTCTATTTTGGTTAGGGCTAATGAGTTCATGACTCGCCGCTGCTGAGCTCAGTCTCGATTGTTCTTCGGCACTTTTTCAGGCCAGTGATGATATTTGTAATGGATATCCACTTTTTTACCTCCTTTCGATTTTTCAAAGTCCCCAACTCCTTTTTACTCAAAAAAAGTAAAAAAAGAAAAGTCAACGTGACGAATGATTAAGATTTTGTTCTCAATATTGAAACCGAAAAAAATTGTTCTCTTAAAATACATTCACAAAGAGAAGTTTAACAGTATTTATTTGAGTTATCCGATCAAAAAGATCGGATAACTATTAATTAATTATTAATTTTCAGATGGACGAATCGTGTGATGATGACCAGAACGAGATGATATAAGTTATAGAGGCAGATAATGTCGTTGATGTCAACGAAGAAGACGAGTAAGATGATAGCTAGGATATCGGCAGCAACGGAAATCAAGTGCGTGCTTGTCCAGTAAACATTGTTGGCTTAAAAGAGGTGTAAAAAAGATTCAATTGGCATCGGAGAAAGTGAATTAGGAATTACAAAAAGATTTGAGTCATTACGTCATTTCTGAGATAGCACGCTTCGTATTTTCAACTGATTTGATTGCTACCGATCCAGAAACCTGGACTGAGCGTGAATATTACCAACAAGCGCAATAAATATTGCGTTATCTACACGATGTCAACGACGCCACCAAAAGAAGCGTAATATTTATTAGGAAAGAATATTTTTGCTTCAAGTCGTCGTGGAAAATCGAAAAAAATACATATCCATCCCATGAAAAAAGGAAATGAATTTGATTTAAATTGTCTTACAATTATAATTAAAAAATTTCTTATATCTTATTTACGACAGGTATGATGTATGCTCGATACAAATTTGGAGAAGAAAAGTTAATGTGGGTCGGTCTCTCATTTCAGCCTTTTGGAAGGTACCCTGGGAGCGATGGAAGCCAATTTTAGAAAAAAAGTTTTTTTTTAAAATATGTATAGGTGCGCCTTAAAAGGTTGGAAATATAGAGTAGATATGTTGCGATAAAATGTTGGAAAAACAAGCCAATGGTGGTCAGGTACACATTTACCCTACTAGGCGCACTCTAGAATCGGTGGGGTAAAATTTCCTAAAAATATCAATTTTGTTTGAAACCCGCTCAGGGGGTGGAGATTTGGGCAGGTATGTTCCTGAAAAATTTCGGGACCCCCTAGGGGCAACACTTGGGTAGTTATGGAGGTTTTCGTCTAATGTTTCCACTTCCCACTAACCTTTAACACCGATGCAGCACAACTAAACCCCACGCCACCCCGAATTTTTTTTTTTCAAATGCAATTTTTTGTTGAACCTCACAAAAATTCAGGTTTCTGGGTATCAAAATCCCGTTACTAAAGATCTCCATGTATTACTGTCCCACCCCTGGTGCCTCATCAACAAAGTAAAAGCTTATTTAATAATATTAGTATCGTCTGGGGTTGAAATGCGACCAATTTTTTGTTTGCCTTTTTATAATTATAGATACAAAATATTTCATTAAAAAAAACTGATTCATTAAAAAAAAACAATTATCAATATCGGTTCAGAAACACGAGAGAAAATTGTTCTTAACGCATATTTATATAAAGATTAACAAAAGGTACTCTCACGTCCGAAAAAGTACTTAAAATTATCAAATATCATCACTGTTTCAGGCCCGTTGCCTGGCACTATCTTTTGAGCAGCTACAGTGCGCGCCCGCTAACACAGCCGTTCTACTTAATTAAAAAACATGAGATTTAAGCTGATATGGCGCTTATTTAGCATTTTACTAATAATTTTCAAAAAAAGTACGTTTTTGGCTAAAACGGTACGTTTTCCTCATTTATAGAGGTACACTTTAAAAATCTCTTATAGCATCACTGAAACTCCATAAAGAGGTTAACATTTAAGTTACAAGACTGAAATTCGTTACTAGTGTATTCTATGGCAAAACTAAGGTGTCATCCACCCACTAACACGCCCACCTCTCGTATAATCCCAAAATTTAAAATTATGTACACTGAGGGAAAAATGTGTTAAAATAAAATGAAATTGTGTTAATTTCTAACGAATTTGTTTTTGAAATAGAGCTTGAAACAATTTGATTAAAATTAAACACAACTGTTTTTAAAGTTAAATTCAAAACAAAAGTTTTTGTTTTTAAAGTTTTTGTTATGAAAAACAAATTCAAAACAAAAGTTTTAAAATTTAAAACAAATATTTTAAAGCATGTTTTTCAATACCATTTTTTTTAGTTTTTCCGAGTTTTTAGCATCAGATTCACAACCAGCTACCCCCGGGACCCTCCGAATACCAAATGTTAACTCCATTCGATGAAGTTTGTATTGGAAATATTTCAATATTTAATTAATTCGTTTTTCTTTTATCATATGTTATATTAATTCATTTTTCTTTTATCATATGTTCGATATTTATCAAACCAATTCAAAAATTGTCATTGTATTCAAATTTTTGTCTGTTTTTTTCAAAGATATAGTAAGAAAAAATTCAAAACAAAGAAGGAGTTTATAGGTAGTTGAAAATTAAACTCAAATTTTTAAGTCAAAATTAAACACACTTGCTTTAAATTTTGTTTTGTAGAAACGCAAAGGCATTCAATTTCTATTTTAAAATTTTTTGTTTAATTTTAAAGCATGTTTTTTTTCTCAGTGTAGGCTTCTGTCGAAGCTACAAAAATAAAATTAGGTATGTATTCATTGTATATAAAAATAAGACGTGTTAGAAAAATGGGCGTTATTCACCCAAGAACACGCCCACCTCCCATACAGCCTCAAAATTGAAAACTCTATAAATAGGCTTCTCTTTAACCCTCATCGGTCCCTCAGACCCATAACCTCAAAAGGTTCTTTATGTATGCGCACGCATACATACTTAAAACATTAAAAAGATATAAAAACACCACAAATTTTATGAATAAAATTCAAAGATTATTTATTGCTTTTATGAATAAAGTTATGGAAAAAAGCTATTTCCAAAAACTCATGTCAATTGGTTAAGGTTTAATATCTCTTTTACTAAATTTAATTTTGAATTTGTATGCGCGCGCATACAAAGGACCGATGAGGGTTAAGCTACTTGCAAAAAATTTGATACGTTTGTATATAATACCATAAATAAATCGTGGAAGAAAAGTATTTATCCCTATCCCTTTATCACTTCCCTTACAACCCACTATAGTGAAAACTCTATAAATATGCTAATATAATAAGGTACAAAACTGAAATTCGGTATTTGCGTGCTAAAAAAATGGTCGTCATCAATGCACTAATACGCCCATCTGCCATAGAACACATAATAGTGAAATCTCTTTTAAGAGGCTAATACTTAAGCTACAAAACTGAAACCACCACGAACACGCCATTGAGCTGCAGGAAAGCATTTTGATAAGTATGCATTTTTTATAAATAGTAAAATCTAAGATTTTCTAAGTTAAGATTTTCTAGATGGGCTATGGCCGTAAAATAAAAAGAGCTATTGTTCTAAGAATAGTAAAATCTTTTAAAATCTCATAAAAAAAAGCGCTCTAATTTACCCTTAAGACCCTTAAGAGCCTTAAGAATTGGCCGTGGGGGTATTTTAACTTCGGCCAAGTCGAAGATATACCTTGCTAGTTTTTGATATGTATTGCCCAAGCCCGCCTCTAGGCGGGTTTGACATTTTCACCTGTATCTCATAAACTAAACATCAAATCCAAAATCTGACTTCAGATTCTTTCGTTGCGACTCAAAATTATAAAGATATGATTTTATTGGCTTAAATTAAAATGTAAACATTAGAGGGTTAAGCTTTCTTCCGTTATGAAATTAATTTTTTTTTAGTTGCCCTCAGGTTTTTTGCGATTTCGTACTTTGTGTCTTTATGACTTTGATCCTGTTTTATGCTCTGGAATCCAAGCCACTTAAGGCAGAGCAGAAAGAAAAACCGTCTTACAGAAAATTTAAAATATTTTTAGTGGGGTATTTTTTGTTTTTTTGTTTTTCTGGCATTTTCAATCTGTGAGATAAATATTCAGGTTCAAAATAAAATTTTTTATTTTTATGGTAAAAATTTTTACTTTTACAAGAACTTTTTTAAAACTTTAAAGCATGTTTCGAAAAAATTTAGTTTGATCGTATTTTATGTTGAATTTCCTTAATTTTGATGCCAAAAAAATTAACATTCTCTTAGAGGAACAATTTAAATAAATTCAAATAAGCGAACAAGCTTGGTCAGCGATGGATAATTTTTAGAAATTTTTTCAAGTTTTTCAAATATTACATATTTTGCCCCATTTTGCAGTCCAATTTTTTTGATGTCAACTATCAATTTTTCCCTTTGTGCACCTTACAAGTGGAATTTCAAAGAAATTAATTTTACCATCTCAAAAGTTGGAACTAGCCACCAATTTAAGCAATAAAAAAGCAAATTATCGTCAAATTAATTTTTATTTTCATTTTGAAAAAATTATTTCAACATAAAAATAAGAGCTGTAAACGACTTTTTTGCGTGCTGTTTCGGAATATTGTGTTGTCCAGCACTGCTTTAGATCATTGATTTGACACCACGCTCATTGTCCAATGCCCGTTTTCAGTTTTCCAGTAGCAGGACATCACCAAATAGTAACAAAAAACAAAAAAAAAAAACAAATTGGCCATTTCAGCCCTTGAAAGGACTTTGACCGAGCTTCTTATGATCAATTGTGTTGTGTGTGTTATTAAATGTTTCTACACAATTGACCGAGAACTGGACCTACATGTTTTATGCCGACTCCGAACGGCTCATGTTCTCAAGAAGCTTTACATGGCATTATTTACTCTCTGAGGTTTGCCATTGTCTGCAGAGAGGTGGTGACCGATCAGAAAAATTTTTATTGAAAAAACTTTTCGCCGCGGCTGAGGATCGAACCCGGGCTCCGAGCATGCTAAGCCACACACTTAACCTGCATGCCACGGTAACTGCACTTGCACCAAATAGTAACTACATTCCGAATTTCAATATTCTGTGACTTACTTCCATAGCTATTCCGACTTGTGTGGGCTTCACCCTGTGTTCCAATGCTCATTCTAGTCTCCCAGTTACAGGACATCACAAAATGAGGGGGTCTGGATTAAAAAATACTGAGTAAAAAAAATTTTATATACCTATTTTGGGATACAAATTTTTTTGAAATTTTTTTTCTTAAAAATAGCTTTTTTTCACGTAAAAGTTTAAAAATTTAAAGTCCAACATGCTTAGCTTTAAAAGTGGCTAAGCCCAAGTGACTGTTTTTATGATAAGTATATCTATTATTTGCTAGAATTTAAATTATGAAACCATAAATTTCTAAATTTTTTATATTTAAAAATGTAAGTACTAGAGCCTGAACAAATAGCTAACAACAAATAAAGTTTTGAATTGAATTAAGCAAAGTGGTAAGTCATACAGTTTCAAAATCATTAAAAATTATTCAATTGAAAGTATTCATAAAGTATTAGGCTATTAAATTGACTTGTTATTAATATTGAAGATTAACTCGTTTTGGGGCCTACCAGTTCTAGTTGAGCTGGAAATTTGAAATACAGAGTTTCATCTGTTTGTGGGCTAATTAGAGGAAATTTAAAAGAATATATTCAGAAAAGCTTCTACTTTTCCGGGAAATTCACTTTGAATTTTTGCACCGTCCACTAAAATGGGCATAAACGGGTATCGTCTTGCAATTGAATGACGCAAATGGCATATTATGCTTCTTTTATATAAAATTTATAACAAATAGATTTTTGAAAACTATGTCCCCAGTTATGATTGCATAACTTCCAAAGTATTTATTCTTTTTACAAATTCTAAACATTTTCAAAAAATAGACATACCAGACATTATTTTAAGTTATTACTTGTATAGACCTAAGTATTTTTGTAGAAATTTTCTGAACACTTCATTTGTAGAAGTGTTTAAAAAATACCGTTCTAAACATTTTCTCATATTAAAGTACGCAAATATGTATGTAAAACAAACAAACAAATTGGCCATTTCAGCCCTTGAAAGGACTTTGACCGAACTTCTTATGATCAATTGTGTTGTGTGTGTTATTAAATGTTTGCACACAATTGATCGAGAACTGGACCTACATGTTTTATGCCGACTCCGAACGGCTAAAGTTTATGTTCTCAAGAAGCTTTACATGGCATTGTTTACTCTCTGAGGTTTGCCATTGTCTGCAGAGAGGTGGTGACCGATCAGAAAAATTTTTTATTGAAAAAAACTTTTTGCCGCGGCTGGGGATCGAACCCGGGCTCCTAGCATGCTAAGCCACACACTTAACCTGCATGCCACGGTCGCCACTGTAACCACTGTAAATGTAACGTTGATGTTAATTTCAAGTTGTAAGTTTTTGTTAAATATTTACCTAAAACTACCTGCACTAAAAATAAATTTTGTGAATTCTGAATAAAAAAAAATTCTAAAATCAGATCACTACAAGTGATAATTTAAATTAAAGTGTGGAATGTCTATTGAAAATGTTTAGAATTTGTAATAAGAATAAATACTTTGGAAGTAATGGACTCATAGCTGGGCACATATTTTTCAAAAGCCGAAAATAGAGAAAAATCGCTCTAAAAAAAGTTGAACCAACTTCTTCTCTATAATGCCAAAAACGCTTCTCTAAAATTTCGGATTTTCTAGGTTCATAAAAACTTTTTTGGGCAAAATAGTTTTGAAGGCTCAATAGAGTACTTGCTTACTTACTTGGGCAAAATAAAAAAAAGGTGATTAGATACGTCGTTGGCTTTGAGAACAAATTCTTAGCAAATTAAATGTTTTCATCAGGAAATCTTCAGGTGTAAAATCGTTAAACGTTGCGTTTTCGCAACATTCGCAAAATATGGATATCAACTTAAATTATTCAATAGTCTTGCTAAGGAGTCGTTCATAAACTATGTGACCGTTTTTCAACTTTTTTGTGGCCTCCCCTTTCCCCCTCCGTTACTCTTCGTAGTTTATTTCAAAACCCCTCCCCTCTCCCCTATAAAGTTATGTAGTAATATGAAATAAAATTAATTGTTTAAAAAATTATTAAAAAATATATATTTAAAAAATTTTATCGTCTTGACTAGTTCTAAGCATGTGTGCTATCATGTTAAGATAACAATTTTTAAAATCAATAATTTCCAGTAATAACAACTATACCATACGCGAAGTGTCGATGCTCTCAATCACTAGAATTGAAGATGCTGGAAACTTTGGGGATTCTCCAAATTGAATTCTTCAACGTATTGCATGTCGACCCATTCAGGTTCATCCTCATTTCTAATGCAAAGAAATTAGTATGGTACTTTTTAAAACGATTTATTTAAAATAAAATAAAACTCACTTATAACAATTAATAGATGTTTTTGAAGCAAAATACAAGCTGCAGATAAAACACGATCTTGAACTGATTTCCTTTTTCTGCGAAGACAGTACAAGTCGTATGGAAGCTCCTTTGATCGAGAATATTCAGGCCCAGCGGCGTACCGTGAGGTTAAGCCGCCCGGGGCGGATTCCTAATTGGCAGCCCTTCTGATATGCTATATATAAAAAACATCTTTGATATTTATTAACATAGGGTTTTGTAGACATTGCTACCTTCAACATTTGTACAAGGTGGCTCAAAATTAATCACCCTATTGGAAGATGTTATAATTTTTGGAAATGGCGGTTACGTCAATAAACAAAATCTTCGTTTCTGGGGCACTGAAAATCTGCATGTGATGCACGAAGAGTCATAACATCAATAAAAGCCACTGTGTAGTGTGATGTTCACGCGGGAAGAGTGATTTTGCCGTATTTTGTTTTGAGGACGCCATCGGCAACACAGTCACTGTTACTAGCGAACGCCATAGGGCCATGATAAACGACTTCTTATTGCCGGAATGGGATTAGCAGGGCATGTTGGTAAACATGTGGTTTCAAAAAGACGGTGCAAACATACACACAGCACGAGCCACATTGGATTTGACATGGCCAGCAAGATAAACCGATTTAACCATCCCAGAGTTCTGTCTTTGGGGCTACTTGAAGTCGTGGGCTTATGCCAATCGTGAAGATAATGACATTCGATTTTTACAAAAAACTTAATTTATGTCAACGGATTTTTTTTAAAATTTTAATCAGACATCAACACAAATATGAACTTTCATCCAACGCTTCAATGTTTTTAATGCGATTTCAAGTATTTGTATAAGAAAAAAGGGCCAAAGTTAATATTTGAACTCAGTAAACATTAATAAAAATCAAAGTTTTTAAATTCTTAACCAAAAAGAAAATTTTACCATAAACTTTTAAAGCAAAATATGGCTAGCCTTGGGCATTTTACCGTATCATATCTCATAACGAACACATAAAAAGCAGCACAGGACTCAAGCTGCGCCGGGTATTATAAACTAGTATACAAATAAAATTAAAAGTCAGACCTAAATTTTACAGTTGGGTATTTCCATGTAATAAGAAAAATTTGTCATTGCTTTTTATCCTGCCACTATATAGAAATTATTGTTTAATAGATGCAACATCAAGTAATCAAGTGTCAAATTTAAGATTTGACATTACAATAAGTTTTTAGCATATGTCCTTAAGAAGAATCCTGCTATTCCTGGAAGAAAAATATGATTTTGTATATGATAGTTGTAGTTCTGATGAAAATATACCATTAACTGTATTAAAAAGTTAACGAATTGCAAGCGAATTGTATTAAATTAGTTATATAATTGTTTAAATTTTTGTTTATTTTAGCCTGAAGTTGATCTTTATAATAAAATTTGGATTAAGTATTGTGCTTCGTTTTCAAATTTTAATTTTTGAGCATTAGAGCTGGATAAGTTGCATTAGAGGTCCTTAATTTAATATGAAAACCGAAAGTTATGAGAGTTACCAATTCTTTGTAACGCGAGATACCGCTTAATTTTTGGATTATTTTAAATAATTTTTTTAAATATCACTGTTTTTTACTAATATAAACTTATTGAAATCCTGCTGCTTTTATTTATGCCAAATGGTAAAAAAATATACCCACAAATTTCGCAGAAAAAGTTGAAAGAAATTTAACCTCTGAATGTCCAAAAATAGTTACGCGAGTTACTAACCTAAATTATTATTTCACTGGGTAAATATTATGGTACCACTGAATTTTGAACCAATTTCTAACGTGCAAGCCCCATTCTTTTCATAAAGAGTGCATTTATATTTGTTAATCCAAATAAAACAAATTTAAAGCTTAATTTAACTCCATAAAACTTTCTGAATGTAATACGAGTTACCATGGAATTACCCAGTTAAATATATTTGTTCAAAGCATATACGCTACGAACTTAAGCCAAACTCTTGATAAGACATTCTTATCACTACGCTATCTCCTAAAATTAACAAAATGATATTCTTTTCCTTTGATATCGAATATATATCTTAACAATAATATTGTTAAGAAAATAACTGTTTTTAGGTTACATTTTATAGACTTGAAAAAATATTTTTTTCATTATACTGACGTATATTCTGTTACATTAAAGGGAAAAAGTTTTATATTTTCAATTTTTTTATTCAATTAAAATTTCTTATATAAAGATTAGTTTCAAAATAAAAAATGCTCTCAGCCATAAAAAAGATAAAATCATATTTCGGAATGGATCATATCATCAAAAATGTGCAAACAGGAATTATCCCAAACTTGTTCTGTGGAAAAAGCACATAAATGCGGTCGCACTTTTAACTAATTTTGTCGAAATTTTTGGAGTTTAGAAGCTTTCGACAAAAACAATTCGTGAACTAGTCGCCAAACCTTAGAAAATTAATTTGGTAACAAATCTTCTTATTAAAAAAAAGCTATTCATGACGAATCGTAAATTTTAAAAGAAGCAATTCATTAACAAATCGTCAAATTTAAAAAAAAAACAATTCTTTAAGGAATCACTTTTCTTTGAAGAACTGAACACTTTGTTGAACGAATAATTTTAATATTGCAACAAAATATTCAGCATCACCATAGGACAATTTGTCTGTGATGCTCTTGCAAGAGCTACGGTGCTTTCTTTAAGCATCCAGCCAACCTCTGATTCAGACAAAACCAAACTATTCGAAAATAATACCAAAAAACTATTTACGACCGATTCGTCAACGAATCACCCCTTGCCACAATTTAAAAATTGTGCGACGATAAGTTGATTTTCATTATTAAAAGAAATATTTTTGCTTTAAACAATTTTATTAATTTACTTCACAAACAAATTGACGATTATTTCAATCTGCTGTCAGTATCAGCTGTTTTGTGCTCGAAACTTACTAGAAGCTGTTTCCGTACTTTTGCCACTATTCTCAAATTTAATTTTACTCTCGCAGCCCGAACTTTACACAGAACTTACACAGTGTAGAGTACGGAAACACACCTAATGTTTATTGGGTATTTTCAGTTCATTTCAAAACTCAAAGCAAATAAATCAGTTTTTTTATGAGTTCGATAATGGAAACAATGTGGATACAACGAACAGTCTTTGCAAAAATTAAATCAATATATCCGGATTCGACTGTAATTATTTATTGAAACAAAAACGTGGCAACAGTGTAATGGGGTCCACATGACCCCCTTGCAAATGATTGTATTGAAAAACACATGCCTTTTGTTGGGTTAATGTTTTGTAATAAACCAAGATCCTTTATTGCTTTATTGCAACATAAAAGCGAAAATTTGGTGAAATGACGCTTTTATAGTAATACGAGAATATAAATCCAGTCCTCAATAACTTTGCTCTTAATTATCAAAATGGTAGATAATATTTGGAGATTAAATCTAATGTTTTAAAAGTACGCTAAGCAATATTATTTAAATATGGTAGTAGGCTTTAAATTGTGAAGTAAGAAGGAACATTTTGGGTGGCCAATTTTCATAAATAAAGTTGCATATTTTATTTTTTGTTTTGCTCAAAGAGAACATTTTACTTGGTGTACGGTTGAACTTTTTAGCAAGAACTGCAAAAGGTCATATTGATAATTTGTTTATAGTATTTGGCATCCTCAGGCAATTTGCAGCACATGTTGATTTATTATCAGACAGCTTCACGTTCAAATATGCATCGACTCATAAAAGCAAAGCTTAAAGCGTACGCCAATTTCACTGCGATCCACCTTCTTCTGAGCATCCAAAAGCGAATGAAATTCTAAAGACATAGAAGAAACAATCTTATGAGGATTCTCCTATGTACACAGCAGTAGGAGGGACTTTGGTCGCATGTTATCATTTTATAGTATCGGAAAGCGGCGCAGCGGCTTTTTTTTAAATATGGGCGTGAGGCATTAGCTGCTCCCATCGATAATAAATCTCTCCCAAAATGCATCAAGAATTTCTTGATAGCAATGATCGGGATGCTACAGTATTCTTAGGGTATAGTTTTAATCATATCAGAGATGAAGAGTTGTTTCATCTGCATCGGGCGCAGTCAAATAAGTTGAGTTGATGATGCACTTCAAAGTAAACAGACAGATTTAGCCAAAGCTAGCTGAAGCAACGACCCCGCGAACCATTTAAAAGATATTTGTTTTCATATGTATTGATTTAAACGAAATTTTTACGATATTATAACAAACAAATCATAAAGATTTACTATCTTAGTAATAATCTTATAATATAATAATATTATGAAGAATATCTAATTAAGAGAATATGTAGCTTCTTTAACCCTAATTAGTTGGGAAAAATGGATTTCTACTCAGTTCTTAGTTTTAACTTAGACTTTATATACTTACTACCACGCTTCTTTATACGGTCTTATAGCTACCACGGCGTTACAAACGGAGTGACAAATTAATATACCCCGTAAAAGGGGTTTGTTTTTTAATCGTGGGGGTATAAGAATGATGCGCTAAAGATAGGTTTAGGTATGCCAGGCCATGTGGAATTGAACTACGCTTACAGATTTGCATTTCGAAGTACTAATTTTAAACCATGAACTATAAGGTATGTATTTGAATAATAATAATAATCAAATACTGAGGCACATACGCTGTGCCTCAGAGCCTACGTGGACTTTTTATTGAGGCACACCGAATGTGCCTCATGGCAGATAACGTGTCATATTGGACACTTTCACTCCTTGGAAAAATGCATTGTATAAGCATTGTATTAGTAATCATAGATAAGCTCTAGCCTATCTGTCATAGGCTTTACCTGATAGATGCTTTAATTTTAAAAAAATTTTTAAATTGAGGCTCAAAAACGGACATTGGCCGTTTTTTGAAATCGACTTTTTTATAATTTTGTATTTTAGTAAATACTCTTAAAATTCTAAGAAAAAAAATTGCATTAAAAAATGTCTAGGTTCAAGAGTTACAGCCGGATTAGTAAGAGCGCATTTTTATTTTTCTTTGCATTTTTCTTTGTTTACAAACTTTGAACGCGTTTATCTCGAAACCATGTTTTTCGTACTGGTTGCGGCACTAGCGGGTTCCCTTTCTGACGATTTTTTTTTTTTTTTGTGTTTTTTAAACTTGATTCGCTATCGTATGACACGAGCTTTTTTTAAAGTTTTTTCGATTTTTTATGAATTTTTAAAGTCAATATTTTTGGAAGAAAACACACTTTCAAATTAGGAACATCACCAAATATTGAAAAAAAATTTTAAAAAAAGAAACAGTTTCGATAGTATCGTAAGTGTATACGTAGAATTCCGTTTTAGTTGTAACCTCTTCTACTTTGTCTATTTGGTCCGATTGTTTTGTCCATTTTGAACGTATTTTTTATTGATCTTCCAAAAATTAACAAATAAATGAATAACACTCAATTATGGACTACTTATCGAGGCCAAAACAAAGAAAAAGTTAAAAAGTAAGTATGATTTAATGAGCAAGCAAAAAGATACAAGCAAAATTTCAAATTTTTTCGATCATTTCATTAAGTTTGACGGTTGAGTTCATTGAATTAGTTGAAAAGAAGGCGAAGCAGATGCACTTTCCATTGATGCTCACTTTCGTCTCTGCTCGATATATAGTTTGCGAGCTATAGTCAGTTAAACTACTAATTTTAATTAAAATCAAGACCCCGATTTTGAAAACAATATGAAAATTGTCAAATCATATGATAAAACTCTGGATATCCAATAAAATTTCACTGGTTAAGTTATTCTCTGGATAAATTTATCTGCTGGTTAAATATTTAGAGAAATTCTGGATAAGTTTTCTATCCAGAGGTGAACAATACGAAACTACTGGAATAGTTGGAAATATTCACTGGTTAAAGTTATCCAGAGGTGAACAATTTGGCCCTAAAAGTTTTTACTCAAAACTATATATTTGGTCACCGTGGCATGCAGGTTAAGTATGTGGCCTAGCATGCTCGCAGCCCGGGTTCGTTCCCCAGCCGCGGCGAAAAGTTTTTTTCAATAAACTAGTAAGGTATATCTTCGACTTGGCCGAAGTTAAAATACCCCCACGTCCGATTCTTAAGGGTGGAAGAATCTTAAATTGGAGAGCTTTTTGTATGAGATTCTGAGAGATTTTATTATTTTTATGTGTCTAAAATACATACATATCAAATTGTTTTCCTGCAGCTTAAATATAAGCCTTTTTATAAAGTTTTAAATTTTGGGGTTGTATGGGAGGTGGGAGTGTTAGATTGTTTATGACGCCCATTTTTTTAGCATACCTCAGTTTCGACATAGAATACACAAATACCGAGTTTCTGTCTTGTAACTTTAATATTAGCCTCTTTATAGATTTTTCAATTTTGGGGTTGTATGGGAGGTGGGCGTGTTAATGGGTGATTGAAGCCCATTTTTATAAAACACCTCAGTTTTGACATTAAATACACAAATACCGAGTTTCAGTTTTGTAACTTTAATATTAGCTTCTTTATAGATTTTTCAATTTTGGGGTTGTATGGGAGGTAGGCGTGTAAGTGGGTGGATGACGCCCATTTTTCGAAGACTTCTCAGTTTTGACATAGAATACACATATATAAAATTTCAGTTTTGTAGCTTTAATATTAGCTTCTTTGTAGAGTTTTCAATTTTGGGGTTGTATGGGAGGTAGGCGTGGTTTTCATCCGATTTAGCCCATTCTTGAACTTGACCTTAGTTCTTTTAAAAAAAGCTTAAATATCGAATTTCATTACGATAGCTTCAAAATTACGGCTGTAATCGTGTCGACAGACAGACAGACGGACAGACGGACAGACGGACAGACAGACGGACAGACAGACGGACATGGCTAAATCAACTCAGGTGGTGATGCTGAGCAAGAATATATATACTTTTCTATACCTACCACGCCTCCTTTTGGGTGTTACACACGTCGTGACGAAATTAATATACCCCTTACGCAGTACGCGTGGGGGTATAAAAATTTCTCTGATCGGTCATCACCTCTCTGCAGACAATGGCAAGCCTCAGAGAGTAAATAATGCCATGTAAAGCTTCTTGAGAACATGAACTTTAGCCGTTCGGAGTCGGCATAAAACATGTAGGTCCAGTTCTCGGTCAATCGTGTGGAAACATTTAATAACACACACAACACAATTGATCATTAGAAGCTCGGTCAAAGTCCTTTCAAGGGCTGAAATGGCCAATTTGTTTTTGTTTTTTTTTTTTTTTATTAATTTACAATACGAATTTGATACAAAAAGTTATGTACAATCAAAACAGTGCATTTACTGAAATTTTTGAAAAAATACATTTGCTCATCATAACATATGAAAAAAGGTTTCCGCAATGACAGATAAATCATGACCACAATTTCAAAGAATTTTAAAAGTCTAAAATTTCAGATATTTAGTCTCAAAAGTTTAAAGTTTCAGCACTAAGGGAAAAAGTTATGTAGTCAGTACAGAGACAGCTATGTAAAATCTATGCACTTCAACTTGTATGAGAACGCAACAAGAGCAGTATTTACTGAGTAAAGGGAGCGTGTACTGACTACATATCAATTTATTCACTTTTTAAAATGAATAAAAAATGTATTCAATACATCATGTTATGTGTTGAATACATAGCAGACTTCAATAGATACAAGCCACGTGTACTCAATCAACGTGTTATGTAATTTTTTACAAAAACTTTACTCAATACATAAAATATAGACTCAGTACACGTCCCCCTTATACGATTGAAGTGACACATTTATTCAGTACATAACATATGGACTCAGTACACGTATCTCTTGCACATCGGAACACGATTTTGCTGTTTTATGTCATTCGTTTCTTGATTTTCAAATAAGCAACACCTCTAAAGCCTCTAGAAAATCAGAGCGGGAATGAGTTCATCCACTGTACTCTAGAACAAAAGCGATGATTGGATAAGAATTAAATGGCTGGGTTTCTATAAGTAATTGCCAATTATTTTGTGAAATCTAGTCATTTCTTTATAAAATTATTTATTGCATTTGTTGAGAGGGTGCTTTAGGCACAGGCATGAATTGTGTATATATTCAATACAAAAACAAAAAAATATATAATGAATACATTATGCATGTACTCATTGCATAAAATTATGTTTTTAACATATGTAATGAGTAAATGATGTATGTACTCATTATATAAATGTATGCACTAAAAATATGTAATGAGTAAATTATGTATGTACTCATTACATAAAATTATGCATTTCAAATATGTAATGAGTAAATAATGTATGTACTCATTGCATAAAATTATGTACTCCAAATATGTAATGAGTAAATTATGTATGTACTGAGTCAATAATTTATGTAATACGTACATAAGATCTTTACTCATTACATAAAATTATTTGTAACAGTTTGCGTTGAGTACATAAAATTCTTTATTGACTACATAACCGCTTGAAAGCATTATGTAGTCAATAAAGATTTCAACATGTACTCAATACATGAAAAATGTAAAATTTTTGTGTGCAGAAAACTATGCGATGAGTACATAAATTTATGTATTGAGTCCATAGGTTTTTCCCTCTGTGAGGACTTACAATTGCAATAAAAACATTTTAACAAAATAAAAATCTACTTCAAAATCACTACAAAGTAAAAAATAATTTTAAATTACTTTTCCTTTTAATCGTGGTAAAAGTTGATAATTTATTGATATACATTATTATATTGGAAATCTTATTATTTTAATTTTTCCTAATTTGTTTTCTTTTTATCAAAAATTTATTTTTTCTTCGGCGCTAATCTTTGTCATTAAATCATGATATTTTAACCATCCCTGCCACTGTTTGGGAAAGCTTGGAAAACTGATATTGAACATGCTATTGTTTGTTCCAGCTTCACAAAAAAACTGATTTTATTAGCGCCGACTTCGAAGCTTTTATTATCATAAAAAAATAATATATATATGATAAAAAAAAAACAAATTAGGAAAATTAAAATAATAAGATTTCCAATATAATTATGTTAATAAATAAATTGTCAAATTTTACCACGATGAATAGGAAAAGTAATTTAAAATTATTTTTTACTTTGTAGTGATTTTGTAGCAAAAAACCAAAAGAAAAAACGAGTAAAGAACAATCTTATGGTGAACGGTGGTGTTGTAAGATCATTTGTCGTTGCGCATACAAAAATGGCTATGTGTAAAAATAAGATTTTTTATTTATTTTACTGTTCAATATCCATATGTATATTGTCAGGAACACTAGAAATTTTAAAATAAAAAATAAGGTTTGTCTTACAATTATATATCTTCTCTATAATAATTACGAATTAACTCTTCACTTAAACCTTCTTCCCAACGGAAACTGTAAGCACTGCTTACGTTTACACTTACAAAATAAGGTGAACGTAAGGCTACAGCTTACAATTTCCGTTGCGAAGAAGGTTTAAATGGATTATATGCACGTCGTATATCAATACAGTACGGGTGCCTTACGCTTTCATGCATACATCCTGCTTATAAAATAAAGTGCATAAGCATGGAAGCCCGATTGATTCCGATTGCCGTGAGTACATTCCCTGCACTTTATTTTAGTAAAGGGTCACATAAGTACGTATGATGCATATCATACATTACAAAATAAAGCTTATGGTGGCGATCATGCCGGTGTAAAAGTAATGGGCATTTGGCATTGAAGTTTTCATGCCCCGCGGATGAAAAATAAGTAAAGAAAAATTCATTATGTAAGGATGGATTTTCCCACTGGGAAGCTTATGTATGGACTTTTAAATGTTTTTGTTGTGTGGGAGGTAAGCGTGTCCATGGGTGAATTCCAAAAATATTCAATGGTGCAGATCTTGGTGCATCATGTCCTGCGATTCACTCCTGTGAACGAACGACTTGCCATAATCCGCTTCAAGGCTAAATTTTTTAACATAAGCCTAATATGTGCGCACGCTCCGACAGAAGAAAAAGATGACGAGACCAAAGAAAGTTTTTACGAGTGCCTTGAAGATGCATACGAGCGCTGCCCCCGTCTTGACATAAAAATCGTGCTTGGTGACTTCCAAGCCAAGGTGGGCAAGGAAAACATATTTGGTCCAACAGTCGGAAAGTTCAGCCTCCACGACAACAAATCCGATAACGGAATGAGGTTGATTGACTTCGCCGCAGCACGAAACATGGTCGTAAGTAGCACTAGATTCAAGCATCTCAATATTCATAAGGCCACCTGGCTGTCCCCTGATCAAAAAACATGCAACCAAATTGATCACGTTTTGATTGACGGAAGGCACTCTTCCAGTGTACTAGACGTACACACGATTCGTGGTGCTAACATAGACTCGGATCATTATCTTGTCGCAGCCAAGATCCGCAAACGTCTGTGCGCAGCTAAGAATGCTCGCAATCCTACACTGAGAAAGCTAGACGTCGACAAGCTGCAGTCAAAACGGACGGCCGAAGCCTTCGCTACTCGACTCTCACTCCTGCTTCAAGAAAGCACTCCTCCGATCGACGATATATGCGGACAGTGGACGCACATATCCCACTCTATGCGTACGGCTGCCGAAGAGGTGATAGGCTACCATCGCCCTCGCCGAAACCAGTGGCACGACCAGGAGTGTCGCGACGCCACTGCAGAGAAGGACGCCGCCTACAAAGCCACCCTGCAGTCGGTTGTAACGCGTGCTGTTATGGAGCGATACCGAGAGAAGAGGAGGGAAGAGAGACGCATTTTCATGAGTGCGAGAAAATGCATGGCGACAGGAATGAGACTCGAAAATTTTTCGAAAAAATAAGACCGATGGTTTTAAGACCGGAGCCTCTTCTTGCAAGGACGAGAATGAGAATCTAGTGACAGATATCCAGAGTACACTGATGTTATGTAGGGAGCACTTCTCTAGACTTTTAAATGGCGACGCTGACAACAATCCCGCCAGTGGAGATGATATCCCGGAAACCCCAATTATGGACGACAGCGTTGAAGTTCCGCTGCCCGATTATAACGAGGTCTTAACAGCTATAGCTCGGCTTAAAAACAACAAAGCCGCAGGAGCCGATGGCCTACCGGCTGAGCTGTTTAAGACCGGTGGCGAAGCTCTGTTTAAATGCATTCACTGACTTCTATGCAGAATATGGTCGGAAGAATGCATTCCAGATGATTGGAACCTCAGTGTGCTCTGCCCAATCCACAAGAAAGGCGATCCCACCATTTGCGCCAACTACCGTGGGATTAGCCTCCTTAATATCGCATATAAGGTCCTGTCGAGCGTATTGTGTGAAAGACTAAAGCCCATCGTCAACCAACTGATTGGACCTTATCAGTGTGGCTTTAGACCTGGAAAGTCCACCATTGACCAGATCTTCACGCTCCGACAAATCTTGGAAAAGACCCTCGAAAAACAAATCGACACACACCATCTTTTTGTCGATTTCAAAGCCGCCTTCGACAGTCCAATAATGAGTCTGCGAAGCTAATATGTCTTTGCAGGATGACACTGAACAACACCAGCAGTGCAGTGAAAATCGGGAAGGACCTCTTCCTTCCGTTCGATACCAAGCGAGGTTTCAGACAAGGTGATTCCTTATCGTGCGACTTCTTTAATATAGTAATGGAGAAGATCATCCAAGCTGCTGACCTGAGACGCAGCGGCACAATTTTCTATAAGAGTGTTATGCTGCCGGCGTATGCAGATGATATCGACATCATTAGCCACAATACGCGCGAAGTCAGTGCAGCATTCTCCAGGCTAGAAAAAGAGTCGAGTCGAATGGGTCTTGCAGTGAACGCAGATAAAACGAAGTATCTTGTGTCAAAAAACAAACAGTCCCAGCGTCTTGGAAACCACTTCACTGTTGACAACACCTCCTTGTGAAACTTCTTTAGCCGCGTATACAACATACGGCGAACAAAACGGGTAGTTAAACCAATGAAACGGCGGCGAATTAAGGTGAATTAAGGTCAACTTAGATGAATCTAGGTGAATTTGGTTGAAATAAGGTGTTAGAAAAAACTTATAAATTCGAAGTAAAAAAATGATCCATTACTTAAGCCACGCCCACCTTTTATAGGTGAAATGTATAGAGATGAATTATCAGCTTGAATTTTGATTCAGCACTTGGGCTCGAATTAGTAAGCTTCCAATACAAAAATTGACTATTTCTACAGATAGGCGGTAAAAAGTTCAATAAATGTTGTAATTTTTAGGTCACAAAAATTATTTTTTTTTGATATCGCACAAAATCGCAATATGAGATGTTGTGGCAATAACACATAAATGATTGCTCTATCGATGTATGACGAGGTTTTCTTGAACTCTCTTGAACTTTTTTTTGAAACTCTAACTAAAGTTTTCTTTTAAAATTACACAATTTCTCGTAAAGGTCACTTATAATAAATTCACTTTCTATCAGAAACATTCAATTTAATAGAAATTATTAATTGATATATTATTTAACAAACCATCACTAGTTTTTTCCATTTTTTTAGTTATCTTAAGTTGCTGTTAGATTTTGAGGTACATCCATTTGAACATGATATAAAAAACTAAATAAAAAAAAATAAATTTTTAACTCATTTCGAAACAACATGTTTGGGATGTACTATTGCAGTGGTAAAACACATTATCTAAAAACAGAGTTTACATTTGTATGCTTTGGAGTATTCCCCGCTAGATAAAACCAAAAATAGAAAGATTCAAACAAGTTGTTAAATTGACTTTTGGCCTCAAAATGGGGCCAAATTTCCCAATGTGCGCTCGAACGTTTTTTTTTTGTATATTTGGTAAATGTGAGAATAGGTCGTAAAGTATTTTTCAACTTCCTACCTGCAAGGGGCGCGGCACTTTTTCAAGAACACAAATTTTCTGTTTTATTTTCGTGCACAAATCGCACATCAATGAAACTCGGTTCAAACTTATTAATGAGACGAGCCTTTCGACTGTCAAATTTAAGCGATCTTTGGAAAGAGGGTCATGGCACCGTCCATACAATTCAATTTTTGGTATCGAATAGATTTGTAGCTTAATGCCGTATAACAATGAATCTCAGTATAAAGGAACTGGTTGGCCAGGTCTTTGAATTACAAAACTGACACAGGCATTGGAAAGAGTGGAGTAAATCCTCCCATACAACTCCAATTATCGAGAATAGCTATGAAAGTAAAAGTCACAGAACATTTTAACTCAGAATGAAGTTACATTTGGTGGTGTCCTCCTACTGGAAATCGATCAAAATAAGATAACAACGAAGCCACATTCAGAGCTGTAAAAGAATGCATTCAATTTGATTGCTTCTACAAAATTTTGAATCAGTGAATAACGAAATAAGAATACATTCAATGAATGCAAAATTGATTCATGAATAAAATTTTGAATTCACAATCAATTTTTAAAATTGATTAATTATTCATTACTATTATTCATTTGTCGTTATTCTGAATAATGCATTCATTTTGTTATTCAAATGAATGCTATTCATAAAGAATGCTATTCACAAAGAATGCAATTCACAAAGAATCGTTATTCATTTTGCATTCATGCATTCATTTTTTATTCATTATTCATTTTTTATTCATTATTCATTTTTTATTCATTATTCATTTTTTATTCATTATTCATTTTTTATTCATTATTCATTTTTTATTCATTATTAATTTTTTATTCATGCCTGTGGTGTTAATTTTGCAACCAAAGTAGTATATTTTTAGTTTGGTGCAACAGCGCAATTACCGGGGCCTTGGGCTAATTGTTGTAAATTTTTAATTGAAGTAAATTTTCAGTTTTAAATTTGCAACTGGATAGCTTCGCGTGAATTGAGTGAAAACAGTGTTCTCATATGAATAAAAAATGAATAAATGAATAAAAAATTAATAATGAATAAAAAATGAATAATGAATAAAAAATGAATAATGAATAAAAAATGAATAATGATTAAAAAATGAATAATGAATAAAAAATGAATAATGAATAAAAAATGAATAATGAATAAAAAATGAATGCATGAATGCAAAATGAATAACGATTCTTTGTGAATTGCATTCTTTATGAATAGCATTCATTTGAATAAAAAAATGAATGCATTATTCTGAATAAAGAAAAATGAATAATCGAAATGAATAATAAATCAATTTTTTGAAATTGAATGTGAATTGAAAATTTTATTCATGGATCAATTTTGTTTTCAATGAATAGCATTCTTTTGTCCTTATTCACTTGTACTTAGAATTCTGAATATGAATGCAAATTTTACAGCTCTGGCCACATTGTTAACTCTGCTTCATCACTCGAAAGCTTTCGACTGCGTTAACCAAACCATTCTGTGCACCAAATTGATAAGAATGTATAATTTCTCCAACACTGCAACAAAACTCATGTTCACTTATTTAAATGGAAGATCACAGGCAGTTAGGACTTAAAACTTCCAATCTCGGCACCTAAGTCTTATGCGGGGAGTCCCACAAGCTTCTGTTCTTGGTCCACTTCTTTCCTCTATTTATATTAATGATCTTCCCACCGTCTTGAAACATTCCATGCTTTTAGCTTAAACATACCTTCTTCAAACACTTTTATACGGGTGTGAAATCTTTACTAATTACTAATATGCTGCTAAACACAAACTGAATGTGCTTTACAACAGTATCACAAAATACATATTTTGTTTGAAGAAATACGACCATATATCACAGTACGCAAAAAAAAAATATGCTCAATAGCCTTTGAAAAACTTCTCGATTTTCGTACTTTAATTTTTTTAAATGAAGTAATAAACACCAAAGAGCCATCGTATCTCTCCAAAAAACTTAGATTTGCGCAATCTCAACGTTTAAAGCTACTAATACATCCGCGACATAATACTTTAATATCATAGCGACAATTTTTCATTCACGGTATTCGTCTTTGGAATTCTCTTCCACATCAACTCCAAAATATCTGCAACACCGCGCGATTTAAAAAAAACGTTTTGAAAAACTATTATTCTCAACTTATATAACTTTTGTCAATCTTCTATTGTCAGTTGAAATGTATCTGATGCAATCAGGGCTGCCACTCTCAAACATTTTATTCTACCAAATTTAATCCACAAATTTACCAAAATGAAAAAGAATTTACCAAACACAAAAAAAATTATTCTTAAGTGTTTACAGTGATAAAGAGTTTGGATTAGTCATGTTTAATAAATTCTAGGGTACTTTTTACATGGACCATGAAATCATCTAAGAAGGAAATGTTCCGAGGTGTTACTTCACGATTTGATGCCTTTTCGAAAGCCTTAACCTTGAACTCAGCAGATATAAAAAAATACGTCAATCTTAGAATTTTGTCCTCTATCACATAACCAAAGCACATTCAAATCGGGGAGTGATACCAGGGGACCTTTTCTTGTAAGTTAACTTTTTAAATGAAATTATCTTACATTGTCTAGAATTTTGTAGTTATCAGAAGACAGAACGTGTTACCTCCCATATAACTCAGAAACTAAAAAAGGACAACTTTTAAATTTTTTGAAGCTATTGATTAGAGAGCTTCAGAAAAAAAGGTCGAAACTTTGCTTGCAGGGACTGCCTAAATTTAATCGGGAGTCAAAATGATCTTATCACTTTAAGTTTTTTTTTTTTTCTTAACCTCAGAAATAGTCTCAGAATCATAAAATGTAATAAAAAGATTAGGAAAAACCTAACGTGATTGCATTATTTGTACTCCGATGCGTTTTCGGCATGCTTGATAACATTCAGTGAGGTTTATTTAAAACATTGTTTATATTCTATGTTCTTATTGTTTGTAAGTGTTTAAAATTGTTTATCTAAATGTAAAATTAAAAAATTGTTTTAAATTAACCCTGAAGATGACTTCCGATGGAAGTCAAAATATTGGTTGAAATATAACATAAAATTAGTTTATAATAAAAAGTGATATTTTTAAAAGTCGAAGGTCGATTAATAAAGTAACAAGTTTATTTCTAAGTTAAAGAAACAATACATTTATACATATTTTTTAATTAAATTATCATTTATTATAAGCTTGAAGATGTTTCATCGCTTTCCACATCGGTCACCTTCTTTATAATAAAAAAATCTATACAGAAATAACATAATCGCTTAGTATCTAAATTTTAAGAAAATCAATTTATTTAAAATAAAAACTTACTTATTCATCAATTTCTTCCCTAAATTGACGATCTAAGCAACTGACAAATTCAAATTTTTAACATTTTGCTTTACGTTCATTCGTGTAATTTTCACTCGATGCGTTCGTCTTTATTTGAAAGATTATTTACAATCATAAGGGTGGTGCTCCACAATGAGCATAATTGATATAATTTTTATACAATAATTTTTTGATATGTAAATTATTTTAAATTTCCATTAATTTTAAATTTAACAAACCAAAAAACATTTTACCAAGTAAAAATCTTTTTACCAAATTTGGTAAAATTTTACCAAACCTTTTGTGACTTTTTATGTTGTATTTATAATATTCTTGTAATCTTTAACATAAGGATTTCTTTCCATAAATGATTAATAAATGATTAAATAAATAAATAAATATAAAACTAAAGCGAGCATTGTAAAAGGGGTCACATTTATGACACATTTGTAACACACACCCATATATGACACATTTTTTTAAATTGATACGCTATGGAAATAATAGTCACATATCAAAAAAACACGGTTTGGAGTTATTATTTTGTTATATCCTACTACTTGGAAATACTCGAAAACTAGAACGGATATTAGACAAGGAGTGTGGCTTCGCCCATAAAAGAAAATTTTTTTGTATTTAATAGCTTTGAAAATAATGTTCACACAATATTGAAACTATGAGTGGAGTTACTTTTTGTTGATGGCCTTCTATTGGCAAACTGGAACCGGCATTGGACAAGGACGGCAGCAACGCGGCGGGTACCAGCTAGTAATGTATATAAATAAATGATCAAATTTGACCAAGAAATTAATAGGAAAATTAATTTAAAATTATTTTTTTTTTGTAATGATTTTGAAGTAGGTTGTTTTTTTTTTGTTAAAAAGTTTTTATTTTCACTATGCGCACGCAACCCCGCTGAATCGGGTAACTTATGAAGAACGCAGCGGGAAAACGGAACATCAAAAGTGTTTTTTTCGTTCGACTAAAGATGTAAAATATTATCTGTTTTAAGCTGTTACCATAAATTAGGCGGCGATTATAGTGAACGCCGATTCAGACAGGCAGGCAGACAGGCAATGTGAAAAAGCGAGATAGATAGCTATTTGCATCTCGTTTTTTCACGCAGATTTCAGCCTGCCTGCCTGTCTGAATCGCGTTCACTATAACCGCGGCCTTAGGAGGATACTTGTATATAATTTTTTGAATTAAAATACACTTTACGATCATTTTACTCCTTTGTGCAACTCATGTAAGTCACCTCACTAAATCACTTCTGAACCATTGAAGTTGATGAAGCAGAGTCATAATAGTATTTATCAAGCCTTTGCTTGGTTTGCGTGATTGTTTGCTTTACGCAAAAATTAAGAACGATCTTTTTTGATGAAGAACTCTTCATCAGCATTATCATCATGATGTTTGGTGCGAATCAAACATAAAGTTGTTATATAAACTTAAAATAAACGAGTAAATTTCCAAATGGGTAATTTTCAAGTTTGTTGAAGTAGCATATCTTAAGTTGTGGCTCTCATATCGTCATCAGTTTCACAACTTGTTGGAGTTCTATTGACTCAGTGGTGGGTTGTATGTTGATGCTTCGCTTCGCTTAGCTTGACTTGTTTCTTACTTTGCACAGGTATTAGTTTTTTCCCAAGAGTCCAGATACAAAGACGTATCTCATTCATTCGTTCGCTTGCTTTCTTGATCGTCCGCCAGTTAACAGTTCGTTTCGGCCGTAGGTGCGGTTTGGTTGAAAAATATGTAAATTTTAGGAGCTTCATTCCAAGCAGTATAAGTGTGTTTAGTGTACCTAGCAAATCGTTTCGAGACCATTCACTCTCGGATCCTAACCGATACTGTTGAGTTGCGTCTAAATAAAATAAAAATATTGTGTTTTCTTTTTAAAAAAAAGTGCTGTTAAAGTGTTCCTCATAACAATATCGTGTGCAATAACAGTGTTTGAATACAACAGTGCTTTTACCCATGAAGTTTTATCGATAACGATATTGTTAATAAGTCATAATAAGAAAACTCAAACGAGTTAAAAAGTGTATCAATCTTATAAAATCAAAATACTTGAATCTTAACAAATTTCACAATTTTTGTTGAGCACTAATGTGGATAAGTGCTGACAAAAACCATAAACATAAATTCTTCGAAGCTAAGGGTGACTAGCAAAGGCTCTATTCTGGCTGCCGACAGGCGCAACAAGCTAACGGGAAATGGTACCTTCAACAAAATGTTTTTAACCCTCTTAATTCAACAAGTTGCCGCTGTCGCTGCTTTAAAATGGAACCCTCATATGATCACGAACATCATCTGCCAACAAATTACAAGTAATATTTACATTTTTCCCATGACAGAGTTTTTCTTAATTATACCCAACTCCAGCGTAGATCGTATCTTTGGAATAATAATAATAATAATAATAATGAAAATTCAGTCGTAATGAAACACACAAACGCGATACTCGTCTAAGATACTCCTCATATACAAATGTAAATACAGCAAAGAGTATTATATATCAATGTAGTTTACATACATATAAAGCATATAATACACGGATTGAGCACATATGTACATGTGTAAGCGCGCACATGGAGAGCGATCTATATTGTGGGCCCGTGTGGCCCGAGCTTCTTGCTAACAAACGCTTACTCTAGGGCTTTAGCGGTGTCCCCATCTAGAGCTTAACGCATAGACCTGTCGGTCGATAGTCGCTTGTATCTTTGTTGGTACAAGTATCCGCAACATTGCAGCTCTTATATGCATAGTATGTGCAACACATTGTGTATTCGTGTATTAGCGCGCTCAGGTAAATTTATGCAGATAACTGTTTATTTATGAAAGGCTATGGGAATTAGGTCTTATTGTGAAACCAAGCATCACATCCGAATTTGAGCCCAAATGCATAAGCCAAGTAGGAACTTTAATTAAGGTCTCCTTCGTGCTGGGTTCTTGCGAGTTTGTTCGTTTCATTTGGTTTAGTTTAACATGCAGCAGATAGAGTCTATAAAAAGAAGAAACACAAAAATAAAAACAACAAAAAAATATTAGCTTAGTTTGAGGCTTGGATCTAATTAGGCGGGATTTAGGTTAGCGCTCGTTTCGTAATTTCCACCTATTGGTCGGCTTATGGCTCGGATGCTGTATGATGATATATATATATATATACGTAGCTGTGCTTGTAGGTATGTGTGGTTCTCACACCTTTATACATATGTAATACATTCATACATACATAAAAACCCATTAAAATTGCGGTGCGTTATTATTTTGTTCTTTGGTTCCAACGTAACTTCCACCGTTGCTTGGTTTTCTCATGTTCTTCGCATCAATGACGTTTATAGACAGGTTTTTTTTTATGCATGTGCGCGTGCGGTTCATCGAAATGCATTGTGAGTGGTTATCTTATGAATATGTATGGTTGAATGTGTGAGTTGTGCTCAAATGAAGCTTATCAATATAGACACACCCACCTATGAGTATCATTAGGTGGTTCGCCATACCAATGGCAATCATTTCAATGAAGTAAATTATTTACTTTTATTCGAAACAGTTGACATCAAAGATTATTGAAAAAATCTTTATTATTATTATTTAAGTAATTAATAAAGCATACAATAATAATGTTATGATAACGATGAGGCGAGTGTTTTAAAACGAAATAAGAGGAAGAAGTCTTCTCTTCTTCTTCTTCTTCTTACAGTTAAAAGTGGTTGCCTTTGACTACTTGCGTTATTCAATTCTGGTTCAATTCTTAAACAAATTAAGCAACTTGCTTCGAAAAATCTAGTCAAGAGTTTTTAATTTTTAATATTTAGGGCCAATGTCATGGGCGAAGGATTTCGCAAAGGGGGGGGGCAATACGTGTAGGTAGATGAAGTGACCCACGTATATGAGAAGGAGTTTTTATATTTTCTTAGAAATTTCGTAAATACAATTCTCGTTACAAGGATGATAGACAAATGTTATTATAGATTAATTCAAACCGTATTAATAAAAACTATAGATAATCAAATCCTATTACTAGTATGCAACTGATTCTCCGTGTCCCTCCCCCTTCTAGGTACTTGCATATTTATAGTAAAACGCCAAAAATGGATCACACTTTTCATGCATATGGTCATAAAAGTAACACGAAAATTACAACAAAGTTATATCCTCACATAACATATATTGGTGAATTCGATTCCGGTCAAGTTTACGGTCACCAGGAGCAAATAATAGAGAATATCGTTGATTTTTCACTCAGATCTTATTTTAATTCTCCTGATCTGGTAGATTATGGTGGTATTTTGAAAATAAAGCACCCCAGTATGATGCGTAATTAATGTAGATAATATTTAAAGAAACAATTTTGCAATTCGAACATTTTCTAAACGATATATGATATATAATGTGAATGTACTTTTCAGATAAAAGTGAATTTCTTGTTTTATACCTGCCATAATTATTGAGAATATTTTTATTTCTTTTGCATCTGTGTAATAATCAGTTTTTTCTCCTCCTGTACGGAAAAATGTTTTGAAGAGATTCTAAAACTGGCGAGCATTTGCTTCAAAGTGCATCGTTTACTAACAACTTTTGTTGGTTTTGGACCGTCTTGAAAGAGTCATACAGTCAATTATAATTATTGTTTAGTTTCAGGTTCATATATATAAATCCATGATTCGATAGAGTAAAGTCGGGTATTGTGGAATACCTATTTATTTTTCTTTTGAATCATTAGCAGTTAGGATTTTATCATTCGTTGGTTTTTATTTTATATGGTCTTTGTTCAGTTTGTTTGTTATAAAATCAATTTGAAAGTTGATGAAAATGTAAAGGAACCCCGAAAATCACTATTTGCAAAACTGGCGGGTAATGTGGAATGAGTTGGGCGGTTATTATGGAATACCATTCCACATTACCCAACACACAATGGGGTTTAATAAATTTGGTCAATAAAATAATTATATTTACATAAACAAGAAGTTTAGGCATTTGAAAAAAATGTTTTTGATTTATTAATTCTTTAATTACATTTTTATTCATATCTTTTTAATTAAGAACAAAACAAAAAAAGGAAAGGCTAAAGGTTTTCACATAAATTAAAATTAAATTAAATTAAATTAAATTAAATTAAATTAAAAAATAAGCTTTAAAAATAAGCTTCAATATTTGTCGCATGATTCGCAAATAAAAATGGGTTGTCTTCTTGGCAGACATGTTTCATGCATCCACACCATGTCAAATTGCAAACAATGTGTCCATTTAATCAAGGTGATGTCATCTTTGAAGGCTTTGTTGCAAACTACGCAAATTATATCTTTGTTAGGCGGAACGTCAGGGTGAACTTCGTCCTCGTCATAGTCCAAGAACTTTACCTGGCATCAGATTCACTGGAGGAACTATTGTTTCTAGAGCGATGTTGTCCTTTTTTTACTTGTTGATAAGTATTTGTCTGCTTTCGTCTTCCCTTTTCTGCCTTTTCTTTTCGAACCCGAATAGCGGCAATACTCTTATCTAGTTCGCTTTTATATGGAGATTTCGTAAGAACGGTTGGTTTCGATTTTCTCCCTCGACTGCTCTTTGCTGGTCGCGTTATTTTTGGTGGGGGGATATCTCCCATGCACTAATTCGTTTACTAGTAGACGCGGCAGTTGACAAAACTGCGATCTGAAATGCGATCTTAAAACACAGGATTCAATACTCAGAGTATTATACTTTTCATAAAGAATTCCAGTCTAAAATCAAATGAAAGACAAATAAAATTTGTAAAGCAAAACGATAAAAATTATGAACTATTTTATATCAGTTGTATTATTTTAAGTTATTTTTTGTTGTGTTGTTTTGATAATTATCGCTAAATATTTGTAGAAAGCACTACTAAGAAAAATATTGTCACAAAATCAAAAAGCACTAAATCAAAAACATAAAACTACCTCGGAAGTCGATTGGAAATAATGTTTGACCACCATTCCAGGTACCGCGTTTAAATCCCGAGCAAGACATGGTCGAACGCTGTACTTTTCTTTAATTCTTTCCTCATTTCTAATCAACTGAAATTCAAAATTGATCAATGTATACGACTTTGATAGTTGTAATGATGGAAGAGAAGTTTGAGGATGGCATAACTACCATAACTAACGCACCCATCTCTTTTTTTTGCTAAAACATGACAAATCGACAATATTATAAAATTTTACCGGTATGTACACTAGGGCGGTCCAATTTGTATGGGTGAAAAAAAAAATAAAAAATCGTAGGCGCGGAAAACATTCTACGGAATATTCTAAAATTCTAAGAAACCCTTGGTTTAAAATTGATTGCGAGCCTTCGGTTTTTTGAGAGAAAGTTTGAATTTGTGTTTTACTTCAGTATGTGAAAAAATGTATACAAACATCCAAAAAACATGTATGTATTTGGGAAAAAATCCTGGAAAAATCCTGGAAAAAAGTCTTCACTGAATGTGCTCATGTAAGAAAAATTTAATCTTATTTTCATATTTGATCAAAATTTCAAAAGGGTTATATTATGAATTTAGTGAAAAACCGAAATCAAATAGAAAAACAAATTTCTAAAATTCAAATTCAAATTAAAAGCGACAAAATATGTAAGAAATCAATTAATTCATCAAGAAAAAAAAACAATAGTAAAATAAACAAAACGAAATAAAGCAAAAGTAGCAAAAAGTTTTATAGAAAAAAAAACAAAAAGAACTATCTATCGACTATCTGCTGTCACAACTATAATTGCCTCCATAACTGTCGAATTTTCAACAACTCGTCGAAGAACAACTCGTAGAACACTGGCTAATAGTTGAACATTACTCTCAGTTCCTTGAATATGGCATGGAATTTGTAGATCAAGTTTACATATTTTGTTATTTATTTACTAACTTTGATCAAAACAAAATATTTTTAAACAAATGGAATTATGCAATAGATTTCACGAAATTCAAAATTAAATAACTGTTGTTGTTCAATTTTGGTTCTGCTATAAAACCAACATTTTCGGATTTGGGGGAGTCCCCCGAGTACAACTGCGTCCTTGGTTTAGTTAGATTGGTGCAAAATTATCAGAAAACCATGTTTTTCCAAAGGGTCGATTTTGGGCTATTCTAAGCCTTTTGCCATGTCTATTTATAAAGATATCTCGCAAACTAGTTGCATGATCTTACCAACCAATGAAGAAAACTAAAGGTAATCAAATTCTACGTCAATAAATTTTATACTACTTTCGGATCCGAGGATTAGTTTTTGTGAAATAAAAAATGCTTCCTTAAATTATTGTTTTGTTACGAAAAATTAAAATTAATTTTATCGTACGACAATTTTATAGTTTTTCCATAATTTTAAGAATTTTTAAAAATACATTGCTAGAAGATACATAAAAACAGTTACACGTGTGTTATCGTTTCGAAAATTTACATGTAAATTAGTTTTTATGTAGGTTTAAAGTTTACACTTCTTACACCCTATACCTGAATTGGCTAGAACAGGCAAGCAATTTTCTTTCCGTGAATTTAATTTTCAATTTTATATTTAAAACAAAAAGTTCTCAAAAATTGATTAACTAAACAAAAACTATTCCAAAAGTAGTAGGAGAACTATTGACGAAAAATTTCAATACCTTTAGTTTTCTCCACTGATTGTAAAGATCGTACAACTGGTTTGCGCATATCTTTATTAAAAGACATGGCAAAAGGCGTGAAAAACTCAAAATCAACCATTTGGAAAAACACGGTTTTCTTACAAATTTGCGCTAATCTAACTAAACCAAGGACACAGTTAGACTCGGGGGACTCCCTAGATCCGAAAAGGTTGATCTTATCGCAAAACCACAAATTTCGTGTCAAAAACTACAACAGTGTAATGAAACGATAATAGCAAATCTAGCTTTCAAATGTTGTTCTTCTATTTCAAATAAATTTTCAAAATATTTTTTAATGTTATAATGAAATCTGAAAATTTTTTATTTTTTGTTGACACATGAAGAAACAAACACGTGAAATTCATAAATTAATTTATATAATAAATTTTTGTTCGAAACCACTAAAATTTGTGCATCAGTAAAGTACTTTTTTGGTTATTTTTTTCAATTTCTTCACATTTTGTAGCAAAACACAAATTCAAACTTTCTTTCGAAAAACCGGAGGCTCGAAATCGATTTAAGGCTTAGTGTTTTTTGGGAAAAGATGGTCAGAATTTTCCGTAGAACACTTTCCGCGCCTACCATTTTTTGAAAACAAAAATTCAACTGGCCTAATATAAAAGGTTTGAGGCTACAACGACTCAAAACATATGCAATTAACCCATTTTACATTGGAAACCCCATTTGGATAGAAAAATACCCATGATTTTCATGATTTTTTTTCAAAAAATCACTAATAAGTTTGGGTAGGAAATATCGCAATACTTTTGTAGTAGAACAAAATTTCTTAGACTTTTAGATGTATCCTTGAAATTCTGCCATTTGATTAGAGTTACCAGACTACGAAAACCATTTATTTTCCGGTGGTGGAAATAAATCAAAGCACAACAGAAATATTTAGTTTTTTATCTTGCCTTTTCATCGACAGCAACTTTGGCTCGATCGCATTTTTAATAAGAAAGTTATAAGTAATTAACTGATTTGAGTATTATTCTACCAAATCAGTCGTTCAGCTTTTAATTTTGCCCTCGACCACCAAAAGTAACAAACAACAAAATTGGCCATTTCAGCCCTTGAAAGGACTTTGACCGAGCTTCTAATGATCAATTGTGTAGTGTGTGTTATTAAATGACTCCGACTCCGAACGCCTAAAGTTCATGTTCTCAAAAAGCTTTACATGGCTTTATAAACACTCTGAGGTTTGCCACTGTCTGCAGAGAGATGTGACCGATGAGAAAAATTTGTTTATTGAAAAAAACTTTTGCCGCGACTGGGGTTCGAACTCGGGCTCCGAGCATGCTAAGCCACACACTTAACCTGCATGCCATGGACACCAAAAAAAATCGGTACAGATTTCAATTAGCCGTTTTGTCGTTATATACGCATTGCAATTATTTTAAAAAAATTCGAAGAAAAGTTATCACGATGGCCTAATGGGTTGAAAAATACCCAATGAATATCTCAGCAACGCATTAAGGTATGGAGCTGAATGTTTGTTTTTGATCATTTTGAATCAATTGATCATACAATGGTGTATGAAATTTTATCAAAAACGTGTGAGCGGATCTGGTTCCAGGCAGAAATGGTTTAATAAAACTGGGAAGACTGGGTTAAAAAATGGTCTACCTCTCTTAAATGTTCGTAGGGGTCTAGAAAATAATATTTAGAACATTTTAAGTGCAATGGTCCAAAATAAAAGAAAAATAGACATTGTTCTTTTAATATTATTTGCAGAATAACAAATTTAAATAAGTTAGAAAATAAAAACTTAAAACCCCCCCAAAACTTTTTCCTGGGTTCGCGCCTGGTTTAATCCACATAGAAAGTCGTAGAAAGTTATCGCACGAAAATATTACCGATATAATTCCATATTTTTACCATGATGAATGTTCCTAGTATCTGTAATCAACATAAATAACACTTGTGTGACAAACTATCTGAGTACGTTCACCATTACAAATGTTAAGCTTTATGATGACAATGTCAAATTTAACACATTCACAGTACTTCCACCATATCTCAAAACTTTAAAGTTAACATACGTAGTTTAAAATTCATGATTTAACTCAGCTTCATTTATAATTTAAAATAAAAAATATTTTTGTATGCTTTCATAATATATTAACTTAGATAATGAAGTTATTTAAAAAGTTTTCATCACCCAAGGGGGGCAAGTGCGAAAAATTGTTTCATCATCTAATCACACTATATCCATCAAACTATACTATTAACTTTTATGTTTTGTAAAACCTTCATCCGAAAATTTGAAATAGGCAACTCTCAATTGGTTGTGACTTTTGTCCTCCATTTTTTTTGTAAAGAAAAGACAAATAGCAGTTTGTTGTTTTAGAGGTGAACACAGAAAAGAGCCTTAAAAGTTTTAAAATTCAGCTAAGTAATTCGGTGATTTTCAGTCAACGATTTGTTTAGATGTGTTATAAATTTCTAAAAGTTAATGAAATACAATTGTATTAGGTAGGCTAACTGAAACAGTTAATAAAGCACCTTAATATTATGATTATTGGTTATTGTTTATTGCTTACTTAAGGCTAACATTAGTACACTCGGCACTACGTTCTTTTATAGTACAATATCAATTAATTATAAAAACAAAATATAAAAACTAAGAAAAGTGAAAAAGTAATTAATGAATTAATAATTTAAATTAATTTAAATTAAATTAAGTTAATTATCGAATATTAAAATTAAGTAAATGTCGAATTAAATTAAATTAAATTAAATTAATATTATAACAACTCAAGTATTAAAATGAAAAAAAAAAGAAACAGTTTCGATAGTATCGAAAGCATAGAAGTAGAATTCCGTTTAAGTAGTAGAAACCTTTCCTGCTTTGTCTCTTTAGTCATATTGTTTTGTCTATTTTGCACATATTTTTTATTTATCTTCCGAAAATTATTAATAAATAAATAACACTCAAGTGATGACCTCTTTATCGAGACCAGAACCAGGGGCGGATCTGGAAAAAAATCTTGGGGGGGGGGGCGTAAATTGGCAAAGATACACATTTTCGATTTGAGAAAATTTTTAGTTTTACAAATAGACAAATTGTACTTTTTTTAATTGAAATTATTGAATTGTTTAAGAAGCATTTTTCCCAGACACATACACGCACATTTCCGTATTTATTTATTTCACCCTTTTTCTGGAATAATATCTTAGCGAAAAATAAATAAAAACTCTAAATTTCACTTATTTTAGAATTAAGGTTGATTTATTCAAATTTTTCACATTTACTCCGTTTTTCTCCATCGGCTCGAGTTTTTGAGTTATAGGCAAAACATGAAAATCAGTTCTTTTTCTGATAATTTTGCTAAATTGGTTTTTTTAGAGAAAAAAATCATCGTAAAATTATCTATAACTTCGTAAATATTTATTTTAAAATCTCAAGTATATGCAATAATGCGAGTCCGTTCAATCGTTCTTGTTGCATAGCTATGCTATGCTATGTTCAACTATAGTTGAACGTTACCATGTTTTAAATCGTTGCAGTGTAGAAAAGCTCCGGTCAGCTGTTGCTACACTGATAGGAAGTGTGGTAAAGATAGCAAACGTTTTAGAAATTAGTGGAAAAATGTCATTATTACAAAGAGTAAAAAAGGCGTTGATATCATTAACCTTAGTTACGCTCGCCTATTTACACTGCCAAATTTGAAGTTAATGAAATAATTGAATTTGAATTAATTCCTTACTAAAAGTTCACTAAAAGTGGCAGGTTTATTTCATGAAAGTCGGTTGTGGTAATTTGGTTAGTTTGTTGCAATTATAATTACTAGTACCGCCTGGGGTCGAAAATCGACCAGTTTTTGTTTGCTTATTTATAGTTGTATAAAATAGTCGGTGCAGTCATAGAGTTCTCCGCACTCTAATTCATTTAAAAAAACAATTATCAAAATCGGTTGAAAAACACGGGAGAAAATGGTTCTTAGTTGTTTTCACTACGCCTATTTATATTATGATGAAGTTAAGGTAGGCTTGAAAAATTTCAGAATTACAAAAAATTAAGAATTAACTCAAACAAAAATAAATGTATGCAACAAATTTTTTGCGCAGTTGATACAATTTCAGCAACTATAACCTAACATTAATTCACTTCAAAAAAACACTGTTATATAAATATCAAATATGATAAAAAATATTACAGATGTTTATAATATTTTCATAAAGACTATAGCTGAAATATTTCTGAAAAATATTTTAACTGTTGATGAAATAATTGAAGTAAAAACAGACTACTGGATTTTACATTGTTTGAACTTTTTTTTTTTGAAAATTTAAAAAGTGAAATCTGAAAATAACAATGCACGTATTGTTTTTTTATGATAAAATTTGTTGGCCCACAGGTTGCAAAAAAGTTTGGCAGGTTTTCACTAAAAATTTAGAAGAATAAAATATTTTAAGTGGCAACTATGGTCTTCATTGCCAAAATCTTAATTGCGCTCATTACAAATCAAAATCAATGTTACTTGCTCAATGATTTCATATAAAGGGCATTTTTAAACTAATCGTTAATGTTTTGTAAAAATATAATTATTATAAAGCAAACACTTACGCTGAGGTAGTGACTTCAAGTTTTTTTTAATTTTTGTTTGTAAGAAAATAACGCGTCTTTAAACTTGATTGTTTAAAAAATGGCAGTAAATTTGAGTACTAGAACAAAATGTAACTTTATTTTCAGGCTCATTTTTAAGAAAGGCGAAGTTACTACCTCGATGTAAGTGTTTGCTTTACATATAATTATATTTTGTTTTTTGCAGATGACTACAGATCGTGTTAATCTACAAGCAAAATGGTCCTACTCGTCTCGCATAGCTTCATAAAAACGTCACCTACACGCAAATGACGTCACAAAACAAAAAAAACAAAATTTTTTTTTTTAATACTTTAATAATCGTTGAAATCAATAAAAAAACTAGAGTTTAACAATGTCTCTGACCAGTATTTTGTAGTATTCTTTCAAAAAACGCCTTCAGAATCGCTTATGTATACATAAAAGTACCCTTAAACTGTGAACACAATTATTTTCTCCAAATAAAGTATCAAAAAGTAAAATATTTAAAAGTTCCGGGGGGGGGGTAATTACCCCCTCTACCCCCTTGTATCCGCGCCTGACCAGAACACAGAAAAAGTTCAAAGTAAGCATGATTAATAGAGCAAGCAAAAATAAACAAGTATAATGTCAAATTCTTTCGATCATTTTGTTAAGTTTGACAGGTTGAGTTCATTGACTTAGTTGAAAAGAAGGCGAAGCAAATGCGTTTTTCATTATAATTTTAAAATAAAGTGAATTCCCCGATTTTTAAATAAATGTGGCTATATCTCAAGCTAAGCAAATGGCCTTTCCACGGGTGCCAGTTTCGTCTCTGTCCAATGTATAGTTTGCGAGCTACACTCAAATGAGTAGTGGGATGTATTTGGTTGATCATCCAAATTAATTTGCATTGAAAACAAAAACAACAATTTCTCCAGAACTAAACCTGGTACATTATTATATTAAACCACATAATAAGTTATTATAAATGGGAAGTAAAATTTCACATGAAACGGAACAGAATCCTATGCTTAACAGCTTATAAATTTCACAATTGAAGTTGTTTTTAAAAATTTTTTTATTTTTTTTTTTAAATTTGCATTGAACTTATAAAAAGTTACAAATATTGTAAGACAGAACTAAAAGTAACAAGTAAAGAAAGTCTAAAGTCGGTCTATGCCGACTATGAAATACCCTAAACCCACTTTTCAAAAACAAAAACATTTTTATTGTAAATGGGCGTCTCCGTGGGCGGATGAAGCCTATATTTTATATGCATTTAAATGTTGATGAAAAATTTACACATACCAAGTTTTATTCCTGTAGCTCACAGTTAATGCCTTTATTGTGCTTTCGGTATGGGAGCTGGGCGAGTTCATGGAAGGATTACTCCCAATTTTTGAACACACCTTAGTTTTGGTATAAAATACATACATCCCAAATTTAATTTCTCTATGACAAACATAACCTTATTTATTGAGTTTTAAACTTTTTGGGTTGTATGGGAGGTAGGCGTGTCCGTGGGCGGATGACGTCCATTTTTCAAAACCATCTTTGTCTTGTCATAAAAAACATATGTGCCATATTTAAGCTCTTTTGGTTAAACACAGGCTTATTTATTGCGTTTTCAATTTTTGGGTTGTATGGCAGGTGGACGTGTCCGTGAGCGGATGACGTCCATTTTTCAAAGACATCTTTGTGTTTGTATAGAACACATACATATCAAATTGTATTGTTGTAGGTTAACTATGAGCTGAGTTATGCAGTTTTCTATTTTCGCGTTGCATGGGAGGAAGGCGTGTCCGTAGGCGGATGATGTCGATTTTGTAAAACTATTTTTGTTTTGTTATAAAAAACATATGTGCCAAATTTAAGCTCTGTAGGTTAAACACAGGCTTATTTATTGCGTTTTCAATTTTTGGGTTGTATGGGAGGTAGGCGTGTCCGTGAGCGGATGACGTCTATTTCTCGAAGACATCTTTGTGTTTGTATAAAACACATACATATCAAATTTTATTGTTGTAGGCTAATTATGAGCTGAGTTATGCAGTTTTAAATTTTTGCGTTGTATGGGAGGTAGGCGTGTCCGTAGGCGGATTCCAAAAATATTCAATTGTGCAGATTCTTGGATTCATGTGAACTTGTGTACCGAGTTTTATCCAATAATTGCTGTAAGTTAATTGTGAACTTATGTATGCTGTTTTCAATTTTTTCGTTGTATGGGAGGTAGGCGTGCCCGTGAGCGGATTCCAAACATATTCAATTGTGCAGATTCTTGGATTTATGTGAACTTGTGTACCGAGTTTTATCCAATAATCTCAACTCCTTTCTGTTATCCTGTGTTTATGGACAACACACAGACGGACGGACGGACATGTATAGCTCGACTCACCAGGTGACCCTGATTAAGAATATATATACTTTTCTATACCGGACTCGCATCGTTCAAACGTTACAAAATATTAAAAAATTCAATTTTTGGTGGTCAATAAGAGTTTAAATGAAACAAAATTTTAACAATTTTTTTTTGTCAAAATGTTAGTAGGAGTAAGAAATTTAAAATTTAGGAAGATGTGGGTATGCGTTCTGTGAAAAATAAAAAGTTACAAGCAAAAAACATGTTTTTTTTACCAAAAAGGACCTTCAGGAGAATCGAAATTGCTTCGGCGGTTTTTCTCCGATTTGAAAAAAAAGTATGCAGTTATCATTTTAATGAGTTCTTCTAACTTTTGAGACCCCGACCGGTTGATATTTTTTTTATCCATATAAGAATGATCCGTCCTACTGTACAGTTAAAGTACAAGTGATCGGCAGCTACAGCAACAGCATATTCTCAGCTGTCGTAGTCGATGGTCGGCTGCTTACTTACTTACTTAGATGGCGCTTCAGGGGTGGATCTGGAAACAAATCTTGGGGGGGGGGGGGGGGTGGTTAAATAATCAAAAACCCACATTTTCGTTTTGAAAAAATTTTGTCTTTTTACAAATAGACAAATTGTACTTTTTTTAATTGAAATTATTGAATTGTTTAAGAAGCATTTTTCCCAGACACATACACGCAAATTTCCGTATTTATTTATTTCTCCCTTTTTCTGAAATAATATCTTGGCGAAAAGTAAATAAAACTCTAAATTTAACTTATTTTAGAATTAAGGCTGATTTATTCAAATTTTTCACATTTATTCCATTATTAAAAAATTGCATAATTATATTTTCAAGTATGTGCAATGAAAAAACATAGTTTTTTTCAACAAAAAAAAAATTAAAGGAACTTGAAACTTATTGTTCTGACGTTACGACTATGATATGGTACACTTTGAAAAATAAATGAACAATACAAAATGAATACTGATTACACTGCGTGACGGACGTTCTGGTGCCGGAGATTTTGCAGCTGATTATAGATAAATAGGGTTTCCTGATTTCAAATATGAACTCCGTTTTTCTCCCTCAGCTCGAGTTTTTGAGCTATAGGTAAAAACATGAAAATCAGTTCTTTGCCTGATTATTTTGCTAAATCTATTATATTGATCTACCGATTTGTATTAGTATGACTGATTTCAACCAAGACATAGTACACCTCTCAATTTTTGTACATTCAATAACAATATCTTGGGCAGATTCGAAGATATCGACGTTTAGAGTCAAACAAATTTCACAATATTACGTAGGCTGCTCTATTGAAACCCTTGCATCTTTGATATTTTTCAACGAATTTACAAAAACTTTTTTTTACTTGGTAGAAAATCTTCGGAATTTTAATAAACATTTTGGTATTTTTATTATTTTGCATATTTTCAAAGAAATTGAAAAAACAAACAGTTTTGTACGTTCAATTTTATTAAAATGCTCACTACTTTTATACAAAACTCTTTTCTACTTACGTACTTTTTGAAGTGAATTTTAATAAAATGGAATGTAAAAATCAGTCGAAATAATACAAATCGGTAAACCAATATAATAGATATAAGAAAATTATCCGAAAAAGCACTGATTTTTATGTTTTTGCCTATAACTCCATTTTTGAAATCAGCAGCTAAAATGCATTCGGGATTGTTTATCGAGATCTCTGCACCTTTTATAAAGCTTTATTTTGTTACTATGTGTTATTAAATAGTCATTAGATATAGAAAAAATTATATGACAAAATCATCGCAAAATTAGCAATAACTTCGTAAATATTTGTTTTAATATCTCTAAGTATATGTAATAATCCGAGTCCATTCAATCGTTCTTATTGCGTAGCTGAACGTAACCATGTTTTTAATCGTCGCAGTGTAATAAAACTTCGCTCAGCTGTTTAAAGTTGATTGTTTAAAAAATGGCTGTAAATTTGAGAACATAACGAGCTGCAACTTTATTTTCAGGCTCATTTTTAAAAAAAGGTGAAGTAACACTACCTCGACTTAAGTGTTTGCTTTTCATATAATTATATTTTATTTTTTTAGATGACTACAGATCGTGTTAATCTACAAGCAAAATGGTCCTACTCTTCTCACATCGCTTCATAAAAACGGCACCTACAAGCAAATGACATCGAAAAAAAAAAAACAACATTTTTTACTAGAGTTATTTTTATAGTATATTTATATTTATATATTTATGTATATTTTTATAGTAGTTATTTTACTAGTATTTTTTCAAAAAAGCCTTCAAAAACGCTTATATATACATAAAAGTACCCTTAAGCTGTGGGCACAATTATTTTCTTCAAATAAAGTATTAAAAAGTAAAGTATTTAAAAGTTCTTGGGGGGTAATTACCCCCTTTACCCACCCTCTTGTATCCGCACCTGTGGCGCTTACAACCGTTGGTCGGTTTTGGCCTGGTCTAAGAATTTGCGCCAGCCTCTTTTGTCGTGCGCTTGCTGGCGCCAGTTGGAAACTCCAAGCGTTGTCAGGTTATCCAATGCCTGGTCTTTCCAACGGAGATGCGGTCTTCCTCGTCTGCGTTGGCCACCGCTGGGTACCGAATCCAATATTTTTTTGCTTGAGCTTCGTCGTTCATTCTCTCGACATGACCTAGCCAGCGAAGCCGCTCTATTTTAATACGCTTGACTATATCGATGTCGGCATATAGCTCATACAGCTCATAGTTCCATCGTATTCGGTACTCGCCATTGACGCAGATTGGACAATAGATCTTGCGAAGAATTTTTCTCTCGAACGCTCCCAAAGTCCTTTCATCAGAGCTGCTCAACGTCCAGGTTTGTGATGCGTACAGTAGGACGGGCATGATTATTGACTTATAGAGCGTCAGTTTTGTTCGTCGAGAGAGAGCTCTGCTTCTCAATTGCCTACTAAGCCCAAAGTAACACCTGTTGGCAAGAGTTATCCTTCGTTTAATCTCAATACTGATATCGTTGGAGGAGTTAATACTGGATCCCAGGTAAACAAAGTCCTTCACTACCTCAAAGGAGGTGTTGTCAATAGTGACGTGGTTTCCAAGACGCTGGGACTGTTTGTTTGTTGACACAAGATACTTCGTTTTATCTGCGTTCACTGCAAGACCCATTCGACTTGACTCTTTTTCTAGCCTGGAGAATGCTGCACTGACTTCGCGCGTATTTTGACCAATGATGTCAATATCATCTGCATACGCCGGCAGCATAACACTCTTATAGAAAATTGTGCCGCTGCGTCTCAGGTCAGTAGCTCGGATGATCTTCTCCATGACTATATTAAAAAAGTCGCACGATAAGGAATCACCTTGTCTGAAACCTTGCTTGGTATCGAAAGGAAGGGAGAGGTCCTTCCCGATTTTCACTGCACTGCTGGTGTTGTTCAGTGTCATCCTGCAAAGACTTATTAGCTTCGCAGGAATACCAAATTCAGACATGATGGCATATAGGTGACTCCTTATTGGACTGTCGAAATCGACAAAAAGATGGTGTGTGTCGATTTGTTTTTCGAGGGTCTTTTCTTTCACACAATACGCTCGACAGGACCTAATATGCGATATTGAGAAGGCTAATCCCACGGTAGTTGGCGCAAATGGTGGGATCGCCTTTCTTGTGGATTGGGCAGAGCACACTGAGGTTCCAATCATCTGGATTGCATTCTTCCGACCATATTCTGCATAGAAGTCTGTGAATGCATTTAAACAGAGCTTCGCCACCGGTCTTAAACAGCTCAGCCGGTAGGCCATTGGCTCCTGCGGCTTTGTTGTTTTTAAGCCGAACTATAGCCGTTAAGACCTCGTTATAGTCGGGCAGCGGAACTTCAACGCTGTCATTCATAATTGGGGTTTCCGGGATATCATCTCCACTGGCGGTATTGTTGTCAGCGTCGCCATTTAAAAGTCTAGAGAAGTGCTCCCTCCATAACATCAGTGTACTCTGCATATCTGTCACTAGATTCCCATTCTCGTCCTTGCAGGAAGAGGCTCCGGTCTTAAGACCATCGGCCAGGCGTCTTATCTTTTCGAAAAATTTTCGAGTCTCATTCCTGTCGCCATGCATCTCAATTTTCTCACACTCACGCATTTCCGAATCTCGTTTTTTTCGCCTGAAAATGCGTCTCTCTTCCCTCCTCTTCTCTCGGTATCGCTCCATAACAGCACGCGTTACAACCGACTGCAGGGTGGCTTTGTAGGCGGCGTCCTTCTCTGCAGTGGCGTCGCGACACTCCTGGTCGTGCCACTAGTTTCGGCGAGGGCGATGGTAGCCTATCACCTCTTCGGCAGCCGTACGCATAGAGTGGGATATGTGCGTCCACTGTCCGCATATATCGTCGATCGGAGGAGTGCTTTCTTGAAGGAGTGAGAGTCGAGTTGCGAAGACTTCGGACGTCCGTTTTGACTGCAGCTTGTGGACGTCTAGCTTTCTTAGTGTAGGATTGCGAGTATTCTTAGCTGCGCACAGACGTGTGCGGATCTTGGCTGCGACAAGATAATGATCCGAGTCTATTGTAGCACCACGAATCGTGCGTACGTCTAGTACACTGGAAGAGTGCCTTCCGTCAATCAAAACGTGATCAATTTGGTTGCATGTTTTTTGATCAGGGGACAACCAGGTGGCCTTATGAATGAATCTAGTGCTACTAACGACCATGTTTCGTGCTGCGGCGAAGTCAATCAACCTCATTCCGTTATCGGATGTGTTGTCGAGGAGGCTGAACTTTCCGACTGTTGGACCAAATATGTTTTCCTTACCCACCTTGGCGTTGAAGTCACCAAGCACGATTTTTAAGTCATGACGGGGACAGCGCTCGTATGCATCTTCAAAGCGCTCGTAAAAACTTTCTTTGGCCTCGTCATCTTTTTCTTCTGTCGGAGCGTGCGCACATATTAGGCTTATGTTAAAAAATTTTGCCTTGAAGCAGATTATGGCAAGTCGTTCGTTCACAGGAGTGAATCGCAGGACATGATGCCGTATTCACTTGCCAACTACAAATCCGCATCCAAACTCGTGCTTCTCCACATGGCCGCTGTAGTAGATATCACAGGATGCTTGCCGTAAGCAACCCTGTCCCTTCCATCGCATTTCTTGGATTGCAGTGATATCAGCATTATATCTTTCCAAGATATCAATCAGTTGGATAGAGGCACCATCCCAATTTAGGGAAATCATTATCAGTTTTTCGTTTGCGGTAGTCGTCATCAGATTTGGGGATCATTCTTTTATTAATTCTTGTACTTTTCATTGAAATAGTTTTATTACATGGTGGGCTTCAAACCCAAAGCACAACCTTTGCTTGATGGCCAAAGGAAACCCGCCGCTCAGATTCGCCGCCAAAGTATATCGGGTGATAGTTTTTTGACGTTTCCAGGAGACACCACGCGGAGGTTTTAGTCGACTTGAGACGATTTCGACATGGATAATGCTGGCCTCGCCAAGTTGAGGCAGTCAGACACGTTGCCATGTGAAAATCGCTCCCTTATCTCCCTGCTGCTGCTATCTGCTGTGTAAAATACGACAGTCAAAGCAGCAGTTCATGACCGACTGTCGTAGTCGATATTCGGCTGCTGCGTAACATTTCACAGTCAAAGCACAGTTCACGAATGAGCTGTCATAGTTGATATGTATATCGATAGTCGACTGCTGCAGACCTGCTGCGTAAAATCTAACAGTCGCGCTATGTATCGAAATGGTACGAAAATAAGAAAAAATGTTGCTTTCTTTTTAAGAGTTATATAATATTGAAGCACATTATTAAGTTATTTAATATTGACTTGGAGATATTACTATCGCTGAGGGTAATAAGTTATATTACCGGTTTTAGGGAAAAGTAATAACTAATACATATGTTTTATTTCATATATAATAAAACCTATTTTTGAGTGATACGCTAATTTTGTTACCGTTCAAATTAATTTTGACATTCAATTGATATAAACATAAAAATCGTTGAAAATCCTCAAAAATCCGTGTAAAATTCATAAAAATCCATAGATTTACCTTATTTTGACGCTGTTGTCCGTTTATTTGTGCAAGACTTAAACATCCGTAGAAATCCGTTTTTTCCGTGAAGTTGGCATCACTGCTTCTGACACAAGTAACCATTTGAAAGCATGGATAAAACATGATAGCATAACAAGGTAGGCGCATATTGGAGAGGAAGTGAGCTAGATGTCAAAATCAGCTGTTCGAATTTAAGTTGCTCTAATTGTTGTTGTTACCTTTTCGTTTGACGTTCATAGCACCTCACAGCATTGTTTGTGTAAAACTAGACATTTGAGCAGCCATATTAATATGAGCCTACCTTATTATTCTATCATGGGATAAAATAATACAAGGTTACGACATCGACGTCATTGGAGCGAATTGAATGTTGCCATCTCTATGTAGCTATCCTATTGCCATCCTTTTTTAAGCTAATAGGAAAATTTGACTCCAAATACGTCATAAACTCAACGGTAAAACTTCAGGACGTCGTAGTCTTGTATTCTTTCATTCATGATTTGAAAGAGATAACGCTGGTCATTACGAATTGCCCAGCTTTCGATGCTACTCGGCATAAAACTATGCTATGAACTTATCTTTAAACAGAACTTACCGGTAGTTTTTCACAAGCTTACCGATGCAATTTGTATAGGCCAGATTCCAGATGCTTTTTGTTTGCCAAAGTGGTGTGTAAATAGAACTTTAAAGGTTAGCTCATTAAAATGGAATATAATTGGTGGAATAGTTTTCTTTCTTTAAAAAATTTAAAATGGACTCCTGAAATTTTTTTGAAAGTGCTTCCACTTGGTGTTGCCTAGCCAATGAATTTAGAATCTAGCTTCTTAACCATCGTTATATGCTGCTCCATCGTTATATGCACTCTTCTTCAGCATTTGTTATTTTTTTCCGTCGTATAAGATGCATTTCAAGACACTGTCATTATTAGCAGCTGCTTTGGCTAATGCTTGGAATTTCGCACGTTCTCTAAATATTTTCTTCTTGTCTATGATTAAACCATCTCGTAAGTCTTTAATGAGCGCCTTTAAGGAGCGTAGTAGCAAGCAATGATTCATAGCGATCGAATGTATTCGAACGATCCAAGGCCATGAAGTAATTTGACAATGAAATTTCGAATACTTTTAGGCTCGATTCAAATGTTAGTGATTGATAATTCTTCTTCATCATTTGAGTTAGGCACGTAGCCAGCGGTAAAAAATGATGGTGGAGGCAAGGCAGACTCAAGATTAGAGTCGTTGATTGACACGTTGTCATTTACATCAGCTTAACCTTCAGGTGATTTGCGCTTATCCAAAGACAAAACCCTAACTCTTTACCGCACTTGCATCTAAAAATCTTGAAGATACATATTTTTCCAATCTTCTTCGTAGAATTTAATCGGATGTTATATAAACTCGTAATGCTGTTGACAAGGTTAGTAAGGTACCTTCGTATTGATGATTTTCCTACTATTGGAATGCTTGCGCGGTGCCACAACATAGAAAGTATTGATATCACTTTCACTGAAATATTTCATTAATTTTTCTTTCTTTGGCACACTTGCTGTACCTTCACTGTACCTTTATTAAGAAACAATAAATATTGAATAACATCGCGTTTTGTGGATAGTTCCGATTTATTAATAGCACACGCGACGAAAAACATTATTGGAGGGATTAACTTAAGATTGTATTTTGAAATAATATTTAAATAAATGATTTGGGACTTGTCAATATATGATTCGTTGGACACTGATTTATACTTAGATATAAAAAAAATGTTGAAGGTTTATGCTTGTAGGGTAAAAATAACATAAAACTAGTAAGGTATATCTTCGGCTTGGCCGAAGTTAAAATACCCCCACGGGCGATTCGCAATGGTGCAAAATCTTAAATTGCAGCTCTTTTTATATGAGATTTCAAAAGTGTTACTGTTTTGATGACGTCTAAAATACATTCATATCAAATTGTTTTCCTGCAAAGTAAAGCCAAGCCTTTTTACAAAGTTTTTAATTAGGGGTTGTATGGGAGGTGGGCGTTTTCTTGAGTGGTTGATGCCAATTTTTCTAACACGCCTCAATTTTGATATAATAAACACAAATACCCAATTTCAGGTCTGTAGCTTAAATATTGGCCTATTTATAGAGTTTCCAATATTTTGGATTGTATGGGAGATGGGCGTGTTCATCGGTGTAATACGCCCATTTTTCTAACACATCTTAATTTTATTATAAAAAGAACAAATATCTAATTTTACTTTTGTAGCTTGGGCAGAAGCCTATTAATAAAGTTTTCAATTTTGGGGTTGTATGGGTTGTAAAAATAATAAATATTTAATATTTAATTTTAATTTAATTTAATTTAATTATAAATATTTTAAATATTTAATTTTACTTTTATAGCTTCGACACAAGCCTCTATACATAGGTTTCAATATTAAGGTTGTATGGGAGGTGGGCGTGTTAGTGGGTGGATGACGCCCATTTTTCTAACACACCTAAGTTTTGTCATAGACTATACAAATACCGAATTTAAGTTTTGTAGCTTAAATATTCGCTTCTTTATGGAGATTTCATAATTGGGGTTGTATGGGAGGTAGGCGTGGTTTTCATCCGATTTGGCCCATTCTCGAACTTGATCTTAGTTTTTGAAAAAGAAGCTTAAATATCGAATTTCAGCACGATACGGCTGTAATCGTGTCTACAGACAGACGGACAGACGGACATACATACGGACATGGCTAAATCAACTCAGGTGGTGATGCTGAGTAAGAATATATACACTTTTCTATACCTACCACTCCTGTTTATGGGCGTTACACACGTCGTGACAAAATTAATATACCCCTTACGCAGTACGCGTGGGGGTATAATAAAAACAGGTATTTTATTTTTTCACTTCTGATGAATAATTTCACCGTTCCAAACTTCGATCGACTATTACTTTTTTCATTCCCAACGTTTTTAAATGCTTTCATGGACAAAGATTCTTTTTTTTTAAGTCCTTTTTTATAAAATAATTTTTCTGTGCAACTAAAATAACTTTACGAATTTAATGTTTTAGGTCTATGGCACCTAAAGAACAATTGTAGGGCACATTAAAACCTTTTTAACGATGTATTGCAATTGATGAATGGCGGTTCATGCAGGGTGCCGAAAAAAAATGTTATGTCCACGTTAACATCTCGAGGCACGCAATTCATATGAGGTGCGGACTTTTGACATTTTTATTTGCGACCCACCCTTATCCTCATCCGTTATTGCCTTCGGAATTCGGTACTTCTGTGTTCTCTGCCAACTTATTAAAGAGCATGTTGTAAGCTACATGGAATATGGATTCTAAAAACTTTATTCGAACGTGTTATTATGACTATCCTAATTTATAGGTTTTGCTATTAATCGGTATACTTAAAACATGTACAAATTGTTCATTTCGGAGGGTTTGGCTTTACAAATGAGTAATACCATGTAACTTCACTATATTTTTATGTCTATATATTTTTTATTGCAAAGTTTTCTCCGAGGTGCTTCCATTATTTGTTATTAATATATATTAATTCACTTATTAAATAAAGGATGTTTATTTAATAATCTATAAGCTAAGGCTGATGCCAGAGTGAACGCTACTCGAAGCTACAAAGCCTTGCCTGTGTTTTTCTATGACAGAATTCAAAAGATGTCAGAGTAAAAGCGATGCTCTAAGCTGTATGAAGCTACTTTGAAAGCTTCAAGCGTTCAATCGATGTTTGAAATGATTTGTAAGAAATTTGAAGTATAAAACTGAATGATTCAGCATTTATAGTAATAAAAAAATGCGCTCACTCTGACATAGAAAAGCATTACTTATAGCCAGTGTGGCCACGACCTGGAAAAAAAAGAAGCTAAATTGGCCAAAAAAAGAAGTAAAAAAAAGCTAAAAGTTTTGAAAAAAGAAGCTAAAAAAAATCCAGATTTTTCATACAACTTCAAGTTTTATTTTTGAATTTGCTCATGGGAATTGTAAAAGGGAATTCTCCTTTTTAAGACAGCAGGATACAGACATCACATGTTATGTTAAAAGTTTAACTTAAAACACTCATGAATATTCGCGGTTGATAAACAAATTTGTTTAAAATTTTCCAAAATTTCTTGAGCCTTAAAAATGGGAATCTCCTTTTTCCAATTCTCGGGAGAAATTTTAAATGAAATTGAAGGTTTGAAAAATTCATCACTGTCGTGCTAGGAACTTATATTATTTCAACATGGTTTATATCTCAGATATAATTATTCCCTCTTCATCACAAAAATCGGAGGAACTGCAGCTTGCATAAGCACTACGTGAATCTAACAGACATATGAGATCATCAGTTACCTCAAAATCATGACAACATTTTTGTAATCTTTTCAGTGAACATCGAATATTAAGCAACGAGTTAGGCATTTTAATTTTAAATCAATTTCTTTGCTTAGTTTTTAAAATTTTCATTGCACTAAAAATTCTTTCAACCTCAGCGTTACTAAGACGTAAAACTAAGAAACTGAAAACCAAATTGACGAGCTCAGAAAAAGGATTTTCAGGCAACGAGTTTTTAAAGTGCTTTACTTCTACCCAAAACTCAATTGTAGAGGACAGGCTTGACCACACAGAGGGAAAAACCTATGGACTCAATACATAAATTTATGTACTCATCGCATAGTTTTCTGCATACAAAAATTTTACATTTTTCATGTATTGAGTACATGTTGAAATCTTTATTGACTACATAATGCTTTCAAGCGGTTATGTAGTCAATAAAGAATTTTATGTACTCAACGCATAAATATGTGTCGTGAATTCATGGATGTATGTGGTGAATACATGCTCACTGTACTCATCGCAAACTGTTACAAATAATTTTATGTAATGAGTAAAGATCTTATGTACGTATTACATAAATTATTGACTCAGTACATACATAATTTACTCATTACATATTTGGAGTTCATAATTTTATGCAATGAGTACATACATTATTTACTCATTACATATTTGAAATGCATAATTTTATGTAATGAGTACATACATAATTTACTCATTACATATTTTTAGTGCATACATTTATATAATGAGTACATACATCATTTACTCATTACATATGTTAAAAACATAATTTTATGCAATGAGTACATGCATAATGTATTCATTATATATTTTTTGTTTTTGTATTGAATATATACACAATTCATGCCTGTGCCTAAAGCACCCTCTCAACAAATGCAATAAATAATTTTATAAAGAAATGACTAGATATCACAAATAATTGGCAATTACTTATAGAAACCCAGCCATTTAATTCTTATTCAATCATCGCTTTTGTTCTAGAGTACAGTGGATGAACTCATTCCCGCTCTGATTTTCTAGAGGCTTTAGAGGTACTGCTTATTTGAAAATCAAGAAACGAATGACATAAAACAGCAAAATCGTGTTCTGATGTGCAAGAGATACGTGTACTGAGTCCATATGTTATGTACTGAATAAATGTGTCACTTCAATCGTATAAGGGGGACGTGTACTGAGTCCATATTTTATGTATTGAGTAAAGTTTTTGTAAAAAATTACATAACACGTTGATTGAGTACACGTTGCTTGTATCTATTGAAGTCTGCTATGTATTCAACACATAACATGATGTATTGAATACATTTTTGATTCATTTTAAAAAGTGAATAAATTGATATGTAGTCAGTACACGCTCCCTTTACTCAGTAAATACTGCTCTTGTTGCGTTCTCATACAAGTTGCAGTGCATAGATTTTACATAGCTGTCTCTGTACTGACTACATAACTTTTTCCCTTAGTGCATTTACGTGTCAATAGTTTTCGCCATTGAAGCTCAATCGAGGTAACTTCGTCTGCGGAATATTTGGACTTTTCATTTGCAAAATGAGAAAATATATTTGGCTTAACAACATTATGAGAATTTTCAGTAGAAAAAAAATCGATCTAACAATTATCTACATGTGAAACGAGAGAGCTCTAAAGGGCCCAGCGTTGCTGCCAGATGCAAATTTTCATGACTACACACTAAAAAATTTCTATAGAATTTTTACACCGATCGGTGTTCCAGGGAGTCCTTCACCGTTCGGTGTTAAAAAAACCACCGTGTCAAAATGCTAGAATTTTATATCCGAAAGGATTTTCACACCGATCAGTGTTAATAACTAAATATCGGAAGGATCAAAGGTTTGTGTCAAACCCTGTCAGGTGTTTATTTAGAATACGCAAAATTATGATTTTTTTTTCAACACCGAAAGGTGTAATTTTTTGCTATTCGGAAATATTCGTTTTTAGAATTTTAATTTATTCATTCAAAATGCTAAAAATAATGTTATACTAAATATAATGGCATTCATGCTTGAAATTTGGATTGGATTTAATTCTATTTAAACCGTTTTTTTTATTTTATTACTTTAATGTCAATTTTGGCCAGAACTAATTTCACGAACATGACTTATAATTCTGGACTTTTATTTTCAGTCTTGTGAAATTTCAATTTTCAATTTGTTTGTCAATGCTTACGTGATTTCCATGTTGCTTTTCTTCTATGCCTTTCTTATTTTACACCGATCGGATAAGTTTGTCATATCACACCGGATAAGCGGTGTAAATAAACACCGTTCGGTGTAAAAACTGTGAATATTCGCTCAACGTTGTAAATACATTTTGGAAATTTTTTAGTGTGTACTTATTTGCCTTACAGTGTTGCATTTAATCGGCAAATTTTTTAACTGTTAATAAATCTAAAAAAGGCTGTTTTCAAAGTAAAAAAAGGCTAAAAAATCACGAAGCTAAATCGTAAATTTCGAGGCTAAACCGCAAATAAAAAGGCTAAATCTAGTCTCGAAAAGGCTAAAATGGCCACACTGCTTATAGCATCTACAAGCAAAGCTTCAAGTATCGCTTCGCTTGTAGCACTCACTCTGACATGAGCCTAAGACTGAAAAAAAATTCCGATAATGGGTGGTTCCATGATATAATAATTTTACCAGGTAGTATTGACAAGTGCTGATTCTCTCAGCTACAAGTAAACGAACTCTTGTCAAAAACACTGTTCGTTGTTTTATGCGTTGGTCACATTCAGCTGTGTCAACTGTTGTGACAGCAACACATCAGGGAGCGCTTTTATCGGTATTGAAGTTTCAGAAAAGTTGTCAAGTTTATGAAAAGTCAAGCTTTGTATCAAATACCAACGGAAATTTTACCAACATATAAAAAAATATCTATTTTTAAATGCATTTTAATGCGCAATTTCATATTTATGTGCATCAAGTTTTGACTTGACAGTTGCCAACTGTTGAGTACGCTGAATCTGACCAGTGAAAATTAATTGTATGCAATGACGGACTGTGAGCGCTCTCTTTCTTGTTATATTTTTTGACAGAAGTCCGTTTCCAATAGAAGCGTCAATACTACCTTGGATTAATTATATCATGGGTGGTTCGAAAAGCGGGCACAGTTAAAGCTGAGCTACAATTCCTCTCTAAATTATATGACCCAAATACTGAACACTGCATATACCCAGATCTTTTAAAAAATGTTTCAGGACTTTGTAAAATATAATTGCCTTGCTGGTAAAATCTTCAAGCGTCTAAAAGAGTCATCGATGGAAAAAAAACGATTAACTTTGCAAATAAGGACAGACTTCTGCAATGTTAGCAAGGGTAACTTAAGCCATATTGCAATTTAGAATGAAGAAGCACAAATTTCAAAATTTACATCCCTTCTCAATTCGCCTGGCTATTTACCCAATCATCTAGTTTAAATGATAGTAAAGCTGAAGTTTCAACATGGGTTGACAAATCAAGGAGGCCGCCTAAAAGTAAAACTTATAGCTCTAAATCTAACATTAAGTCTAGTTATAATAAAAACAATAGTTCTAATATTAGCAATAATAATTCCAACATTTCTAATGCTAAGAAAACTATATATAAAAATATTCCAACTTTACCTAATCCAAAAAACACACCTTCCGAAAAAAACTACCTTACACCAGTCCTAGCTCTGATCCTAACTGGAAACTTAAAACTAATATCTTTCCAACTTTCACTCGGCAGATTAATCACACTACAAAAATCCTAACTCGAATCACACACTTCCATCTTCTAACCCAAAACGAGTCTCATTTAATCTCAATCCTAACTCTGATGCACCATCAGATAAAAATGAGAGCAACATTCTCCACACACTCTATCCTAACTTTGTTCATTCCCATACTATAAACCCATCTCCTTCCGCTTTAGTCACGAATGAAGCCCATAACCAACCTGGTAGCCCTACTTCTTTCATCGACCCTCTTCAACCACCAAAAGTTAAACTTACTTTAAATTCTTGTGCTGACAATGAGAGCAGATATGCCCTCTCTCGTCTTAGAGAGAACAGTGTTTACAACAATGTGCGTCTATATCTTGCTTATATGCATAAGGCACCGGTATCCACCTGTATAGATGGTAAAACCAAGACAAACCTCAAAGTCTTGATACAGCAAGAAGGTTTACCTACCGATGTCGATGAATTACGTAAGTTATTTACCAGTTTCCACGAGCAACTCGGTTTGACGATCCAACAAGTCAAAGAAGATCTTGACACGTACGGTGCTCATGTAAGGTCAAAACATGTCTCTTACCTTCAAAAATCCCGTAAAGAGCAGCAACAATATTATTCCTTACCAACTTTCGCATAATCAAAACTCTATTCCAAGCCCACTATTTGTATCTCTGTACTACCAAAACGTTAGAGGATTACGCACCAAAATCTCTACAGTGTTTCTAAACTCTCTTAAACTTCCCTACGATATTTTTGCCCTAACTGAGACCAATCTTACCCAGGATTTCAAGGATACTGAGGTATTTGCGTCTGATTTCGTGGTGTTCAGAGACGATGGACTCGATAAAGATGATCTCTCCTCAGGTCGTGGTGTCCTTCTTGCAATTCACAATCGTTTCGACCCATCCTTTGTAAAAAAATCCCATACAGCTAATTTTGAATTTATATGTGCCAAAGTCTGTATCGCTAAGCGGTTCATATTCATTATCTGCTGCTATATTCGCCCTTCTCAACCAGTGAATGGTTATCAGCTCGCAGTAGACGCAATTGATTCACTTTTTGATCTTATAGACCCATCTGACACAGTTATATTTCTGGGGGACTTTAATCTTCCCAGCCTTCAATGGGTTCTGTCAGATGACGAGTGCCATTATTTCGCTTCAAATGCTACATCTGAAAAAGAAATTCTCTTTACTAGCTGCCTTTTAGACTCTGGCCTTTACCAGTTGAGCGGAGTAACAAACAATATAGGTAGACAATTAGACCTTGTCTTTTCTTCAGATTCAGATAATTGTGTAGTCTCTGCTAGTAACCACCTTCTTTCAACACTCGATCACTACCATCCTCCTCTATCTCTTACCCTTTCTTACAACAATAATATCATAAACACACACTTTGAACACGCGTATAGCTTCAACTTTCGGAAAACTGATTTTGTAAAACTTGAGATCTTAATCAGTAGAATCGATTTCCAACATCTTTTCGATAATGCCCATGAAAATGTTGATAATGCTGTTGCTCTCTTCTATGACAAAATTTTCGACTGCTTCACACAATCTGTCCCATTTAATAGGCAGAAGAACTTTTTGTCATCTCCCCCCTGGTACAATAAGGAATTACGCTCACTTCGTAATAAAAGGAACAAACTTTGGCGCACTTATTTAACTACTCGTTCTTCTATTGACCTCACAAACTATCTTCACGCCTATAACCATTTTTCTGCACTCTGTGAACATCTATATGACTCTTATCTTGCTCATATTCAAACAAAATTGGTGTCGGATCCTAAAAGCTTCTACAAGTTCATCAATATTAAAAGAAAATCTGACAACTATCCATCTACCCTTACTTTTTCAGATATCTCCTCAGATAACCCGGAAATAATTGCAAACCTATTTGCAAATTTCTTCAGTCAGTCATTCATAAGTCATAAGGATGAATTAGACTATGAATACTTTTCTTCACTAAGGAATTGTGCTCAAACCTCGCTGACTTCTGTTGATATTACACTAACTGATGTCTTAGCAAAGCTACATAATCTAAAAGATGACTTTTCTCCTGGACCCGATGGGTTGCCTGCTATTGTCATCAAAAAATTCGCGAACTTTTTGGCTCATCGCCTTTTGACACTCTTTCAACTTTCTATTTCTAACTCAGTTTTTCCAAAGTTATGGAAGAATTCGTACATAATCCCTTTACATAAAAAAGGACCTAAAAATGATATTGCTAATTACAGACCTATTGCAAAACTGTCATGTACTCCCAAAATTTTTGAAAGTATTATCTACGATATTCTCTTCTTCCATTGCAAATCTATCTTTCCTCCTAGTCAACATGGTTTTCTAAAGGGTAGATCGACTACCACCAACCTCACACAATTTGTTTCAAACACTTTATGCTCGTTGGAAAATGGTTACGAAGTTGATGCAGTTTCCACCGACTTTAGTAAAGCGTTTGACAAAATCTCACACACTATCATCCTTCTTAAGCTTAAGACCTTTGGTTTTCCATCTCTGTTTATGTCATGGATTAAATCTTATCTCGAAGATCGCAGTTATAATGTCATCTTTAGATTTTCCAATTCAAAATCTTTTACAACTTCCTCTGGTGTCCCACAAGGCAGTCACCTTGGTCCTTTGCTATTCGTCTTAACAATTGCTGATGTTGATGGTATCATCAATGAATCCAATCTTTCTGTGTATGCTGATGATATGAAAATCTATCGGCGCATACAAACTAATGCCGATTCTCGCAAACTTCAAGACGATCTGGTCAGCTTTTCCATTTGGTGTCAAAATAATCTTCTGGAACTCAACGTCAGCAAATGTCAAGCTATAACATATTCTCGTAAGCGACACCAACTTCCTCCGAGAACGTATTACATTCTCGGCAAGCCAGTTCCCTCTGTATGCTTTTTACGGGATTTAGGCGTTATTTGCGACAAAGAACTTAACTTTCGGTCTCATGTTGATAATATCATTAATAGAGCCAACTCTGCACTTGGTTTCGTGAAACACTGGTCCAGAGAGTTCTCCAATCCTTACGTCACTAAATCTCTCTATCTTTCCTTTGTAAGACCCATCCTCGAATATGCCAGCCAGGTTTGGTCTCCCATCTACAACACCCATTCAATGCGAATCGAAGCCGTTCAACGCAGATTCATTCGTTTCGCTCTTCGTGGTCTTCCCGGCTCTGACAGTTTCAACTTACCTCCTTATGCCAACCGTCTGAAGTTGATTAACATGCAAACACTTGCAAAGCGAAGGGAAGTTGCCGATGTTCTCTTCATTCATCAACTAGTATGCGGTACCATTAACTGCCCAGAACTACTCCAATCAATATCCTTTAATACCAACCCACGCAACCTTAGGTCTATACCTCTCTTCCACCTTAACTTTCACCGCACCGACTATGGATGCAGTGAACCTATAACCAGAATGCTTCGGGTAACCAATAGATTGATCAGTGAATTCGATTTTCACCTGAGCAGACCACTACTCCGAAATATCCTTCTTAACTCCAACGACACTTCCTCCCCCTCTCTAATGTATTCTTCATATTAAGATATGGTACCATTGTAAATTAAGATACTCCCTGTTAATTATAAAATTTAGTTCTTAAGTATTCAAACTGCTTGTATTAAGCTTATATATAAATAAATAAATAAATAAATAAATAAATCATGCTCTGGACTTCGGTGTCACTCGATCCAAGCATCTCACCAAATTTTCGGCGCTCAATTGTCGTACGTGGACCCATTTTGAAAGAAACAAACTTTTATGCAACACCTACCCACAAAACTCACTTAAAAATGAACTTGAGAGTGTTGTGGGTTAATGAGTAAAATATAGAAAGAGAAACAACAGTTACATTACAAGATAACGGGTCAGTGATCATCTGCAAAGTTTTTGGTTGAAATATGCTGTGAAATTGTTTTTGATTAGATTTTTCGTTTTTAATTATTATAAAATATAAAAAAAATATTAAAAAAAATAAATTAAGCCATATTTGATGAGTTAAACAATTACACCTTTTTAGTTTAGTTATTATAGCTGCTTTGAGTTTTTGTTAGGTGCTGGTTGAAATAAGCTGTGAGCTACTGTATGCTAAGACAGTTCATATATTGGTCAACCATTACCCAAAGATATTTATAGCACTGCACTTCTGCGACAAAAAAACATTTATCGCTACTTGTGACTCTGCTATCATAAGTCACACGATGATTTTGTCGCGTAAGCAAAGTTGACAACAGTCATCACCATGAAATTTGATGTCACTATCAGGAGTCCTCAACCCACATCGGTTAAAAAACATCAATTTCGTCTTGCAGTTTTCAATTAACTTGTGTTCCGTAAACCAGACACTCATCAAATGTCGTAATTAATATTTGCGACTAAGTTGGCGGTAGCTGATCTGTAGCTTAGCGAAAGATCGTCTGCGAATGATGTGACTTTCCTTTTTTAGTTTTGGGAAAATAATGAGTTTTCATAAACTAAAAATACTATGGGTCCCAGGACTCTGTCACCTAGGTGAATGTTTTGTGCGCCACTTAAATCGACACCTACTTTTACACTTTGCTTTCTATATGTTAAATAGGAATTGAACCAAGCATAGATAAAAACTCGGAACCCTGCATTATAAAATTTATTCAAGGCTTTCGAAATTTTGCAAGAATGTCACCAAATCTCTTTTCTGAATTGTTGGAAAAGATATAAAAGATTGTATATACAGTGGCTCACAGCTTATTTCGTGCAGACGATGTGTTAAACTTTGAAATGCTATAACTTGGTAACTAGTACTGGTAATGAAAAAATTTAAACGACATTTGTTTGCTAGTAATTATATATTTATATATAAACTTTCATTTCTTTATATAATGGTCTACTAAAAAAATAATAATCAAAAAACTGAAAAAGCGGCAAAATTCAACGCCACAGCTTATTTCGTGCACTCCACTGAATCTTAAGAAAATGTAATATGTTTGTCTTTTTTAATATTTTGTGTGGCCGCCATTTTGTTAAATTACATCTTTAATCCATTTACTGGCTATCCATTTACTCTACTAATTTTTTGTAATATCTGGGGGGTATTTGTTGCCATTCCTCCATCAATGCATTTTTTACTTAATTTTTATTGGAAATATTCCGCTTGCGAACGCCACTCTCCAAAATTGCCCACAAAATTTCTATTACATTTAAGTCGGGTGACTGTGCAGGCGGATTCATAAGATGCGGGCAATTCCAAATCAACCATGACTGGACGATTCTCGATTTATGTTTTGGGTCGTTGTCCTGGTAGAACCGAAATGTCTCTCGTACGCCCAAGGTGTCGATACTTTGAAGCAAATTTTCTTTTATAAAATCTAGGTACATTGTCTTGTCCATAATGCCTCCAAAAAAAAATAATTTTCCAACGCCCGATGCAGCCATACAGGCCCAAACAATTACGCTGCCGCCACCATGTTTTACTGTAGGCTTGAGATGGTTATTGTTCAGCTCGGTATAAGCCTTACGCCATACATATTGCATTCCTTCGGAGCCAAAAATATTGAACTTAAACTCGTCCGAGAAAATGACGTCATTCCAGAATGTCCTAGAATATAAAACGTGTTATTTGACGAAGTTCAGTCGACATAGCTGATTTTTTTTTTTTAATATAAGATTTGTTGCGTGTAACTCGACCATTAAACTCGTTGGCCCGCAGCAGATGACGAATTGTTTCGGCACAGCATTTCTTGCCCAACTCCTTCTCAACCTCCTTGGCCAATTTGGGACCCTAAAGCCTCAGATTTTCTACGATTTTTCGCAGAATAAGTCGCTCGTCCGCTTCTGTACATATTTTATTTGGAGCATTTCTGGCCTTATCAGCCACACGATTTTTTTGCAAAAAGCGCTGGATGATGTACTGCACTGTAGAGGGTCTCAATTTTACTATTTCAGCTATTTGCGGTTGGATTTTTTCTTTTTTAAAGTGAAATAAAACTATTTCGTGCTGTTATATTGTTGTGCGACGGCCCATTTTTAAAACAAATCAATTAGTGCACTTAAGGTTTTAAGTCCAGACTAAAAACAACTGTTAACTCCGATCAGAAGAATCAGGACATCAGTCAAGATAAAAACAGCGAACGAGAAAAAGAAAATAACGGCATCACGTTCAAAAGCTTACATGTAAAAACAGTGTGCACGAAATAAGCTGTGGCGTTGAATTCTGCTGCTTTTTCAGTTTTTTGTTTATTATCTTTTTAGTAGACTTTTATATAAAGAAATGAAAGTTTATATTTAAATGTATAATTACTAGCAAACAAATGTCGTTTAAATTTTTTCATTACCAGTACTAGTTACCAAGTTATAGCATTTCAAAGTTTAACACATCGTCTGCACGAAATAAGCTGTGAGCCACTGTATATATATAGACGTAGAATTTCATTTAAGTTATCACCTCTTTGGTCCGATTGTTTTGTCCATTTTGCACGTATTTTTATTGATCTTCCCAAAAATTAAAAAAAAAATGAATAACACTCAATTATGGACTACTTATCGATGCCAAAACAAAGAAAAAGTAAAAATGTAATGTAAATGAACAAGCAAAAAGAAACAAGCAAAATTTCAAATTTTTTTGATCATTTCGTTAAGTTTGATAGGTTGAGTTCATTGACTTAGTTGAAAAGAAGGCGAAGCAAATGCACTTTCCATTGGTGCCACTTTCGTCTCTGCCCGATATATAGTTTGCGAGCTACAGTCAGTTAAACTACTAACTGCAAATTAAAATTAAGACCCCGATTTTTTAAAAATCGTATGGTTACTATATTTCACGCTGAGCACATGTCCATTCCTCTCGTCTCTGTCTGATATTTAGTTTGCGAGCTACACTTTCGGCTCTGTTCGATGTATAGTTTGCGAACTACACTCGCTAGTGCTAGTGGGGTGTGGAATCCAAATTAATTTCCATTAAAAACAAAAATTAAAATTTTACGCCATCTACTGGGTAAAAGCATAAGAAGAAATATGATCCAACTCGTTTTTTTCATAAGAGTTAAATCTAACCGGATCACAGACCCATTTCGTTAAATTTGGCAGATTGAGTTCATTGACTGAGTTGAAAAGAGGTTCATGACCTCTGGTTTCAAAATAATATACTAGAACAGTAGTGCATACATAAACCCAATGCGAACTAATGCTTACAATGCTGCCAAAGCGAATCAGTTCGTGCAAAACCAAAGCATACAAGCATAAACAACGAAAGACAAACAAAGAAAGCAGCAGACACATAAGCAGCTGATGATTGATTTTCTTATATAAAAACATGCATTTTTCTTCTTATATTTTACTATTTTGTGACTTTAATATAATAGTGACAAAATCCAAAATTAGATATTCATTCAGCGCAGGATATATCTGATAGTTTAGTATATAAATTATCTTTGAACGAAGAGTATTAAAGGCTGTAGGTATACCCTAAAGTATTCGCCAAAAACGTTGCCTAATGACCTTGAAAAAATCTGTTAAAACGACCCCATACAAACCGCGCTGTAAGACGTAATTCTACGTCAAAATATGTTACAGAAAACAGCTTATTTTGTTTTTCTTTGTAATCAACCTTGTGTCACATGGAAAGTCTTACGAAAATAGAAAGAATTCTAAAAATGAATGTGTCAAAGAAAGCCGTAAGACATTGTCACAAAACTCAGTTTTTGAGCTTTCACACGATGGGAAATCAAATTTGGGACGTCTTTTTTGACATGTCTTAAGACAATGTCATGTCGTGTAGAACCAGCTTTATTTATCAATAATACCTTTATAAATTGAAGAGCAAACATCAAGTAAGCATCTTCATTTCACATTCCTGTTCTGAATGACAGGAATTCAAAATTTTGTTTTTTTTGAAGAAAAATTACTTCTAGCTTCAAGTGCTTTCTCAAAAACTTTCGAGATTGAAATTGGCCTATTATTATTTTTATCTCTCCTGCTACCTTTTTTAAACAGAGGAATAACAATAGTATTCTTGAGAAAATCGGGAAATATTCCAGAAAAAACACTAAAGTTGAATAAGTGTTTCACAATCACAACCGCAAGAGAAGAAGCTGTCAGGTGATTTTATAAATTTGTATACACCCACGCGTACTGCGTAAGGGGTATATTAATTTTGTCAAGACGTGTGTAACGCCCATAAAGAGGCGTGGTAGGTATAGAAACGTATATATATTTTTGATCAGCATCACCACCTGAGTTGATTTAGCCATGTCCGTCAGTTTGTCGAACCAAGATCAAGTTCGAGAATGGGCTAAATCGGATGAAAACTACGCCTTCCTCCATACAACCTCGGAGGTGGGTGTGATTTACCGACTGGTACGCCCACCTCCTATACAACCCTAATATTGAAAACTATATACAGTTGCGGTCAAAATAATAGCAGTGCTCTAATATTTTATACGACGATTATAGCTTCGCTAAAACAAAAGATACTATAAAGATAAAATAAGATATTCGCTAAAACAAAAGATAATTATAGCTCCGCTACAACACATACCACGATAGTAGTTGATATACCGTTGGAACATTCCATATTTTCTCTAAAATACAAAATTTAATTTTTTATCTTATGATGTGTTGTTTAGATTCTGGATTAATAAAACTAGACAAGTATAAAAAGTGTAAAACACTCTGTATCTTGAAATTCCTAACACAACGGTAAAAATTGAGTACAGATTTGGAATCAGCGTTAAAAGCTCATATAGAAATTATATTGGGTTTTCCGGATCCTACATTTTTAGACTAGTATTATTTATTCAAGCATGTCTGAATTTTAGAGCACTGCTATTATTTTGACCACAGCTGTATGTAACCTTGTGTCGAAGCTACAAAAGTAAAATTAGATATTTGTTAATCTGATATGAAAATTAAGACGCGAGAGAAAAATGGTCGTCATTCACACACGAACACGTCCACCTCCTATTGAACCCCAAAATTGAAAACTATAATAAAAACTTTTTAACAAAAAAAAAAACCTACTTCAAAATCACTAGAAAGTAAAAAATAATTTTAAATTACTTTTACTATTTATTTCTTGGTCAAATTTGTATTTTTATAATAAATATATTTATTTTTTTATGATAATAAAAGCTTCTAGTCAGCGCTAATCATTGACGTAAAATCATGATTTTTTCGCCATCCCTACTCTATTTAAGACTTTTTTATTTGTAAATATCCTGCTTGGGTGACGCTGTATTAATTTGTAATCTTAATTTTTCTTAAATCTTAATTAAAATGCTATATGTGTGTTGCAGCTGCACAAAAAATCTGATTATATTAGCGCCGACTTCGAAGCTCTTATTATCATAAAAAAATAAATATATTTATTATAAAAATACAAATTTGACCAAGAAATACATAGTAAAAGTAATTTAAAATTATTTTTTACTTTCTAGTGATTTTGAAGTAGGTTTTTTTTTTTGTTAAAAAGTTTTTATTTCTTTCTTTTTAGAGAAAATTATATATATTAAAAAAGTGTATAAATTCATTAAACACCATTTATTTATGCTCATAATATGGAAAATGCTTTTCTGTCGTTTCTTATTCTGTTCTTTGTCAGTATCTTTATCAGTACCTACTCTTGTTTTTTTATCAGTACCCCAATGTCAATCTTGACTGAAATATAGTGTGTTTATAATATTGACACGCCTCTTTGTCGAGAATATCACACTCTTTGTCATAATGTTTTCTACTAGTTTTCTAATAGTTCTACCCATTCTAACAATGAATTTTACCACCCTTAAGTCAATATGATACAGTTTTTTACACACTGCTACACCCCTTAGTCGAATAACGCCCAATTCTTCGGTAGTAATTTGTAATAATTGTGCCTACGTCTGTACTTTTTCAGTTAGTAGTGTCAGTATTCGATTTAGTGTTTTCTAATATTGCCACACCCCTTTGTCGAATGACGCCCACTTTATTCACAATAACTTGTTATAAGTGTGCCTACCTCTATTCTAAATATCAGTACTCTAGTGTCAATATTATTCGCTATACAGTGTATTTTATATATTGCCACACCCCTTTATCAAACAAGGTCCACTGTATTGAAATTAATTGTTTTATAACTGTGCCTACCCCTGTAGTTAACTTTAGTACTCTAGTGTCAATATTATTCGAGATACAGAGTTTTTCTAATATTGCCACACCTCTTTGTCCACTAACGCACACTTAATTGACTATTATTTTTTACCTACCCTTGCATTTTTTCTGTGAATTTTATTAACTCTAGTACTCTAGTGTCAATATTTACTGAAATACAGTGTTTTTCTTACAGTGACACGCCCCTTTATCGAATACCGCCCACATTACTGACAGTAATTTGTTATATTTGTACCTACCTTTGTACTAAATTTTAGTATCGTAGTGTCAATAGTAATCCAGTGTTTTAGAGGTACCCGTCTATAAAAGTGGGCGGTATTCGGCAAAGGGGTTTGTCGCTATAAGAAATACACTGTATTTCAGTTAATATTGACACTAGGGTAATAAAATTCACAGTAAAATTAAAAGGGCAGGCACAAATATTAAAAATTACGATCACTTAAGTGGGCGTAGTTCGAAAAAAGGGTGTGTCAATATTATAAAAGCTCTGTATCACAAATAATATTGACACTAGAGTACTAAAGTTTACTACAGAGGTAGGCACAAGCATACAAAATTAATTTCAATAAAAATGGCGTTGTTTAACAAAGGGGTGTGGCAATATTTAAAACACACTGTATCTTGAATAATATTGACACTAGTGCACTGATATTTAGTACAGAGGTAGGCACACTGATTACAAATTACTATCAATAAAGTGGGCGTTATTCGACAGAGGGGTGTGGTAATATTAGAAAACACTATATCGAATACTATTGACACTAGGGTACTGAAATGAAGTACAAAGGTAGAAACAGTTATTGCAAATAACTACCGAGGAATTGGGTGTTATTCGACTAAGGGGTGTGGCAGTGTTTGAAAAAACTGTATAATATTGACACAGGGGTGATAAAATTCATTCTAAGAATGGGTACAATTATTGATAACACTATGAAAAAGTGGGCGAAATTCTACAAATAGGCGTGTCACTATTAGAAAAACACTATATCTCAGTCAATATTGACACTGGGGTACTGAAAATTATACAAAAGTAGGAAGAATTATAACAAAATACGATCAAGAAAGTAGGCTAGATTCAACAAAGAGGCGTGTCACTAATAGAAAAACACTGTATCTCAGTTAATATTGTAGGTAGAATCATTAAAAAAGTGGGAGAGATTATAAATAAGGTGTGGTTCACTGCGAAACCACTAGGAGTCAAAGGGTTAAGGAAACTATTGTATATCGGTACATACTGTTACAAGGGAACTGAAATTTGGTACATGGCCATGTTGAATTATTAAAATGAATGATTATTAAAGTAAGTGGGATCCGAAAAAAGACGTTGAAAATTTAAAACAACCAACCAACCAGAAATTAATAAAACGAAATTTTTAAGAAAAAATTTTCATATTTGAAATTTTCCTCAAGAATAATTTAACATAAAATGAATTCTTGCAAATATAATACCAAAAAAATCCAAAAGAGTACAGAATAAGAAACGACAGAAAAGCACAAAAAGAAAAGCCGACTACAAAGCTTTCATTATCATAAAATATTAATATATTTATGATTACAAAAAATTAATAATAATTAATATAAAAACATTTCCAATATATAAATATCATATTCCAAATAAAAATTAATAATAAATAATATAAAAACAATTCCAAAATATAAATATCAAATTCCAATGCATATAAATAAATTATCAAATTTGACCAAGAAATTAACAGGAAATGTAATTTAAAATTATTTATTACTTTGAAGTGATTTTGAAGTAGGTTGTTTTTTTTTGTTAAAAAGTTTTTTATTTGTGAATATCCTGCTTTAGTGACGCTGTATTAATTTTTAATCTTAACTTGAAAGTAATTTCAAAAGCTTTGCACACATAAACATTCTCAATGTAAAACTGATATTGAATATGCTATATGCGTTTGGCAACAGCACAAAAAATCTGATATTCTTAAGATTCTAAGTTCAAAATTTACAGCCGGATTAGTGAGAACGCATTTTATTTTTCTTTGCATTTTTCTTTGTTAACAAACTTTGAACGCGTTTATCTCGAAACCATGTTTTTCGTACTGATTGCAGCACTAGCACTGATTTTTTTAAACTTGATTCGCTATCGTATGACACGAGCTTTTTTTAAATTTTTTTTCGTTTTCTTATGAATTTTTAAAGTCAATAGAGGTATTCACGATTCAGTGCATTTGCCAGTGTAGTTGAGGACTTGTGCACTTAACAAAAACAAAATATACGTACGTCAAAAATCTACACAACTATATTTCTACTATTGCCTTAAACTTGAGAACTTGAGGACTTGAGCAGTTGTGTAGTTGTGTACATTGAAAAATTTGACAGGTTTAAAATAGTGATGCGACATTTAAGAGTTTAAGTTTCAATTACTTGATAAATAATAATCTCATTCAAATTATAATAATAATCTCAATAATAAAAACTTTTTAACAAAAAAAAAACAACCTACTTCAAAATCAACCTAGTTGTCCTATTAATTTCTTGGTGAAATTTGATAGTTTATTTATATTTATTATTATATTGGAAATTTTTTATATTAATTATTATTAATTTTTTTTTTATCATAAATATATTAATTTTTTATGATAACAAAAGCTTTGTAGTCGGCGCTAATCATTGATATAAAATCATGATATTTTTACCATCCCTACTCTTTTTAAAACTTTTTTATTTGTGAATATCCTGCTTTGTGACGCTGTATTAATTTTTAATCTTAACTTGAAAGTAATTTCAAAAGCTCTGCACACATAAACATTCTCAATGTAAAACTGCTATGGAATATGCTATATGCGTTTGGCAACAGCACAAAAAATCTGAATATATTAGCGCCGACTTCGAAGCTTTTATTATCATAAAAAATTAATATATTTATGTTAAAAATAAGGAAATTAATAATAATTAATATAAAAACATTTCCAATATAATAATGAACTAGTAAACCTGTTGCCCGAATTCGAGCAAATCAATAAAAATTAAGTGTAAGAAACATTATAAACGTTTAATATATGATATTCTATTCAAGAAGCTATTATACTCAATAACGATATATTCAGTCTCAATAATGATATAAAAGATCATTATCTGAATGGTTTGACTTGAAACGTATGATCTGACACTAAATTTTTTAATGTAACTGTCAAAATACGAAGACGAAATTACACTTATATTACTACTGAGACAAACATAATTACATCGCAGCTAACTCTTCCAGCTATAAAACAACTAATTAAAAAAAAAAAACGCAGTAAAAAATAGATTTAAGACTTAATACTAAGATATATTTCAGAAATTAATAAAAAATACTTACAGAACACCTACAACATCAATTTATAACACATTTAGATGAAAAAAACGCCAAAAAACCCAAAAAAATTTTTTTTTTGAAAACCGTTGAAATTTGACTGAGTTGTTTGCTCGGAAAGTGGAATTTTTGATTTTGGAACTGCATTTTTCGGACAATTGACATTTGAGGAATGCATAAAAGATAATTTTGGTTAAAAATTTTTAGTTTTGAAAAAAATTCAAATTCGATCAATTCATAAGCTCTTCTCAAACTAAATTTCAAATCGATAAAATAACGGATTTTTGTACAAAAATTGTATTTCTGTTTTAAAAGGTTGGGAACCCCCTGAAGTGAAATCACAATTTTTAAAAGTGGTTTGCATATATACAGCCTAAACCTGATTTAATGACATCTAAATCGATAGAATCGGTTCATTGGTCTGGGAGGAGTTGAAGTCACAAAAAAACCTTAGCCTATTAATTATATAGATATAAATAAATTATCAAATTTGACCAAGAAATTTATAGGAAAAGTAATTTAAAATTATTTTTTACTTTGTAGTGATTTTGAAGTAGGTTTTTTTTTTTGTTAAAAAGTTTTTATTTCTTCCTTTTTAGATGAAATGATAAATTTTAGAAAAAGTGCATAAATTAATTAAACACAATTATTTATGCTCATAATATAGAAAATGTTTTTGTGTCGTTTCTTATTCTGTACTCTTTTGGATTTTTTTGTTATTATATTTGTAGGAATTCATATTATGTTAAATTATTCTTAAAGAAAATTTCAAATATGAAAATTTTTTCTTAAAAATTTCGTTTTATTAATTTCTGGTTGGTTGGTTGTTTTAAATTTTCAACGTCTTTTTTGGGATCCCACTTACTTTAATAATCATTCCTTTTAATAATTCAACATGGCCATGTACCAAATTTCAGTTCCCTTGTAACAGTATGTACCGATATACAATAGTTTCCTTAACCCTTTGACTCCTAGTGGTTTCGCAGTAAACCACACCCTATTTATAATCCCTCCCACTTTTTTAATGATTCTACCTACAATATTAACTGAGATACAGTGTTTTTCTATTAGTGACACGCCTCTTTGTTGAATCTAGCCTACTTTCTTGATCGTATTTTGTTATAATTCTTCCTACTCTTGTATAATTTTCAGTACCCCAGTGTCAATATTGACTGAGATATAGTGTTTTTCTAATAGTGACACGCCTATTTGTAGAATTTCGCCCACTTTTTCATAGTGTTATCAATAATTGTACCCATTCTTACAATGAATTTTATCACCCCTGTGTCAATATTATACAGTTTTTTCAAACACTGCCACACCCCTAAGTCGAATAACACCCAATTCCTCGGTAGTTATTTGCAATAACTGTTTCTACCTTTGTACTTCATTTCAGTACCCTAGTGTCAATAGTATTCGATATAGTGTTTTCAAAACTTGCCACACCGCTCTGTCGAATGAAGCCCACTTTATTGATAGTAACACTGCTTTACAAATAACGAAAAGTTGTTTGTACTTTGAATGCCACTATCCTTTTCTCATGTAAAATCGGTCGCTAATTCGGAAAAAAAATTTTTTTTTTTTCTGTCACTCCGTTTTCGAGATATTGCCCACTGTAGGGTTTTCAATGAAAAAAAAAGTTGGTTCCACTTAATTGCATATATCTCCAGAACAAACAACAGTAATCAAACAAATGATATATCAAATAAAAGCTAATAAAATTTCTAACAAACAATGCAAACATCATTTTTTGGTCGAGCTGTTAGTTTTGGCGGAATTAATTCAAATATCGGGGATTTTTTTTATTTTTCAGAAAAATTTCCAAAAAAAAAGACAAAATAGTTGCAAATTTTGTTAAGAAAGCAAAATATTTTGTTACTTTTGATATTTTTTACTTAGAGCCTTTATTTTTCCAAAAAAAATAAGCTATTGTTGAAGAAAATCTATTGAGAAATGAAAAAGTTGTGTTCAATGGAACGAAAGCACCCAAGTTATGTTTTTTTTACAAATTTTTTTGTCATATAAATAAATTGGGTTATTTTACTATAATTTTTTATTTTTCATTTTTATTGTTCATAGGAATCAAGTCAAGGGTTTGGTAGGCTCACGACTGAAAATGGAACCGTCGAAACCGTCACAGCAAAACGTCTGATTTCGACACTTAAGCCTAGTACTATGCTCGATTGCGTGAAATTTCACTGGCAACAGCCATTAATTGTTGCGTGAAAATTTTGACAGATATTTTGTTGCGAACGAACAGCTGATGTTCAGCTTACAAATTTCGACAAGATGTAAATAAACAGCCACACTTTATTAGAGGAAAAGCAGAAAATCATTTAAGTTCTTTAATTGTTATATTTGTGATTATATAAATACAAAAGAAATATTTATACAAGTATGCATGTCCTTTGTTGTAGAGCAGAACAACTCATTAGTTTATGGCAGTCTGCAAGCTGCGAAGTTTTGCGACCGCCAATACCGCGGAAAGGTCCATCCGTATTTACAATTTCAAACAACTGCAATAATTAATTGCAAAACTTTAGAAATAGTGCAAAATATAATTTCATTTATAAACATTGTCCTTTTGCTTGCACTTTTTTCTTAAATGACATGGCAATTTTTACTTTTCACGGCAAAATAAATGGTCGGTTCAATTAAATTGCCGTGAAAACAATGTTGATAGATGCATGTTGCGGAATTTAGTACTAGATTTTCACCAGTGAAGCATAGTACAGCTTTGACGAAAAAGTTGTGAAATGTTCACGGTTGCTTCACAGCTGTCATTTTTTGTATGGAGTTTTGAGTGGAATTTCACGTGAAGCCGAACATAGTACTATGCTTTAAGAGATGCATAAAAGCAAAAACATTCATGCATTATACTAAAAAACGTGGCAAACAAACGGACGCATAATTTGTAACGAAAGGAAAAAATAAAAAATAAGATATACTTCAAAATAAAATGAGTAAAAGACTGCGAAAATTCCAGTGTAAAAACGACCCAGATATTTTCTGCTACGTGTGCGGTGAACTTACTTTCGAAAAGAAACCAGTCAATTTTACGAATTTATTGCAAATGTCATATCTTCATTATTTTGATATTGCGGCTAAGAACATTGGTAAATCATGGACGCCAAGTATTTTGTGTCAGTCGTGCAAATTAATATTGTCTGAATGGAGCTCGGGTAAAAAACGATACATGAAATTCGATGCTCCGATGATCTGGAGACAACCGTTTTGCCACCTAAACGATTGCTATTTTTGTCTGGCCAAAGTGACTGGTGTTGGAAAACACAAACGAGTGATATACGCCACTGTCCCGAATGTTTCATTGCCAGTATCTCATTCTGACGATGTTATATATCCTACTCGTCCCGATGCAACACGTGAAAACAATCGAAAATCCGTAGATTCAGTGGAGTCGGAAGGAACCACAGGTGGTAGTACTATTACAACTGAAAACACAACTCACCTTTTATCGCAAGCGCAGCTGAATGATTGGATAAGAGATTTGGAACTGTCAAAGGAAAAATCGGAATTGCATGGTTCTCGTTTGCAACAATTCAACTTTTTGAGGCCCGATGTTAAGGTGACATACTACAGAAATCGTGAAAAACCGTTTGCTATACACTTTACTAAGAATGACAATATCTGCTATTGCGTAGACATTCCTAGCTTATTTAATACCTTCGGTCAGCCGTACATTCCCAAAGAGTGGCGTTTGTTTATTGATGGCAGCAAAGTGAGCTTGAAGGCGGTATTACTTCCCTGCAGATAAATGGACCAGATTTAGAATAGTTCTAAGCTAGTTCCAAAAGGGGCAGTACTGGTCCCACTTCAATACCCTTTTACATTGAACAAACTGACGCTTTTTACGGGTTGATGTCATAGGAAAAGACAATTGTCCCCATAAACATCCCTTTTTCCCTATATCTGCGCTAGTTCCATAATGAATAGTTCTAAACTGGCCCGTTTTGATACAGTCCAGAAGTGGTCACTTTTAAGCCCTATTATAAGCCTTATTTCGAATACGGGTTCGTACAATAGAACTAATTAAATCATTTTAAATAGTTTTACCCGATATTTTACCACTTAATCATTTTCATCGTAAAGCCTAGTACTATGCTCGATTGCGTGAAATTCCACTGGCAACAGCCATTTATTTGTTGCGTGAAAATTTTGACAGATATTTTGTTGCGAACGAACAGCTGATGATCAGCTTACAAATTTCGACAAAATGTAAATAAACAGCCACAATTTATTAGAGGAAAAGCAGAAAATCTTTAATTTTCATATTTATGATTATATAAATGCAAAATAAATCTTTATACAAGTATGCATGTCCTTTGTTGTGGAGCAGAACAAGTCATTAGTTTATGGCAGTCTGCAAGCTGCAAAGTTTTGCGACCGCCAACACCGCGAAAAGGTGCACCCGTGTTTACAATTTCCAACAACTGCAGTTATTAATTGCAAAACTTTAGAAATAGTACAAAAATATAATTTCAATAAGAAACATTGCTGTTTTTCTTAACTGAAATGGCAACTGTCTTTTTTCACGGCAAAATAAATGGTCGGTTCAATTAAATTGCGGTGAAAAAAATGTTGCTAGATGCATGTTGCGGAATATAGTACTAGATTTTCCGCAGCGAAGCATAGTACAGCTTTGATGAAAAAGTTGTGAAATGTTCACGCTTGTTTCACAGCTGTCATTTTTTGTATGGAGATTTGAGTGGAATTTCACGTGAAGCCGAACATAGTACTATGCTTAAATGTTTGCAAAAGTAATAAGAAGTGTGGAATCTAAATGAAAAAACGAGCCACAACACGTTTTGAACGTTTATGTTTTTTATTTTGTTTGGGCCTGCTGACAAGAAAAACAAAGAATGTAAAAATAAATCCAAACTGTCCTATGCTGAGCGTCTTTCGTACTAGTTCGCAACTAACTCCAAATTCACTAGAAATAAACTAGTTGGTTTTTCGAATTGTCTCAAAAATAACTGCTGGGTTCATAAAGGAAACAAAAAGCCATCGATTCCGATCGCACATGCAGTCAACTCATAGGAAACGTACGAAAAAATGGCGAAGCTATTGACATGTATTAAATATGAACAACACGACTGAAAATATGTTCTGATCTCATAGTCGTTGGTATGCTTTGTTGTTTACAGAGTGGCTACACAAAGTACTGCTGTTTTCTATGCAAGTGGGATAGTCGAGCACGTGAACACCACTATTACAAAAAGGACTGGCCAGAAAGAATTGAGTCGAAAGTTGGAGAGAGCAACGTCAAAAACGTTCCACTCGTCAAAAAGGAAAACATTATTCTCCCACCGTTGCACATCAAACTTGGACTTATGGAAAACACTGTCAAGGCGTTAGACAAAGAAAGCGAAGAATCTCGGTGACGAGAGCGACGAACATGGGGAAAGATTCCACCAACAGATAAAAGTAATTGAGAATCGGTATCAAGGATTTTGGGACAAAAGAATGATGGGCGACTATTGTTGGTTTCTCATCAGAGAAACCGATTCCGAGTTAAATAAACGACAAAACAAGAATTCTAATCATTTTTAATTTCTGAATGATAAATAAAAATCATTTACAATGTAAATAACAATATAAATGATTTAAGGGACCAAAAAAATTATTAATAATAATTATATACAATTTAAATAATGTACAACAATAGCTTATTTTTTTGGAAAAATAAAGGCTTTTAGTAAAAAATATCAAAAGTAACAAAATATTTTGATTTCTTAACGAAATTTGCAACTATTTTGTCTTTTTTTGGAAATTTTTCTGAAAAATAAAAAAAATCCCTGAAATTTGAATTTATTCCGCCAAAACTAACAACTCGACCAAAAAATTATGTTTGCATTGTTTGTAAGAAATTTTATAAGCTTTTATTTGATATATCATTTGTTTGATTACTGTTGTTTGTTCTGGAGATATATGCAATTAAGTGGAACCAACTTTTTTTTTCGTTGAAAACCCTACAGTGGGCAATATCTCGAAAACGGAGTGACAGAAAAAAAAAAAAAGTTTTTTTTCGGAATAAGCGACCGATTTTATATGAGAAAAGAATAGTGGCATTCAAAGTACATATTGGCTGTAAACCAGTGTAATTTAACTTTTTGGTGCATTTTTCATTTTGCAAAGAATTACTTGACATACTGTATATTTTTAGGCAAAATTACACAAAACAATTTTTTCAATTGATTTAATAACATTTAAATCGACTGGAATTTTGTTTAAAAAACATCAAAAAATCATTGGGGGCTTACTGACACATCTTTAAAAACAAAAATGGGACTTTAAACAGCATCGAAACTGCCGTTTAAACAAGAAAAAAGTTGGTAAAAAAAAAAATGGCGTCGTTTTTTTCGAAAATGGCCAATTTTTGGTGCCAAAATCGGTGAAAAACTCAAAAGCTATATAACTGATCTCTCTGTTCGTAGTTCCATGCATTAACAAGTATAAAACAATATATTAAAATTTCACTACGATCGGTCGAGTAGTTTTTATTTAAGTAGTTTTTATCATCACGCCCGCAATGATTTTTTAATGTTTTTTTTTAAAAAACTCCAGTAGCCACATACAGTGTACCACTAAAGTCTTCGTACAGTAGCTATTTCATATTTTACTGATAAAAAACACTTATGTTTAGTAGGAATTTTAAAAATGTTCTATTGTATAATTGTTTACTAAACGCTTTTTTCAATGCAGGAACATCAACTAGATCAATTTATTTATGCATTCAAAAGTTATTAAATTAAAAAAGGAAAAACCGCTTCAATTGCCTCCAATAAAGTCTTCGTACTTTTAAGCTTTCATTTGCGCTTTGGCCTTTTTTGCTGCAATCGTTCTTGGCTGATAACAGTTTTTTGCAAAAGTAAACAAACGAAACAAGTGCCACGCATTCTTAACAAGGCAAGTGCATATATTCAAAGTTATTTGTGTAAAATATATATTAAAATGCCCGGTAAATACTTGTCGGTTGAAGAGCGTACGCTTTTATTGAATTTGCACGTGAAAAAACAAAAATACTACGCGGAAATAGCCAAACTTGTATCTCGTAGCCGTTCTTGTATCCAGTCTATGATCGGGCGCTTTAAATATGAAGGCCGCATAGAGAACAAGCGAAAATCGGGAATGTCCTCTATCCTCACACATAAAGATCGGATGCAAATCAAACGGATGATTGCCGCGGATCAGTTCATAAGTGCACAAAAAATTAGCGCATAGCTCCTTCAATCCAATAAAAAATAAGTTTGTCCCGAAACTGTACGAAAAGCCGTCAAAGATGACGGGTTCAAGTGTCATACACCTCGCAGAAAGCCACTGGTTAATGCAGTAAATCACAAAAAGCGTTTGGACTTCGCTCGCAAGTATCAAAACGTTTCGCTTGTGTTCTGGCGCAGTGTTATATTGTCTGATGAGTCCAAATATAATATTTTTGGGTCTGCTGGAAGACTAAGAGTGTGGCGAAAACAAGGAGAAGCTTATAACACAAAACATACGATCAAAACTGTTAAATACGGCGGTGGCGGCGTAATGGTATGGGGCTGTATGGTAGACCGGATCATTCTTATATGGATACAAAAAATGTCAACCGGTCGGGGTCTCAAAAGTTAGAGGAATTCATTAAGATGATTTCTGCATACTTTTTTTTTAAATCGGAGAAAAACCGCCGAAGCAATTTTGATTCTCCTGAAGGTCCTTTTTGGTAAAAAAAACATGTTTTTTGCTTATAACTTTTTATTTTGCACAGAACGCATACCCAAATCTTCTTAAATGTTAAATTTCTTACTCATACTAACATTTTGACATAAAAAAATTGTTAAAATTTTGTTTCATTATAACTCTTATTGACCATCAAAAATTTAATTTTTTGCTATTTTTAAAAAGGCATTTTTTTAAAACCCCTGCAAAAGACACATTTTTTATTAGATTTACGTGAAACTGTTATTGTTGGAAAGGTATTAAGTTCTTCTTTCGTTCTGTGTATCGTTTTAATCAAAGCTATGTGATTAAAAAAAAATTTATCGAAAACTAGACGATAAAGCAGTGAACAAATTAAATTAATTGTTTGTATGAATAAGAAATGCTTCATTTTATCAGATTTCTAAAGTCGCGATTTCTAACATTCTGTCAGTTTTCGCACACAGTTTTGATTAAAGCGATACACAGAAAGAAAGAAGAACTTAATACCTTTCCAACAATAGCAATTCCACGTAAATCTAATAAAAAATGTGTCTTTTACAGCGGTTTTAAAAAAGTGCCTTTTTAAAAATAGCAAAAAGTTCAATTTTTGATGGTCAATAAGAGTTATAATGAAACAAAATTTCAACAATTTTTTTATGTCAAAATGTTATTATGAGTAAAAAATTTAACATATAAGAAGATTTGGGTATGCGTTCTGTGCAAAATAAAAAGTTGTAAGCAAAATACATGTTGGTTTAACCAAAAGAACCTTCAGGAGAATCAAAAATCCTTCGGCGGTTTTTCTCCGATTTGAAAAAAAAGTATGCAAAAATCATTTTAATGAGTTCCTCTAACTTTTGAGACCCCGACCGGCGGAATCTAAATTTCGATCCGGTCTACTGTATGGCTACCAGCGGCGTTGGAAACTTGGAAGTAGTTGAAGGAATCATGAATCATCGCGCATATATTGATATTTTCAAGAGAAATTTGATGACAAGTGCTGAAACGTTCGGAGTGTCAGAGAAATTTTATTTTCAGCAAGATTATGAACCTAAGCAATTGGCGTACAATACTCCACATTTGCTCAAAACACCGACGCAGAGTCCTGATCTCAATCCCATTGACCATTTGTGGAATCTGCTTGAAAAAAGAATCAGAACTCATCACATTACCTCGAAGGCTCAGCTTAAAGATGTTCTTCAGGAGGAATAGGAAAAAAATCGAGCCATGTTAAGCAAAAAACTTGTGGAATCGATGCCAGACCACCTTAAAGCCGTTATTAAAAATAAGGGCTACCCAACAAAATATTAAAATATATGTTGTGTAATTCTAAGACCTTTTTTAATAATATGCTTTTAAGTGTATGAAGACTTTATTGGAGTCAAATTACTGATTTTATTATACTTTCAGTTAATAACTTTGGATTAATTAATAAAATTTATTAAATATTGTTGCTGTTTTGAAGAGAAGTGTTAAATAAACACAAATGAATTAAAAATTTTCAAAACCCTTGCTACATATTACTGTTTTTTATCAGTAAAATTTTAAATAGCTGATGTACGAAGGCTTTAGTGGTACACTGTATGTGATTAAAAAACCCAAAAAATTGTTTGTCTTACTTTTTTTACGTAAATATACATGTATAATTTTTCAAAATGATATATTATTTTTTTATGCAACTTATTTCACGCATTTCAAAACATTAAAAGAAGTAATAATCTACTGATTAATAGAAGCAAAACTATTAGTACAATTGTAAGTTTATGTAAAGACATATGGAAGCTTTTTTAAAATACATAATTATAATTCTGTGTCGACAACAAATAGCAACTGAACTCATTTTCAAAATTTCAAAAGAGCATTTTTAAAATTAGGATCGCTGCCTTGTATAAGGGTAACCTGACTTTTGCTGTTTAGATTTGATGGCCTCAACCATTTAATTTTCAAGGTACAACCATTAAAATTTGCGTACTAGTGTATTTCGTTGCGAAAAAACGCAATGAAAATAACAACCTCACTTTGTCCTAACTCGACTTTAGCGGTTATTCCTTGTCGACACAGAATTAATAATAAATTTTCTTAAGTGTTAACCATGCACTTTCGCTTTTGGAATATATTTTCGGAGTTAACCTCTTCCCCTCAACTCTCTTATCTGCTGTCTTGTACCAAACAATTAGATCGATAAATGAGATCTATACAAAATTTAAGAAATTTTCAAAAATGAACTTAAACGCTTTTGATTCTTATCGATCCATATGTGTATGCTTATATCTGAATTTGTATTATGGTCAAAAGCAAATCCTTGAGCTTGCTTTAAGCCACAATATATATTAACCGATTGTGTAGGTAACTGAAATGTTTGGTCTGGATTAATTTTTATTTTACTTGTTGGATTTTGTTGGATTCTGAGAAGGCATATTGCGTTAAAATGTGTCGCATCTTTTCAAACTTATGCATAGAAGCTTGTGCTGCTGTAGTTTATTCCTGTCCCCATCCTTTATTGCGGCCTCCTTTGATATCCAATAGCTGCACGCGCCCAATTTACATTTATGTCTACTGATATTCGAGAAGGAAACTCTTGTGCCGCAAACGGTCCACTAACGAAGAAACGAACGACACACCGACTTGAACGCGACTTTGTGTTTTGGTAGCATTGCGGCTGCCAATATATTGTAATTTTTTTTCAGAAATAAGGGAGAAACTGTCAATGTGTCTAAATAAAATCTGTTAACTTATAAATCGATTCTTATGCTCTCCTGTGGGTTGCTCTACCTTTCGTTGACTCAGAAAGTTGCGGATAGTTTAGTTTAAATTCCTTCGTATGCCGCCGGTTCGATACCCATGACCATGTTTATGTAGACTCACGTGGCCTTAACTTTAATGGCGGTAATCATTGGCTGCTGCATTTCGATATACAGCATATTGCATGCATGCGGATATACAAACGAGTATGTATATTTGTATGTATCTGACTATTTGCGATTGGGTCCTAAAATAGATTTGAAAAAAAAAAACACATTTAAGCAAATAAGCATATTTTTATTTATTGCTGTGTGTTTTTTTATGAAGCATGCTGGCTGTATGCTTCCACCGATATTGTTAATAGCGCCTTTGTAGTTCGTTTAAAAATTCGTTATGCAACATATTTTGCTGCCGTTTAATTTCCACTTTTATTCTTACTAAACTGTTCCCAACTAATGTTTGGGTTCAAATTCTATATCGATATGTCTAAATATTGTTGTTAAATATTAATGTTTTTCTTTTCAATTCACAGCCAAGAACACTCACGTTCTACAGAAAACGAAAATAATTACAACATAGATTTGCCGGAATACTCATTACCAAGTGAAGGGCGGTTACATCAAGAACGACTCGGTCTATTTCCAAATACAAGAGAAGGCAGTGAACATTCCTTATCAGAGCTATATACCTTAGCTATGCATAATTCCAATTACGAAGCTGATAGTCATAATAATGGGCATATACATGGCCATGGGCAAAACGGAATGACTTCGAGGCAGTTATTTTCATCGCATCCGTCAATCATTAACTCAAACTTTCCACTTCTTACAAATAGTTCATCACTTTTAAATAAATTTTTGTCTCACTCAAACATAATGCCAGGGTCAATGACGCCCGAAATTGATGAATGCTCTGCGGCGATGGACTCACCAATTTGGAGTTATGACAATAAAGGCGATATGTGTCCCACCAGCTGTACATTTCTCGATAGACATATGATAGGTGGCGATGTGAAGTATAGATCAAATACACACCCTTCAAAATGTGCCAAAGAAACAAGAATCCGACGACCAATGAATGCGTTCATGGTTTGGGCAAAAATAGAACGGAAGAAGCTTGCCGACGAAAATCCAGATCTACATAATGCCGATCTTAGCAAAATGTTGGGTAAGTTAAATGAAAAGTATTTCATAGTTTTAAGGAAGTAAATCGAGAAAAAACTTAAAAAAAATTAACAAAAACCTATGGTAGTTTACCTAAGAGCTTGATCCGTTTTGAGCCTATACAGTGATTGGATAAGACAACAAAGTTTAATCTGTTAATTAATCGAATTTTATATTCATGGTATATTTCGTCTCACAAAAATATTCTTCAACATTTGCAATTGTAATTATAAAAAAAAATCAATTGAAATTCAGAAGAAATCAATTTATGTTCAGAAAGGATCAATTAAAATTTTAAAAAAAACATAAAGATGATTCATGCTACTTCGTAAGTTTTCATATCATTTTAACTTAATTTACAGGATCGTAAATTGTATTCTTCATATTTGAAATTGCCATGAACGAACTTTTAGAATTAACGTTTTTTTTTTTTGTGTAAACAATTGATCACATTCTGTACGATTGAGCTCTAGGTAGCGATGTAGAATTTATTATGAACTATGTAGCTCGTATTTCAGTTCAATTTCTTTCCAAACGATAAAAATTTAGCAAAAAAATGGTTCAATTTATTCCAAAAATCTTAAACGATAAATTTTTAAACTGAAATAAAACTTCCCATTTTGAAATCTTGTCTTGGGTTTTTTTAACTTTAAAATTTAAAATGATATTGTATGGTAATATTAATGTCCACTTTTAAGCTTAAAACTTTAAATCTGCTATTGTTTCATGCAGCTGGTAAGCGATTGTTCTTCTCCGGACACTCCGTTTAGTATGCATTTTTCAGAAACCATGCTAAGTGGTGCTTTGGGATAAATGTTACTTGACACTGCAGAATGGGTTATGTGTGATGGATAGCTTACAGAGTAGCAAACCTTCCCTTAAAAATAAAGCTTAATGATGCGTACAATTAGAATAACTCTTTACAGAGTAACCACCATTATAAGAATACCAGAAATGTCTCCCGACTGCCATTGAGTCAATGGCTTGACATGGATTTGTAGGCACAAACAAGTTTCTTATCACATACCTTGGGCCCGAGAGGAAACACTGCACGTTTTGGGTGATGAGCTATAAAAGGATAGCAAGCCAATCATTACTCCGTGGAGCAATCTAGTTCTTCGGTACTACAGGTAACCCCGGAACCTCATCTATTTAGGTAACAATAGTTACCACAAATTAGTGCTTCAAAGAGCTGCTACTGCTTCTGGGACAGCAGCCTAACCTGAGAGAGGAGCTGTTCGTTCGTAGAAAAGGGTGGAGTTGTCGAAGACACAACAAATTTAGATATTAAAGGGTGATTTTTTAAGAGCTTGATAACTTTTTTTTAAAAAAAACGCATAAAATTTGCAAAATCTCATCGGTTCTTTATTTGAAACGTTAGATTGGTCCATGACATTTACTTTTTGAAGATAATTTCATTTAAATGTTGACCGCGGCTGCGTCTTAGGTGGTCCATTCGGAAAGTCCAATTTTGGGCAACTTTTTCGAGCATTTCGGCCGGAATAGCCCGAATTTCTTCGGAAATGTTGTCTTCCAAAGCTGGAATAGTTGCTGGCTTATTTCTGTAGACTTTAGACTTGACGTAGCCCCACAAAAAATAGTCTAAAGGCGTCAAATCGCATGATCTTGGTGGCCAACTTACCGGTCCATTTCTTGAGATTAATTGTTCTCCTAAGTTTTCCCTCAAAATGGCCATAGAATCGCGAGCTGTGTGGCATGTAGCGCCATCTTGTTGAAACCACATGTCAACCAAGTTCAGTTCTTCCATTTTTGGCAACAAAAAGTTTGTTAGCATCGAACGATAGCGATCGCCATTCACCGTAACGTTGCGTCCAACAGCATCTTTGAAAAAATACGGTCCAATGATTCCACCAGCGTACAAACCACACCAAACAGTGCATTTTTCGGGATGCATGGCCAGTTCTTGAACGGCTTCTGATTGCTCTTCACGCCAAATGCGGCAATTTTGCTTATTTACGTAGCCATTCAACCAGAAATGAGCCTCATCGCTGAACAAAATTTGTCGATAAAAAGCGCGAAACACATTTCGAACCGAACACTGATTTTGGTAATAAAATTCAATGATTTGCAAGCGTTGCTCGTTAGTAAGTCTATTCATGATGAAATGTCAAAGCATACTGAGCATCTTTCTCTTTGACACCATGTCTGAAATCCCACGTGATCTGCCAAATACTAATGCATGAAAATCATAACCTCAAAAAAATCACCCTTTACATGGCAATGCACAGTAGGACGGATCATTCTTGTATGGATAAAAAGATTGTCAGTCGGTCGTGGTCTCAAAAGTTAGAGGAACTCATTCAAATGGTTTCTGCATACTTTTTTTTCAAATCGGATAAAATCCGCCGAAGCAATTTTGATTCTCCTGCCGGTCCTTTTTGGTAAAAAAAAATTTTTTCCATTTCTGGAAAAACAACTAAATTTTTTTTTATATCAACTGATGGAAAAAAGCTGAATGCTTACTTTTTTGTGTATTTATAATGTAATTTAACGAAATTTTTCAATATTTTGTTAACATTAATAAAAAGCTACTATTTTTTGACCACACAAATTTGCATCAATTCTCAATAAAAGTGAATTTACAAAAACAACAAAAATTTCTTCTTAACAAGATCACCAGAGGTCACCAGATTGTACACTCACTATATAACGGTAAAAAACAGGTTAGAAAAAAGGCTTGTTTACAAAATAATGTACTTGATCACTTTTCATATTTGGCACTACTATTATTTTAACCGCAACTGTATATTTCTCAAATAGAGACTCGATGAATGTAAAAAAAATTTAATTTTTTTGACGCCCATTTTTTCCTAAGAGTCGTATTGGAGCTTAGTTAGTTACCAAAGTAAATTTCACGTCATTATCTAAACATTTAGAATTAACTTCCGCTAGATCATTCAAATTACACTCTGTGCAACGGAATCTGCATTAAAAACTGTTAACAAAGTTGCCATGAAATTTATAACTTTTTCGAATCCTTTATTGATGAAACGCCATCTGAAAAATTGCTATTTGCGAAATCCTAGAGATTTTCCCCGGTGAGAACAAGTTTTATCACAAACGACAAGTGTGCCACACCCTTGACTTCGGTTAAGTAGCGGGAGATGGGATTAAACGGCAATATTCAGCATTCGTACTTTGGGACAACTCAGCCTTCTCGAAAACTTTTTTTAAGTGGATGCTCAGAATGCTCTGTAAGTCGAAATAATGGAGTTTTAAAACCAATAATTAAATGAAAGAGTCGGTTTTTACTTACTTACTTAAATAATTTTTCCGCTGGAAAATCGTCGTTCATTCTCACGACATGACCTAGCCAGCTAACCCGCTCAATTTTAATACGCTTGATTACATTGATGTCGGCATAAAGCTCATACAGCTCGTGGTTCCATCGTATTCGGTATTCGCCATTGACGCATATTGGACCATAGATCTTGTGAAGGATTTTTCTCTCGAACGGCCCAAAGTCCTTTCATCTGTGCCGCTCAACGTCCAGGTTTGTGACGCATAAAGTAGAACGGGCATGATTATTTACTTATAGAGCGTCAGTTTTGTTCGTCGAGAGAGAGTTCTGCTTCGAAATTGCCTACTGAGCCCGAAGTAACACCTGTTGGCAAGAGTTTTCCTTCGTTTAATCTCAATACTAGATCCCAGGTAAATGATGTCCTTCACAACCTCAAAGGAGGTTTTGTCAACCGTGATGTGGTTTCAAAGACGTTGGGACTGTTTGTTTGTTGACATACATAAGATACTTTGTTTTATCTGCGTTCACTGCAAGACACATTCGACTCGACTCTTTTTCTAAAAAAAAAAAAAAAATTGGCCATTTTAGCCCTTGAAGGGGCTTTGACCGAGCTTCTTATGATCAAATGTGTTGTGTGTGTTATTAAATGTTTGCACACAATTGACCGAGAACTGGACCTACATGTTTTGTGCCGACTCCGAACGGTTAAAGTTCATATTCTCAAGAAGCTTTACATGGCATTATTTACTCTCTGGGGTTTGTCATTGTCTGCAGAGAGGTGGTGACCGATCAGAAAAATTTTTGATTGAAAAAACTTTTCGCCGCGACTGGGGATCGAACTCGGGCTCCGAGCATGCTTAGCGACACACTTAACCTGCATGCCACGGTCACCACCATTTCTAGTCTGGTCATCATTTTCACTCTTTTTCTAGTCTGGATAATACTGTACTGACTTCACGCGTACTATGACCAATAATCTCAATACCATCAGCATACGCCAGCAGCATAAAACTTAGGCCGGCGAAAATTTTTTACATTAAAAAAATTTTTCTGATTTCTGAATTTCTCTGTCACCACCTCTCTGCAGACAATGGCAAACCCCAGAGAGTAAATAATGCCATTTAAAGCTTCTTGACAACATGAACTTTTGCCGTTCAGAGTCGGCATTGAATGTTGTCATTTTTTGGGATTGTATTTTATGACTGTGTTGGTTAATATCACTATTAACGTTGTTTTTTTTTTATTTTTTTTACTTTTGCTATTAATTCTAAAAAATTACAGTTCAAGCTTTAAGGATACTACCAAGCTTGTATCAGAAATATTGTTTTCTTTTTATAAATAAAAGTAGAAAGTGTTAATATTATAAAATATGCAGCCGTACGAACTGATTGTTGTCCGGGTAGTATATTCACAATGTATTTTTACTCTTCCATTACCTTAGAAATTTAAACATGTACTCCGGAATATTTGTTTATTTATCTTTTTTATTGTAGAATGTATATAAAGTTCTTTTTATATTAAAACATTTAAATAACATTAAAATAAACATTAAGTACTTACTTACATTTACAGGTAAAAAATGGCGGTCACTTACACCTCAGGACCGGCGTCCCTACGTCGAAGAAGCTGAACGACTCAGAGTAATTCACATGACCGAGCACCCAAATTACAAATATCGTCCTCGAAGAAGAAAACAGTCAAAATTACGAAACATGCAAGGAAATCTAAAAGAACAGCCAGCAAACCTGACATCTACAAAGTCCAGAGAAAAGTCCGAGTCCCCACGAGTAAACAGTTCAGCATTAACAGCAGTAGAACGAGAGTCCAACAAAATTTTATCAAAATATTATGTTCAGAAGCAAAAGATCAACTGTGCTTCGGACTCTACTGATCGAGTTACAAATCAAGATACGGTTGACCACGTAGATTGCTTTAGCACGCAAACTCAATATGAAATGGAAACACAAAGTCTCAAGTCCAGTTTTGATACTATTGTTCAGGGCAAAGAAAAGCTTAAAAGCAATTCATCACCTAAAACTAGCAATAAGAAAAAATATCTTAAGAATTCAGTATCTCATAATGAGTTGGGGCTCAATACAATGTCACCAGAAACAGAAAGTAAACCTCAACATTCTCCATATCAAACGCACCCTTTAGTTTCAACATCGACAGCAGTTGTTTCCGGTCGTGGTATGTATGTCACGTGCAATAATAGAGGCATTCTCGATCACGGACACTCTGTGAAGGGAACATTCTATCCTCCAATGTCAACATCCTCAGAGGACGTACAGAGAATAAAAACATCTCCCGCAGTTGATGTTCTTTCCCTCACCATCAACTCAAATGTGCTTTGCACAACTCAGGCGTCGTTATTTGACATGCCGTACCTTTCTCTGCAACAACCCTCACGACCTCTGACAGATATGTTTACACAAAACAGAGCGTCAGACCACTCAGAATATATACCAGTTTCAAATGCTTACAACCAAAGTATTCACGAAAAGGACTATGTCCGCTACTCTTCTGCTAATATTCACTTCCCGTCACATTTGTGCTCAGATACACAAGATTCTCATTTAAAATCAAATGAATATATTAAATATTCCAAGTATCCCGACACAAATCACAACTACAGCGAATATGATGCATTTAATAACTCTGCTTCGGGGTTAGCCGCCAGTAGCAACTTTTACTCACAAGGCCCTTACGCATTGTCGACTACTTCATGCCCTTCGTCACCGTTGTCTGTGCCGTTCCCATTGACTTTACCGCACCAACACTCACCTACAGCTCTTGCGCATCACAACCAGTCACAACAAAGCAACTACTTGCGATATCAACACCAGAGCGACGATAGCCTGAACAGTGCTGGCATGTCACCGAGCTTTTTTATTGGCGCGACGGGTACAAACGATTCTTCCGATCACGATCCAATCAACCCGAATCATACACAGCATGCAGATGAAGTCTTGTCTTCACAACAACAACAACAGCAGCAGCAACAACAGCAGCAGCATCATCAACAGGCTACAATCGTATATCCCACAATGGTCGGAAATGGTGCAACCGATCGAAATAATGACGTACGCAGAGATGACGAAATCAGCAACATTTTGGCTGGAGTGAGAAAAACCTGCTTCAGTAATTAAGTATTTTCTTAAGTATATTAAATAAAATAGTTGAAAGGAAATAAATAAACATATATGCATTATAATAACAGGTAAAATAAATATATTGTTTGTATTTAAGTAGACTGATCTAGCCCTCGAAAATTTGATGTATTTTTTTGATTTGCTTTAAAGGTTGAACAACGAAAAAGTGATGCTCAATGAAACCCTCTCAAAAAAAAGCGTTCTGTGCGGTAAAATGGATTTTCTCATATATATCTCTGAAAAATAAAAATTAAGTTTTAAAAATGTTTTTTTACACGTTATTAAGCGTAAAAATACGAAGTTTTTGAAATAAAACGGTGATTATGATGGTCCCAGTGAAAAACACTGTGTTGTAAATAACAATTCAAAATACAGATAATTCGGCTGAATAGTTTGTTTTTTTATCAACAACACCATGCCGAACAAAGTAGTTAGAGATAAACTCAAACTGAGAGCAAAGCTTTGAGTACGAGTATACCACTGTGTGTTCGCTACCTGTTAAAACTCGAATGCACTTTCGAAAAATTAAAAAAAAAAAATTTATTCCATCTTATTTAGTTTTAGATGTTCTTAAGAAAATAAAGTAAGTATTGAATATATAAATTAAAATATTATAATTAAAAACTTATTTTTTATGTGTGTATGTATGCATTTTTTTTTTTTTTTTTTTTGTCAAAGTGAACAAGAGCATTGTTTGTAAGTGTTACATTAAGTGATTTATGATAAGTGGGTTTTAAAACTTTTTAGAATTTTTTTAGTAAGAAATCCAAGTCAACTTTTGTGTAGTAGTTTTTAGTATTTTCGATAAAACTGCAACAAATAAAGTATTCAACCTGTTACAACAGACTTCAAAAACCGAATTTCGAACACATTTATATATGATGATGAAACAATTATTTCTTTTGACGTAATATCACTCTTTCCAAGTATTCCAATTGACCTAGCTTTAAAAATAATTGATAAAAAATGGAAAATTATTGAAAAGTATACGAAAACAAGCAAGAAAAATTTTATGGACATGTTAAAATTCTGCATAAAGGACAATCGATATTTCAAGCTAAAAGACATTATATATGCTCAACAAAAAGGAATGCCAATGGGATCACCAGCATCACCTGTAATAGCTGACATAGTTATGGAAGAACTTTTGGACACAGCAATAGAGACGTTAGAAATAAAACCTAGACTTTTAACCAAATATGTAGATGACCTATTTACGATTGTAAGAACTGACAAAATAAACGAAACATTGGAAGCGTTAAACAAATTCCACAAAAATATAAAATTTACAAAAGAAGAAGAAAAAGACGGAAAGCTACCATACTTGGACACAATCATCATAAGAAGGGAAAACTTCTTAACAATTGACTGGTTTCAAAAACCTATGGCCTCAGGACGTCTAATAAATTTTTACTCAAAACATCCAAAAAGAATAATAATAAACACAGCGAACAACTTCATAAGAAGAGTACTTGACATAAGTAACGATGAATTTCACAAAGCAAACGTAAAGAAAATAAAAACAATTTTGCGCAAGAATGATTTCCCAAAGAAAACAACAGAGGATTTAATTAAGAACTACAAGAAGGGAAAATTTAAAAAACAAAGGAACACAGAAACAAAAATGTACAAATCGATGACATATATCCCAGGTTTTTCAGAACGCTTTTTAAAATCTGACATATACGATAAGCAGAAAATTCAAATTGCGATTAAGACGAACAATACAGTACAACAACTATATAGCAATATGAAGACAAAAATAAACAAACTAGACAAAGCGAATGTGGTATACAAGATAACTTGTAAAGGAGACGGGTCCCACGTATGTGACCAAGCATATGTGGGGACAACAAAAAACAAACTTCGGACAAGGATATCTGCTCACAAATCGGACCAAAAAGCACACTCAAGACCAGTTGAGCAAAAAACAGCATTAGCGGCACACTGCGAGAAACAAAATACACATACACCCGACTTTGACAATGTGAAGATCCTGCAACAAGAGGCCAATTATTATAGAAGGTACACACTGGAAATGCTACATATTATAAATGTACCTCCAGAGAAAAGACTTAACTTTAAAACAGACACGGACAAATGCGCTCACATATACAGACGATGTGTGGAAAACCAAAGGAAAACCGACGACGAGAGGAGATAATCTGTTTTAGTCTACAGTGTTTAAATGTTTGGATTAGTCATGTTTATATTCTATGTTCTAATTGTTTGTAAAAGTGTTTAAAATTTTGTATCTTAATGTAAACTAAAATAATATTTTTTAAATGTAAGTCTAAAATTGTTAAAGTGTTGTGAATATTTTTGTTAATATTATTGTATGTATTCCAGTAACCCTGAAGATGACTTCCGATGGAAGTCGAAATATTGGTTGAAATATAAAAATCAAAATTAGTTTATAATAAAAACTGATATTTTTATATAAAAACAAAACGGACCTAAAGCCTGAACAACGTACAAAAAACCACAATAAATATTAATACTTCCAAAATAATAAATAAAAATACTTTGGAAGTTATGGAATCATAACTGGGGACATATTTTCAAAAGTTTAAAACATCGAAAATTGTTCTAAAACAAAAATTCGAACCAACCTGGAAATGCTTTCATGATTTTTATTATCTAGAAACAATACTAAATCAAACTAGCAATGCCATTTTCGCCGCACAAAATTTTTCCCCAAATTGTTCACAAGTTTTATAGGCCCATCGCTAAGCTTTGGGTCTGTTCGGAAATGCATCACGATTTGCAGTATGCGCAGCAAAAATTATTTTGATGCAAATTATGAGTGAGGCCTGATACGAAAATGACGTTTTTCGACATTTCTGAACGTTCTGCTTGTACTGCAAAAGCATTTTGCGCATTTTGTTGCATTTCCGAATACACCCTTTCATAGATTCCAAAACTTTTTGAGCGAATTGTGTACGATCGTGTTAAAATTCATTATGGTTTGAATATATGAAATATATATATGCTCGTCAGCATGATTTTGTTAATGAAAGATTCACTGTGTCTTATCTTCTCGATTTTACAACATTCTGCTTAAATTCAATGAAATCTTGTAACCAGGTCGACTGTATTTACACTGACTTTCGTAAAGCATTTGATAAATTACCTCATGATTTAATTTTATTCAAACTTAAATTAATGGGATTTCCACAATATTTTGTATGCTGGATAAAATTGTATTTGACTGAGCGATCTTATCAAATACGATTCGGAGGGGTGTTGTCTCCTGAATTTATTGCTGAATCAGGTGTTCCTCAAGGCCACCTTGGTCTACTTCTGTTTATTACACACGTCATTGAACACTCTCGTCTGTTGATTTATGCAGAAGATATGAAAATATACAGAAACATTAATACTAACGATGATTCCAACCTACTCCAGGCTGATCTGAAATCCTTTGAAGTTTGAGGTTCTAAAAATAATAGGTCTGTTTCCGTACGCACTTCAATTAAAGTTCGAGTAAAGTCCGGGTAATAGAGAGTAATTTGATTATTTGTCAAAATGAGAAAATTTGTCAAAAAGTACGGAAACGCTTTCAAGTAAGTTTCAAGCACAACACCTGTTTTTTGAAAACAATAAAATTTAATTGCTGTGTTTCTGTATTTTAAACGTTTTCGTAAGCGTTGATTTGGTAATTTTAACTATTTTTATTAATTTTCTAACCAATTGCATACATTTTGTTCGCAATACAATGCAACAATTTAATTTTATCACTTTGACAATCAACAATCAGCTGACAATCAGAAGCTCGAGATTCGTGCTCGAAGAAATTTTTCAAGTAAAGTTCGAGTAATAGAGAGCCACAAAAAGTGACATTTTGCTTGTTCTTCTTCTCTCTCGAGCTGGAAAAATGTGTACGGAAACGCTTTCGAGTAACTTCAAGTTACTTGAAGTGAGTACGGAAACAGACCTAATATGTTTCTCAATCCTAGTAAATGCCAAACTATGACCTTTTCGCGAAAAAGGAATAATTTAATATTTGATTACAATATAAAAGATACTGCTTTATCCTAAGTTATCGTTCAACATTCATATTGATAATATTTGTAAAAAAGCGTCTTCAATGCTTGGATTTATAAAACGCTGGGCCAAAGAATTCAATAGCTTGATTACAACTACAACGTTGTATTATGCAATTGTGCGTCCTCACTTGGAGTACGCAAGTCAAGTCTGGTCCCCAAGTTATAGTGTGCATGTTGAACGAATAGAGAAGATCCAAAAACGTTTTGTTCGGTTCGCTAAGGGGCTTAAGTGTAACTGACATTTTAGATCTTCCTCATTATGAGGATATTTTAAAACAATTAAGAATGCAGTCACTAAGTGAGCGAAGGAGGTTTGCAGATATCGCATATTTACACCAACTCATAACCGGAGTTTTCGATTCTTCGGAAATTCTTTCTCTCATTAATTTTAACTCTTACCGTAGAAGCAATGGACACACTGACACTTTAATTTATTTACCTTTAAGTAGAACAAACTATATGTGAATTTCTCCTTAAAACAGCATGATTACCTTTGTTTACAACTGTAGCGTTTTTTATGTTAAATTGTCAAAAGGCCAACTCAAAAGTATATTAAAAGCTATTGTCCATTTAGATCTGGGTGTATGAATGGTTAGTAGTTACGTCCTGTGTCCAACCCAAACTTTGGTGGGTACATTTTTGTCCACATTTATTTTGTTTTGAGCCACTTGTATCCACATCATTATATTTTTGATTATATGGGTTGTGGCTTTAAATAGGTTAATGCTGAGAAATTGCGAAAAAGCTGTAGTAGCTGAACTCTTTATTATTGCAATTAAATGATTTCAATATTCCGTCTAGGCAGTTGCGATATATTAAAATATTTTTAATTAAACAACATCGCACAAACTACGCGTTAAATGAGCCCATATCTAGAGCCTTAATATTATTAAATGACTTGTCCACGAAGTACAGTATTGATTTTTCTATGCCTAAGGTTGCGTTTATAGTGAACGCGATTCAGACAGGCAGGCAGGCTGAAATCTGTGTGAAAAAACGAGATGCAAATAGCTATCTATCCCGCTTGTTCACATTACCTCACTGCCTGCCTGTCTGAGTCGGCGTTCACTATAAACGCAACCTAAGGATTGTTTAAAAAACTTTTTTCATCTCTTTTATAGATAAGTTATTTAAACTCAATGTAAATTATATTTTAGTCAATTCACTTTACTTTTATTCTTGTCACATAGCTAGCAAAATTAAGTTAATTTATTAAAAATGTACCTATTTCTAGTCTGTAAGAATTTATGATTCATAGACTTAATAAATAAATCATTTTTAGTTACCCGCCTTAACCTACATGTTTTATGCCGACTTCGAACGGCTGAAGTTCTGTTCTCAACATGGCTTTTACATGGCATTATTTACTCTCCGAGGTATGCCATTGTCTGTAGAGAGGTGACGGCCGAACAGAAAAAACTTTTGCCCGAGGTGAGGCTTGAACTCGAGATACGTTGGTTCGCATTGACTAAGGAGACATTTCCATGTTAAGGTGTCCTATTTAGAGTTTTATATGAGTTGTCCAATGAAGTCGTGTTAAAGGCGTCATCTTGTTAACAGCATAGATTAAAATAAAAGCCCTCAAATAAATATTATCTGAGAATATCGATTTATTTAAACAATTGATACAATTATGTGACATATTGAGCAGTGTTATTGTTTATATATTAATATTAAATATCTTTGTATATACGAGCAATATATACTTATTTTGTATATAGTTATTTCTCTTACTTTCTCTAGATCAACAATGGAAGACTTGTTTACATTTTTTTTTTTTTGTTATTTAACTTATATCTATAATTATTGGAAGACATTTTCTTTCTTTGGAAGACATTATTTTTATGTTTGTATAAGTTTTTATATAATATTTTATATATAACTTATTTGGTATAACATTTCTTTTTATGAAGTTAAAGTTAATTTTTTTTTTTTATATTATTCATGAAAATTATACTAAAAAATTACTGATATAAATTATTCATGAATTCAGACTCATGCTGATGTAGTGCAACAAATTAAGTATTATTTATATGAAAGATTTTTAAAAACTTTGATTAGATTAAAATTAGAGTATGCAAAAAATATAATATCATAATATAATATCAAGTATAACATCATTTGGATGCAATATAAATATGTATGATATTATGTATTAAATAAAAATCTCAATTTCAACAATTTCCATAAAAATTGTGAATTGTTTAAATTTAGTTATAGTGTATATTGTTGCCGAGTTGAAAATAACTGAAAGGGTTAATAGTGTGCTAAGATTATCGTAACTTCCTACTCACAGCTCGAATCTATATTTATATGAATATGTCATTAAAAAAGGCTCTCGTGTGCTTAAGTAAAAATTGTATTAAAATTCAATTCACCTTTCACAGTTGTGTAAACTTTCAAGCAAAATCAATGAATTTTGTTCTTGAAATTAAAATTGTTCTCTTCAAGAGCGTGGCAAAAGTTCGAGTTAGGCTTGAATTTGATAGCATTGGAATTAAGAGTTCTAAGAACTCTGCTTGTTATGCCAAAAAACTTATGTCTGATGTGTGCAAGTAGCTGGTAACACAAATTTGTTTTAAAAATCACAAACGTTATTGAATGAGACAAGGGTGCATTCACGGTTCAATGCATTTTGGCTGTACAAAATGAGCAAAATGTTCCTGGACTTTTTATCTTTACACTTACAGCCCTGTAGAAAAGTGGACTAAATTTTTAATAGTTCTGAACTAGTTCCAAAAAGGTCCAGTGCTAGTCTGACTGTAATAGTTCTTAACATTGAACGAACTGACACTTTTAACGTGTTAATATCAGAGAAAAAGGAAATTGCCCCCATAAGCTTTAAGTTTTCCCTATATTTAGTTCGATTGTAAGTGTTATATTTTTAATGTAAACTAGTTCGTTTTGAGCTTCATTTTTACCTATTTTTTATGAATGGATTCGTAGAAAATAATATTAAAAAATTAATGTATTTATAATTTCATAAAACATAACCTGAAAGATTATATCATACACAAAAAATCTTCGCAATTGAAGCAACACGTGGAGAAAATTAGTGTATAAAAACGAGAAAATAAATGAGAAAAAAACATAAATATAAAAGTCAAACTATTCTACGCCGAACATCTTTTGCACTAGTTCTTAGCTCTAATTGCACTAGAAATAAACTAATTGTTTTCTCCAATAGGGAATCGATCTCGGGCTCTCGGCATGCCGCAAAGCTGCACACTTAATCTGTATGCCACGGTTACCACAAACAACAACTGCTCGAAAAATAAACATTAATAGTTAATTTTTTTCTCTGTAACGTTACACTCGAACGCATATTTTTGCAAATGTTTCGAAAATATTCCATGAAATCAACAATTTATTTTATGTGTATATGAAAGAAGGTCTAGAGACTTGCATTTTATGTGAACAAACTTTTCTTCTAACTTTTATAATTTTGAAGATATAACCATTTTTATATGGTATTTAACGTTACATTTTGAATTAACTCACATGAGTGACTTTCAAAATAGGTATGCGTTTAAGTGGGTATTTAAATACCCAGCTCAATAGGTATTTAAGTACCCAAGAAAGTGTTTAACTTAAAAACGTATAAAACACGTCAAGTGCCAAGCACGTAAAAAATCTTTGCACGAGCTAGATGAGAGATTTACGTTAATTTTATGAAAAAAAATTAAACAGTCTTATTTTTTTCGATTTACCTTTTGTTGTTAACAGATGAAAATCGGATTTTTTTCGGAAAATGCTTAGGAAAAGGGCTGCCAAAAATAGGGAAATGGAAAAAGCACACCCTGCTTAGACAGCTCAAATGTCATCTAAGTAATAAAAAAAAAACGAGAGCGATATCTCAACATTCATGGCAGTCACAACTTGTCTAATAAAAATTAAGTTTTCAATACCTAACAGTTCATGGCGTGTACAAAAAATACCTATTTTTTGCATTATGCTTAAAATTTCGTTTGTTCTCAATGAAAGATTCAAACATTTGAGCATTATGAGAAATTTATAAAAAAAAATTATATAAAAATAATTTTACTTTCTATCAGGTTCTATAGTCCAACAGGCCCATACTTCAAAATTTCATCAAAATCTTTTGATTTATGGTCAGGCAGAAATTGACAATGAAAAAAAACCTAAATTAAGGAATTATAATCAAAGAAGAGGGATCAAATAAACGGCTAAGAGCGAAATAATTTAAACAAAATTGTGTCTTGCAACTCTAGGTCTCAAAATGTGTGGTCTTTAACGTTACATGTTCCTGCCTTTTTGTTCCGATTTGAAATTTTTCCGTGCGCGACACAAATGCGCAACATCAACCCTGGAGCATAAACAGGCAAATTAAGCAGATGACGTTTGACGTGGTAAAATGGAAGCAGATAAAATAAAAATTCCAAGCACACTAAAAATGAACGCCTGATGAACTTCTCAACACCCAATATATATGTTACAGCAATTTCCAAAATAATCTTTTTCACGCTTTTGAAATGACTGAATAACGCTTCTTGGAATGACACTTTGGAATGAAAACTTAGAATGATAACTTTTAACCACCAAAGTCTAACTTTATTTATGTTTGAATCAGGTGGGTTTGAAATGATGTTGCCACTGTGCACTAAAACGTACACTCACAGTTTCTTGAAAATACATAAAATATTATGAAATTGCTCAGCAAAATGCACTGAATCGTGAAAAACTTTTGAGAGTATATAATATTTCCTCTAATGTTTTGAGTGGATTGACATTTCTTTTTAGTGAATTGTTTCTTCAAAGGCTCGTTCACACTTGATGTATTGATAATATCTGCACTTTATACTTATTATTTTAATGTTTGATCAATCCTAACACACTCTAAAACCATTTCGTCAATAATTTCGAAACGACACAATGTTAATTTCAAACAAAAAACGCCGTTCGAATTAACAAAACAAAAATGTAATCAAAACAAAATGTAATCAATAGACTTATAATCAAGTTTTAAATAATGGTCGAATTAAAACTAAACTTTAATTTGTATGCATTCGTTTATAAAGCAGAACAGCGAAATTGGTTTCAAAAAAATCTCAAGAGTTGATCGATTCTCACAAATCGACGATGTTGAACAAAATGGAAAGGATAAAAGGACATATAATAAAGAACGTAATTGAAAATAACCGAGTACACTTGCTTTACGTACTACCTAAGATTCTCTATCAAAGTTTTTTTTTGCTTGCTTCGCCATTGTTCTGCGTTATTAATAGCTTTCATTAAAAATTTTATTTATAAATATAATATTTATTGTCAACGTCCACTGTAACTATTATTGACTCATTTTTGAAACTGATAATGATAGCGAAGCTTATTTTAATGGGCTATTTAAAAAGGTAAGCCGATTTCAAAGGCATTTATCAAAGCATTTCCTGAGTCGTAAATACCAATGACACCAAACAGGATACCCAAGCCAATAATCACATAATCCTTGGCAATCTCTCTTTGATCTAAGAGGTGTCCTTTAATTTTCAGATGGAAATAACATGGCCAAATGAAACTTAACATAGTGCCAGTAAAACTGCCTATGAAACCCATCAAAATCGAAAAATGTGGAATAAATATAGCCATCATTATTGTACTCACAATAACACCTAATCGAAATCCAAGACCCCAAACTTTAAGCTCCCCATCTAAATGCCATATGGTAGGAAATCTCGTTTTTGGTGGACCACGAAAAAAATTTCTCTCTAAGAGCTCACACGCTGCGTAAAATGGTAGGGGATAACTCAATATGGCTTTGATGACTAGAAAAAAATTAACCAAACCCTTAAAGCCCTGCGAGTGTAAATTGTTCGTAATAACTTGTTGTGTATCATTTTGAAATGTCAGAAAGCAGATGTACCCAAAACCAGCTTTGAAGATAGCCGCCGCTATATGTGACCAATCAAGCATCCAATTAAATTTTGTTCTATCTATCATATTGCCCTCTAACGTAGGCAAGAAAATCTGCGATGTATATGAAAACACAATAACTCCCAGAGAAATGGGAAAATTCTCCATGTCAATTGTCCATCTTACCTTCGACCAACCCCAGTCGCCAATTTGTAGAATACAATAGCCTAAAATAACTGCATTGATAACAATGTGTGACATGGTACACCAAAATGACAGTGTAGATACCATTTTAAGGGATTTGAGGAATCCCATGGGTAATAAAAATATACCAACAAGCATCATCCAAGATCGTGAATCAAGTGATCCCTGTGGATATGTTCCAGCTAACAGATCTCCACATACAACAACATATAAAATACATGTCATCAGCAATTCAATAAGCTGTGCAATGCTGACAGCTCTGGCGCCCAATTTAGGTCCAAAGCATACTTTTGCTATAGCCACATAGCTATCTCGTACTCTTACTTGTTGGCCAGTAGTTGGATCTGGTTCGTATAGACATTGAACAAGCACCTTTCCTGTATAGCAACATATATGTGCAATGCCCACCATTGCTATTATGGCCCAATATCCTCCATGTAAGACCGCAAACGGCAATGAGACTATGAACATTCCTTGTATTGCATTTGTTACATTCCACGCTGCTTGAAACTCGTCAATCTTTGATCCACCGCCACCTTCACCTTCGCACACGAAGGAACTTCCTTCGGAGGCAATGCTAGCTTGTCTGAAAGTAACAAAACAAAAACATCACTGACTCTTATGACTTAGTTTTTAGTTGTATATTTTATGTTTTCCTTAGACTAGTAAGCAATAACAGTAAATAATATAAAGTAAAATTGTTCTGCAAGACAATCTTATAAAAAAAGTTATAAATACAACCAATGCCAAAAAACGTTTTTTATTTAATTTTTGTCCTCGTCGAATTTTTAAATCACGCATTAGTTTTTATTTAGTAATAATTGCCAATTTGAATTTGAATAATTTAATAAACAGATTAGTTGAAACGGTGGATGGAATCTTGTTTGGTGTCGGTTGTACATGCAATTTTATGGAGGTCAGCCCTCGTCGTTGACCAGCATTTAACTCAATTGCTTAAAAATAATGTGAACAGCACCCGCTTCTATTGAAAATTCATCGCTGATTTTTTCAAATTTACTAATTTTGAACATTCATAGGAATAACACTTCAAATAGATGGTTTTTCCTTTTGATTTTCCTATAAAGGAATATTATACTATTATAGCTACTACCGGATAACAGGATCATGACGAGGTATGCTAGTTAAAATTATTTAAATATAAAGGATTTTCAAACCAGCTAGCTAGTGGCACGTGTAATAGCCTAGACAAATTGACTGCGGCTGCAGCATTGCGTCAAACGTCAAATTTTTTTACATGCTTTTCTTGTGGAGGTGAATGTGGTGAAAATGTTGCAACGACAATGCATCATTGCAGCAATGTTGCTGTCGTCGATTTAAAACTTTTTCTATTAAAACGCAACTGCGCTGCCGACTTTTGGTAGTCTAATGTCAAAATCAAATAATGCCCACTCTTATAAACGAGTTGGGGGATTTTTTGTTTTTCAGAGAAAAACTTTATGCTGGCCTTTTTCGAATTTTCTTATGTGTAAGTATTTTATCCATTGAAAACGAGCTTGAAATCAATATTTCTAATTCCGATGAGATTATTTCAAATATTGCAACTCTTAAAGTAAGAAACGTCAGTGTTAAGACAGTATAAGAAAATAGTAACAAAAATTTGTTTTTGTTTTCTCAATTTTAGAGTATTGAACAATATTATTAAGTTATATAAAATTTAAGAGATTTTTTAACGTATCTGAAAAACCTTTAACAAAAATAAAAATTGATTCTTGGATTTTAGCGAATTTTTTTTGAAATTTTATTTGAAGTATTAACTTTTGACTTTCAAAATATTATCTGCACCTTTGCATAAACAAGAAACTTATGCAGGATAAAAAATAAGGTCTTACTAATTTCTATAATTTTCAATTAACATCTATTATCTATTTGTCTTCTTATAATAGTATTGAAAATGGGCGTGACCGTGAGCAAATGAAGCCCATATTTTATATACATTTAAGTTTTGATGAAAAATTTACAAAAATTTTTAAAAATTTCAAGTTTTATGCCTGTAGCTCACTTGTTAATGCCTTTATAGCATTTTCGCTATTGTTGGTTTTCTTATTTTATATCTTAGTTTTGATATAAAATACATAAATACCAAATTTTATCTCTGTAGGTTAAACATAAGCTTTATATATTGAGTTTTTAATTTTTGGTTGCATGGGAGGTGGGCGTGTCCGTGCTTGAATGACACCCATTTTTCGAAGACATCTTTGTTTTGATATAAAATACATACGTACCTAATTTTATTGTAGTAGGTTAATTATGAGCTTATTTATGCAGTTTTTAAATTTTTGGTTGCATGGGAAGTGGGCGTGGCCGTGGATGGATGAAACCCATTTTTCGAAGGCATCTTAGTTTTGATATAAAATATATACGTACCAAATATTTTCTCTGTAGGTTAAACATAAGCTTATTTATTGAGTTTTAAATTTTTGGGTTTATGGGAGGTGGGAGAGTCCGTGGGCGGATGACAACCATTTCTCAAAAACGTTTTCGTTTTGGTTTAAAGAACATACGTACCAAATTTTATCTCTCTAGATCAAACATAAGCTTAATTATTGAGTTTTAAATTTTTGGGTTATATGGGAGGTTGGCGTGTCTGTGGGCGGATGACACCCATTTTTCGAAGACATCTTTGTTTTGAAATAAAATACATACTTAACTAATTTTATTGTTGTAGGTTAATTATGAGCTTATTTATGTACCGAGTTTCATTTAAGTATCTCAACTCCTTCTTCTTATCCTGTGTCAACACACAGTGAGTTGTCCATAGGACAACATGTGATAAAAATGCTTTTATTTTCTTAAGGAGCTTTAGGATTATATATTTCAATTTAGACTTCAATCCGATAAACATTCGCCTACAGGTAAAATATGATTAAGTAAAATTGTATACCAATAAGATACATTTTAGACACGGCGATATTGCGACGATTTTACTCACCGATTTTTTGTTCCTGGAATCGGGAGTAGAGATGAAAGTGAAAAGGTACACCTAGGCAGTACCAGCGATTTCGCGACGATTTATTTATGTTTGCTTTGAATTCATTTTCAACTCACCGTTTGATTTAATTTTTTCTTCCAACTTCTTCAACAACAAACGTTTATCTATTATTACAGTTATTTGGCATGCATTTATAAGTTAACAGCTACTAATAAGGTTGATTTAACTTATGTTGCTAATGTCAAAAAAATCGTCGAAAAACAAAATCGCTCGGCCGAAATTGTCATATTTAAAAAGTGTGGAGGATGAAACAACGCAAAAAAAGAAAAACTAAGAAAATCGCTGAGTAAAATTGTTACAATATCGTCGTGTCTTAAATGGGACTTACAAATTTTGTTGAATACAGGGGGTGTTAGGGTATGTAAAAGGGTGTAACGGTAAAATTATACGCCCATTCCACGCATAACGCAATAATTTTTTTCAAAAATTGACCTCATGACTTTCGATTTATTTTATTTTTGGGCTATAGATTCATTCCTATTAAAATTCTAAGAACATGAGTTCATTTATTTTATTATATAGTTATGGAGTTATAGTTATAGTTATAGTTATGGACCTTTGGACAGTTTTTAACCAACTTTTACAAATAAGGTACCGTTTGAAAGGTTTTCGAAAAAACTTTCTGGAAAAATATATAATTTTAAAATTTTGGATGTATTTTTAAATTTGAAAAAGAATGTTGCCTTTAATTCAAAAGAAATTTAATGATGGAGCTTTTATATGTTTTTTCGTAATTTCAATTTTTGTGCACATACCTTATCATTTTGAGACACTTTACCGTCTATAAATTCCATAATGGCTTAGATGTTCGAAAATTTGTTCTGCAAAATAGTTTACCTTGTAAGGACCAATATTTTATTGATATATTTTGATGACCTTACACTTGACCTTGGTATAGAAAACTGGTAAACCCGAAAAAAAATATAAAAAACACAAATTATTTTTTTAACTTGTATTCGTATAAAATTAAAAAAAATGATTGCCGTATTAGAGATTATTAAAGTCTAATTGGCTTTGTAGCAACAAATTTTAAAATCGGTCTTAAAACAAAGAAGTTACGATGGACGCTCTTTCAATAAAAAACTTACAATGATCTGTATGGGTTGACAAGTATTGGGCCCCACCTAGAGTCTACTTAACAAAACTTTAAGTCAGCTGTTCTTGTTCACAAGTAAACAATTTTGTAATCGCGTCAAAATTAAAAAAAATAATTTTTCACAAGTAAAAGCTTTCATGAAAATCAGCTATTAGTTAAAAAAATTCACCCACAACGTTGTTGCAATTTGTTCGGAAAACGTAATCATCACGTGCGCGATCGATTGCGATTTTTAACCCAATAGCATGTCGAAACTGCGGAATATTTAGGAATCAAAGATTTAGTGGCTGGTGAAATGAAAATTTGTTCAACTTGCCGTCTACAACTTAGCAAACAGAAGGCAATCAAAAAGCAAGCGGCAATTGCAACTGAAAATGTAATGGATGAAGTTATGAATTACTTGGAGGCTGGTGGTGAAAACATTGAAGCAGAAACTGCGAGCATAGGTGGTGAAGTGATTTTCAGGGAACAGTTCGTTCGAGAGCTTAATAAGCTGCTCCCACAAAGGAGTTCAGGGGATGTTAGGGTATGTAAAAGGGTGTAACGGTAAAATTATACCTGTTTGCAATGTAACTGACTTATAAACTTGAGAAAAATTGTTTTTGTAACGATGAATCCTATTCTACTTTGTCAACAGTGTTCAACACTTCTATATGTAGAACACTATTAAAATAAGCTTAAGTCGAGTTTTGGAAGGGTCTGTAAAAAACGAGGTAATGACTGAAACTTTCTTATCTTAATTCAGTCCAGGCTTTAGCCACAAAAAAGTCGTATTGAAGGAAAGTTTTATCCACAAGATTGTTTTTGAAAACTAAATGTTAGTTTATACTGAAGAGTACGTGCTACTTTAGTGTCTGTTTAACTACAATAAAGTTCCCTAATATACTTACTTACTTACTAAGATGGTGCCTAATATACCCTAATATACATTACCATTAATAAAACGCGATAAATAGTGAAAGAAATAGTCATTATTGATTGACTGCCATCATTACTTCAAATCTCAATCTCATCTGAAATTTCGCCAAGATAATCAAACCTCGCTTGAAAACTTTGTGCTTAAAAAAACTTAATTTATGGATGACTAGATAAAAGCAAACAAAAATAATGTTTTTCAAAGCTTTAGCAAAAGTTGCTTAGGTTTTGCACAGCTTTTTTGGGACTATGTTTGGTTTTTTGATTATATAACGTTACTAAAGGAAACATGTTTTAATTTCTTTTATTTGTTGGAGTAGTTACATGAGCTGTAAAAGAAAACCTTTTCTTATTCTTATTTCTGCGCATTAAAAAAAAAACTCGCGTGTAGAAACGTACATGTGGCAGAAGTGAAACTTCTTAAACAGTAAAAAATATGAGAGATTTTAGTGTGAAATAGAGAGAAAGTATCTGAAAAGAAAATCAATGAACACAAAATGGAATAATATTATGTTTATTCAATATTTATATCCAGGGACCGTACCGTTTATGGTTTTTATCGAAAAATTCACATAATCACTGTTATCTTTTTATTTTATTTTATTTTTGTATTTTATTTTTTCCGACATAAATAAAAGTTATTTTGTGCCTTATATTTTTTTGGGCAAAAAAACAGTTACTTTTGAATTTTATTTTATTGGTCAAAAATAACAGTTTTTTCTGCCGTTTATTTTTTTGGTCAAAAATATCAGGCAATTTGTATTTTTTCAAAGGTCATTTTACCGACTAAAAAAGTATTGATATATTATTTTCATCTTATCGGTGAGACATTTTACTGATGGTGTCAACATCTCTCAAGCGACCTTTTAAAAAACACAAATTGCATAATTTTTTTGACCGAAAAACTAAAAGTCACAAAATAATTGTTACTTTTGACCGATAAAATAAAAGTAAAAAGTAACCTTTATTTTTCCCCGAAAAAAAATACAAGGCAAAAAATAACAGTTAGCTTTTAATTTCTAAAGAATCAGTCGAAAACGTAAAAGCACTTTCGTGAGCTGAGTTGTGGACTAGCTGCAGTTGCATTCTTAAGGTACTTTTCTTAGCTTCGGGACATTTTTTGGCATGAACGAGACAAAAACGATTCGGCAGTCTTAATTATTTCACTTTCTACACTTCTTGCTTTTAATTTTATATCGTATTAACTGTTTTGCATCAAGTCAAAAAATCACCTTTCAAGTTTTTGATAACAATCAACGTTATGATATGCTCTTTCAAATTAAGCTTTAAGCTAGGATTCGATATTCAACAAAAAAAATATGCACAATTGTTATATTTTGTTACGTAATGTACAGCATTCCAAGCATAAAGAAATAAAATTTCCGTGCATAGTCGTAGGATGAAAATCAAATGGTACAGTACGGATCAAATGGTACAGTACGTTCTTGAGACATGGTGTGTGTCTATGGAGTGCAAGACACGGATTAAAACGCGTTCAATATTAATTGCATTTTGTTTGCTCATTTGTCATATGCCTGTGTGGCGTAGTGATAGAGCTTCTGACTCTTATGAGATGCTTAATAGAGAGCCTGGGTTATATTCCCGCTGGCGACGATAATTTTTTTTAAATTTTCATATGAATTCAAAACGTTAGCCTAGCATCACGAATAAGAGACCTTGAAATTTCACTCGCCGCCAAAGAAGTTTCAAAAAAATATGTGTGTGGCCGCCACGCACGGTATAAGTGAAACTTTAACCCAAAAATGTAGAGAGTTTTTAGTTTAGTCTTACTAAAGAGAGTCTCATTTCATATAAAGCCATGATTAAGTTTATTTTAAAAGAGCAAAAGTGCTGATATTCAGGGTCATGCGTCATCAAAGAAAGCAAATTGTAAGGTAAGACTTCCCATTTCAGCGTTTCGACATGTGGCTGAACGTGAACGTTGTCATGTTGCAAAATTACCTTGTTGTGCACTCTGGACGGGGGGGGGCTGGTTCAACTTTAAAAAATAAATATTCATATAATCTCATGTGTAGAAAATTTTATTTTTGTATAGGTACGTATACAATATTTTTATAATATTAAATTGAGCCGACGGGCTTTTTGGGCAGCAAATAAATCAATGACTTCTTCAGTCGGCACATTTATTCGGCGATGAACCGACATTAATGCCAATCCATTGAGTCTACTCTCGCTAGTCGAATTTCTAAGATACGTCTTTAATCTCTTCATTGTTGAAAATGAACGTTCGGATGAGCACGTAGTAACTGGCAAAGTGACCAAAATTTTTAAAAGAATATGCACGTTTGGAAATATCTCTTTATTGCACTCTCCAAGTGCTTCCATCGCTGAATTAGGCAAGTTCTTTTCGCAGGTTTTGCGCCACTTCGTTTGCCAAAGCGACAATTCAGATTTATTATTATTTTCTTGTAAAAATCTGCTATTTGCTTCAAATTTTGTTTCAGGCTTTACACATTCTGTCGGACTTAATTTATAAAGATCAGTCAGTGTTTTATTGTGTTTTTCAAACCGCAGTGTTAACTGATGTATGAAATCTTCTAAAAGTGGAATTATTATAGTAATGCGGAAGTATTTTTTCGGATCGTGCTCACTAACATTCGCGCGGTGTTGCTGACGTCCAGTTATGCGAGGCATTGCAATTTTTTCACCTAAGAATTCGAGCAGGGTGTCAGCATCCAAATATATGTCTGCAAATTCTGTTTCTGAGTTTTCACGCATATTTTTGAAATGGTTAATAATAAGTTCAACATGTTGAACAGCAGCCGCTAAGCCGCATGTAACATCTTGCATAGTGGTAATGTAGAAGCAAATAAACTATTTAAGCAGCACAAGCTCACAGCGAATTGGCTATTTGATATTGATTTTACAAAAGACGATGCTTTTGATGATGTATCACAATCTCTATCACCAATTAATTCTTTATTATTTATATTCTATGATTTGTGCAAGTTTTATAGGTAAGCGTTTTTCAAAATAAAACCTCCAGCTTTTCTTCAACATCTTTCGATAAGATTTTTCTATGCTGCTAAAAATATATATTTATTTATATAAAAAAATTCATTCATTTCGGGGGGGTTTGGTCCCCCTCATCCCCCCCCCCCCCTGAATACGGCCTTGGTCGTGGGGGTATTTTAACTTCGGCCAAGTCGAAGATATACCTTCCTAGTTTTCATATATTTTGTTGCTTGGAGAATATTCAATTTTATTTTTAATGTCGATCAATCAAAATTAAGAACATTCTCAAAATTATTTTCTTATTCTCAAACCTACGTGAAAATGTTCTTCTCTTTTGAAATAGACTTTACCTTTTACCATTAATTTTTATTTTCCTTCTTATCGCGAACTCTTTGGTTCCTGTTAATGTTTCGCAACTGGATTTTTATAATTTTTTTTTTTTAATTGTTTTTGCTTTTAATGCTTTTTTGACATTTCAGAAAATACTTCGAAGTTTTATAAAAAAAATTCTCAAATTACTTTGTCGTTTTTTTGAGGACTCGGTAGAAGAAAACACATTAGCATTAGCATTAGCTAATGTTGTTTCTCTGGTTACAAAACATTTTAAAAATTTCCTCAATGCGAAATGTACATCTATATAGTAGTAAAAATAAAATATTTTTAAAACTTTTCAACTGAAGTTAATCACAATAAGTTTTTTTTTTAACAAGGGTTATTACTAGACATGGATAAGGCAGGTAAAATGTCAGCGCTGACGCACTAACCCAAGCGCAGTTTTCTTTATCAGCGAAATGCGTTAACGCAATTGCGCCATGACGCTGTTCGAAATGTTATGGTTTCTGTACCAACAAGACGAGTATAAATACAGAAAGTCTCACAGTATAACATTGAATAGTGCGTTGAGTCATGTGCTAAAGATCTCACACATTGAACAAAATCAGTATCCTTTTACAATGTTTAATATTATAGTTGTATTCATTAACAAGAATATAATAAATATAATATTATTTAATTCCAGCATCCACCAAAAATTAAAAAAAACCCGAAATTCAAGCAAGCAAGCAAGCAGATGGCTGCCTTTTTTTCTCAATATTTTATTGAGCTCTGAAACAGATACATATACATTTCTCGTTGACAAAACAAGTTGGATTTAAGTTTGCTTATACTTTATAAATCGAACATGTTGAATTTAAAATAAACTCACACATGCGTGGCAAAGCAAAATCAATCAGACATGTTCAATGTGTTTATGATTTACAGCATCTTCCCCGCAACCTCTTTTCCTATTTTATACAAGGGGCATTCCATCGTGACGTACACGACATTTGTACGACTTTTGCTATGTTTCAAAGGAGCTTGCTAAACATTTAAGTAATTATTCATTATTATTTTGCATTATTTTAATAATTTAAGACCTCTTACACTTTTAGAAATAAGTTTAAGCAAATTTCTGTTGATGGTTAAAAGAAACAAACGATCAAATGTTGAGTGACGTACCCGACAATGAATCAACCAGTTTTAATGTTATAACGATTAATTACGAAAATGCAGCTAAACCGAAAATGCAAAAACAAAATATGGATATAATAATAAAAATATGCATTCTACTTTGGGTTCACAAATTCAAATAACTTATATTTTAATTATAAAAAATGTAAATACGATCGAAATCCGTCCCCGCCTTTAAAAGATATAGTGCAATTATTGAAAAAAGGAACAATTTCAGATTTTTGCCTATAACTCCTAAAATCGAACTGATGATGAAAAACGAATACCATTTTTAAAATCTGCGTTTATAATTCATCTAGAATTGATAATAATTTATTCTGCAACTTTTATTGTTTTTCCATATTGTCCTTACGCAAAAATTTCCATTAACTGTGTGACGTACGCGAGAAACAACTAACTGTTAATTTTAAATACATTAAAAATGAAAAAGTCTGGAGATTCAGTAGTTTGACAATTGTTGACACTTTGTCTGTTTAGTAGTGATGTGAAAAAATTCCACCTTCACTGTTACTCTAGTGATGACAATATATATCTTTTAAGCGTGACGTACACGACATTAATTTGCCAATTATAATGTTATCGATTTTATTCAAATGAAACAATTCCTTGGAGAAATGAAGAATGTGATAGTAACAACACGATATGCGGTATTGAATAAAATCAATTACATAACAATTAGTTACATATATCAAAAGAAAAATTGAGAAAAACTTTGAGTAAATTTTTAGCATTGATCTCTTTGACGATATCATAAGTATATATATATATATTTATCATTGCAGTGATGAGCCAGAAAAAAGATATTGTACCATAAGGGACTTAACTCATGTAGGTTCACTGCCCTGTTGTTAAGAATTAGAAATTTTGCTTTTTTTGTTTTTGCTAAAATATACCGCTTTTCGTGGAATGCCCCACAAGCATATTTTGTTTGAGTCAACTTTATGTCGTTTCCAACTTTGCTCGATAAACCCTACAACTTTTCCATTTGCTTTACATTTGTTTCTCGCTGTTTTTATTAATGCGCTATTGCGTTAAATTTTGTAAAAGAAGTGTATCAACGCAGTAATGCATTTAAGTGCTTCAACTCAAAAATGCAACGCAACGCTGCGTTACCCATGTCTAGTTACATATGCGACTACTGTTAGGCTTGCTCTTTTTTTTTCTTTAGGAATTTGTAACGGTAAATTTTGGTATAAAAACTTCAACATCCTAGAGCGTTTTTAAGAAGAATCCAGTGCGAGGATTTCATATCTGGCATCCATTTTGCTGTAGCTTTGCACGATTTTTAGCAAACATTTTTTTGATAAAAATTCCTTAAGAAAAAATTCACAAAATTAAGAGTGTGATAGGGTAAAAGGCAGCCCCAGCCCCCTTTTATTGTGTTTCTTAAATAACTTTTCATGCCTGAACCGAAAATTGCCCAGACAAATGGTTATTAATCTACCCAGCCTATTTACCATTTAAATATTTTTCACCCAAGAAAGTAACTAACAATCAAAACATCAGTTAAAACTACATCTCTATCTTATATAACAACATCTACTCTCTATCAATACATAATATTCACTATAGATTTGAATATATAAATTAAAAATTCACTCATTCATAAATTTAATAACGATTTTAATTAGATTTAGTGAATATTTTTCTTATTTAAGCATTTATTATTTTTTACCTGAATCCATTGGTTTGTTGGTACCTGCCATCATATGCATTAGTAAAGGATGTGCTTTGATACTCATCAGCTTTAAGATTTGTTTCATTCCCATCGTCCATCCAGCCACTTGGATTCCTGAACGGATTCAACTCTGTATGTTCTGCTGCTTGCACTACCAAGAATATTTATGTTATATAATCCATATAACCCATAGTCAAGTGTCAATATTTGCAGATACCAGGAGCTAAACCTACCATAATTATTTTCGGTCTGAAATCCATCTTGTGGCTGTTGACTAAAGACCTGCTGAGGTTTGTTCACTCCCGGCTGCTCATAGTCCTTTTTATCGGGCATTTGTTGGCGTGCTGTCTGAACAGCAACATTTAAAATGTTTTTAAGAGGTGGCAAAGGTGTCGACCTTAATTTTTCTATGACAAACATAGTGATTGCGGTGACGGATGGGAAAGTGACGAAGATAGCAACGCAGCTTTCGGAGTAACTGCGTGAATGAGCTTGACAGTATCGATTTTATGTATCGGATGATAATGATAGGACAACTTCAGCAAAATTTCTTTTCACTGTGGTTGTGAATTTTCAAATGTTTTTAATGTACCAAATACATATTACTACTGCAGGTTCCTTCGACTACTCACCAATCCTTCTCCAAAATGCATTTCTAAGATAAAAAATACTTCCAATGTGCTGTGCCTGATGAAGATTACTTAATGTTCACTTTTTTTACATAACAAATACGATTAGTGGCTCTCAGTAAGTTTTGTATCGATTAAGCAATTCATTGCTTGTATGGACTCGCAGTTAAATTTTATAATTTAAAGCCTTTTAAATAGTGCAGACTATCAATATAATTTAAAAATATTATAAAATCAGAACGTGCTCAAAAAATAATACAATGAAATATTAAAAATTTTCGTTACTTCGTATGAGCATGCGCCAAATATGCATGTCTACAATTATCTCTGTGTGTGTTAGATTGTCAGTAATTTTTGGAACATGTCCTTAAACATTCACACTCATGTGTTAAAGGTTGCCTTGTGTCGTTGAACAGGGATGGTCTTAGTACAAGTTAATAAGTTGTCTGAAAAGATGATTTCTCAAAGAATGTGCATCGCCGATAAATGTGGGCACCACCTATACATTTCCAGCGTTTTGCTCCTATTCCCTAGTCCCTCCTATTAATAAAAATAAGGAGGTAATACAAATAGGCACAAATAATAACATTTATAACTATTAATAGATACATACAGTTTATGTATAAGAACTTTATTCTACACGAAAAATAGTTGCTCTGAGATAAGAACAATGCTTGACTAGCTAATATACTGGTAAAATTGTTAAAGAAAAAATAACGTCATACAAGATTTAAAACACACAAAATTTGGTGTTCAAATCGGTTGTGAAAAAAAGTCTTCTCATTTTGCTTAATATTTGGCAACATTTTTGTTATGACGACCACATCAATAAATAAATCAAAATTTTTTACCTGCCAATAATTCAATCGACATAAGACATTTTGAAATATTTTGAAAATAAAACAGTTGACAGCTTGAAGGAATTTAATTTTGTTTTTGCACTCACATCACAATTTGGCAGAATCTATGACATTTCATCCTATCCCGTACAAAAACCAACTAAAAAAAAATAACTTGGCAACGCAACTTTACTCAACTCAATCGGTAATTGACTTTTTCTATTCTCAACCATGGTACAAAAACACAGGTAGCATTGACAAGTGTTGATTTTCTCATCTACAAATAAATGAGTTCCTGTCAAAAACAGCTCTTCGTTGTTATATGCGTTGGCCACATTCAGCTGTGTCAACTGTTATGATAGTGACACATCAGGAGCGCTGTTGATGAAATGTGAAGCTTTGTATCAAATATCAATGGAAATTTTACCGAAAAATAAAAAATTTTCTATTTTTAAATGCATTTTAATGCGCAACTTCATATGTATGTTGAGTACGCTGAATGTGATCAGTGAAAATAATGGCGGATTGTGAGCGCTCTCTTCTTTCTTATATTTTTTGACAGAAGGTAGTAATAGGCGTGGTAAGCTAGTTGTAGTTATTATATCATGATCCTCAACTAGCTGGAGACTTTGTTGTTGTTTTCTCATACAAATTTTGAAATAAGCGACATTAATTGAGTAAAGGCTGGCGAATCAAACGCAGCTATTGTATTAACTGTTTTGCATGTTGTCAATCATATCTCAAGTTTTTGATAACAACCGACGTAATGATATGCTCTTTCAAATTAAGCTTTAAGCTCAGTAAGCAGCGAACAGGCAGTAGAATTTTTTCCGCTAGGATTTGATATTCAACAAAAAAATAAGTAGTAATTAATGCAATAAAATTATAAGTTTATTAACGTTATTAAAGCATTTTTTACAGTTGTTATATTGCAACAATGAAAGTATGTATCTGTTACCCTTTTGCTTTTTCTCCACACAGGTGTCTTATGCCATGTTCACACAGAGAGTTAGTTTGCGTTTCCAGTACAAAGTTGCGTTTTGCCCTTAAACTCAATTTAAACGCTGGTGTTTCCAGTACAATTTTGCAGGAGAAAACGCAACTTAACACAACTTGTTTTCTACGTTTACCAAAACTCAATTTGATACATGCCTACAAGTATGCTAGTGTTTTGATAAAAACATTCGTTCAGTTAGATTTTAGCTGTGTTCGATTCGATTGTTCGAAAAAAAAATGCCAACAACAGCTGATTCTCAATTGTGCATGTTTCTATTTGTATTTTATTATTAACAAAAATAAGGCAAAAAACAGATAAAATATCTTGGAAAAGTTTAGAAGATGAGGGTTTCTCATCAGTCAGTATGGGCAGAAAAAAGCTGAGTTTTGAGCGAAATTCCAAAAATTGGCGATCATTTCAATCCACCGTAAACTCAATTCTGCCGACGCATCTCTGTGTGAACAGCTGCATTTAAACTCAAACGAAACGCTAACTAAACTCTCTGTGTGAACATGGCATTATTATGTAATGTAATGTACAGCATTCCAAGCTGAAAGTAATACATTTTCAGTGCATACTCTTAGGATGAAAATTAAATACCTGAAAGACATGGTGTTTCTGATATACTATATATGCGATGCTCAGTATCGATAGTCCGGGTTTAATTCCCGCTTGCGACAGCAATTTGTTGAAAATTTTCATATTAATTGAAAACGTTAGCCAAGCTTCACAAATAAGAGAACTTGAAATTTCACTCGCAGCCAAAGAAGTTTCACTTCAAAAATAGTGTCTGGATGAAAGTAGCCACCATGTTTAATAGCAGCTCTGCTAAAACTATCGAGAGGACACCTCAGCAACTAAAGTAGATGTATGAAAGCATGAAATACAAAACCAAGAAGCAAATGTCCAGCAATAAGGTATAAGTTTATGCATGTTTAAAGGTGGAGTTGTACAAAACTGGAGGTGGTTTATCAGCTTCCTAACCGCTAAGTGGATTACAGGAGGAGATTGCTGCTATTGGCGGCCTTCAATTTTCTCCAGCCCATAATTCTTACGACTCGACGCCCGTTCAGGTAAAACGCGCGCATTGCGATGACATCTCAACTTTTTTTATTGGATTGTAACTATAATTTTATGATTTTGAAGATGTTAAATGATAGAAATCCATATTTTTTTAAGTTCATAGGCCTTGCCACTTCTTTTATGAACCCTTATATTTTAAGCATATAAAAATATAAAGCTTTATAAACAAGAAGCATTGAATAATTACAAATAGAAGGTGACACTACCGACGATGAAGCGACAGTAGAGCTATGTGGCAGATATTTGCACTCCACATAATTATCCAGTTCTATAACCCAAATAAATTGTCTTCGCTTATGTGTGAAAAATTTCCCTTGGTTTTTTTTCACTTGTTTTTTATTGTTATGGTTCTTTTCTGATTACCAGTTACTTTCTGCGGTATTGTTTTGTGTCTTTTGTCACTTGCCGATATCATATAAATCGGTAATGAAACTGCATAAAGATTGTGCCTGCAGCGCCACCTAGAATGGATTTTCAAAAACAAAAATTCCAAAAATTCATACGCACCAACGAGAAGAATATACTTTGAATTTAGTGAAATTTTTTCTTTAGGAATTTGTTACCGTAAATTCTTGTATGACATCGTATACATGTTGGACCGTTTTTTGGATGAATCTGGTATGGGGATTTCATATCTGGCATTAGTTTTGCCCTAGCTGTGCACGCTTTTTTAAAAAAAATTTTTAAAAATTCCTATAGAAAAAATTCACAAAATTGAGGGTGCGATGGGGTAAAGTGTACCTCCAAACCACCTTTTTGAAGTGAAACTTCTTTGGCGGCGAGTGAAATTTCAAGGTCTCTTATTCGTGACGCTAGGCTAACGTTTTCAATTCATATGAAAATTTAAAAAAATTATTGCCGCTGCCGAGATTTGAACCCCGAACTTCGTTGCTTTAGAGACGGAATCTATACCATTACGCTATGTAGGTAGATGACAACAAGTCAAACAAAATAAAATTAAAACTGAACGCGTAACATACTGAAAATAACATAATTAACATTTACATTACATTAACATTAACATTACAGTATTAACATAACCGTAACATTGATTTTCATCCTACAAGTATGCACGGAAAAAAAAGAGAAAAATAGCTAAAACAGGAGCAGAACGCGTTCGTGAATATAGAGAGCGAATTAGAGCTCTTAAGAATGCAGCCGCAACATCGGCTGAGTTCCAAAATGCATTTTTACGAAACATCAGTGTATTTTGGTGAATCTACAAAGAACCGATCCCCAAAAAACACACTGGGGATTGGTATTATTTTATTACGCTTTGTAAAATGTATTTTGGAACTCAGCCATCATCTCAACAAAATTTTATAGTCAACTAAGTTGATACACTCAACAATCAACGTTCGCTGCTTTACGAGGCCCTCACTCAACATAGCAATTATTATGATCAGGAAGCAAAACACAATAATCAACAAGATTTGTCTCTGCTTTCGGAGGCTCCTTCAACGAGTACTATGCAAATGCAATCTAGCATTCAAAAAGTGACAATGTTGAGAAGACATTCGAAAGCAACTAAAACACCAACTGAACTAAAACAAGGAACGAAAATAACTGTTATTTTACAATTTTCAAATGAAAAAAATTGTTGAAAGACTTTTTCAAATATACCATTATGTTACAAATGTCCTCAGCCTCATGAATATTATGTTCCTTTTAAATTTAAGACTGATTCTTTAAAAGTTAAAATTTAAGTGTTATTTTTTGCTTGTATTTTTCGAGGAAAAATAAAGGTTCTTATGACTTTTATTCTATCTTTAGTTTTTCCGGTCAAAATTATCAAGCAATTTGTGTTTGTTTTAAAGGCCGCTTGACAGATTGAACTGTTGACACCATGAGTAAAATAATGAGATGAAAATAATGGTATCAACATTTTTTTAGTCGGTAAAATGACTTGATCAAATATAAACTACTTGATATTTTTGACCGAAAAAATAAACGGCAGAAAATAACTGTTATTTTCGACCGATACTAAGGGTATTCATGCAAAGAGGCAAGAATATAATTTGGGCAATTAGTTATTTTTATCAGGCAGGTTGCATGAGGATCCCTTAAAAGTCGATTGAGCATTTGCATCATATATCAGCTGTTTGCAAGTTCAGGGTTTGCTTTCTGCAAATGAAGTATATAAATATTTTTTAATTCCTTCAATTCACAAAATTTCCATTCTTACCTCTTCCATTTTATTTAATTAATTTTACAATTTTGACTATATCTTCTCCTGCTTCTAATTTTTTTTCTTTTGCTTTAATAAAATAAATCAGCTGATTGATGTTATAAGTTTGCCTGTTCGATTGCCCAGCTAAATCATTGAGCAAAGATATCTGGTTTGTGCAAAAGCTTCTTCATACAAACTTTGACAGTTAATTTATAAGGAGAATAAACTTATACGGTTTATACCGCTTATAAGGGTTTTGCCCAGTTGCATGAATACCCTTAATATAAAAGTCAAAAGTAACTGTTATTTTTGCCCAAAAAACTATAAGGCTCAAAATAACTTTTATTTTTGGTGGAAAAAAAAACAAATAGATAAAAGTTAATATGTGACACTTTTGATAAAAACCATATCCGATACGACCCCTGGATGCAAATATTGAATCAAAAGATTATTATTCCATTATGATTGAATTTCTTTTCAGATACTTTCCTCTCTATTTCACACTAAAATCTCTCTTATTTCTTACTGTTAAAGGAGTTTCACTTCTGCCACGTGTACGTTGCTACACGCGAGTTTTTTTTTTTTTGTTTAATAACTTTTCATGCCCGAACCGAAAATCGCCCAGGCAACGTCAGATTTTTTGTCTCCATACAAATCGACCCAGCCTAATATACATATATTCTATCGATAGAGAATCAAGTTTAAATATATAATAAAAAAATTTTGTCAAAAAATGAACTGGCTAGTGCCGCAAACAGTACCGGAAACATGGTTTCGAGATAAACACGTTCAAAGTTTGTGAACAAAGAAAAATAATGCGAAAAATAAAAATGCACTCTCACTAATCCGGCTATATTTTTTTAACCCGTAGGAATTTTTCCATGAAATTTTTTTCCTTAGAGTTTTAAGAATATTTACTAAAATTTAAAAAAACGATTTAAAAAAACAGCAAATGTCATGTCCCTCCTTAAATCAAGACTTTCAAAAATTGCAGTACCTATTTTTTATAGTGACAAAAACAAAAGAAAATAAGTTATGAAACAAATATAGAAAAATAAGTGTTAGCAAAAATAAATTTAGAACTAAATAATATACAAATTAAAAAGAATGTTCACATTATAATTATTCAATGTAAGAAGAAAAATGCATGTTTTTATATAAGAAAATCAATCATCAGCTGCTTATAATGTACCTGCTGTGCCTGCTGCTTTTTGACGTAGAATTACGTCTTACAGCGCGGTTTGTATGGGGTCGTTTTAACAGATTTTTTCAAGGTCATTAGGCAACGTTTTTGGCGAATACTTTAGGGTATACCTACAGCCTTTAATACTCTTCGTTCAAAGATAATATACAGTACAAACTCGGTAACCGCAACCCTCGATACACGCAATTCCTCGATTTTGGCAACAGAGCGGGACAAAGCGTTGTAACCTTTATAAGTGCAACTCGCTAAAAATAGTAACCTCAATAACTGCAACTGACTACGCTTTATATATCTATACTAGCAATACCCGGCGCGCGTTGCTACGCCTTAGGCCACGTGCATAGTAAACGCCGATTCAGACTGCCTGCCTGTGTCCGCAGAGTGTGTGAAAAAGCGAGAGAGATAGATATTTGTATCTCATTTGTTCACACAGATTTCAGCTTGCCTGTCTGTCTGAATCGGCGTTGAAAATGCACGCAGCCTTAGACAAACACATGTACTTCATCTGTGACTTCAGAACCTATTCGATCAAAAATGTAGCTTGTAGGGGAAGGTGCACCCACTTGACCAAAGCTCAGACCAGTTTTCTATTAGAAGGACATTACCAAATGGCAACTCCATTCGGAATTTCACTGATCAGCGATTTTTATTTCCAATGCTATTTGCTATTAAAAATTTGGCTTGTATGGGCGGATTCACACCCCGTTTTCCAATGCCCGTGCTATATTTCTTGTCGAAAGACATTTCCAAAAATTAAATTTATACTGAGTTTAAATATTATGAAACATTAAGTACCACAGCTATTCGATATTAAACATTTAAACTATGTTGATGGTGTCAAGACCCAATTTCCAATGCTTGCTGAATATTTCCAGTGGATGGACACGACTAAATGTTATATTCCTTCCGAGTTTCACAAATTTGTGACTTATGTTTCTTAAATTATACTGAAAAGTTTGAATGCCTTAAAAGTGTCACGCCCCTTCTGCAACGGCTTTAAAATTTTACCAGTAAAACAGCACGTGAAAATTGAGGTCAAATACAGAATTTTGGAGCTGTGCAACATGTAATTCTGAAGCTATTCGATATCGATGCCAAACTTCATAGGAGCGCTCTGCAGACTTTGCTAGAGTTTCCCTGAAAATTTCATAACAATTGGTTTAGCGGTTTTGAAGTCTACTTGTACATACAATCATTTTAATATACAAAGAAGATGTTAACAGCTTGTTTAAAATATGCTTAACTTACGCATCCTTTAAACACTAAAATATGCGTCAAACATACGTTTTCGATGCGTTTTACATGCGCTGCATAGCTTATGCCAGGCTGTCTAATATAATGGAAAACCACTCAAAAGTTGAATTATAATATTAAGGTTCAACTAAAACTACTGGAGACCAATGCAAATGCATTATTTATAATGCTATTATAAAAAAACAGAGAAACCAACCAACTTGAGACCCTCCTCCTTTTTGAAATCGGTTAAAAATAAAAAATATGCTCCAATCACAATAACTCTTTTAATGTGCAACATTTATTAACACGCGAAATAAAAAACTTTGAGGCTTCTGTTTGGAACAAAATAGAAAATCCAACTAAATTAAAGAAGTTATATTGGTATTCCTCTACATTTATGGTCATCATTTTGTTACAACTTCATTTCATAGTACCAACCTATTTGATTTTAAAAAAGACGTTGGAAAATAAAAACAAAAATTATTTTCTGATGCGTCCAATATAAACCTATTGAAAAGTTTAAAGGAAATCTATTTTATAAGGTTGTATGCATGAACATAATTTCTGCGCAGATGAACACAAACAATGAAATATCAATGCGACATTTCAGATCGTACTGAGATCCTCTGAGAAGCATTTGAGCATATGCAATGGAATATTTGTATACTGAAATAACTACAACAATAAAAAATTTCATCCCCCATTTCATGGTAAGATTTTAATATATTTATATTTCTCTCTGAGCAAGAAGTTGACTGCAAATAAAGTAGCTAGTGTTGCCATAAAAACAAATTTTAAATCTGAACTATTGTATAAAGCTTTCAATCCGTCGAGATTGTGTTATTGTCGATGAATAACATTTGCAATAAATAACAAAATAATAATTGGAGTTTACTCCTTTAGAATCGATTTGCATATAAAGAAATTATATTAGGGGGTAAAGTCAAATTTTCAACTATTTTTCGTTACGTTTGAATTTTCAACTATTTTTTGCGTTATGGTTGAATTTTCAACTTTTTTTCGTTACGTTTGAATTTTCAACTATTTTTTGCGTTATGGTTGAATTTTCAACTATTTTTGCGTTATGCTTGGCCAATCGAATGCAATGGAATTATCAAGGTCACAGGCAGATCATTGGCACTTTAATGGATTCCATGGAGAATTTGGACAAAAGTGGATGATTCTATGGCCATTCGGATGCAATGGGATTATCAAGGTCACAGGCGGGTCATTAGCACTTTAATGGATTCCATGGATTCCATGGAGGTGACAGGGGAGTCATTGGAACTTTTATCGGTTTAAGCAACATTTGGACCAAAATGGATGATTCTATGGCCAATCGGATGCAATGGGATTAACTGAGGTCAGAGATGGGTCATTGGAACTTTTATGGGTTCCATGGAACATTTCTACCAAAATGGATGATTCTATGGCCAATCGGATCCAATGGGATTATCTGAGGTCATAGGCGGGTCATTGGAACTTTTATGGGTTCCATGGAACATTTGGACCAAAATGGGTGATTCTATGGCCAATCGGATGCAATGGGATTATGTGAAGTCACAGGCGGGTCATTGTGTCTTATGTAGGTTCCAAGGAACATTTGGACCAAAATGGGTGATTCTATGGCCAATCGGATGCAATGGGATTATCTGAGGTCATAGGCGGGTCATTGGAACTTTTATGGGTTCCATGGAACATTTGAACCAAAATGGGTGATTCTATGGCCAATCGGATGCAATGGGATTATCTGAGGTCACAGGAAGGTCATTGGAACTTTTAATGGTTCCATGGAACATTTGGACCAAAATGGGTGATTCTATAGCCAATCGGATGCAATGGGATTATCTGAGGTCATAGACGGGTCATTGTGTCTTATGTAGGTTCCAAGGAACATGTGGACCAAAATGGGTGATTCTGTGGCCAATCGGATGCAATGGGATTATCTGAGGTCATAGGCGGGTCATTGGAACTTTTATGGGTTCCATGGAACATTTGGACCAAAATGGGTGATTCTATGGCCAATCGGATGCAATGGGATTATCTGAGGTCATAGGCGGGTCATTGGAACTTTTATGGGTTCCATGGAACATTTGGACCAAAATGGGTGATTCTATGGCCAATCGGATGCAATGGGATTATCTGAGGTCATAGGCGGGTCATTGGAACTTTTGTGGGTTCCATGGAACATTTGGACCAAAATGGGTGATTCTATGGCCAATCGGATGCAATGGGATTATCTGAGGTCATAGGCGGGTCATTGGAACTTTTATGGGTTCCATGGAACATTTGAACCAAAATGGGTGATTCTATGGCCAATCGGATGCAATGGGATTATCTGAGGTCACAGGAAGGTCATTGGAACTTTTAATGGTTCCATGGAACATTTGGACCAAAATGGGTGATTCTATAGCCAATCGGATGCAATGGGATTATCTGAGGTCATAGACGGGTCATTGTGTCTTATGTAGGTTCCAAGGAACATGTGGACCAAAATGGGTGATTCTGTGGCCAATCGGATGCAATGGGATTATCTGAGGTCATAGGCGGGTCATTGGAACTTTTATGGGTTCCATGGAACATTTGGACCAAAATGGGTGATTCTATGGCCAATCGGATGCAATGGGATTATCTGAGGTCATAGGCGGGTCATTGGAACTTTTATGGGTTCCATGGAACATTTGGACCAAAATGGGTGATTCTATGGCCAATCGGATGCAATGGGATTATCTGAGGTCATAGGCGGGTCATTGGAACTTTTGTGGGTTCCATGGAACATTTGGACCAAAATGGGTGATTCTATGGCCAATCGGATGCAATGGGATTATCTGAGGTCATAGACGGGTCATTGGAACTTTTAATGGTCCCATAGAACATTTGGACCAAAATGGGTGATTCTATGGCCAATCGGATGCAATGGGATTATCTAAGGTCATAGGCGGGTCATTGGAACTTTTATGGGTTCCATGGAACATTTGGACCAAAATGGGTGATTCTATGGCCAAACGGATGCAATGGGATTATCTGAGGTCATAGATGGGTCATTGGAACTTTTATGGGTTCCATGGAACATTTGGACCAAAATGGGTGATTCTATGGCCAATCGGATGCAATGGGATTATCTGAGGTCATAGGCGGGTCATTGGAACTTTTATGGGTTCCATGGAAGATTTGGACCAAAATGGGTGATTCTATGGCCAATCGGATGCAATGGGATTATCTGAGGTCATAGGCGGGTCATTGGAACTTTTATGGGTTCCATGGAACATTTGGACCAAAATGGGTGATTCTATGGCCAATCGGATGCAATGGGCTTATCTGAGGTCATAGGCGGGTCATTGGAACTTTTATGGGTTCCATGGAACATTTGGACCAAAATGGGTGATTCTATGGCCAATCGGATGCAATGGGATTATCTGAGGTCATAGGCGGGTCATTGGAACTTTTATGGGTTCCATGGAACATTTGGACCAAAATGGGTGATTCTATGGCCAATCGGATGCAATGGGCTTATCTGAGGTCATAGGCGGGTCATTGGAACTTTTATGGGTTCCATGGAACATTTGGACCAAAATGGGTGATTCTATGGCCAATCGGATGCAATGGGATTATCTGAGGTCATAGGCGGTTCATTGGAATTTTTAATGGTCCCATAGAACATTTGGACCAAAATGGGTGATTCTATGGCCAATCGGATGCAATGGGATTATCTAAGGTCATAGGCGGGTCATTGGAACTTTTATGGGTTCCATGGAACATTTGGACCAAAATGGGTGATTCTATGGCCAAACGGATGCAATGGGATTATCTGAGGTCATAGATGGGTCATTGGAACTTTTATGGGTTCCATGGAACATTTGGACCAAAATGGGTGATTCTATGGCCAATCGGATGCAATGGGATTATCTGAGGTCATAGGCGGGTCATTGGAACTTTTAATGGTCCCATGGAACATTTGGACCAAAATGGGTGATTCTATGGCCAATCGGATGCAATGGGATTATCTGAGGTCATAGGCGGGTCATTGGAACTTTTATGGGTTCCATGGAACATTTGGACCAAAATGGGTGATTCTATGGCCAATCGGATGCAATGGGATTATCTGAGGTCATAGGCGGGTCATTGGAACTTTTATGGGTTCCATGGAAGATTTGGACCAAAATGGGTGATTCTATGGCCAATCGGATGCAATGGGATTATCTGAGGTCATAGGCGGGTCATTGGAACTTTTATGGGTTCCATGGAACATTTGGACCAAAATGGGTGATTCTATGGCCAATCGGATGCAATGGGCTTATCTGAGGTCATAGGCGGGTCATTGGAACTTTTATGGGTTCCATGGAACATTTGGACCAAAATGGGTGATTCTATGGCCAATCGGATGCAATGGGATTATCTGAGGTCATAGGCGGGTCATTGGAACTTTTATGGGTTCCATGGAACATTTGGACCAAAATGGGTGATTCTATGGCCAATCGGATGCAACGGGATTATCTGAGGTCATAGACGGGTCATTGGAACTTTTAATGGTTCCATGGAACATTTGGACCAAAATAGGTGATTCTATGTCCAATCGGATGCAATGGGATTATCTGAGTTCACAAGCGGGACATTGATACTTTTATGGGTTCCATGGATTATTCGGACCAAAATGGATGATTCTATGGCCAATCGGATGCAATGGGATTATCTGAGGTCACAGGAAGGTCATTGGAACTTTTATGGGTTCCATGGTACATTTGGACCAAAATTGATGATTCTATGGCCAATCGGATGCAATGGGATTATCTGAGGTCACAGGCGGGTCATTGGTACTTTTATGGGTTCTATGAGACGATTCGAACAAACTTTATGATACTATTGCCAATCGGATGCAATGGGATTTTCTGAGGTCATTGACACTTTTATGAATTCTACGAAGCATTTAGACATATATGAATGATTCTGTGGTCAAGCGGATGTAACTGGACTATCTGAGGTCTAGGTTTTGTCATTGAAACTTTGGGTCATGGATTTCATTTTAAAATAACATTTTTGAAAGAAAACCTTAATTTTTATTTAGTTTTTTGGAAGAACACTGGGGACGTCTAGATTTTGTTCTATCATCACGATTTGTAAAAAATTTTACTTCAATTTTTTACGTTTCGAGTTTTAGTTATTTAAATTTTACTGCCTCAGTTGTTGGTATTGACATTATATTTTGGTAATGAAATTAATAATGTTTATATAATGCATGATGAGTTTATATATTTAACCACTTTGCCTATTGTACATGATTATATAAAATTTCAATTCAATTAATAAGAAGTAAACTCCAATCGCGCGTCCTAGCTGACACGCACACTTTTTTTGGTTATATATCAGGCATAAGAGGAAAAAGATTTTTTGACTGTAAATATGTATAAACAATTCAAGTCTGAAACAGTGTGTCCAGATTGGGCGATAAAGCGCCAATTGGGCGATCTTTTTTATAATTTTGCGCTTATTTTTAATTAAAAAGCGCATCGCGCTTTTTTGGGCTACTTTTGTCAGAAGATTCATGAAAAAAATTACATATATTCAGTCATTCCATTCATTTAAGAAATGTTTAAACCACTTTAGAAAACCGTTTTCTGAACTTCTTCTTCATTATTTAAGTCACACAGTGAGCTTCAACCATGTTTAGGTTTGACAAAAATGACGTCAAAAACGGGCTTTACAGATAAATTAGTATACGATTGCAGGTTACAAAACTGTTTAAAATGAAATCGTAGCTGCTTCTGTTCCCGAGAAATCGTAAAATTAGTTTTAGAAGTTTGTACCGGTTTTATATCGTATCATATCATAGGTGGCTTGTTGCTTTTTGCTTAAATGTGTCTTTTTATTTTATGTGTCTTATATGAAGTATATTTAATTTTCCATAAACAATAAAATAATATGAATATTTTTACATTTAACAGTAGCCACTCACCGGTTGCATTTCACCGGTTCACATTTTACTTCCACTTAGGTTTATCGTATAACAAGCGGTATTCTTCTTCTTGTTGGGGGATTTATTTTAGTAATATCTATATTGACAACTGTCAAAATAAAAGTTGTCATTGCTGATCTAAAACTTTCTTATAACGCATTGTGAAAATGGACCATAAGTGCGACCATGAAGAGAACAGGATGAAAGTTTGCGCACCGTGTGGTAAAAAAATTGTTTGTGGCAAGAGAAAATCTGAATCTTTCCTCATGTCTGTGAAACTTCAGAATCTTATAAAACAGTTTGTCAATAGCAATTTTGATGTTTCCGATCATAGATTTCCCCTAAGCATTTGCAATACATGTCGTCTTACCCTCCTCGATCGAGAAAAAAAAAACTTTAAACGACCTTTACAACAAATGTCAAATTATGATGATTTGCAGTTAAAAATAGAAACCAGAGTCAATAGTGGCTACTGTAATTGTTACGTATGTTTGACTGGAAGGTATTTGGGCCACACAAAAATTAATAAAGGAAGAGGTCACATTCGAGAGACGAGTAATGTAATAACTACAATGAATGGCCTTTACGGTGCTTCAAACATTTTTAAGCTACAAAAAAATACTCCACCGCCGGAAATTATGAAGCCCAAAAAATGTGTTAAGATTTGCTCTATTTGTTTACAAAAAATTGGCAAAGGTAAAAGGCATTCTTGTGTCACTAAAAACAGTAAAGATTACAAAAATCTAAAACAAAAGGTGGAACAACTTCCTCAAAAGCAGCAGGAGCAAATTGTAACTTCCGTCTTAAAACGAAAAATAGGTGCACAGAGTGACATCAACGGTAAGTCTCGTAATAATATTGAACTTAAGTTATCTACCGAAGGATCTCAATCAACCGTTGTTGTAAATCCAACAAGGAAAGCAGGTGTAGTATTTTCGATTGTTAATTTAGATAACTTTCAAGTCAATATGGGTGCATCTTCGAATCAGATGAAAAAAATGACAAATTTCTTGAGAGCTAGCGCTGGTAAACAGTCTGTGCCTTCATTTTATAACACAAAACATGTTGCCGAAAAATCAAGAAAGTTAGAACATGTTTATAAACATGGTATATTTGATTTCGATGTGATCGTGCAAAAAAGTAAAATGATTAAAGAAAAACGACCCGTTGTTTGGGCAGATGCTGAGGAATTATTAAATACTGTTCTAAAAGACAGAAATGAAACTGGTAACGTTCTTATCAAAGTTATGGCTGACGGCGGGCAAGGTTTCTTCAAAGTTTGCATGACAATACTTCCAGAAAAGTATTCACCGGAATTGGACTGTAGTATTGATGATTCAGATCTAGAAACCGACTTGAATGCACCGATAAAAAAAAGAAGTCTTTACTCTGAAGGTGGAAGCACTGGTAAAAAAGGTAAGTTGGCTAGTGTACACAAATTGATCATGTTGTGCATAGTACCTGAAGTAAAGGAAACTTACGACAATATTGCCCTTTTATTCAAATTAACGAACATCAACAATATTCCATTCAAGTTCGTTTCAGACTTTAAAGTTATCCTTATTGTTAATGGTCAGCAAACTGCAACATCGATGTATCCAAGTCCCTATTGCTTTGTGACATTAAAAGAATTAAGGGATTGCGAAAAAGGATATGCCTATCAAGATGAAGAAATCGATGTTAACAGTAATGCTCAATTCAGTTGCTTGGAGTCTTGCAATAATGAATGCATGAGTCTAAAGACCTATGGAGATTTAAGAAAGGATTACGATTCCTTCTGTTCTTTTGGTAGAAAAAAAAAGCATGCCATGCAATGTCACAGCACAATAAATCCGCCCCTTTTTGATGAAGCTGATGACGCGTATGTAATTCAGAAATGCATAATTCCTGAATTACATATATTACAAGGATTTGTCAACCATATATTTTGGGATGGTTTAGTCCCTCTTCTTGGACGGGAGAGAGCTTATTATCAAGGGGAAGTTTTTGAGGGAAATGCTTGTCGAAAACTTTTAAAAGAAGCCGATAAACTTTTGGATTATGAAATTTCTGCACACGTCGAACCTCTTTGACTGGTTCCTTTTATCTCCGCACTTAAAGATATGAATAAAGTGGTGCAAGATTGCTTCTCTACAAAAAAAATTGGACCTGAATTTGACAGACATGTGCACGAGCTAAACAAATCTTTTAAAGGTACAGGGCTTTCAGAAACCTTAAAAATGCATGTAGTTTTAAAGCATTTAAAACATTGTCTACACTTTATAGATAATAGAGGATTGGGCTTATGGTCAGAGCAGGCTGGTGAATCGATTCACAGAGACTTTCTTAAATTCTGGGAACGCTACAAAGTGAATTTACTTGCTGATCCTAGCTATTCAACGCAATTTAAAAGGGCTGTTGTTGAATTCTCTTCACGGCATATTTGATTAAAATAAAAAAATAATGATAATAATAAAAAAATGGAAAACAAAAATTAAAAAAAACAAAAAAAATATACAAAAACACAAAAACAAAATATATAAAAAAACAAAAAAAAATATATAAAAAAAAAAAAAATTAAAAAAAATAAAAAAATAAACTGAACATAAAAAAACACAAAAAAAAAGGAACCATAATACCACCACGTCCACGTCGTTGGTTCTGGGGAAAGCTGAGAGTGGTATATCCCTGTACAAAATTTAGATCCGAAGATACATACGTGCGTTATTAAAAGCCATAAAAAATCATTTCTTGATTTCTCGGAAACAGGAGCAGATACAAATTCATTTCAAACAGTTTTGTTATCTCCAATAAAAAGGTTTGTTATCTCCTTAAAAATAAATAGATAGATACGTATAGAAAGATATGACACATAAGAAACATAAAATAAAAAGACACATATGAGCAAAAGCAACAAGCCACCTATGATATGATACAATATAAAAATGGTACAAACTTCAAAAACTAATTTTACGATTTCTCGGAAACAGAAGCAGCTACGATTTCATTTCAAACAGTTTTGTAACCTGCAATCGTATACTAATTTATCTGTAAAGCCCGTTTTTGACGTCATTTTTGTCAAACCTAAACATGGTTGAAGCTCACTGTGGTCAGTTGGAGAGACGTGCAGCAAAGCTAGAATACGATTCGCTATTGGTTATTCCATGGAAAGATATTTTTGAAAAAAACATTCTGTCAGATACCGAAGAATTTTGGTTGAAAGCGAACGATTAAAGAAATGCTGGTGGAGGCAAAATGCTGGAAACTATTTCTAAGTTAGCACTTATTTTACTATCGCTGCCTCACTCAAACACTTTTGTTGAAAGAGTATTTTCTGTGATGAATGCTTCTAAAACGAACATGAGAAATCGTATGATGTTGGAATCACTTTCGTCTATTATACGAATAAAATGTCTCATGAAAGCCTTAAACGTTTGCTGTAAGACTTTCCGACAACAGAAAATATGATTTCTAAGTGCAACAGCTCTAGATATGAAAAAAAAGAAATAGATGAAGAGGAACTTGATGAAAGCGAAAAAGATATTGAATTTCTTCTTCATGAAACTTTTGATATGTTTTAATTATTTGTGTTTAAAAGAAAAATTTATTTATTTTATGTAAATTTCTTTGAATTGATTTTTTTTAAAGAAATGTTTAATTTATGTTATATCTTCTTAACACATTGCAAATTTTCAATACATACAAATATAAACAATTTGTTTTAAAAATGAGCTTAAGAGAAAATTTTTGGGACTTTATATTGTAAATGTCCCCCAATTTGCGCTTTTTTGGGCTACAAAATATTAAAAACTGAAAAATTGGGCGATTTTTGGGCGATAAAAATTTTGTAGTTCGGGCTTTTTCTAAAAACCATCTGGTCACGCTGGTCTGAAAACCATAACAAATACGATGTCAGATTGTTGGCAACACTGCTCAACAGACCAAACTGAGAGCAACTCCCGACACAACATGGCAGCCGTGCTGAGTTACTCTCACAGCCAGAGCTTAAGCATTGGTTTTCTGCTGCTTGTTGTGCTGCTTGTACAGCATTAGCATGAATTAAAAGACATGAATTCTTAAATAATTAAAGAAAAAGTTTTGTAAAAAACGTAGTACCCTATTTTAATTTCGCTTATCATAGCAATTGAATAGTGAAAAAATTATAAAAATCGGTTCAGCGGTTATTGAGAACACGTCGCCGCAAATCCGTGAGTCTCCTTTTATATAATAGTATAGATGATTGGTTTTAGTTTGTATTTTGTCTCTTTTGTTCTTTAATTTTTTCTGGATTTTTAAGCTTGACAGTTTTAAAGAAGTTATTACGTCGAATTATTTGCTCTTTGGTGCGTTTGCTTTGAGCGCAATCGTTAACACAAAAAATTTGTATCTGCTTATACTTCGACTGCCCGGTAGTGTTTTTTGATGGAAGGTAATGGCGATCACGAAAACATTGATAAAGCTAAAAATTAAACAAAAGTGTGAAACTTTGCATTCAACTAAATGTGGTGTATCGTAAAAAGCACTGTGCAGCCTATATGAGGTTCACAAGTCAACAATCATGAGAATTAAAACAAGTAAAGAAAGTCTAAAGTCGGTCTAGGCCGACTATGAAATACCCTAAACCTACTTTTTCAATATACGATAATATTGTTGAAAATGGGTGGATGAAGCCCATACTTAATATGCATTTCAATTTTGATGAAAAATTTATACATACCAAGTTTTATTCCTGTAGCTCACAGTTAATGCCTTTATTATGCTTTCGCTATGGGAGTTGGGCGTGTTCATTGACGGATTACTCACAATTTTTGAACACACCTTAGTTTTGGTATAAAATACATACATACCAAATTTGATCTCTCTATGGCAAACATAACCTTATTTATTGAGTCTTAACCTTTTTGGGTTGTATGGGAGGTAGTCGTGTCCGTGGGCGGATGATGTCCATTTTTCATAACTATCTTTGATTTGTTTTAAAAAATATACGTTCCAAATTGTATCTCTGTAGGTTAAACAAAGGCTTATTTATTGTGTTTTCAATTTTTGGGTTGTATGGGAGGTGGACGTGTCCGTGAGCGGGTGACACCCATTTTTCGAAGACTTCTTTGTGTTGATATAAAACACATACACACCAAATTTTATAGGTGTAGGTTAACTATGAGCTGAGTTATGCAGTTTTCAATTTTTGCATTGTATGGGAGGTAGGCGTGTCCGTGAACGGATTCCAAAAATATTCAATAGTGCAGATCCTTGGGTTCATGTGACCATGTGTACCAAGTTTCATCCAATTATCTCAACTCCTTCTTCTTATCCTGTGTATACGGACAACACACAGACGGACAGACGGACGGACGGACGGACGGACGGACATGGATAGCTCGACTCACGTGGTGACGCTGATCAAGAATATATATACTTTTCTATACCGGACTCGCTTCGTTCTATGCGTTACAAACGTTTGCACAAAGTTAATATACCCTGACCTTTCAGGTTTAGGGTATAAAAAAGAAGACAAGATTCTGAAATATTTTGGAAATATGGAAGCTGGGCCAAAAAAACGGCAAACTCTAAAATCCTGTGAATATCCAAAAATGGAAAAGGCTCTCTACAAATGGTTTTTAAAACAAAGAAAGCAAAATGTTCTTTTGTTGCGCCGAATGAATTTTTCCAAAAATATGATCTTCATGAATAGATGCACGAAAGTTTTGCAGACAAAGAAGAAGATCATGAAATCGTAGATATTGAAAGTACAGATAACAGTGATTTTAAACTTATCCCAGTACCTCAAACAAAAGGTTCAGTTGCTGTGCAGTCGTTTCACACGTGTATTCAGTGGTCTGTAAGAAATGGTATTCCATCAAAATACATTCTTATTCTTAAGGAACTTCGAGAGATTGCTGTTGCACAAACTGTAACTTATACAAAGTACAAACGAAAACAAAAGATATTTTCAAACAGATATAATATATTAAAACTGAATTAGTTAATTATCTTATTATAATGAATTGAATAATTTCAATACTTACTGTAAATTTTATAAAACAAATTTAACATTTTGCTTAAAACTTCATAAAACTTCTCTATATATGTATAATTGGTCTCGCTTTATGTTTTCCTTGCTGGGTGCAACAACCTCAATAAATGAAACAGCCTCGGTTTTTATTAGTTGCGTTTACCGAGCTCATACTGTATATACTAAAATATCAGATATATCCTGCGCTGAATGAATATCTAACTTTGGATTTTGTCACTATTATATTAAAGTCACAATATAGTAAAATATAAGAAGAAGAATACCACCTCTGTCCCAGCCCCAAAAATTATCAAAAAAAAAAAAGTTTATATACCATTAGAAAGGGCTCAATTTGCACCTTCCGAATATAAGCATTTTAGAATTTGCACCCTCGTACTTTTTGCAAAAAAAAAAATGCCAAAGTTTGCAATATTCAAATGCTCATATCTCGGTAATTAATTGATATTTCGATGTGCACCTTGCGTCAATAATTTGCAACTTTACTCCTCTAATTTGCACCATTGAACAAAGTCGAAAAATACGTCGAATTTTTCTGAAAATGCAAAAAAACGTTTTAATTCGATAGCTCGTTCTGCGCACGCGTCATATCAGTAACACGCGTGCGCCGCGCATTCCACTAGGGACTTTGTTGTGATGAGGTTTATCTATTTATAGTTTATAATACTATCTCTGTTTTTAAGTATTGATAAAAAAGTATAGACTATAATAGTATTAATCTTATGATAAAAAAAAAATATTGTGACAAATCAATACAGTACAATAACAAGTCTTACTGTGATCATTTGGCCTCCAATATCAACTTTAGTAAATGCATCAGTGATGAACTTTATATGTACATTATATATACTGATTTTGATGAAGTCATATCTAGATCAGCTAGACATTGCCACAAAAAAATTGCCCTAGCGCGCACCGTGCTCGAGAGTCGTATAACTATGTATATGTTTTCTGGACAGCGCATGCGCAGTGTTGATTTATGTATTTTTACATTTTTTACGAAGAACCGATTGATTTTCTACTATTTTAACGAAGGTGCAAATTAGAATAACAAAATTGCAAATTTTTGGGCCAAGGTGTACTTTTAAATATGCATTTTTAAGCGAGATATGACAGTTTAAAAATTGCATCATTTACTCCATTTTCAATCTAATTTATTTTTAAAACTATAAGGGTGCAAATTATAAAATTTACATATTCTGAAGGTGCAAATTAAGCCCTTTCAAATGGTCTATACACTTTTTTCTTTTCGATAATTTTTGGGGCTGGGACAGAGGTGGTAAGAAGAATGCATGTTTTTATATAAGAAAATCAATCATCAGCTGCTTATGTGCCTGCTGCTTTCTTTATTTTCTTTCGTTGTTTATGCTTGTATGCTTTGGTTTTGCACGAACTGATTGGTTCGCTTTGGCAGCATTGTAAGCATTAGTTCGCATTGGGTTTATGTATGCACTACTGTTCTAGTATACTATTTTGAAACCAGAGTTCATGAACCTCTTTTCAACTCAGTCAATGAACTCAATCTGTCAAATTTAATGTCAAAATGGGTCTGTGATCCGGTTAGATTTAACCATTGAATAATTATAATATAGAATGGACACCGCCAACATTCGCCGCTACGCCGTTCACATGTCTCTAGTATCGTTTTTCATTTCACCAAAGATTTTCACCTACTTTGTGCACAAGCTAATAAAATCCTAAATTGATCCCAAAATAGAGATAAATAATTTCCCTTCTTGTTCAAGGTCAGTAGCTGCTGCTCTGCTGACAAGTGTTTTCGTTTTATTTGTGTTATTTGGTTTTAAAACAAATTGTGTAAAATGAAAATTTAATAGAATTTAATTTGAGGCTTAAAATAATTCTTCAGTAAATAATCTCTTTAATAAGCAAAATAATGTCGATATATAAAAATCATATTCAAAATGAACGTTTTCATGTTTATTTATAATATTTTTATGTACATTAAAGTAGTAAATAATAGACAAAATAAAAAAATTAATTCAATCGTAATATCCTAGGGTACGCGGTATAATTGTAGGTGCCACTTTATTAACATAAATAAAGTACTTTATTACATTTACTTTTTAACACATTAATAAGTAAATGTCAGCACACTATTGGAATGTCAGAGCAGTAGCGTAGCAAGGGGGGGAGGGGGGGGGGGCGGTCCGCCCCGGGTGCACGCCAAAATGGGGTGAAAAATTTGGCAAAAGAACTTTTTACCATATAATTTTTCATTTTTTTAAATAAAAAGAAAACACCTCAATAACTTCGGTTTTATATTTGAATATCAAGAGGGTGCAAAAGTGAATGAAAAGAGTTTTAACCATCACCTGGACTTCTTTTTATTGAAACAAGCTTTAACTTTATATTAAATTTTGCTCAATATTAACGCTCACACTAAAACCCAATTCAATTTCATATGTAATTTTTCATTGGTTAGGGGTGCAATTTCCAAACGAATTATATTTAAATTATGATATTAAGATGGAGTACAAAAGTAAAAATGTAAAAACATTTTTTTATATTCCATTAAGTTTTATAAAAAAAACACTTTTTTACATCTTATATTCAGGTTAAAAAGTGTTCAAACTTGCTAGCATAGTAGACATTTCTTAAACCATTAAGTTTCGAAAACCTGCATGATTTTCAGAGTATGATGAATGGAGGTGTCAATTGTTTTGTAAGCAATACATTTCTCCAGAACTTTTCAGAAAACATGTTCATGTCATAAACGTCAAAAATAAAAATATACTTTATGATTTTGTGATTACTAAGTTCTGAGACTATATATCATGAAACAAACCTCATTTACATCTTTTAACCTGCTAAAACATAATTTTGAATAGTAATTTGTTTTGGGTATACTGTTACATAAAACTACTAGTTTAAAAATCATTAATAAACTTTTAACTTGCTTTAAAAATTTCTACAAAATTAAATTGATTTAAATTCATTATATTTTTGATTTATATTAAAAAAATGGCGTTCTATGAAAATTTTTGGCGGTCTGACTTTTTTTTATTTTATTTTGAAGATGTCTATTAAAAACTTTAAGATGCTTTTCTGAATCCTTTATTTTACTAAAATAATTATTATTATGTTCAAATCAACCAACAAAAACCATCAAAAATACAGTTTTTAAGAGAAGATAAGATGCACAGTTCACTCTAAAAAGTAAAGCGTATTTTAAAGACTGCCTTTAAATCAACTTGTGCCTGAATTTAAGCATGTTTTGAATTGTAATATTCTAAATGCTTGAAAACCCAAAGAAGCATATTTGAAGTCAGCTTTTGGATGTTGATTTTCAGACAAGCTAGCTAAATTTAAACCAATTTATTGGTTTTTATATTAAAAATGTCTACAATTCATCATATCAGTCTTAATTTAAGATAAGTTGCATTGCTATTCAGGCCAGTTTGTTTACGATAAGAGCTGAAATTCAGCGAAGGTAAGGCTGCATTTACCATTTAACTGCCTTTAAGTAAGACATCATTGAATGCTGTTTTACAGCATAAAAAGGCAAAAGTAATTTCAGCAAAAGCTGTCTTAATGCTGTTGCAGCTTATTTTAAGACAGTTTTTTTACCTAATATTAAGATTTACTTTTTACAGTGTTCCTTAAAAATTATTCTAATTATTAAAATTTAATTTTGTTCTCAATCACCGAATCTGAAGAATCAACAGATTTCTTGGAATTGCCAGCTCTTTTTGAGCCATTCATGACTCTCGACCTTGCCCAACCTGGGCAAGTTTGGTTTGGTAATTATGTAGATCATGAGAATGAAAACAATTTTTGATATGAATATCACTGTATCACTGTAATATTGTGGTGACCGTGGCGTACAGGTTAAGTGTGTGGCTTAGCACGCTCGGAGCCCGAGTTCGATCCCCAATCGCGGCGAAAAGTTTTTTTCAATAAAAAATTTTCTGAACGGTCACCACCTCTCTGCAGACAATGGCAAACCTCAGAGAGTAAATAATGCCATGTAAAGCTTCTTGAGAACATGCACCTTAGCCGTTCGGAGTCGGCATAAAACGTGTAGGTCCAGTTCTCGTTTAATAGTGTGCAAACATTTAATAACACACACAACACAATTGATGATAAGAAGCTCGGTCAAAGTCCTTTCAAGGGCTGAAATGGCCAATTTGTTTTTTTTTTTTTTTTTTTGTAATATTGTGATACTGAGATATTTATGGTGGTATTTATGGTGATATTTATAAAGCAGTCAAATTTTACAGACCTAAATCTTGTCTATAAAAGTCCAAGCGGAGATTAATATAGATACACTGAGAAAAAAACATACTTTAAAACTAAACAAAAAATATTAAAACAGAAATTTAACGCCTTTGCGTTTCTACATGACAATATTTAAAACAAGTGTGTTTAATTTTCACCTTCCTATAAACTCCTTTCTTTTTTATTTTCTCTCATTATTTCTTTGAAAAAACAAACAAAAATTTGAATTCAATGACAATTTTTGAATTGGTTTGACAAATATCGAACATATGATATAATAAAAACTAATTAATTAAATATTAAAATATTTCAAATGCAAACTTCATCGAATGGAGTTAACATTTAGTATTCGGAAGGTCCCGGGGTAGCTGGTTGTGAATCTGGTGCTAAAACTCGGAAAAGTTAAAAAAATGGCATCGCAAAAATATGCTTTAAAACATGTGTTTTGAATTTTAAAATTTTTGTTCTAAATTTGGTTTTCATAACAAAAACATTGTTTTAAAAACAAAAACTTTTGTTTTGAATTTAACTTTAAAAACAGCTCTGTTTAATTTTAATGAATTTGTTTCAAGCTCTATTTCAAAACCAATTTCGTTAGATATGAACACTATTTCATTTAATTTTAACAAATTTTTTCCTCACTGTACTATAAAGAAATTGATAAAAATTATGAAAAATGTTTATAAATGAATTTTAATATTTTATATTAATTTTTCATTTTAATTTTATGTAGAAAATGGGGGTTGATTTCGAAAAAATATTTATATTAATAGTTATTCAGGGTCACCAGGGGAAAATTTTTCAACGTTTTGCTTCCAGGTCCGATTTTTTTTCAAATATGCACAATTTTTCGTAAATTTTTCAATGTTTTCTATATTAAACAAACTTAAGTTTTTATATTAAAACTAATATTGTGTGCTTTACTGATAGTAAATTTTTCTCTCGCAACTTATAAGCCCGGTAGACAATAATATTGGAACAATTCAGAGAAAATTCTTTAAGTTTCTGAAAATTTTAGATTCTTACTTCTTTTATCAAATATTCATGGACAGCATAGTGTTGTTTATTTATTGAATCTCTTTTTAAATATGTCATTTTTGTAGAGGTTGATTCGAAAATATGTAGTAAGATTCATCGACTTATTTTATAAAAAAAATCTTCTATAGGGGTGCACAATTTAGTTTCCGCCCCGGGTGCGACCAGCCCTAGCTACGCCACTGTGTCAGAGCAAGCAGTTTTTGTAATAAAAAATTTTACCAAATGCATTCTTAAATTTTAGCAAACGTTTATCAAAATAGCTATGTTTAAATTTTAGGGAGTCAATAATTGCACCACTGAGAAAAAAACATATATTAAATTTAAACAAAAAAAAAGTTTATAATAGAAATTTAACGCAATTTAACGTGTTTAAATTTCAACTATAAAATATATATTCAAACATTCAACTCCATACCTCAATGCGTTGTTGAGATATTCATTGGGTATTTTTAAACCCATTAGGCTATCGTGAAAACTTTTCTTCGAATTTTTTCAAAATAATTGCAATGCGTATTCAACGACAAAACTGTTAATTGAAATCTGTATCAATTATTTTTGGTGACCATGGCATGCAGGTTAAGTGTGTGGCTTAGCAATGCTCGGAGCCCGAGTTCGATCCCCAGTCGCATATCAGTCGAATTCAGTTAATTACTTATTATATAAAAACTATATTACTATTATACTATATTATTATTATTATAAATAAACTTATTATTTAACTACTCATAAAAAACTTAATTTTTCTGTTGTGCTTTGATTTATTTTCTTTATTTTCCGCTTTCCACTGCCGATATTTCCACCATCCGAAAATTAATGGTTTTCGTAGTCTGGTGACTCTAGTTAAATGGCAGAATTTCAAGGATACATCTAGTAGTCTAAGAAATTTTGATCTAGTGATTTTTTGAAAAAAATTATTTTCATGGGTATTTTTCTATCCTTTAGTTTTCCAATGGGAAATGTGTTAATTGCATATGTTTTGAGTCTTTGTAGCCTCGAGCCTTTTTTATTAGGCCGGATTAATTTTTGTTTTCAAAAACTCGTAGGCGCGGAAAATGTTCTACGGAAAATTCTGATCATCTTTTCCCAAAAAACACTAAGCCTAAAATCGAGCCTCCGGTTTTTCGAAAGAAATTTTGAATTTGTGTTGCTACCAAATGTGAAGAAATTGAAAAAAATAACCAAAAACTGACTGTACCGATATACAGATTTAAGTGGTTTCGAAAAAAAATTTAAAATAATATTTTATTTATAAATTTCACTTGTTTGTTTCATTATGTGTCAACAAAAAATAAAAAATTTTCAGATTGCATTATTAAAAATATTTTGAAAATTTATTTAAAATAGAATAACAACATTTGAAAGCTAGATTTGTTATTATCGTTTCATCATTTAATTTTGAATTTCCTGAAATCTATTGCTGATTTTGTGGCAATACTTTTTAAAGTAGTGCTTTCTACAAATATTTAGCGATAGCTAATTATCAAAAAAACACAACAAAAAATAGCTTAAAATAATACAACTAATATAAAATACTTCATAATTTGAATCGTTTTGCTTTACAAATTTTATTTGTCTTTCATTTGATTTTAGACTGGAATTTTTTCTGAAGAATATAATACGCCAAGTATTGAATCCTGTGTTTTAAGATCCCTTTATTTTTATTAATAGTTTTCATAAGGAGGTTTTTAACTATAAGTATTTTTACTGAAATCTTTAAATTTTTATTAGTTTTGCCTTGTTCATTTTATTTTCATTCATTTGGGGGGTTTAACCCCCAAAACCTCCCTGCGTTCGACCCTGTGAACATTCTTTGCAATTTCTATATTATTTAGTTCTAAATTTATTTTTGCTAACACTGGTCTTTTTTCTATATTTGTTTCATTACTTATTTTCTTCGTTTTTGTCACTATAAAAAATTGACACTGCAATTTTTGAAAGTCTTGATTTAAGGAGGGACATGACACTGGCCGTTTTTTAAATCGACTTTTTTATAATTTGTATTTTAGTAAATAGGTGGTGACCGTGGCATGCAGGTTAAGTGTGTGGCTTAGCATGCTCGAGAGCCCGGGTTCGATCCCTAACCGTGGCGAAAAGTTTTTTTAATAAAAAATTTTTCTGATCGGTCATCACCTCTCTGCAGACAATGGCAAACCTCAGAGAGTAAATAATGCCATGTAAAGCTTCTTGAGAACATGAACTTAAGCCGTTCGGAGTCGGCATAAAACATGTAGGTCCAGTTCTTGGTCAATTGTGTGCAAACATTTAATAACACACACAACACAATCGATCCCTAGAAGCTCGGTCAAAGTCCTTTCAAGGGCTGAAATGGCCAATTTGTTTTTTTTTTTTTTTTTAGTAAATATTCTTAAGATTCTAAAAAATTCTTACGGGTTCAAAAAATACAGCCGTATTAGTTAGAGCGCATTTTTAATTTTCGCTTTTTTTTTCTTTGTTCACAAACTTTGAACGCGTTTATCTCGAAACCATGTTTCTCGTACTGGTTGCGGCACTAGCGGGTTCATTTTTTGACAACATTTTTTTTTTTGTATTTCTTAATACTTGATTTGCTATCGATAGAATATATATTAGAGTGTATCGAAAATCTGACCCCCAAATCCGGTACCAAAATTAAATAGTACATGAAAAATCCTCTCGATTGGTGTACTTTTTTTTTTATTTGAACCAATTTTGGCGTCCCCCGAAATGCATTTTTGTGCATTTTATATCAATTTTTGTACTGGAGACCCATAAATGGCTGATTTCAAAAGAAAATCAAACTTATCAATCAATTCTTTTCATAAAAAAACACAGAACTGCAAATTTTCATCCCTGTTGACAAATGCTTTGACGGAATAAAACAGTTTTTTTCAACGTGAATCTACTTGTTATATAATATTTGATATGTTTTTGTTTTTTGTATGAAAGTATTTTTAAACTTTTAGCAAGTTATAACATATAAAGCTCGTCACAAAGGCGTCAGTGGCTGCTGCTTCTGCAGAACGAAGAAAAGGAATAATGTTTTCTATGTTGGAGGGCCGTTCAAAAGGGCTGAAATTCGAAACAAAAAGGGATTTTTAGTCTTTTATAGGATCTAAAAAAATTGTTGTTATTATTTGGTTAACTGTAATAGTTTAAAAAAATACGTTACTTTTGCATTAAGCAATAAAAAAAAAAAACAGATGTTAAAAAATACTTTCATACAATAAATAAAAACATATCAAATATTAAATAACAAGTAGATTCACTTTGAAAAAAACTGTTATATCTCGTCACAGCATTTCTCAACAGGGATGAAAATTTGCAGTTCTGTGTTTTTATATGAAAGGAATTGATTGATAGCTTTATTTTTCTTTTAAAGCAACCATTAATGGGTCTCCAATACAAAAAGTGATAAAAATGCACAAAAATGCATTTCGGGGGACGCCAAAATTGGTTCAAATAAAAAAAAGTACATCAATCGAAAGGATTTTCCATGTACTATTTAATTTTGGTACCGGAATTGGAGGTCAGATTTTTACCATACAAGTCGATACACTCTAATATATATATTCTTTACAATTTTTAAAATTTAAAAAAACTCCTGTCATACGATAACCAATTTTGTTAAAATTTAAAAAAGTCATTTTTTTCAGATCGGACAATTTTTGCTACTCCCAGCGCTGCAACCATGAGGCCCCGTTTTTTTTTCTTTGCCGCCAGTTTGGAGCTCTATAAAACCATGTTGAATTGAAATACACATTTTTTTGAATTTTTTTTCTTGTAATTTGTTCAATTTTCTACAATAATAAAATTTTGGAAAAATGTTCGTTTTTGACTAAGCTATGAATTTTTTTAAAAAAGGTCTGTTTTCTCTGCCGTGAATGTTATGTCCCTCTTTAAAGCCACTAATATTTACGAACTTCTTTTCAAAGTGTTCAGCGCATATATACAATTTTTCATCTTCTATCAACTTGGAAGAAAAGCTTTCTTTTTGCAAAAGAAATCTAGAAATTTAATTTTTTTTTTTAATTTCACACCCGACGTAATCATAAAACTTCAACACACTTAAGTTAATAAAAGATCTTTCAAATTATTTAAATAAATAAAACTCTTACGCGCTACCAATGCATAGCGCCAATAAAAAAGTTAACAAAGTGGCCAAAAAGCTAGCAATTGACAAAAGACACAAAACAATACTGCAGAAAGTAACTGCCAGTTACTAACTGGTAATCAGAAAAGGACTATAACAATAACAAAACAAGTGAAAAAAAAAACCAAGGGAAATTTTTCACACATAAGCGAAGGCAATTTATTTGGGCTATAGAACTGGATAATTATGTGGAGTGCACATTAGACCGTATCACCTTGTATGGCAGAAAAATATGCCTATTTTGACCCCGCCTCAATCGTTAGATATTTGAAAGACATTTTCGAAAAAAATATTTTATTTTTTTTTTAAAGTGGTCCCTATGGTGCTATTTTGGTTTTTTCGTTATATCTTCGGTGTTTCTTGTTCGATCCGGAAGATTTTATATCTGTGTGTTTGCTGGTGTTATCCAAATATTTTCTGATGTTTTTTTACCTCAAATGTTTTTTTTTTCGACTGATTACACAATCGATCTTCGTTCCTACCATATCATCCTGCTCCAAAAAGTCCAACAAATTCAAGCTTTGAAAAAATCATTATAGCCATGGGAAGAAGTGAAATCGAAAAAATGGATTTTAGGAGCACTTCCGACCTATTTTGCAAAGAATAACACTTTGGAACATAATAATTTTTTTTTAATATTCGAAATCGAAACGGATTTAAGATTTAAGATTTCAGATTTAAGGTGGCTGTAGCGGTCACTTCATATCAAAAAGTAAATCAATCTTTTTCAGTGATCAATAAAATCGAGCTTAAGCTCGCATGAAACGTGGAAAAATACTTAATTTAAACAAAATGCATTTCCGTAAGCGCGACTTGGACAGAACAAAATTACCAACAAAACGAAATGTGTTGGAATACGCGTTGTTTCTTCAGCATAATTAAAAGGTCAAACGCGGTGCATTCACAGAAAATATATACGACGAAGTTTCAAGATTGTGGCATGGCGCAAAAATACCAATAGTGTCGAGAACTTACAATCGAAGCCAAATTCGGCAATTTCGTGGTCTCAACCACCAACCCCACATCAACTATAGCAGCACAACTTACACTGAAATGATCGACTGGTCAAGAGTTCAAATCACTGAGCCGCCATGTCTCCAGTTTTACAAGCAAGACCAACTGTCTGATCTACAGTATTCAGACGAAATCATTAAAATTCCAGGTGAGCACCACAGAAAACATAAGTTAAATAATTGAATGATGTAATGTTGACGTCATAATTTAATCCGTTTGTATTACGTTTTATTTTCGACAGATTATCGTTGCCAGTTGCAAAACACGGAGCGTTTCGTTCAAATAGTACATAAGTCGTCCACAGCAGTAACTGCCGAAAATCGATTGGGGCACATTTTCACGAAACTTGACAGTTGCGAACGTTACAGCCACCTTTAATCCCGAAAAGATTTCAAAAATTCAAAAAAAATTTTATTATGATCCAAAGTGTTATTCTTTGCAAAATAGGTCGGAAGTGCTTCTAAAATCCATTTCTTCGATTTCACTTCTTGCCATGGTTTTAATGATTTTTTCAAAGCTTTAATTTGTTGGACTTTTTGGAGCAGGATGATATGGTAGGAACGAAGATAGATTGTGTAATCAGTCAAAAAAAAAACATTTGAGGTAAAAAAATATCAGAAAATATTTGGATAACACCACCAAACACACGGGTATAAAATCTTCCGGATCGAACAAGAAACACCGAAGATATAACGAAAAAACCAAAATAGCACCATAGGGACCACTTTAAAAAAAAAAAAAATATTTTTTTTCGAAAATATCTTTCAAATATCTAACGATTGAGACGGGGTCAAAAATAGGTTAGTTTTGGTGATACGCTCTAGTGCACATATCTGCCACATAGCTCTAATGTCGCTTCATCGTCGGTAGTGTCACCTTCTATTTGTAATTATTCAATGATTTAAACTCTTATGAAAAAAACGAGTTGGATAATATTTCTTTTTATGCTTTTACCCAATAGATGGCGTAAAATTTTAATTTTTGTTTTTAATGCAAATTAATTTGGATTCCACATCCCACTAGCACTAGCGAGTGCAGTTTGCAAACTATACATTGAACAGAAAGTGTAGCTAGCAAACTAAATATCAGACATAGACGAGAGGAAAGGACATGTGTTCAGCGTGAAATATTTAATTTGAAATAAGTAGTTAAACTGACTGTAACTCGCAAACTATCGGGCAGAGACGTAAGTGGCACCAAAGGAAAGTGCATTTGCTTCGCCTTCTTTTCAACTAAGTCAATGAACTCAATCTGTCAAACTTAACAAAATTATCGAAAAAATTTGAAATTTTGCTTGCTTCTTTTTGCTTGCTCATTTAATCATACTTACGTCTTAACTTTTTCTTTGTTTTGGCCTCGATAAGTAGTCCATAATTGAATGTAATTAATTTATATGTTAATTTTCGGAAGATCAATAAAAATACGTGCAAAATGGATAAAACAATCGGACCAAAGAGACAAAGTAGAACAGGTTACAGCTTAAATGGAATTCTACGTCTACACTGACGATACTATTGAAACTGTTTCTTGTTATACCCTAAACCTGAAAGGTCAGGGTATATTAACTTTGTGCAAACGTTTGTAACGCATAGAACGAAGCGAGTCCGGTATAGAAAAGTATATATATTTTTGATCAGCGTCACCACGTGAGTCGAGCTATCCATGTCCGTCCGTCCGTCCGTCCGTCCGTCCGTCCGTCTGTCCGTCTGTGTGTTGTCCGTATACACAGGATAAGAAGAAGGAGTTGAGATAATTGGATGAAACTTGGTACACATGGTCACAAGCACCCAAGGATCTGCACTATTGAATATTTTTGGAATCCGCCCACGGACACGCCTACCTCCCATACAACGCAAAAATTGAAAACTGCATAACTCAGCTCATAATAAGCCTACAACAATAAAATTTGGTATGTATGTGTTTTGTATCAACACAAAGACGTTTTTAAAAAATGGGTGTCATCCACTCACGGACACGCCCACCTCCCATACAACCCAAAAATTGAAAACGCAATAAATAAGCCTCTGTTTCAGCTACAGAGCTAAAATTTGACACATATATTTTTTATAACAAAAGAAAGATGGTTTTGAAAAATGGACATCATCCGCCCACGGACACGCCTACCTCCCATACAAAGCGAAAATTGAAAACTGCATAACTCAGCTCATATTTGGTCTACAACAATAAAATTTGATATGTATGTGTTTTATATAGTGTCCGACCGATTATTCGGCTTCGGCTTCGGTAATCGGCATAATCGGCCTATATTTTGATCTTCGGCTTCGGCTTCTGCTTCGGCCGAAATAGCCGATTATTTTTGCCGAATATTATTGCTTTGCTAAACAATTTTTTTATAAGTTTTTTGAATTTTTTTGAATTATTCAGTAAACATTTGAAACATTTTCATTGTTCACTTTGTGTTTCTCTCCTTTTCTGTTCTCTCATGAGTTGGTGTTCATTCCTTGAAAATTTTATTCAAATGATAAATGCAGCGAGTCCAACTGTTCCGTTTTTGCTTTTGTTATGGACTGAAATATATACGCTAGAAATTTTCTGCCAGAGTTCAGTTAGTATTACATTTCTGTAGCTTTTCTCGACTGGATCGAAAATATATTCAATTTTTTTCTACTTTATCCTGACGTCAATAATTCGATTACAGAAATATCCGAATTTTGCAGAAAAACTCTTACGTTTAACTCGAATTTAAGGGGACATTCAAAAAAGTTTATTTTAATGTTTTAAAATGCCTTTAAGTTGAATAAAAAACAAGATATCATTTTGAAAAATTATATATATATTTTGTAGTAAAAAAATCACACAAAAAAAGTTTGATTTAATATTTTGATTTTTTTATCTACAAATATGGCTACTGGAATTATTTTAAAAAAGCATCAAAAAACCATAACGGGCATGATTACAACTCACTGGAACATCGGAAAAAACAAAGAACGGGGTTTTCATCAGCATCAAAACCGCCATGGAATGAACTAGAAGAAACAAGTTTGGTCAAAAAATAACAAAATGGTTGCGTTTTTTCAAAAATTGACAAGTTTTTTTGGACAATATTGGCCAAAAACTCAAAAACTATAGAACCGATTTTTCTGTCCGTAGTTCATGCCATGCATCAACAAGTGTAAAACAAAATATTTAAATTTCAATTTAAGTAAATGATTCTTTAAACAAATTCCTGTAGCAATACATCTGATTAAAATAATAAAAAAAATTTTTTTTGAGTAGTTTTTTTAAAAAAAAATATATATTTTTAATTTTTCAAAACGATATCTTATTTTCTATTCAACTTATACGCATTTTAAAACATTAAAATAAAAAAATGTTTGAAGGTGTTACGTCCCCTTAATGATTTCAGTAAGTTTTTTGTACTGAAATTAATATTAAAGGTGGTTAAATTTTAAGGGCCGATGCTGATTTTGACAAAACACAAATTATTCAGAAAAATTACTGTCATTTCTTTTTATTATGATAATATTGTTATGGTTCAATTATGTATTAAACAAAATATCGGCCAAATGGCTGCCGTGACCTCGGCGGCACACCTCCATCCGATGGTACAAATTTTCGACGACGCTGAGGCATAATTGAGGTTCTATGCCGCTAATGTGCCGAATTATCTCATCCTTTAGCTCTTGAATTGTTGCTGGCTCATCGACGTACGCCTTTTCTTTCAAATAACCTCAAAGAAAGAAGTCCAACAGTGTCAAATCACATGATCTTGGCGGCCAATTGACATCTCCACCACGTGAGATAACACGGCCATTGAATTTGTCGCGCAAAAGAGTCATTGTTTCGTTAGCGGTGTGGCAAGTGGTACCATCCTGTTGAAACCACATATTGTCCACATTTATATCCACTAATTCGGGCCTTAAAAAGTTCGTTATCATCTCACGATAGCGAACAACATTCACAGTAACTGCCTGACCGGCCTCATTTTGGAATAAATACGGCCCGATGATGCCGCCAGCCCATAAACCGAACTAAACAGTCACCCTTTATGGGTGCAATGGTTTTTCGACAATCACTCTTGGATTATCATTCGCCCAAATGCTGCAATTCTGCTTATTGACGAATCCACTGAGGAAACTGTGCCTCATCACTGAAGATGATTTTCTTCGAAAATGATCATCCACTGTTGCCATTTCTTGAATAACTTTAACGCGTGGCTCGATTATGTATCTTTCCATGGTTCAAATTGAGTTAGTCTGAAATGGAGAAATGCCAAATGAAATGCAGAAAAAACTTGACGTTTAGGTGTGGTTCACATTCAACATCGGCCCTTAACAAAAGCAAAGAATAACTTTATAATTTTTTACTTGAAAACATTTGTTTCTTCTTCGGCTTCGGCTTCGGCCTTCGGCCGATTATTTCCATTTTGCCGAAGAATCGGCTTCGGCTTCGGCTTCGGCAAAAATTCACGTTCGGTCGGACACTAGTTTTATACAAACACAAAGATGTTTTCGAAAAATGGACGTCATCCGTTCACGGACACGCCCACCTCCCATACAACCCAAAAATTGAAAACGCAATAAAAAAGCCTCTGTTTAATCTACAGAGCAAAAATTTGGCACATATGTTTTTTATGACAAGACAAAGATATTTTCGAAAAATGGACGTCATCCGTTCACGGACACGCTCACCTCCCATACAACTAGGGTTGCCAACTCTGAAAAGTACAAAATCGGGACGGAGCCATCAAAAATGCGGGACTTGGCTGAAAAATTCGGGACAACATTAGATGCAATTTTTTATTTTATTAAATATTTCCTTTTATTCTTTGAGAAATAAAGGGTATCAACGATGCCTATACACCATCGCTTGGTTCCTTGATATTGTTTAGATCTCTTTACAACTCTTGCCCAACTCATGAAAAAACCAAAAATAAATCCAAATCGCTTTGATAAATAAAATGTATGAAAAATAAATGATATAGCCTGTTTCAAAAGAGAAGAACATTTTCGCGCATGTTTGAGAATAATAAAATAATTTGGAGAGCGTTCTTCATTCTGATTGGTCGACATTAAAAATAAAATTGAATATTCTCTGAGCAGAAAAATAAATGAAAAAAATTAATGTATATTCCAGAATTTGGTTGATCATCGCAACTGCGCTGCGGAAGTACTGAATTTTATTTTTCAAAATCAACCAATCAAAATTGAAAAAAAATGTGCGTAAAAAATATTTTGTCACCCGTAATTTCACTTCACAATTTTTTCTTGAAAAAATAATTTATTTTTTATGTAAATTTTATTTTATTTCTCTCTCAAGATGCAGGTTGCTGCAGGCCGTCGGTGCAACACCGTACTTGTGCGATCATTTTTTCTAAATATTTGCGCATTTAAATATAAAGAAAAACAGTAAAAAACATTCAAAAAAAGCATAAAGTTCAGCAAACAGTACAAAAAGAGCAAGAAACTACGCTCTAAAAAATTTTCTAGTTTTAGATATAATTTCTCACTGCACATCAAAAAATGAAACTAAAAAATGTTCTCTCTCTTTTGAAACGAGCTATAAATTTATTTTGATAATAAAATTAAACGGTTAAGGAAACTGTGTTTCATGTCGCATGTTCTGCGTTAAGTTCTCAAATGCGGGACAAAAGGTGTCCCGCAAGGGGTCGTCGCGGGACGCTAAAAAATTAGCTGAAATGCGGGATGTCCCGCGAAATCCGGGACAGTTGGGAACCCTACATACAACCCAAAAATTGAAAACGCAATAAATAACCCTCTGTTTAACCTACAGAGCTAAAATTTGGCACATATGTTTTTTATGACAAGACAAAGATATTTATGAAAAATGGACGTCATCCGCATACGGACACGCCTACCTCCCATACAACCCAAAAAGTTTAAAACTCAATAAATAAGGTTATGTTTGTCATAGAGAAATTAAATTTGCTATGTATGTATTTTATACCAAAACTAATGTGTGTTCAAAAATTGGGAGTAATCCGTCCATGAACACGCCCACCTCCCATAGCGAAAGCACAATAAAGGCATTAACTGTGAGCTACAGGAATAAAACTTGGTATGTGTACATTTTTCTTCAACATTTAAATGCATATAAAATATAGGCTTCATGCGCCCACGGACACGCCCATTTACAATAAAAATTTTTTTGTTTTTGAAAAGTGGGTTTAGGGTATTTCATAGTCGGCCTAGACCGACTTTAGACTTTCTTTACTTGTTTTATTTTGTTTTTAAATTTGATTTAATAAATAATTTCAAATAATAAAGATTTAACCAATAAAGCTATAAAGATTTCTTAATTTAATGATTGAGTTAAGTATCAGCATTAACAATTTTAAAAACTGTTGCGCTGTTAAGTGATCTTTGGCAGTTATCATATATATGAATGATCTTATTTTACTTTCATAGATAATACTTTTCAAAAATTCCACGCCACGCCCAGTTTTCCAATGTTCGTTCCAGTTTTCGAGTAGAAAAACTTGATCAATTAGTAACTCCAAACTGAGCTTTATTATCGACCGACATTTTGTTCCAAAGCTTTTTATATGAATATTTTTTATTGTATCGGCAGTGACACGTCCCTCTGACTACTGCTTGCTCACTTTTGCCAGTCAAAGGATACGACTAAAAAGCATGGGGTTTAGAGTTTCATTGATGTGCATGCCTATAGTTCTAAATCAGGCATGCGCAAAAGGCCGCCCATGGGCGGATAGCTTTCACATGCATTCGACAGCTTTCAGAAAAAAAAGCTTTGCAGTCGAGACTCGCACTGTTACACTGAATATTTATTCACATTCGTGCTATCACAGCACACGATCAGTCGCTGTGCTAACTTCATGCTGTAAGGTTGCGGTCGCTTGCTCCTGCGTTGCCTTATTAAATACGACAAGCTACCATTCATACGCATGAATATGCTTTTGTTTATTGTATTTGTTTGTCTGTAATAATTTTTTTCTTTTTAAATAATAGGGATTTAATTAATGCGTAGAATTTTGCTTAATTTTTAAACGAAGCTTGCAGTATTGAATATTGCAACGCAGTAGCAACCGACCGCAACCTTTAAGCATGAAGTTCAAACAGCGACTGAACATGTGTTGTGATTTTAACAATGAACTAACTCGTGCTTTTTGTTCAGTGTTAACTTGAAAAACAAAAGCTTTGCAATACAAACACAAAACTTTGTATGTATTAGTTTGCGCACCCCTGTTCTAAATCAGTGTTTCTCATCAGTGCGCCCGCGGGCAATGCATCAGTGTTAGTGACCTTATGCATGTGCAGCCAAAGATAAAAAACGAACATCAGTCTTATGCCAACTGTCCACACAGAAGGTTCACGTCACATGCTTGCTTGAATTTGATTTTTTTTTTCAGATAATGTGCGTGTTTATTTTAATTGATTGCAACAACTACTATGCTTACACTCTAAGAAAAACACACAAGCCGTTTGTTTTTTATTTAACACACATTAGGGGTATTCACACTGAACTCGTTAGTTTGTTATTTGGTTAGTTGTTACTTCGTTAAATTTGTTGACTGTGAACACACCCTTATGTTTTATCTCGTTAGCCTGGTAGTTCTTATTAAATAACAGCTGATTTTGCTTTGCCGAACTAACGAAAACTTTATCAGGGTTGTTCAGTTGTTACTTTGTTACTCGGTAGTTCGATAGTTCGATAATTTAACAAAAACAAAGTGCATGTAAAAAAATAACAAGTAACAACTAACAAACTAACGAGTTCGGTGTGCATACCCCTTATATATATCATTCAAAAGGGCTCAATTTGCACCTTCCGAATATAAGCATTTTAGAATTTGCACCCTCGTACTTTTTGCAAAAAAAAATGTCAAAGTTTGCAAAATTCAAATGCTCATATCTCGGTAATTAATTGATATTTCGATGTGCACCTTGCGTCCATAATTTGCAACTTTACTCCTCTAATTTGCACCGTTGAGAACAAGCGAAAAATACATAGAATTTTTCTGAAAATGCAAAATAAAATGTTTTAATTCGATAGCTCATTCTGCGCATGCGTCGTATAAGTGACACGCGTGCGCCGCGCATTTCACTAGGGACTTTTTTGTGATGGGGTCACAATGAAGTGTGCCTGGCGCCATTCGTTCAAATTAATTGACAAATAAAAATAAAAAAAATACACCCCCCCTACGATGGTTGACATCCATGCAATTTACGTATTTTTACATTATTTACGAAGAACCGATTAATTTTCTACTATTTTAACGAAGGTGCAAATTAGAATAACAAAATTGCAAATTTTCGGGCCAAGGTGCACTTTGAAATATGCATTTTTAAGCGAGATATGACAGTTTAAAAATTGCATCATATACTCCATTTTCAATCTAATTTATTTCAAAAACTATAAGGGTGCAAATTATAAAATTTACATATTCTGAAGGTGCAAATTAAGCCCTTTCAAGTTGTCTATACATTTTGTTTTTTCGATAATTTTTGGGGCTGGGACAGAGGTGGTAGGCTAACGAGATAAAACATAAGGGTGTGTTCACAGTCAACAAATTTAACGAAGTAACAACTAACCAAATAACAAACTAACGAGTTCAGTGTGAATACCCCTATTGTTTTTTATGAAATTTACAGGTTATAATTTGTTTTTGTTGTGGTTTTGTTTTATTTTTTAACAAACTTATATGTAGTTTTCTAAATCATAATTATTATAAATAATTATCCTTGAAAACATAAATAAACAAACAAATATTTTATTTTGATTTCTGTACATAGCTGCCAACCCATTTTCCCACATAAAATACCTTTTTCCCATAAGCAAATTAAAAAATTACCACACAACTGCCTTACTTCCCACGGTACTTTTTTCATTAAAAAATACCAAAACAATTAAAAAATACCACAAAAATTCCAACAGCCATTAAAAAATACCTCAAAACTCCCACAAACATTAAAAATTCCCACAATAATTAAAAAATACCACAAAAAGTCCCACAAAGAATAAACGGAATTTTTAATATGTTAATTATTATTATTTTATTTTTCATTAATAAATATCACAACAATTAAAAAATACCCCAAAAACTCCCACAGCCATTAAAATAAACTTCAGAATTCCCACGAATATTAAAATTCCCACACGAATTAAAAAATAACCCCGCTGAATTCAAAAATACCACGGGAATTCCCTTTTCCGACAGCAATTAAAAACTACCACAAAAGAGATTTTTCCAAAAAGTTGGCAGCTATGTTTCTGTGTACTTTTATGCGTTTGACGTTTTGCCGAAACAGCTGATGTAAAATTTTTTGTCCAAGTGCCATGTTTAGCATTCAACGTTGTTTGAACGTTTCTTCAACGTTTTGTTTCCAATGTTGAAATTGGCTCAGTGTATGCACATCGTTACATTAAGATACGAAGCAAGATATCGTTGTGTGCGTTTGGCAATCACTGTTCTAAATTTATACTTAAAATTTGAGCTGAACAAAAAGTGACACGCCCCTTGTAAAAATCTAATAAAATGTTACCAATGGAGCGGTACGTGTAAATTGACATAAAATTCCTAATTCTGAGATTGTACGACCTGAAATTTCAAAGCTAAACGGTATTGCAAATTGAGTTACATGGGAGGTGCCACGCCTCTTTTATCGATTCTTTCCAAACTTCAAAGGATCACTTTCAAGACCTTGCGACAACTACCCTGAAATAAATCATATCAATTGGTTTAGCGGTTTCGGAGTCTATAACGCACATACGCACATATGTACGTTCATCCGTTTTAATATACATATATTGTTATTTTTTTTTTGAGTGTAAAAGGACACTTAAGCTTCTGTAAATCCCTAAGTGTAACGATATCTTTGAAATTCTATGTTTTTTTTTGGATTGTACTGCATTTTATATTATTTGTTCACCACTTTATATATAAAAAAAAATTTAATTTTCAACTGTAGGGTGTTTATGCCAGGTAACTCCTTAAAAACTACTTGTTCAGGTGTGAATATATCAGCTTTATATTTTAGTAAATATAGAAATGAGAGCAAAAATAGACTCGAACTTGTACTAGTTCATGTGACTGAATTAGCAAAAGAAACTGATCACAAAAATGCAAATGTTGCTCCATTGAAAGACGAGTTGCGGACAAATAAAGTGAAGTCACCTCTTAAAAAGGACATTAGAAAATCTTTTGTTCGCAGGGCTAAGGAAAATAAGCGCAGAGAGGTCAAAGTTCAACGGGTTTGCAATGAGGAATTCATTGAACTTTAACAAGTCAATCTGCAAAAAGGAATCTTTTGGATGCCGAGTTGGAGTTGAAGCAGATTGAGCTCCAAATAAAAACAAAACAAGAACAAAGAAGAAACTTAGTTTAACATAGTCGTTTTATTATTAAAAAAAAAGGAAACTAACTAATAAAACTGTAATTTATCATAATCTTCTAAAAAGTGTGTCAATTAGAACTGTGCGAACAGAGTTATGATTTTCGTTGTTTATTGAAAGATCAACAGCCTGGTGAATTGGTGTTGCTATTTCAGGATCATCAGCGGGTTCCTTATACCATACATCGTTTGCAGTGTTGTGAAGAACAGCGGTTGAAACAATAATTGTAAAATTTGTTTGAATATTGACTCGAATACCCATTGAAAGACAAGGAAAACGTCTTTTCCATACATCAAATGCTCGTTCGACGGTATTCCTTGTTTTAATTTGGTGGTTATTAAAATTGATTTCTGCTTCAGTACTAGGATTGATTAAAGAATTTAACATGTACCTTCCACATGGATATCCGCCGTCACCCAATAAATAACAGTCTGGATGTTCGTTGTTTTCAAACCTTGTCCTCAAACAAGAGAAGTTCAATTAATTGCCAAACGCAAGACTTTGGAAGTCGATATCGCATTTTAAAATCGATATCGTCGTATACCTCCATTGAAATTAAGTGGTGTCGAAAAATTCGTGGGCGTATAATTCGTTGTTAGTCTTCATCTTTAGATGATGACGACGCTGATAATAAAGCTAACAATCTAAAAAAAAGTTGTTTATTATTAAGAACCCATTGTAATATTGAAGAAGTCTTGCGTATTCATATCACAGCTGTTTCTTGTTACGAAATGTCAATTCAAAAACAGTATATATTTTGAATAAATAACAAAATTGTCTCTGGAAAAGATGATTTATTTTAGGTCGCTGTTAAAAATTATAACTGACCAAAACCATCACCTTATTTACTGAATAACATATGAGTCTGTTAACGTAAGAAGTGTCTGGCGAGAAAATTTTTACATGTGCGATATTTCCCACGTGAGAGATAAAAAATACCGAAATTACCACAAAATACCTCACATTACCAAAAATAGATTTGATTCTGATAGAAGTACACGTGAATGAAATGTGTACAGAAAAGGTTAACTGAGTGAACGCGCTTGTTGATGCATTCTTGTTGGTAGTTTGTTTGTGTTTCAACTGTTTTCGATATTGAACAACAAAGGAATTTAAATAATTTCTGATAGCAAAGTGAAAAATAAAATAATTATGTCTGGAAGGGAAAGATCATTGTCGCATAGTTATTCAAAAACTCTGTAAGCTTAAAGTATTTTTTACATTTTAGGCGCATTTTAATATTATGAATGTGTAAATAGAAAAAATTATGATGAGCAGTGCAAGGACTGCTATGAGGCTGGAGAAATTTGTTTGAGAAATAATTTTTGAACTGATGAAAGAATTGAATTATTATGAAAATTATTGTTTTATTAATTGTTGTTAATTAATATGTTGCAATTTAGGTTACTTTCGTTAAATAATTTTATACTTTGCTATAAACACCGCTTAATGTGATATTTTAAGCACCTGGTAATTTGTACGAATTTGAGGTAATTTGCGGTATTTTAGACGTGCGGTAATTTGCAAAATTTTTAAATGCAAGAATAAGGTAATTTTTGAGGTATATTCATCTGACAACGCTGGGTGAAACGGAATTTATGCTTTTAAGCATTTAGCAGACTGTTACGCATTTAAAAGAGCTTGGTGAAACCGAACATTAGAGGAAGCAATTTCGGTTGTTCTTTTAACCGAAGCTCTTTTGAAATTAAAACTTTACTAGCTTCCGTAAACAAACATTTTAAGCTTATTGGAAAATTTTAAAATAAGCCTTTATAAAGCTGCTGATATTGACTTCTGAAATACTTCATAACAGATTATATCAACTATATCTTCGTTAACAAGTAAACTTCTAGTTGCAAGCTTTATAGAAGCGCAAACTAAGCTTCAGCTGTCGAATATTCAAATTCATGCCTTATAGAAGTTCATGTGTTAGTTGGGCAGTGCGAGAAAATGAAAATAAATAAAAAAGTTCTAACCAATAAATAGTAAATGTAAAAAAGTTGTGAAAAAATAATCCCCTCAAAATCAAAAAACAATTTATTTACATTTTGGTTAATGTAAGGAATAATTTAATTTTTCAATTGTTTTTAGGTTTGTGTCGATTGTTGGCTGGATGCTGTGACGATAATCCATTAAATTTGTATGGCGAAAGCCAAATGAATGATTATAAGTTTTCAACACATTCGGTTGAAGAATCCACCGTGATTAATGAATTGCAGCAACATACACGAGGAAGGTCTCTGAGCAATTTATTTTGTTGGGGGTAAAATCAACAGTAGTACATACAAAACCGTTACTGAGAATATTCTACTTCCACATATGAAAGGCCTTGATTGTCCTTTAAACAGATATACCTTCATGAAGGATGGAACTTCATGCCATACATACAAAAAAACACACACTGTTTTAACAACAAAAATATTTTTATTTGGAAGGCCATTTGCCGGACTTCAGTCCAATTGGGAACACTCCTTAAATCAAAATTGTTTGCTCGCAAAAATACAACCCAACAAATTCTTAGCCAAAACTTAAAAGATATTTGGAAAACTAACTAATAACGCAAATTAAAGATGTTATTGAAAACAAAGGAGGCTTTTCCAAAACTTATTAATACGCAATTTATCTTTCTTTTTTTATATAATATTTTATTAGCATAAACTTACTACGCATCGATAATAATTTCGGTCACAAAGTTAACAAGCACGTAAACATTTTTTATCCCACATCTGTCACCCTAAAACAAGAAGACATTTAATGTGCATAAATAATAAAATTAGCTTTTCTAACTATATTTATAAACTCATGTTTAATTAACTTTTTCTAACAATAAAACAATGACATACTTTATTATATATAGAGGCTCGTTTATTGAGAGGCAATATGAAGACTGTCAGATTATTACAGTTTCAATAATTCTCGTGATTAATTTTGTTTTATGTTAATAATAAAAATATATTAGTTGGAAGATTTAAAAAACTTATGGTCCTTTGTATCTCTTGTGTGTTGGAAAGCACCTTGTTTTATTTTGTGAACGGCGCATGTCCCAGTAGAAGTAGAAAAATGTTCCGTTTTTCTCACAGAAGTTGAGGATGAAAAATCTCCACCTAGAGTAATAGATGATATATTGGTTTGATTTCTTTGACCTCTATTAAATTGTCCAGTTCGGCTTAATGCTGGGGTAATAAAACCAGTAGATTCTGAAGATATCAACGAAGACCTTACACTTTGATCCTTATGGTTGCCTTGGAGACTCGTGTAGATTCTTTTTTCAGAAGATTGTGACGTCTTGGATTCAAGTTCTTTATTATGTCTGTGAATGCTACTGTAGCTTTGACGCTCACTTGGAAACATGTAAACGGGCTGTTGCTCGTGTAAATTGAGAATGCTTTTTCGTTGAATTTTTCCGTTCGAAGTCAAGCTACCAAATTGTCCTTGTTCGGAGGAAACGTTCCTGCGGTGGAACACAGAGTTTGCAATATTGGATTCAGAAGTCAATTCACTTTTACGATGATGGAACAGTTTATTTTTCGTTGATTCTGACGTTACGCTTTGATCTTCTCGACTTGACGTATTGCTCACAAATGATTTATTTTGATTTAGAGAAACGGAATTAGTCGTTTGATCTTGTGATTTTATACTTAAGGGAGAAGAAGTGTTTTGAACTAATATCGCATTTCTTTGAAATATTTCATTTTCTTGATGAATATTCTTTATATTTTTAGTATTAGATATATTCTTAGTTTTGGAAATATTTTCAACAACATTTACTTTCTCGTGTCTTTTGACATAATTTGTTTCTGGTTCCTTTTTTTTATTGCTACTAACAACTGTGGTTACCTGCTTGGTTGAAACAACAACTAAACCATCAGTGGGTTTCTTTGAATTAAGGTCATTTACTTTTATTGCTCCATTTGCTGACACGAAACTCATTTGATTAGTTGTTTTTAATATTGCATCATCAGTTCCTAAGCTTATAGAAGATTTGTTATGTGAAAATTTAGACGCAATATTAGTTACAGTTCTTTGTTGTGATATCTTGGTAACTTCTTTCTTATTCGATATATTCAAATTTTCTTTCTTCAAAACATTAAATGATCCTTCAAGCTTTAAATTGTCCACTGGCCGCATAGGCACAACTTTTTTCTGAAAATCTGTTTGATCAATTGTATGAGATGTGTTTTTCACTAGTTTAAGTGGATGTTTATCAGGCGTAAAGAATTCACCCTCGGGGTGTAAGTTGTCAATAGGTTTTTTCTGAACGGGCCTTTCTGCAGGCTTAAAACCATGTTTTTTTGGTGTGTGAAACTCACCTTCCGTTCGCAGGTTGTCTTTGGGTTTAATTTGTTTTGGGCGGGAAATAAATTGATACTTTTCGGTCTTCTCAAATGTCATTTCACCCTCAGTTCGAAGATTATCTTTTCGAATAATTCTCTCATTTCTTTCTGCTGGCTTGAAAGGTTGCTTATCGGGTAGTACAAAATCACCTACTGGTTTAAGATTGTCTTCAGGTATGATCTGAACTGAACGATCACTTGGTTTATACTTTTCCTTATCAGGCAAATAAAATTCGCCTTCAGGATACAAATTATCTACCGGTTTCTTCTGTTGAGGGCGCTCACCTGGTTTAAATTGTGGTTTCTCTGGGGTGTAGAATTCACCTTGAGGGAACAAGTTATCTGCATGTTTTTTTTGTAATGGTCTTTCCGCGGGCGTAAAACCAGGTTTTACTGGTGAGTGAAATTCTCCTTCAGGCTTTAAATTATCCTGTGGCTTCACTTGATTCGGTCGGGAAGCAAATTGATATTGTTCTGTTTTTTCAAATGTCATTTCACCCTCAGTTCGTAAATTATCTTTTCGAATAATTCTCTCAGTCCTTTCTGCTGGTTTGAAAGATTGCTTTTCAGGAACAACAAAATCACCTTCAGGTTTCAGATTGTCTTCAGGTCTGATTTGGACTGGACGATCACTAGGTTTAAATTGTTCCTTATCAGGTGAATAAAATTCACCTTCCGGATACAAATTGTCTTCCGGTTTCTTCTGTTTAGGGCGTTCTACTTGTTTGAACTGTGGTTTCTCTGGAGTATAGAAATCACCTTCAGGAAACAAATTATCGGTATGTTTTTTCTGTAATGGTCTTTCTGCGGGCTTAAAACCGGGTTTCTCTGGCAAGTAAAATTCTCCTTCAGTCCTTAAATTATCCTGTGGTTTCACTTGATTTGGTCGCGAAATAAACTGATATTTTTCTGTTTTTTCAAATGTCATTTCACCCTCAGTTCGTAGATTATCTTTTCGAATAATTCTCTCAGTTCTTTCTGATGGTTTGAAAGGTTGCTTTTCAGGAACAACAAAATCACCTTCTGGTTTCAAATTGTCTTCAGGTCTGATTTGGACTGGACGATCACTAGGTTTATATTCTTCCTTTTCGGGTGAATAAAATTCACCTTCCGGATACAGATTATCTTCCGGTTTCTTCTGTTTAGGGCGTTCTTCTGGTTTGAACTGTGGTTTCTCTGGAGTATAGAAATCACCTTCAGGGAACAAGTTATCAGTGGGCTTTTTCTGAAAAGGTCGTTCTGCAGGTTTGAAGACATGTTTTTCAGGAGTTTGGAACTCACCTTCTGGCCGCAAGTTATCCTTAGGCTTAACTTGAGTTGGTCTTTCACCTGGTTGGAATTTCAGATTTTCTGGACTATAGAATTCTCCCTCAGGCTTTAGATTGTCTGTTGGGCGAATCTGTTTTTGACGTTCAGCAGGCTGATAATCTGGTTTGTCAGGTGTATGGAAATCACCTTCAGGGTATAAATTATCTTCTGGACGTTTCTGTTGTGGTCTTTCTGCAGGGCGGAACTTGAGTTTTTCTGGACTGTAAAATTCTCCTTCAGGTCTAAGGTTATCCTGTGGCTTGATCTGATCAGGACGGGAAACAAATTGATATTGTTCAGTTTTTTCAAATGTCATTTCACCCTCAGTTCGTAGATTATCTTTTCGAATAATTCTCTCAGTTCTTTCTGCTGGTTTGAAAGGTTGCTTTTCAGGAACAACAAAATCACCTTCTGGTTTCAAATTGTCTTCAGGTCTGATTTGGACTGGACGATCACTAGGTTTATATTCTTCCTTTTCGGGTGAATAAAATTCACCTTCCGGATACAGATTATCTTCCGGTTTCTTCTGTTTAGGACGTTCTACTGGTTTGAACATTTGTTTCTCTGGAGTATAGAAATCACCTTCAGGAAACAAGTTATCAGTGGGCTTTTTCTGAATAGGTCTTTCTGCAGGTTTGAAGACATGTTTTTCAGGAGTTTGGAACTCACCTTCTGGCCGCAAGTTATCCTTAGGCTTAACTTGAGTTGGTCTTTCTCCTGGTTGGAATTTCAGATTTTCTGGACTATAGAATTCTCCCTCAGGCTTTAGATTGTCTGTTGGGCGAATCTGTTTTTGACGTTCAGCAGGCTGATAATCTGGTTTGTCAGGTGTATGGAAATCACCTTCAGGGTATAAATTATCTTCTGGACGTTTCTGTTGTGGTCTTTCTGCAGGGCGGAACTTGAGTTTTTCTGGACTGTAGAATTCTCCTTCAGGTCTAAGGTTATCCTGTGGCTTGATCTGATCAGGACGGGAAACAAATTGATATTGTTCAGTTTTTTCAAATGTCATTTCACCCTCAGTTCGTAGATTATCTTTTCGAATAATTCTCTCAGTTCTTTCTGCTGGTTTGAAAGGTTGCTTTTCAGGAACAACAAAATCACCTTCTGGTTTCAAATTGTCTTCAGGTCTGATTTGGACTGGACGATCACTAGGTTTATATTCTTCCTTTTCGGGTGAATAAAATTCACCTTCCGGATACAGATTATCTTCCGGTTTCTTCTGTTTAGGGCGTTCTACTGGTTTGAATTGTGGTTTCTCTGGAGTATAGAAATCACCTTCAGGGAACAAGTTATCAGTGGGCTTTTTCTGAATAGGTCTTTCTGCAGGTTTGAAGACATGTTTTTCAGGAGTTTGGAACTCACCTTCTGGCCGCAAGTTATCCTTAGGCTTAACTTGAGTTGGTCTTTCACCTGGTTGGAATTTCAGATTTTCTGGACTATAGAATTCTCCCTCAGGCCTTAGATTGTCTGTTGGGCGAATCTGTTTTTGACGTTCAGCAGGCTGATTATCTGGTTTGTCAGGTGTATGGAAATCACCTTCAGGGTATAAATTATCTTCTGGACGTTTCTGTTGTGGCCTTTCTGCAGGGCGGAACTCGAGTTTTTCTGGACTGTAGAATTCTCCTTCAGGTCTAAGGTTATCCTGTGGCTTGATCTGATCAGGGCGGGAAACAAATTGATATTGTTCAGTTTTTTCAAATGTCATTTCACCCTCAGTTCGTAGATTATCTTTTCGAATAATTCTCTCAGTTCTTTCTGCTGGTTTGAAAGGTTGCTTTTCAGGAACAACAAAATCACCTTCTGGTTTCAAATTGTCTTCAGGTCTGATTTGGACTGGACGATCACTAGGTTTATATTCTTCTTTTTCGGGTGAGTAAAATTCACCTTCCGGATACAGATTATCTTCCGGTTTCTTCTGTTTAGGGCGTTCTACTGGTTTGAATTGTGGTTTCTCTGGAGTATAGAAATCACCTTCAGGAAACAAGTTATCAGTGGGCTTTTTCTGAATAGGTCTTTCTGCAGGTTTGAAGACATGTTTTTCAGGAGTTTGGAACTCACCTTCTGGCCGCAAGTTATCCTTAGGCTTAACTTGAGTAGGTCTTTCACCTGGTTGGAATTTCAGATTTTCTGGACTATAGAATTCTCCCTCAGGCTTTAGATTGTCTGTTGGGCGAATCTGTTTTTGACGTTCAGCAGGCTGATAATCTGGTTTGTCAGGTGTATGGAAATCACCTTCAGGGTATAAATTATCTTCTGGACGTTTCTGTTGTGGTCTTTCTGCAGGGCGGAACTCGAGTTTTTCTGGACTGTAGAATTCTCCTTCAGGTCTAAGGTTATCCTGTGGCTTGATCTGACCAGGACGGGAAACAAATTGATATTGTTCAGTTTTTTCAAATGTCATTTCACCCTCAGTTCGTAGATTATCTTTTCGAATAATTCTCTCAGTTCTTTCTGCTGGTTTGAAAGGTTGCTTTTCAGGAACAACAAAATCACCTTCTGGTTTCAAATTGTCTTCAGGTCTGATTTGGACTGGACGATCACTAGGTTTATATTCTTCTTTTTCGGGTGAGTAAAATTCACCTTCCGGATACAGATTATCTTCTGGTTTCTTCTGTTTAGAACGTTCTACTGGTTTGAACATTTGTTTCTCTGGAGTATAGAAATCACCTTCAGGAAACAAGTTATCAGTGGGCTTTTTCTGAATAGGTCTTTCTGCAGGTTTGAAGACATGTTTTTCAGGAGTTTGGAACTCACCTTCTGGCCGCAAATTATCCTTAGGCTTAACTTGAGTAGGTCTTTCACCTGGTTGGAATTTCAGATTTTCTGGACTATAGAATTCTCCCTCAGGCTTTAGATTGTCTGTTGGGCGAATCTGTTTTTGACGTTCAGCAGGCTGATAATCTGGTTTGTCAGGTGTATGGAAATCACCTTCAGGGTATAAATTATCTTCTGGACGTTTCTGTTGTGGTCTTTCTGCAGGGCGGAACTTGAGTTTTTCTGGACTGTAAAATTCTCCTTCAGGTCTAAGGTTATCCTGTGGCTTGATCTGATCAGGACGGGAAACAAATTGATATTGTTCAGTTTTTTCAAATGTCATTTCACCCTCAGTTCGTAGATTATCTTTTCGAATAATTCTCTCAGTTCTTTCTGCTGGTTTGAAAGGTTGCTTTTCAGGAACAACAAAATCACCTTCTGGTTTCAAATTGTCTTCAGGTCTGATTTGGACTGGACGATCACTAGGTTTATATTCTTCCTTTTCGGGTGAATAAAATTCACCTTCCGGATACAGATTATCTTCCGGTTTCTTCTGTTTAGGGCGTTCTACTGGTTTGAATTGTGGTTTCTCTGGAGTATAAAAATCACCTTTAGGGAACAAGTTATCAGTGGGCTTTTTCTGAATAGCTCGTTCTGCAGGTTTGAAGACATGTTTTTCAGGAGTTTGGAACTCACCTTCTGGCCGCAAGTTATCCTTAGGCTTAACTTGAGTTGGTCTTTCACCTGGTTGGAATTTCAGATTTTCTGGACTATAGAATTCTCCCTCAGGCTTTAGATTGTCTGTTGGGCGAATCTGTTTTTGACGTTCAGCAGGCTGATAATCTGGTTTGTCAGGTGTATGGAAATCACCTTCAGGGTATAAATTATCTTCTGGACGTTTCTGTTGTGGCCTTTCTGCAGGGCGGAACTCGAGTTTTTCTGGACTGTAGAATTCTCCTTCAGGTCTAAGGTTATCCTGTGGCTTGATCTGATTAGGACGGGAAACAAATTGATATTGTTCAGTTTTTTCAAATGTCATTTCACCCTCAGTTCGTAGATTATCTTTTCGAATAATTCTCTCAGTTCTTTCTGCTGGTTTGAAAGGTTGCTTTTCAGGAACAACAAAATCACCTTCTGGTTTCAAATTGTCTTCAGGTCTGATTTGGACTGGACGATCACTAGGTTTATATTCTTCCTTTTCGGGTGAATAAAATTCACCTTCCGGATACAGATTATCTTCTGGTTTCTTCTGTTTAGGACGTTCTACTGGTTTGAACATTGGTTTCTCTGGAGTATAGAAATCACCTTCAGGAAACAAGTTATCAGTGGGCTTTTTCTGAATAGGTCTTTCTGCAGGTTTGAAGACATGTTTTTCAGGAGTTTGGAACTCACCTTCTGGCCGCAAGTTATCCTTAGGCTTAACTTGAGTTGGTCTTTCACCTGGTTGGAATTTCAGATTTTCTGGACTATAGAATTCTCCCTCAGGCTTTAGATTGTCTGTTGGGCGAATCTGTTTTTGACGTTCAGCGGGCTGATAATCTGGTTTGTCAGGTGTATGGAAATCACCTTCAGGGTATAAATTATCTTCTGGACGTTTCTGTTGTGGTCTTTCTGCAGGGCGGAACTTGAGTTTTTCTGGACTGTAGAATTCTCCTTCAGGTCTAAGGTTATCCTGTGGCTTGATCTGATCAGGACGGGAAACAAATTGATATTGTTCAGTTTTTTCAAATGTCATTTCACCCTCAGTTCGTAGATTATCTTTTCGAATAATTCTCTCAGTTCTTTCTGCTGGTTTGAAAGGTTGCTTTTCAGGAACAACAAAATCACCTTCTGGTTTCAAATTGTCTTCAGGTCTGATTTGGATTGGACGATCACTAGGTTTATATTCTTCCTTTTCGGGTGAATAAAATTCACCTTCCGGATACAGATTATCTTCCGGTTTCTTCTGTTTAGGGCGTTCTACTGGTTTGAACTTTGGTTTCTCTGGAGTATAGAAATCACCTTCAGGAAACAAGTTATCAGTGGGCTTTTTCTGAATAGGTCTTTCTGCAGGTTTGAAGACATGTTTTTCAGGAGTTTGGAACTCACCTTCTGGCCGCAAGTTATCCTTAGGCTTAACTTGAGTTGGTCTTTCACCTGGTTGGAATTTCAGATTTTCTGGACTATAGAATTCTCCCTCAGGCTTTAGATTGTCTGTTGGGCGAATCTGTTTTTGCCGTTCAGCAGGCTGATAATCTGGTTTGTCAGGTGTATGGAAATCACCTTCAGGGTATAAATTATCTTCTGGACGTTTCTGTTGTGGTCTTTCTGAAGGGCGGAACTCGATTTTTTCTGGACTGTAGAATTCTCCTTCAGGTCTAAGGTTATCCTGTGGCTTGATCTGATCAGGACGGGAAACAAATTGATATTGTTCAGTTTTTTCAAATGTCATTTCACCCTCAGTTCGTAGATTATCTTTTCGAATAATTCTCTCAGTTCTTTCTGCTGGTTTGAAAGGTTGCTTTTCAGGAACAACAAAATCACCTTCTGGTTTCAAATTGTCTTCAGGTCTGATTTGGACTGGACGATCACTAGGTTTATATTCTTCCTTTTCGGGTGAATAAAATTCACCTTCCGGATACAGATTATCTTCCGGTTTCTTCTGTTTAGGGCGTTCTACTGGTTTGAACTTTGCTTTCTCTGGAGTATAGAAATCACCTTCAGGAAACAAGTTATCAGTGGGCTTTTTCTGAATAGGTCTTTCTGCAGGTTTGAAGACATGTTTTTCAGGAGTTTGAAACTCACCTTCTGGCCGCAAGTTATCCTTAGGCTTAACTTGAGTAGGTCTTTCACCTGGTTGGAATTTCAGATTTGCTGGACTATAGAATTCTCCCTCAGGCTTTAGATTGTCTGTTGGGCGAATCTGTTTTTGACGTTCAGCAGGCTGATAATCTGGTTTGTCAGGTGTATGGAAATCACCTTCAGGGTATAAATTATCTTCTGGACGTTTCTGTTGTGGTCTTTCTGCAGGGCGGAACTTGAGTTTTTCTGGACTGTAAAATTCTCCTTCAGGTCTAAGGTTGTCCTGTGGCTTGATCTGATCAGGACGGGAAACAAATTGATATTGTTCAGTTTTTTCAAATGTCATTTCACCCTCAGTTCGTAGATTATCTTTTCGAATAATTCTCTCAGTTCTTTCTGCTGGTTTGAAAGGTTGCTTTTCAGGAACAACAAAATCACCTTCTGGTTTCAAATTGTCTTCAGGTCTGATTTGGACTGGACGATCACTAGGTTTATATTCTTCCTTTTCGGGTGAATAAAATTCACCTTCCGGATACAGATTATCTTCCGGTTTCTTCTGTTTAGGGCGTTCTACTGGTTTGAACTTTGGTTTTTCTGGAGTATAAAAATCACCTTCAGGAAACAAGTTATCAGTGGGCTTTTTCTGAATAGGTCTTTCTGCAGGTTTGAAGACATGTTTTTCAGGAGTTTGGAACTCACCTTCTGGCCGCAAGTTATCCTTAGGCTTAACTTGAGTTGGTTTTTCACCTGGTTGGAATTTCAGATTTTCTGGACTATAGAATTCTCCCTCAGGCTTTAGATTGTCTGTTGGGCGAATCTGTTTTTGACGTTCAGCAGGCTGATAATCTGGTTTGTCAGGTGTATGGAAATCACCTTCAGGGTATAAATTATCTTCTGGACGTTTCTGTTGTGGTCTTTCTGCAGGGCGGAACTTGAGTTTTTCTGGACTGTAAAATTCTCCTTCAGGTCTAAGGTTATCCTGTGGCTTGATCTGATCAGGACGGGAAACAAATTGATATTGTTCAGTTTTTTCAAATGTCATTTCACCCTCAGTTCGTAGATTATCTTTTCGAATAATTCTCTCAGTTCTTTCTGCTGGTTTGAAAGGTTGCTTTTCAGGAACAACAAAATCACCTTCTGGTTTCAAATTGTCTTCAGGTCTGATTTGGACTGGACGATCACTAGGTTTATATTCTTCCTTTTCGGGTGAATAAAATTCACCTTCCGGATACAGATTATCTTCCGGTTTCTTCTGTTTAGGGCGTTCTACTGGTTTGAACTTTGGTTTTTCTGGAGTATAAAAATCACCTTCAGGAAACAAGTTATCAGTGGGCTTTTTCTGAATAGGTCTTTCTGCAGGTTTGAAGACATGTTTTTCAGGAGTTTGGAACTCACCTTCTGGCCGCAAGTTATCCTTAGGCTTAACTTGAGTTGGTCTTTCACCTGGTTGGAATTTCAGATTTTCTGGACTATAGAATTCTCCCTCAGGCTTTAGATTGTCTGTTGGGCGAATCTGTTTTTGACGTTCAGCAGGCTGATAATCTGGTTTGTCAGGTGTATGGAAATCACCTTCAGGGTATAAATTATCTTCTGGACGTTTCTGTTGTGGTCTTTCTGCAGGGCGGAACTTGAGTTTTTCTGGACTGTAGAATTCTCCTTCAGGTCTAAGGTTATCCTGTGGCTTGATCTGATCAGGACGGGAAACAAATTGATATTGTTCAGTTTTTTCAAATGTCATTTCACCCTCAGTTCGTAGATTATCTTTTCGAATAATTCTCTCAGTTCTTTCTGCTGGTTTGAAAGGTTGCTTTTCAGGAACAACAAAATCACCTTCTGGTTTCAAATTGTCTTCAGGTCTGATTTGGACTGGACGATCACTAGGTTTATATTCTTCCTTTTCGGGTGAATAAAATTCACCTTCCGGATACAGATTATCTTCTGGTTTCTTCTGTTTAGGGCGTTCTACTGGTTTGAACATTGGTTTCTCTGGAGTATAGAAATCACCTTCAGGAAACAAGTTATCAGTGGGCTTTTTCTGAATAGGTCTTTCTGCAGGTTTGAAGACATGTTTTTCAGGAGTTTGGAACTCACCTTCTGGCCGCAAGTTATCCTTAGGCTTAACTTGAGTTGGTCTTTCACCTGGTTGGAATTTCAGATTTTCTGGACTATAGAATTCTCCCTCAGGCTTTAGATTGTCTGTTGGGCGAATCTGTTTTTGACGTTCAGCGGGCTGATAATCTGGTTTGTCAGGTGTATGGAAATCACCTTCAGGGTATAAATTATCTTCTGGACGTTTCTGTTGTGGTCTTTCTGCAGGGCGGAACTTGAGTTTTTCTGGACTGTAGAATTCTCCTTCAGGTCTAAGGTTATCCTGTGGCTTGATCTGATCAGGACGGGAAACAAATTGATATTGTTCAGTTTTTTCAAATGTCATTTCACCCTCAGTTCGTAGATTATCTTTTCGAATAATTCTCTCAGTTCTTTCTGCTGGTTTGAAAGGATGTTTTTCAAAAACATCAAAATCACCTTCTGGTTTCAGATTATCTTCAGGTCTAATTTGAACTGGACGAGCACTAGGTCTATATTCTTCCTTTTCGGGTGAATAAAATTCACCTTCCGGATACAGATTATCTTCCGGTTTCTTCTGTTTAGGGCGTTCTGCTGGTTTGAACTGTGGTTTCTCCGGTGCATAAAAATCACCTTCTGGGAACAGATTATCAGTGGGCTTTTTCTGAATAGGTCTTTCTGCAGGTTTGAAGACATGTTTTTCAGGAGTTTGGAACTCACCTTCTGGCCGCAAGTTATCCTTAGGCTTTACTTGAGTTGGTCTTTCACCTGGTTGGAATTTCAGATTTTCTGGACTATAGAATTCTCCCTCAGGCTTTAGATTGTCTGTTGGTCGAATCTGTTTTTGACGTTCAGCGGGCTGATAATCTGGTTCGTCAGGTGTATGGAAATCACCTTCAGGGTATAAATTATCTTCTGGACGTTTCTGTTGTGGTCTTTCTGCAGGGCGGAACTTGGGTTTATCTGGACTGTAGAATTCTCCTTCAGGTCTTAAGTTATCCTGTGGCTTGATCTGATCCGGGCGAGAAACAAAATGATATTGTTCGGTTGTTTCAAAAGTCATTTCACCCTCAGTTCGTAGATTATCTTTTCGAATAATTCTCTCAGTTCTTTCTGCTGGTTTGAAAGGTTGCTTTTCAGGAACAACAAAATCACCTCCTGGTTTCAGATTGTCTTCAGGTCTGATTTGAACTGGTTGATCACTAGGCCTATATTTTTCCTTTTCGGGTGAATAAAATTCACCTTCCGGATACAGATTATCTTTCGGTTTCTTCTGTTGAGGACGTTCTACTGGTTTGAATTGTGGTTTTTCTTGAGTATAGAAATCACCTTCAGGAAACAAGTTATCAGTGGGCTTTTTCTGAATAGGTCTTTCTGCAGGTTTGAAGACATGTTTTTCAGGAGTTCGGAACTCACCTTCTGGCCGTAAGTTGTCTTTTGGTCTTACTTGAGTTGGTCTTTCACCTGGTTGGAATTTCAGATTTTCTGGACTATAGAAGTCCCTCTCAGCCTTCTGGTTATCTATTGGGTGGATGTATTGACTGTTGCTTGTTATGTATTCAGGGTTTTCGTAAGATGAATATTTATCTGTTGTAGTATTTATATTTCTCTGGATGATTATTTCTCCTTCGTTGCGTATATCAATAGATTTTTCTTCAAGTATTTGAGATTCGTAGTTTAAGTTTTTCTCCAAGTCAGATTTCGTCCAGGTGTTTTTTCTTACCATCTGTGTGTCACTAGGTGCAAGGTCTGCAAAAAGTTATTAGTTTTACAAATTTTTTCATGAAGTTGGATGTGCTTTCTTACCTGAAATATTATTTGTTGAAGTAACGCAGTGATGTCGCCTAAAGGTAATTTTAATAGTCGAAATTATTTCATATTTTCATAAAATTTTATTTTTAATTACCCGCATGTGCATATTTCACAAATGCATTTTTCTGAATGTGAGGACGTTGTATCTTTAGTTTTTACGACTCCTATCTGTTAAAACAAAACTTTAGGTATGGTATTTTCTTGTAAGATATTTTAAGTTTTACCTTTTTTGAATCGATGGTTTTCCCTCTTGGATATTTTTGATGATGATCAACTACATCATAAACATTTTCAATAGTTTTGCTATGTTTTGAAGAGTTATTATAGATATCTGTTACACTTTCACTATTTTCTGTATTAACAGCATTGTTTTCAATATCAACGAACTCATCAATATATATGGTTTTTTTCGGTGCTTCTACAATTTTTTCGATAACATCCGTATGTGTTCTTTCGTCCAGTACTCTCCAATCGTTTATAGTCGCATCAAAAATCTACAAAAAAAAAAACAATTCAAATATACTTTTTATACCAAATAACACCAGGTAGTGATTTATTAAATTTCAATTATGTTTAACTTTTAAAAAATTAATTGGGGTATTTTACATTCTATGAAGTATAAATTGAGTATTGTTTTTTAAATTTGATAAAAAAAAATGTTCAGTGTAAAAGAATTTTAAGACAATTTGCGAAAATCTAGACCAAGGGAAACAATTTTTCTAGTAGCTACCCTGTGCTGGAGTTAAAAGCAGCTTTTTCTAAAATGCAACTAAACGTAAAATGAAAAGCAGCTTTTCTCCAAATGTCAATGGTTAAAAGAAACTAAAATATTATAACCGTATTTTAAAAACAACCGGAGTTTAAAATTTAAGGTATTTTCCAAGAATAATAAATAACTAGTATATGAAATGAGCATGAGTTACATACGTCACAACAGACCTGATGTACAATTCAGCCAAGATATATTTAAAGAAGGTAGTAGAAGTAGATTGACGTCTATCACATCCACACCGTAGTGCTGTCAATCTTCATTGAAGTGCTGCCACTTTTCCCTTTTCTTTTTTAATGTGGGACAAACACTTTTAGAGGGTGTTTTTGCTATAGGAAAAATGAGATTAAGCTACTATTAGCGTTTCCTTTTCACTAAAAAAGTCTCCATATTTTTCAAAATAAATTTTTTGCACAGAAAAATCACAAGAAAACTAAAAAAAGGGCTCAAAACGCTTGTTGTACACTCGAAACCGTTAGACCAAGTAACGAAACAACAGCTTTTCAACATATCTTTATATATAAAATCTTCTGTACATGGCTTTGTCACTGAACTCCTCCTAAACGGCTGGACCAGGGATGATAAATTCAGTACTAAAGTACTGAATTCAGTACTTTTCACTTTCCAAAAGTACCGCAGTACCCCCGCGATAGTTTCAGTACTTTTTACAAAAATTGTTAAAAAAATCTTCACTTCACGGAGAAAATAACTTGCGTGTGATTCATCCATAGTCGACTCATAAATATAGATGGAACTCCTGGTTTTCAATTAATACGAGGAAATACTTAAATTCTGGCTTTAATTGACGTATGATGGCATTCTTATGCACCATTAGTGAATAGTCTGGCACATAAATTATGCATGACACATGGTTACTGTACTGTATGTAAAAATTCACATGTTAAGTCTTCTTGCTCTTGAATTTGGAGAACTATTTCGTAAGCCATATTTTTTGGGAATAAGTTCACATTTCCTGAGCAACTATTGCATGACTCATGTTTCAAATTCTTACAAATATTTTGTTTATAATTCTATATTCATATAGAAGCATACAAATCCATTAACTTGTTGGTCGAGCTAATCATTCGCACATCATTCGTCGGCTAACGTTGAACGTATTTTTTCTTTTCAAAATTTAATCAACACAAAATGCCGAAATGGGCTTCAAGTACGCACGCTTCCAAGATTTTTACTTTTACTTTTTTTTACAATTTTTACTATAATTTTATTTATTACTTTTCTAATTAAATTTTGTTTTTTATCAACCATTTATGGTACTAATTCAAAGATCCTTCCACGAAATGCAATATATTTATAGTTAAAAAGTGAATTAATGTATATTAACATTCATTCTATATATAAATATTAGTAATAAGTTCTTTACTTTAATTCAGTCACTTAAAAATTTGTTTTGGTTTTTTTACCTTTTTTATGTGAGACTAATTAATACATATAAAGCTGTAAATTTAGATTTTAATTCTTAATTCAGTACTTTTAGTACTTTTTGAAATTCAAAAAGTACCAAACCGAAAATTTGAATTATCTTCCCTAGGCTGGACCGATTTGGATGAAATGGTGTGTGTGGTAAGATGTGTGTGTGCGGCTGGGTCAGTAGATGGTTTAGATCAGCGATGGGCACAAGCATACTATCACATTCTTTGATTGTGTGTAAAGCAGAGAAAAACGAAGATAAATTTTACGTATTTTCTCGCTATATTTTAAAAAATTTCGCAAAGAGATATTATTTCAATAAATGCTGAACAGCAACTGACTTGATTTGCTGCCAAAATAAAAACAAAGCAACAGCCGAATGCACACGATCGTAAGCCACACGAAGTAGCTTATAGTGTTCATGTGTCGACGTCGCGCAAGCAGCATTTTGCTTCCAATCCCATGGGATAGGAAATTTAATTTGTGCCCTTCTCTGATCTAAAGTTTGACCCGGTAGGTGGCGCAGTTATTGCTGAAACGAATTGAATTGATAACTCAGAAACGAAATGAGAAATTGTCAGGATTCTTTCACTGCACCATTACTTTTTATGCAAACAAAATTATAAAAATACAAAATTAATAAAAATAAACAAACAAAAAATTTTAAATTTTTATGATAGCCTTTATTTTTCGATCGTATAAACCGTTTTTAAATTTGTACGATAGAAGCTTTTAATAAACCCTACATTTATTCACACCATATGAAAGAGTAGTAAAAAATAGACATGGGTAACGCAGCGTTGCGTTGCGTTATTGAGTTGAAGCATTTAAATGCGTTACTGCGTTGATACTTTTATTTTTAAAAAAGTAACGCAAAAGCGCATTAATACAAATGCAACACTCAAAGCAAAGCAAACACCAAGAAAAACATTGAAAGTAAATGTACAAGTTGTACGGTTCATCGAGCACAGTTGGAAAAGACAGAAAGTTGAATCAATGCTTGTATTATATAGAAAATAGGTTGCGCGGAAGATGCTGTTAAGCATGAATTCTTGGAGCATGTCTGCTTGGATGATGCTTGAGCACACATGTGTGAGTATAATTCAAATTGGACATGTTCGATCTAAAAAGTATAAGCAAACTTAAATCCAACTTCAAACTTGTTTTGGCCACCAGAAATGCGTATGTATCTGTTGAAAGCTCGATTTAATGATACAAAAACACAACCATCTGCTCACTTGCTTGAATTTTGGGTTTTTTAATATTTGGTGGATGCTGAAATTTGCACTTTATTTAGTTAAATTTTATATAAGCTACTATTTATTATACTCTTATTAATGAATATAGCCATAACATTAAACATTGTAAAAAAATTTTGCTGTTTTTTTACTTTCTATGTATGAGCTCCTTACCACATGACTCAACGTACTATGCACTATTTTACTGTGAGACTTTCTGTGCTGATACGCGTCTTGATGATACAGATACCATAACATTTTAAAAAGCGGCATGGCGCAATTGCGTTAACGCATTTCGCTGATACAGTTAACTGCGCTTGAGTTAGTGTGTCAGCGCTGCAATTATTACTGCGTTACCCATGTCTAGTAAAAATGTCATTTTAATATTTTTTCCAACAACAATTATTTTTATCAAAGTTTTTTGCGAAATAAAGAAATTCCTTAAGATTTTTATACCCTAAACCTGAAAGGTCAGGGTATATTAACTTTGTGCAAACGTTTGTAACGTATAGAACGAAGCGAGTCCGGTATTGAAAAGTATATATATTCTTGATCAGCGTCACCACTTGAGTCGAGCTATTCATGTCCGTCTGTGTGTTGTCCGTATACACAGGATTGGATGAAACTTGGTACACATGGTCACATGCACCCAAGGATCTGCACTATTGAATATTTTTGTTATAGGATCTGCACCTCATAATAAGTTTTATATCAACACAAAGATGTCTTCGAAAAATAGACGTCATCCGCTCACGGACACTCCCACCTCCCATACATCCAAAAAATTGAAAAATCAATAAATAAGCCTATGTTTAACATAAAGACCTAAAATTTGGCACGTTTGTTTTTTATAACAAAAGAAATATGGTTTTGAAAAAAGGACATCGTCCACCCACGGACACGCCTACCTCCCATACAACGCGAAAATTGAAAACTGCATATTTCAGCTCATAATAAGCCTACAACAATTAAATTTGGTACGTATGTTATATCAACACAAATATGTCTTCGAAAAATGGACGTCATCCGCTCACGGACACGCCCACCTCCCATACAACCCAAAAATTGAAAACGCAATAAATAAGCCTCTGTTTAACCTACAGAGCTTAAATTTGGCACATATGTTTTTTATGAGAAGACAAAGATGGTTTTGAAAAATGGACGTCATCCGCCTACGGACACGCCTGCCTCTCATACAACCCAAAAAGTTTAAAACTCAATAAAGGGGCATTCCACGCAAAGCGGTATATTTTAACAAAAAAAAATAAAGCAAAATTTCTAATTTTTAACAACAGGGCAGTGAACCTACATGAGTTAAGTCCCTTATGGTACACTATCTTTTTTCTGGCTCATCACTGCAATGATAAAAATATATATATTTAGTTATGATATCGTCAAAGAGATCAATGCTAAAAATGTGCTCAAAGTTTTTCTCAATTTTTCCTTTTATATACGTACCTAATTGTTATGTAATTGATTTTTTTCAATACCGTATATCATGTTATTACTATCACAACCTTAATTTCGCCAAGGAAGAGTTACGTTTGTTTAAAATCGATTATATTTCAATTGGCAAATTGATGTCGTGTACGTCACGCCTAAAAGATATATATTGCAATCACTAGAGTAAGACTGAAGGTGGAATTTTATCCAGGGACCGTACCGGTTATGGTTTTTATCGAAAAAGTCACATATTAACTGTTATTTTTTAACTTTTATTTTTTCTGACAAAAATAAAAGTTATTGTGTGCCTTATATTTTTTCTGGCAATTATAACAGTTACTTTTGACTTTTATTTTATCGGTCAAAAATAACAGTTATTTTCTGCCTTTTATTTTTTCGGTCAAAAATATCAGGCAATTTGTGTTTTTTCAAAGGCTGTTTTACCGACTAAAAAACTATTGATACCATTATTTTCGTCTCGTCGATGCGCACAATTTACATATGGTATCAATAGTTTTTTAATTGGTCAAGCGGCCTTTAAAAAACTAGAAAGTGCCTGATATTTTTGACCGAAAAAATAAAAGTCACAAAATAACTGTTATGTTTGACCGATAAAATAAAAGTCAAAAGTAACCGTTATTTTTGTCCGAAAAAATAAAAGGCAAAAATAACAGTTAATTTTTAACTTTTATAGAATCAGTCGAAAATTTAAAAGGCACTTAACATTCGTGAAGCTGAGGCCATTTGTATCATAATGGTATATTTGAAAAAGTCCTTCGACAATATTTTCATTGTGTCTTTTTCATTTAAAAATTGTAAAATAACAGTTATTTTCGGTCCCTGATTTTATCACATCACTACTAAACAGACAAAGTGTCAACAATTGTAAAACACCTGAATCTCCAGACTTTTTCATTTTTAATGTATTTAAAATTAACAGTTAATTTTTTTGTCGCGTACGTCACACAGTTAATGGAAGTTTTTGCGTAAGGAAAATATGGGGAAACAACAAAAGTTGCAGAATAAAGTGCTATCTATTGTAGATGAATTTTAAACGCAGATTTTAAAAATGGTATTCGTTTTTCATCATCTGTTCGAACTCAGGAGTTATAGGCAAAATTCTGAAAATTTGTCCTTTTTTCAATAATTGCTTTATATCTTTTAAATGCGGAGGCGGACTGCGATCGTATTTAAATTTTCGTATTTCAAATATAAGTTATTTAAATTTGTGAACCCAAAAGCCTTCTTTGTTTGCGAAATATGTCCCTCAAAGCTGATAAAAATTAAAATTTTAACATATCTTGACACTTTTACTTTTTATCCTCTCTTAAGTTTTCAAAATTATTTTTTATATGGTGGAAAACTCTTTATAAAAACTTGACAGAAAACTTTTTATCAAAAATATATATTTTTTATCTCAATCTTTGACAGTTTAAGAGATATTTTGAAAAATGTATCAATGTACCATATAGCTATCCTTGGAACAATATAAAGCAACTTACAGAGTTTTTCTAATGGTGACACGCCCCTTTGTTGAGTCCCTCTAACTTTCTTAGTCGTGATTTGTAAAAATTCTAACTACACTTTTACCGAATTTCAGTACCCTAGTAGAATATTAATCGAAAAAAATTAATTTTTTTAAAAGTGCCACACCCTATGGATAATTCATCCCACTTTATCGTCGTGCGTTGTACTGAATCTCCCTACCCCGATATCATTTCAATTTCAGTACCCTAGTGTCAATATTAACCGAGATACAGAGGTTTTGTAATAGTGACACGCCAATGAGAAATCCCCATGGATGCCTATGCAACCCATCACAGACATATAAACTTTCATATTCTGCAGTACATTGGAGACGAAATTCACACTCAGGAATACAGCATGAATGTCGAAACACCAATATTCAAAGTAAAAAACACCAATAAAATAGTTTAAATTCGTACGTGTCGCTTACGTCACACAGTATGTCGTGTACGTCACGCTTGCTTTTTATACATTTTCACATTTTTCTTAAGTTTAATTCCCAAATTTGACTTTGTATAGTTATCTTCAAAATGCATATTTTAATTATTATATCCATATTTTGTTTTTGCTTTTACGGTTTAGCTGAATTTTCGTGATAAATCGTTATAACATTAAAACTGGTTGATTCATTGTCGGGTACGTCACACAACATTTGATCGTTTTTTTTTTCTTTTAACCATCAAGAGAAATTTGCTAAAACTTATTTCTAAAAGTGTTAAGGGTCTTAAATTATTAAAATAATGCAAAAGAATAATGCATAATTACTTAAATTTTTAGCAAACTTCTTTGAAACATAGCAAAAGTCGTACAAATGTCGTGTACGTCACGATGGAATGCCCCTAAATAAGGTTATGCTTGTCATAGAGAAATGAAATTTGGTATGTATGTATTTTATACCAAAACTAAGGTGTTTTCAAAAATTGGAAGTAATCCGTCCATGAACACGCCCACCTTTCATAGCGAAAGCACAATAAAGGCATTAACTGTGAGCTACAGGAATAAAACTTGGTATGTGTGAATTTTTCATCATTTTAATGCATATAAAATATAGGCTTCATCCGCCCACGGACACGCCCATTTACAATACAATTTTTTTTGTTTTTTTTTGAAAAATGGGTTTAGGGTATTTCATAGTCGGCCTAGACCGACTTTAGACTTTCTTTACTTGTTTTTTTTTAAATTATAAAAATTGGAAGGAAAACGTAAACGAAAAAAATGGAAAAATTATTGGACGGACAATTAATCAAAATTTCAAACAAAAAAGAAATTAATGGAGTTATTTGTAACATGACCGAGTTATTTAATGTGTCAATTTCCTGGAAATTTTAAGCAGCTTGCATGCTTTAATAGAAAACGAAATTTGCCAAATAAAAGACATCTGAACTAATATTGTTACTTACTTGCATACCTTTGTGGTAAGGTATACCAAATTGCAAGTATATAACTTTGAAAATGCTTTCATGGTAGATGTAATATCTGAGGACCTTAGTATGTTTGGCGATGACAAAAAAGGTAAAAAATTGGGTATAAAAGGTTAAATGTAAAAACGTGGCAGCCGAGGCACAAAGTGTTAGTGTGTGGATTTGGCGACGAAGGGCCTTGTTTGCCCCTCTGCAGACAATGGCACACCCAAGAAATTATAACTCCATGAAAAGCTTCTTGAGAATATGCTGTTTAGCCGTTTGCAGCCCGTATAAAATAAGAAGGTCCAGTTTTTGATCTTGAAACTTCGCATGGCAGCATTTTATATCAAATCTGAGGTGTGCACAATCATACAAACCACATTAGTTAAACCTGTATTAATTCCATAGGTGCAAAGAATGCATGGATTTTTATAGGAAGTTATGTCTATTTGTTGTAGTATTTTAATATACATTTATTTAAATGTTATAGGAGGTTTAAAGTATTTCATAGTCCGGCTAGACCGACTTTAGACTTTCTTTACTTATTTTATCTATATGTATATATTAAAAACATATGTCACTATGTTGGTTTTCGCTTATCTCTGAAACGACAGAATCGATTTAAATGAAATTTTGTGATATATACGGTTGGTTTGAGCTTGAAATATAATTTTCGAACAGATAGGTGGCGCTGTTCTCGATTTTTACTTACTTACTTACTTACTTAGATGGATCTTACAACCGTTGGTCGGTTTTGGCCTGGTCTAAGAATTTGCGCCAGCCTCTTTTGTCGTGCGCTTGCTGGCGCCAGTTGGAAATTCCAAGCGTTGCCAGGTTATCCAATGCCTGGTCTTTCCAACGGAGATGCGGTCTTCCTCGTCTGCGTTGGCCACCGCTGGGTACCGAATCCAATAATTTTTTTGCTTGAGCTTCGTCGTTCATTCTCTCGACATGACCTAGCCAGCGAAGCCGCTCTATTTTAATACGCTTGACTATATCGATGTCGGCATATAGCTCATACTTAGCTCATATAGAGCTTCAGTTTTGTTCGTCGAGAGAGAGCTCTGCTTTTCAATTGCCTACTGAGCCCAAAGTAACACCTGTTGGCAAGAGTTATCCTTCGTTTAATCTCAACACTGATATCGTTGGAGGAGTTAATGCTGGATCCCAGGTAAACAAAGTCCTTCACTACCTCAAAGGAGGTGTTGTCAATAGTGACGTGGTTTCCAAGACGCTGGGACTGTTTGTTTGTTGACACAAGATACTTCGTTTCATCTGCGTTCACTGCAAGACCCATTTGACTCGACTCTTTTTCTAGACTGGAGAATGCTGCACTGACTTCGAGCGTATTGTGGCTAATGATGTCGATATCATCTGCATACGCCGGCAGCATAACACTCTTATAGAAAATTGTGCCGCTGCGTCTCAGGTCAGCAGCTTGGATGATCTTCTCCATTACTATATTAAAGAAGTCGCACGTTAAGGAATCACCTTGTCTGAAACCTGGCTTGGTATCGAACGGAAGGGAGAGGTCCTTCCCAATTTTCACTGCACTGCTGGTTTTGTTCAGTGTCATCCTGCAAAGACGTATTAGCTTCGCAGGAATGCCAAAGTCAGACATGATGGCATATAGGTGACTCCTTATTGGACTGTCGAAGGCGGCTTTGAAATCGACAAAAAGATGGTGTGTGTCGATTTTTTTTTCGAGGGTCTTTTCCACGATTTGTCGGAGTGTGAAGATCTGGTCAATGGTGGACTTTCAAGGTCTAAAGCCACACTGATAAGCTCCAATCAGTTGGTTAACGATGGGCTTTAGTCTCTCACACAATACGCTCGACAGGACCTTATATGCGATATTAAGAAGGCTAATCCCACGGTAGTTGGCGCAAATGGTGGGATCGCCTTTCTTGTGGATTGGGCAAAGCACACTGAGGTTCCAATCATCTGGAATGCATTCTTCCGACCATATTCAGCATAGAAGTCTGCGAATGCATTTAAACAGAGCTTCGCCACCGGCCTTAAACAGCTCAGCCGGTAGGCCATCAGCTCCTGCAGCTTTGTTGTTTTTAAGCCGAGCTATAGCTGTAAAGACCTCGTTATAGTCGGGCAGCGGAACTTCAACGCTGTCATCCATAATTGGAGTTTCCGGGATATCATCTCCACTGGCGGGATTGTTGTCAGCGTCGCCATTTAAAAGACTAGAGAAGTGTTCCCTCCACAGCATCAGTGTACTCTGGATATCTATCACTAGATTCTCATTATCATCCTTGCAGGAAGAGGCTCCGGTCTTAAAATCATCGGCCAGACGTCTTATTTTTTCGAAAAATTTTCGGGTCTCATTCTTGTCGCCATGCATCTCAATTTTCTCGAACTCACGCATTTCCGCCTCTCGTTCTTTTCGCCTGAAAATGCGTCTCTCTTCTCTCCTCTTTTCTCGGTATCGCTCCATAACAGCCCGCGTTACAACCGACTGCAGGGTGGCTTTGTAGACGATGTCCTTCTCTGCAGTGGCATCGCGACAATCCTGGTCGTGCCACTGGCTTCGGCGAGAGCGATGGTAGCCTATCACCTCTTCGGCAGCCGTACGCATAGAGTGGGATATGTGCGTCCACTGCCTGCATATATAGTGAACGCATAGGAGTGCTTTCTTGAAGCAGGAGTGAGAGTCGAGTAGCGAAGGCTTCGGCCGTCCGTTTTGACTGCAGCTAGTCGACGTCTAGCTTTCTCAGTGTAGAATTGCGAGCATTCTTAGCTGCGTTGTCGATTTTTACAAAAAGTTTTAATTATGTTAACAAATTTTTGAAGTGAAACTTCTTTGGCGGCGAGTGAAATTTCAAGGTCTCTTATTCGTGACGCTAGGCTAACGTTTCGAATTTATATGAAAATATTAAAAAAATTATCGTCGCCAGCGGGAATAGAACTCAGGCTCTTTATTAAGCATCTCATAAGAGTCAGAAGCTCTATCAATACGCCACATAGGCATATGACAAATTAGCAAACAAAATGCAATTAATATTGAACGCGTTTTAATCCGTGTCTTGCATTCCACAGACACACACACCATGTCTCAAGAACGTACTGTACCATTTGATCCGTACTGTACCATTTGATTTTCATCCAACGACTATGCACGGAAATTTTATTTCTTTATGCTTGGAATGCTGTACATTAAGTAACAAAATATAACAATTGTGCATATTTGTTTTGTTGAATATCGAATCCTAGCTTAAAGCTTAATTTGAAAGAGCATATCATAACGTTGATTGTTATCAAAAACTTGAAAGGTTATTGACAACATCTAAAACAGTTAAAACGATATAAAATTAAAAACAAGAAGTGTAGAAAGTGAAATAATTAAGACTGCCGAATCGTTTTTGTCTTGCCAAAAAATATCCCGAAGCTAAGAAAAGTACCTTAAGAATGCAACTGCAGCTAGTCCACAACTCAGCTCACGAAAGTGCTTTTACATTTTCGACTGCTTCTTTAGAAATTAAAAGCTAACTGTTATTTTTTGCCTTGTATTTTTTTTCGGGGAAAAATAAAGGTTACTTTTTACTTTTATTTTATCAGTCAAAAGTAACAATTATTTTGTGACTTTTAGTTTTTCGGTCAAAAAAATTATGCAATTTGTGTTTTTTAAAAGGTCGCTTGACAGATGTTGACACCATCAGTAAAATGTCTCACCGATAATATGAAAATAAGATATCAATACTTTTTTAGTCGGTCAAATGACCTTTGAAAAAATACAAATTGCCTGATATTTTTGACCAAAAAAATAAACGGCAGAAAAAACTGTTATTTTTGACCAATAAAATAAAATTCAAAAGTAACTGTTATTTTTGCCCAAAAAAATATAAGGCACAAAATAACTTTTATTTATGTCGGAAAAAATAAAATAAAAAATTAAATAAAATAAAAAGATAACAGTGATTATGTGAATTTTTCGATAAAAACCATAAACGGTACGGTCCCTGGATATAAATATTGAATAAACATAATATTATTCCATTTTGTGTTCATTGATTTTCTTTTCAGATACTTTCTCTTTATTTCACACTAAAATATATCATATTTCTTACTGTTTAAGAAGTTTCACTTCTGCCACATGTACGTTGCTACACGCGAGTTTTTTTTGTTTAGTTTTAATCAGAGTTCACCACAAATTTTAACTTTATTTCATCTAACGCTTCAATGTTTTTAATTCGATTTCAAGTGTGGATTTGTAAAGGAAAATAGAATTTAATATTTAAACTGAGTAAACATTAAAAAAAATCAAAGTTTTCAAATCATTAACCAAAAAAAGAAATTTTACCAGAAACTTTTTAAGAAAAATATGGCTAGTTGGGCATTTTACCGTATCAGGCCTCATAACCAACACATATAAAGCAGAACCAGACTCGAGCTGCGCCGGGTATTATCAGCTAGTATAAATAAATATTTTTAAGCAAACCGAAATTACTGCCAAAATGTTGCTTTATAAAGGGTGTTTTTTTTATATTTTTTAATATGGCTTTTTTTTAATATGGATAACTCTATTGTCTGACAGTTGTTTTGACAGTTTAAAGTGAGGTCTCTACTCAGTATTGTTTGGCAAATCATCATAAATAGGTCAACTCCAGAACAACGCTTCCAAATCGTGGAAATTTATTTTCAAAAACAGTGTTCAATTAAAAATTTTTATAGAGCACTTCGTGAATTTTATGGTGCACATAATCGTCCGTCTGAGACCACCATAAAAAACGTAATTACCAAATTTCGGCCTACATTCACTCTTTTGAATGCCAAGCCACCGAGAAGAATGAGAAGAGTGCGTACAGAAGTAAATATTGCTGTCGTTAAGGCCATTATCGAAGAAAACGACAATTTATCGAGTCGTCGTCATGCGCAAGAAGTTGGACTTTATGCATCGACTTTATGGAAAATTTTGCGTAAGGATTTGGGTTTGGTGCCACACAAAATTCAATTGGTGCAACAATTAAAGCCACACGATCATCAAATGCGCCGTGAATTCAGTAATTGGTTGCTTAGCAATTAGACGAAGATCCGCTTTTTTACCGCAAAATTCTCTTCAGTGATGAGACGCATTTTTGGTTGAATGGATATGTCAACAAGCAAAATTGCCGTATTTGCAGCAAAGATAATCCACACGCCGTTCAAGAGTTACCAATGCATCCCGATAAATGTACTGTTTGGTGCGGTCTATGGGCTGGTAGAATCATCGGTCCTTATTTCTTTAAAAATGAGGAAGGACGACGCGTTGCCGTGAATGGAAATCGGTACAGAACCATGATCAATGAATTTTTTATGGCAAATCTTCAAGATATGGATGTGGACGAAATGTGGTTTTAACAGGGTGGTGCCACTTGTCATACTACGGGCGAAACAATACACTTATTGAAAGAACATTTCAACGACAACATTATTTCTTGATTATTTTTTGTAAGGATACATGAAGTTATTGGTTAATTTTGATAAACCAGCAACGATTGGACCTCCAGAATGACCTTTGTGCAAAATAGTCGAGGTAGCCATACGCCCGAAATTATATTTAAATGTTAAATGTCTAGAAATTTTCTACCAAATAAAAAATTTTTTGGCCATTTCATAATTTGGCATGTGTTTTATTTAAATTTCAAATCAGCAAGCTCTAAAAAAAAACACCCTTTAGTTGAATTTTATCATTTCAATTATTGATAACAAAAGAATTAAATAAAATTCAAACAAATCGTTATCTTCCATGTTCATTCATCATTAGTAATTATACCATTTAGAGAGTGGTTATTTTTTCAAATTATGTCAAAACCAGTGATGTGCCGCGTAGACTACATGGTGTCGACTATTCAGTATCGTCAATTCAAAATTTTCTACGCTCAATTGACGATGCGTCAACAATTTTAGATCTATCAAAGTATGTATTTTGTAGAAAGTATTTCGTAAAATACATACGTATTTGAAGTATTTTAGTAATTGAAGCAATCATCTAACAAAGTATTTTGTAGAAAGTATTTCGTCAAAGTATTTTATTTGAAGTAGTCATCAAGTCAAAAGCAGCTTATTATTGCAGTAGTGATTACATTTACGACAGAGTTATCAACCTAGTCGATATTGATAGGACAATTAACTACATTGACGACGCAATTACCGAAATTGACGGCACAATTAAGGACATAGACCATACTAACGAGACAATTAGCGATATTGACGACACCATTGTGTCGACAATTAAAAACGTAGTGGGACAGCACAGCTCAAAACAATAAGTCTAAAGGCGCTTAAGTTTTTTTTTTTACATTATATTCCAAAACAAGCAAGTCATACGTGTCAATATCTAATGCAGATTAAAATAACACACATATTTTATTGTTTCAATATCAAATATTTCTATTGAAATTGGAATTCCTATAAATAGTACTTTACGTCAAGCCAATTGATAAGAACATACAAGAGAAAATCGTTATTTTGGAAGATACACTCTACTTCACATGAATAGGTCACATGAATAGCAATATTTTGTTTAATTTTTACACTGCTTTAAAGATGATGATCAAAACATATTTTTTTAATATTGGTTGTATAATGTGATATAATTATACAATAAAAAAATTATTCAAATTTTTTAAAACTATATAAAAAGCATTAAATACTTCCTCTTAGAGTGGAGCTTTTAGTTCTCCTAAAAATAATATAGAGAAAATATCTATAAATCTTAAAATAAATAAGCTGATTTCACAATTAGGTCTTAAAGTATTTTCATTTTTAAAATACTAAACGTTTTTTATTTCGTATATCAAAAAACAGTATTGACTGAATCTTTCTTCTCTTACGTTGGTTCTGGCTTGAACCACAAAATGATATGTTTAAGGGAAAGTTTCATCTACTAGATTGTTTTTGAAAATTAAAAGTTACTTTAAACTGAGTTGTATGTTTTACTGAAGTGGATGTTTTACATCTTATGGGTTACATCATATTGTGGTCATATGGAAGACTGGCTTAAGTCAACATAAGAGATAATTGAGTTATTGAGGCAGTTATACAGCTCACGTATAGCTCCATATTCACACTCTGGATCATGTAGCGAGATTCTACTCAAAATTAAGACACATAAATCGAACCACAAAATGATATGTTTAAGGGAAAGTTTCATCTACTAGATTGTTTTTGAAAATTAAAAGTTACTTTAAACTGAGTTGTATGTTTTACTGAAGTGGATGTTTTACATCTTATGGGTTACATCATATTGTGGTCATATGGAAGACTGGCTTAAGTCAACATAAGAGATAATTGAGTTATTGAGGCAGTTATACAGCTCACGTATAGCTCCATATTCACACTCTGGATCATGTAGCGAGATTCTACTCAAAATTAAGACACATAAATCGAACCACAAAATGATATGTGTAAGGGAAAGTTTCATCTACTAGATTGTTTTTGAAAATTAAAAGTTACTTTAAACTGAGTTGTATGTTTTACTGAAGTGGATGTTTTACATCTTATGGGTTACATCATATTGTGGTCATATGGAAGACTGGCTTAAGTCAACATAAGAGATAATTGAGTTATTGAGGCAGTTATACAGCTCACGTATAGCTCCATATTCACACTCTGGATCATGTAGCGAGATTCTACTCAAAATTAAGACACATAAATCGAACCACAAAATGATATGTTTAAGGGAAAGTTTCATCTACTAGATTGTTTTTGAAAATTAAAAGTTACTTTAAACTGAGTTGTATGTTTTACTGAAGTGGATGTTTTACATCTTATGGGTTACATCATATTGTGGTCATATGGAAGACTGGCTTAAGTCAACATAAGAGATAATTGAGTTATTGAGGCAGTTATACAGCTCACGTATAGCTCCATATTCACACTCTGGATCATGTAGCGAGATTCTACTCAAAATTAAGACACATAAATCGAAGCATTTTTCATAGAGCTTGTATGCGAATTAAAAACTTTGAAGCAAGATTTCTCGAAAAACCGAAATCAGTCTTAAGCTACTCTTCCATATGACCACAGATATATATCAACAAAACGCGATTTATAGTAAAAGAAAAAGCCGTTATTGATTGACTGCCATCATTACTGAGCCCATATCCCATCTGAAATTTCGGCAAGATAATCAAACCTCGCTTGTAAACTTTCTTTTTAAAAAAAACTAATTAATAATGACTAAATTATAAGAAAATCTGAATTTTACAGATGAAGGACATAATTTAACATCAGACAAAATCAAATCCTCAAAGCTTCGCTGGAATCATAAGCGCAGCAAAGTGTTATTCAAAGTTGGAGTAAAAATTACTTAAATTACTTAATTGTTTTGCACAGTTCTTGGACAATCTTTAGTTTTTTGATTATATATAAACCAAAAGATAAACATGTTTTCATTTCTTATATTTCTTAGAATAGCTATATAAGCTGTCAAATAAAACCTTTTCTTATAAGAATTTCAGCGCATTATAAAAAATTTGCTATTTTATTCAAATGGCTAAGACGAGTTGCTTAGTTTTGCACAATACTGTATGTTGCTCAAACGATTTTATGCAATGCAATGTCCAAGAAGTACTGATTTTTTCAAAGATACAAACAAAATTAGATATTAGAACAGCTTCGACTACTTCGGATATTGTTAATAATAAATAAAGAAAGTCAAAAGTCGGACTTAATATACATTTCAATTTTGATGAAAAATTTACACATACCAAGTTTTATTCCTGTAGCTCACAATGCCTTATAGAGTTTTTGCTATTGTAGGTTGTATGGGAGGTAGGCGTGTTCGTGGACGGATTACACCCTATTTTTGAACACATCGTAGTTAAGGTATAAAATACATACATACCAAACTTTATCTCCGTGGGTTAAACATAAGCTTATTTAATGAGTTTTCAATTTTTTGCTTTGGATGGGAGGTAGGCTTGTCGTGGGCGGATGACGTCCATTTTTCAAAAAATCTTCGTTTTGTTATAAAAAATATACGTACCAAATGTATCCCTGTTGGTTTAACATGAGCTTATTTATTGAATTTTCCAGTTTTTGGGTTGCATGGGATGTGGTCATTGGATCATGGATTGGTCACACGCCTATGGGCGGACAACAAGCATTTTTTGAAGACATCTATGTTTTGATATAAAATACATACATACCAAATTTTATCTCTATAGTTTAAACATAAGCTAATTTATTGAAGTTTAAATTTTTGGGTTGTATGGGAGGTGGGCATGTCCGTAAGCGGATGACATCCATTTTTCGAAGACATCTTTATTTTGATATAAAATGAATACATACCTAATTTTATAAATGCAGGTTAATTATAAGCTTATTTGAAGAGTTTACATTCAAACCTAGATAAGTCACAGGAAAAAAAAAATTAGTTAGAAATGCCATTGTAAAGCTAATGTTAAAAAACATCGATCCATAAAATCCTCTTTGATAAACATGATTAAAATCCCAGAGAAAAATGCATTAAAAAATCTCATTTTCAATCAAAAGCAGACATGTCCATTCAAATTCAATCAAACCCAGAATAAAACGATTAATTTTGTGTGTTTGCAATGGATGCAGATGAAATGAATAAATTTATCATTTAAGCGGATTTGGGTAAGCGTTCGGTAAAAAATAAAAAGTAACGAGCAAAAAACATTGTTTCTTACTAAAAAGGACCTTGAGGATAATCAAAATTGCTTCGGTGGATTTCCTCCAATTTGAAAAAAAGTATGCATAAATCATTTTCATGAGTTCCTCTAACTTTTGAGACCCCGAACGGCGGAATCTAAATTTTGATTCATTTCTAACTCAAAACCGGACAAGTCTAAATTTGAAATTGAAAATACTTTTTCGATTTTTTTTTGCACTATGAGACTATTTTTTTGTCGCAAAATATATCTATTTCTGTGGAGCATAATTTTGCATAATTTGTTTATAAAAAATGTATGTCAAAATTAAGACTTTTTCCATTTCCCCAACAATTCGATCTAGTGACATATCTGGTTTTGAATGTAAACTCCTCATAGAACGTTAAACTTAGTTGGATTTTCGATTTTGTGCCTAACAGAAGCTTAAATCTATTTATTTCGCGTGTTAACAAATGTTGCAAAAAAAATAAAGGTGGTTATTGTTACTGGCGTGCAAAACATAATTTTTTTTTGTAATAAAATTATAAATAATGCATTAGCATTGCTCTCCACTTGTTTTAGTTGAACTTAAATATTATAATACAGCGTTCGAATGGTTTTGTCCATTCTATTAGTTAGCCTAGTAAAAGGCCTTAGTAAAAAATCAGAGGGATATTTTTTATTCTTTTTATGGCTTAAACGATGGGAATAATACCTCAAAAAAAGTTTTCCCATGATTATTCTATTGTAGCCTAGCCATTGAAAGGGTTAATTACTTAGACAGAAGAAAGTCGCGTCTCAAAATTGAATTTTTTATGCACGTTGCGAACGCATTTGACATTTTAATATTAAGGGGACGTGACACCTTCAAAAAAAATTTCTTTTAATTTTTTAAAATGCCTATAAGTTGAATAAAAAATAAGATATAATTTTGAAAAATTAAATATATATTTTCTAGTAAAAAAATTACACAAAAAAATAAAATTTATTTGATTCTTGATTTTTGCCATTTGATTTTTGGCTACTGGAATTATTTTAAAAAACATCAAAAAACCATGGCGGGGGTGATTACAACTCACTTGGACATCGGGACATCGGAAAAAAAACAAAAAACGAGGTTTCTATCAACATCAAAACCGCCATGGAATGAACTAGAAGAAACCATTTTGGTTGAAAAATAGCAAAATGGCAGCGTTCTTTCGAAAATTGTCAAGTTTTTTGGACAAAATCGGCCAAAAACTCAAAAATTATATAACCTATTTTTCTGTCCGTAGTTCATTCCATGCGTAGTGGTGGCCGTGGCATGCAGGTTAAGTGTTTGGCTTAGCATACTCGATCCCGAGTTCGATCCCCAGTTGCTGCGAAAAGTTCTTTCAATAAAAAATTTTTCTGATCGGTCACCACCATTCTGCAGACAATGGCAAACCCTAGAGAATAAATAATGCCATGTAAAGCTTCTTGAGAACATGAACTTTAGCCATTCGGAGTCGGCATAAAACATATAGGTACAGTTCTCGGTCAATTGTGTGCAAACATTTAATAACACACACAACACAATTGATCATAAGAAGCTCGGTGAAAGTCCTTTCAAGAGCTGAAAAGGCTTATTTGCTTTTTTTTGTTTTTTTTAGTTCATTCCATGCATCGACTAAAATTCATTCCATGTGATTAAAATATTTTTTTGCGAAATTTTTTTACAAAAAAATATATATTTAATTTTACGTATTTTAAAACATTAAAATAAAAAAGTGTTTCAAGGTGTCAAGTCCCCTTAACATTTTAAAAATTGTTTTCAATTCTTCTAATTCTTCTAAAATGATAATTTTAAAATATGTAACGAACGTTTTAAAAGCTCTTTTTAAAATGATTACTATAGAAAGTCAAACGAACGCTTTAGAAGCTCATCTTAAAATGTACGTTTTTAAAATGAAAAAAAAAAAACGTTAGGGGAGCAAAGTCTTGAGTCAGTTTAAACGCGTTTTTATCGAAACATTTTTTCAACTGGCGGACAGTTAATCTCAGGATTGGTTGGGCCGATTTTGAAAAACTTTGTTTTATTTTCTTTATTAACATATTTTCTAAGGTAATCTACCAAAAAATCTCAACCCTTTGACACGGGAATGATATCTAGAGGAAAGAAAATTATGGTAGTGACTTTATTTTGTTGAAAAGATCCATCTTTACCCATTCTTAAAGTTTTTTGTAGAATAAAATGTCGTAGGTGATGGCTTTTAGCTACTTGTCTAATTCATTTAAATACTTGTTTTGGTAAAAATTTCCAAAAACAATTTATAATTATTGGAATATTTTTTTAATATGGTTAATAATAAAAACAAAAACTCACTTTTTTCAAAAAAATCAAACCATATAATATATTTTCTTTTTATAAAAACGCGGTTTGCTACACTTTCGTTTAGGTTGTTGACGGCTCTTAAGCACGAAACTGATCACTTGTTGACTGATCACAAAACAATAAAAAATATGCATAAGTTGGTTGACCATGAAATAAATAACGGAAATAACACGATTTTATGCATAGGCGAGTTAGAAACAGGCTAACAAATTGCTTACAAATAGTGTACACCACTCGCCAAAGGGTTAAGGAAATTTAAATAAATTATTTAGCAAAAGTAAAATGTCCAAAAATGTGGTAGATTTTCTGTTATTTTTTTTAAATATTGCCCAATTTTTTTTCTTTTTTCAATTTTTCAAATATTATGGTAGATTGCCGGGCGGAAAGTATCAATATTTAAGAATCTTTTTTGTTTCAAACGTCCGATTTCAGAGATTAACTGTCTGCCATATGGACACCGGATTTTTGAACACTTCACTTTGGCGCTATTTATAACTCATACAAATGATGAAAAAAATTCTTTATTTTTTTTCTTTCAATCTTCTAAAGATGTACAAATTATTAGAAAAAATGCATTTCCTTGTTGGCATTTGTTTATCCCAAACAATTACAATTTTTCAACACCAAAATTTAAAAAAAAATTTTCAAAAATACTTTACCCATAAGCTTTCAAAAATGTTTGAGCAAAAAAAGTTTTTTGGGACACGCCATAAAAATTGCAATTTGAAATTAAAAAATTTCATAGAAATATAATTTTAAATTTTTTCCGATAATTTGATGAAATGAACTAAAGGCTAAAAAAAAGAATTTTGAAAAAATAAAATCGTAAGAAAACAAATATTGCTAAAAGATGCAATTTTTCCAAAAAAAAATATCATCTCTTCAATAGCTTGATAAAATAAAAAACGAAAAATCTCAAACACCGCACTACATTTTTCAAAATCCCGTTTATTTGATACAAATTTCGCTTTTGTTCTCTATAGCTGGAAAATAAATCTGGCAACACTAACACAGACACACAAATGAGTTCTGCAGAGTCTTTTTTACTTATTTATATGCGGCATTTTAAGTAAAGTTGGCCGTTTTGCAGCACTCCGAACAGCTGATCGTCGTACAAGAATGTAAACAAAAATAAACAAGACGGACAGATGTTACGCATAGCTTAAATGGTTACAAATGTTCACTGCGATAAATTGTTTGCTGGTATTAAGATACTAGAGGATATCACTTGAATATTTTTTTGACCTACGGAAACATGTGTTAATATTTTTATTTAGTTATATTCACTTTTCATCGTAACGCCTTTCAAGCAATGGTCTTGCACTAACAACGGCTAAAGGACGGACGAACGGACTTCGAACGTTTAAACAAGTAAGTATGTACTTTTGATTTATTGATTGTCTTTTAAGGCCAGCCTTTGTACTATAATAATTTATTCTATATATAAATATACATAATATACATAGGTACACTTAATATACATGCATACACTTAAAAACTTAATATCTTTTTAATTATTTTTTTTGTTTTGAAATTTGCTGCCAAACTTCAACTTGTGTCTATGGCATTGACATGTTTTATACATAGTTGGCTATAGTTTGTATAATTATATATATGTCTGTATGCTTGTAGTATATCTACTTACCTTTGTTACTTCAGTAGTCGTTGTTATGTTTGCAACATCGGTGTTGTCTTTTTCAATCTCGCGAGCAATGTCGTTCGGTACGAATGCTTTTGAGTCAACAAAAGACTTTTCATCGACGACTTGCCACTTGCCGAGCTTCGAGTCATATACCTTGGTCGTATAGGTCGTTGTTGTTGTATTCATGACATCATCAATAATATCGGGATAGCCGACGTCACTAGAATTGTCGACCACCTTCTCCTCAACAACCTTCCAGCTATTATTTCGTTGATCGAATATTTTTTTCTTGTATGTAATCTTGTAAGAACCATCTGATTCTTGACTAACATATCGCTCGAAGGTAGGATGATGCTTTTTATTGGAAATACTTTTATCGCTATTATATTCGGTCCAAGTTTTTGTCTTAGTGTCGTATATTTCTTTTTTAGTTGTGGTCTTCGCATCAGTTGTTTTGTGCTGCAGGTCTATTTGCTCAGAAGTCTTTCTATCAACAGTTGTTGATTTCTTGTTATCAACAATACCTTTTATTGAAGATAATGATTTAACGGATTTAGGTTGATTAGTCAACTGTTGAAATGATGTCATATCGCGCATGTGCATATTTGTTGATGTACTTGATTCAATTGAGAGCACGTCGTTTAAGTCTACGATGTTTGTATCTGCTGTTACACTTTGACTTAAATCAAAACCTGTTTCGGCATCGTCAGCGATGTACTTGCTCGACGATGATATCATTTCTGCAGCAGAGGTAGACGACGTTTTATTTTCGATATGTTTGTTCAGACCATCTGTTCTATTATTTGACTCTATTTTCAAATACTGGGAGCTAGAGTTGGCTAGACTTTGAGAATGGGATGAATGGGATGAAGAGGATACTATTCTCATGTTGCTGCCTTTAGAAATGGTTCCAAAATCAATTTCCTCGATTGGTACAGAAAACACTGGTTCCTTTTTTTCACTTTCTAGCAAGTCAATTGATGAAATTATTTGCTCGTTGCTAAACTCATTTGAGGAATGCTGATAGTTTTGGGATTTCGAAGAAATTGATGACGAAGACACAGTCATTTGTTCATTTAAATCTGATGTTAATATTTTAGTGGCTATGCCACCACCAGCTCGAGACATGGTCGAAGTGCCTGCGATTGATTTGGATGTGGATGTCGCTGGTTTTTTGTTTCGAATGGAATGCTGAGGATCTTCTAATGGTTTTATAGAATGTTGATCTCCTAGCAAAGTTGTTGTCTTTGTAGCTGTGCTGCTGCTACTGTTGCTACTGGAGTGTGTTTGCTTTATTTGTTGAACTGATCGCACTTCACCTGTGGATTCAGTTTTTTTACTTTGCTTTTTTAAAACCATTTTCGCTTTGTTATTTAAAAGCTTTTGCCGGAATGTTTTAAATTTAATTTGTTATCTAACTTGTTTTGTTGATTGTTTTTTTTTTCTAATTTCTACAACCAAATTTTTATTTCGAGAATCACAGTTTCGTCTTGTTCTGTGCTTAAGATCTATACTCGATCCAAGCAAATGTTATAGTTTAAAAACACACACACACATTCAAATTGCAGTCATACGGCGTTTTAACAATACATTACTTAAAGAATTAATTAATTAATTAATGTTTTATTTATTTTCTTCAACACAAATATTTCAGTATGAACCGCTGCGATAGAAAACTCGAACCGAACTGATTGCTTTTTCTCGCTGGAGCAGCTTTCAAGTTAGCCTCGTTGGCAATATCAGCAAATTACTTTGAATGTGTGACTGCCAAGCTTTGCCGAACGATCCCAAAAGTTCGTTAATATATGTAAAGCTGCGTAGGTACTATACTGTGTGTGGGCAAAGTGTGACGATACAGTCATATCTTTGGTCACGAATCGTATGAACGTATGTAGATGCATACTGGCTAGTAGACAGACTTACAAGCAGGCAGACAAGCGACAAATGTTACTTTATGCATGCATCATCATCAAGTATGAAGCATCCCTAATAAGCTTAGGTGTTCAGAGGGACAGCAGATCAGATCGGCGAGACTACAACTACAAACAGGTCAGCGCACTGGTACGAACATAATTTATAGACTTAACGCAATGTTTGTTTGGTTATGCGGCTGTTTTGGGCTTTTTGTGAATTGCACAGATATAATTTTTTTTAAGTCTGTGTGACACAAATAGGAAAGAAATCGGCTGCAGTCAACAAGCAGCCCACATGTTAGAGGATTATTTTTTTTTAATTTTCTACAAAATACGAAAAACATGGAAAAGCGTGGCCGCAAGCAGCCCACTGACAAATAATCGAATATAGCTAATAAGAATCTGGAATAAATAAATGTAGATCCTATATTTTCAGCCATAGAAATACTTTTAATTTAGTAAATATCGTGCTTTTTCTTTGCAATAAAAACAAGATATGTCAAAGAGGAAGGAATACTTTTTTAGAAGCATGCACTATGTGACCAGTGGAAACAATTTGAAAAACTTTTAGAATAACTTTTAATGTAAATAATCAGTATTGAACTATGAAGGTTTCGGGTCAATAAGGTGCTTAACTACATAAAACAAATTTGGAGATAAACGCATTTGAAAGTTTGACAGCTTCTATAAATCGCAATTTTGAACTGTTCATATTTTTCCCATGAAGAAGGTTCATCTTAAATCTACACTCAGAAAAATATCAACTGTTATATTAACAGTCGGCCGCTGTTATTTCAAAACACTGTAAGATTGAATGATTTGTGTTTTAGTAAACAGTTTTCTTTGTTGAATGAACGTTTCAACGTTGCTTCTTCAGAGGGCAGAATTTTTCGTTGATAAAAGAAAACGCTATAAGCAATAGTTTTTAAATTTGTTTCGCTATATTTATCATATCGTTATAAACTCTTTGAAGTTCGTCGATTATGCGTTTGGACAAAGAGTTTGCCACTGACTAGTGTCCGACCGATTATTCGGCTTCGGCTTCGGTAATCGGCATAATCGGCCTATATTTTTACCTTCGGCTTCTGCTTCGGCCGAAATAGCCGATTATTTTTGCCGAATGTTTTTGCTTTTTTTTAACAATTTTTTTTATAAGTTTTTTTAGAATTTTTTGAATTATTCAGTGAACTCCATTAAAAATTCCACATTTGAAACATTTTCATTGATCGTTTTGTGTTTCTCTCCTTTTCTGTTATTTCATGAATTGGTGATCACTCTTTAAAAATTTTATTCGTAATGATAAATGCAGCGAGTCCGACTGTTTCATTTTTGCTTTTGTTGTGGACTGAAATAGTGAATACTTGATCCTGACGTCAATAAATCAATTACAGAAAAATCCGAATTTTGCAGAAAAATTCTTGCGTTTAACTCGAATTTAATGATTTCAGTTCCTTTTTTTGTACTGAAATGAATATAAAGGGTTTTAAGGGCCGATGTTGAATGCGAACCACACCTAAACGTCAAGTTTTTTCTGCATTTCATTTGACATTTCTCAATTTCAGACTAACTCAATTTGAACCATGGAAAAAAACCAATCGAGCAACGCGTTAAAGTTATTCAGGCTTATTGTGAAAATGGGCGTTCAAATCAAAATGCATATCGTGCACTTCTTGATTTTTTCGGTCAATAGTCCAAATAGTCCAAATGAGTCGTACAACCGGAAAAATCGTGCAAAAATTTGAGCGAACCAGGTCTGTAGGAGATGTGAAAACACCAATGCATGCTCGTACAGCTCGAACTGTAGAAAATATTGCTGGCGGCATCATCAGGCCGTATTATTTCCGAAATGAGGCCGGTTAGGCAGTTACTGTGAATGGTGTTCGCTATCGTGAAATGATAACGAACTTTTTATGGCCCGAATTGGTAGATATGGATGTGGACAATACGTGGTTTCACCAGGACGGTGTCACTTGAAAAACAGATAACGAAACAATGGCTCTTTTGCGCGACAAATTCAATGGCCGTGTTATCTCAAGTGGTGGCGATGTCAATTGGCCGACGAGATCATGTGATTTGACACCGTTGGACTTCTTTCTTTGTAGTTATTTGAAAGAAAAGGTTTACGTCGATAAGCCAGCAAAAATTCAAGAGCTAAAGGATGATATAATTCGACACATTAACGGCATAGTATCTCAATTATGCCTCAGCGTCATCGAAAATTTGGACCATCGGATGGAGGTGAGCCGCCGAGGTCGCGGCGGCCATTTGACCAATATTTTGTTCCATACATAATTGAACCATACCAATATTGTCATAATAAAAATAAACGAGACTAATTTCCTAAATTATTTATATTTTATTCCAAATCATCATAGGCACTTAAAATGTAACCATCCTTTATAACAATAGCAAAGAATAAATTTTATAATTTTTTTACATGAAAACATTTGTTTGTTATTCGGCTTCGGCTTCGGCCTTCGGCCGATTATTTATTTTTTGCCGAAGAATCGGCTTCGGCTTCGGCTTCGGCAAAAATTCACATTCGGTCGGACACTACCACTGACCAGTTGGTTTCGCGTCTCAACATGAGGTTCATCAAGTTTTGGGGTGTCACCACTTCGTCAAGACGGACCGAAGAAGGACCAAGGCGGACCGAAGCGAGGCGGATCGCTTCGTTGAACCTATTATGTTATGCTACCAGGTTATGCTACCAGGTTATGCTACCAGGGCAATGAGGACAATAGGGGTCACTTGCATGCTTGAACTTATGCAGGCATGCTCTAAAGAAACCGTGCCCGCTCAGAATTTGGCTGAGGTAGAAGTTCACTGAAACCGTGACTTCTACCACACCACATGGACAGGTTAGGGATGATGTGATGGTCCAGCGCCCTAAACTCGATCTATCCCAACGTGCCTGCCACTGTGTCATACATCTCTCTGGAGTAGGGTTGCCAACTCAGGAAAGTACAAAATCGGGACGGAGCAATCAAAAATGCGGGACTTGGCTCAAAAATACGGGACAAAACTAGATGCACTTTTTTATTTTTTTAAAAAATTCCTTTTATTCTTTGAGGAATAAAAGGTATCAAAGATCTGCCGTGCAAAACAAAAAACAGTTAACTGCATTTTCATAGTTTTGAGATAATAAGACTTTTGTGTTTGGTTTAAACTTTTACTTGGTTTTTGCTTTGCATAATTTTGTTCTCTCATCTTATTTTACTTTGAATATGTATGGGTAAAATTGTGTAATGGCGTTTAACCGTTTTTTGCATTGCATTTATAAAATTTTTGCAGTTAAGTGTCAAGTGTAAAAAGCAGCTAAGTGAAAATTTAATACGTTTAAGTAACGTACACTAACACTTAATTAAAAAAAGACAAAAGTATTATTATAAAAAAAAATATGGAGAATTAAAAAAAACGTACAAAAAACATGTAACAGCCAATAAATGTTTTATGTTTGTTTTGGGCAGCGATGCCCTTACACTATCGCAATGGTTCCTTGATATTGTTTAGATCTGTTTCCAACTCTTGCTCAATTCATGAAAAAACCAAAAAATAAATCCAAATCGTTTTGATAAATAAAATGTATGAAAAATAAATGATAAATTAAATTTGATAATAAAATTAAACAGTTTTAGTAAACTGTGTTTCATGTCGAATTGGAAATTTAGATACAACAATCTTAAGTTCTCAAATGCGGGACAAAAGGCGTCCCGCAAGGGGTCGTCGCGGGACACTAAAAAATTAGCTGAAATGCGGGACGTCCCGCAAAATCCGGGACAGTTGGGAACCCTACTCTGGAGCCAGTTTTTCACGAGAGGATGCACCCTTGCTACTAGCTCCTGGTTGAGCCTCTTCGACCAAGATGTCTTTGGGCATCGAGTTTATTTATTTATATATAAGCTAAATACAAGCAATTAACAGGGAGTATCTTTATTTACAATGGTACCATATCTTAATTGGAACAATACATTAGAGAGGGGGAGGAAGTGGCGTTAGAGTTAAGAATGATACTTCGGAGTAGTGGTCTGCTCAGGTGAAAATCGAATTCACTGATCAAATTATTGGTTACCCTAAGCATTCTGGTTATAGGTTCACTGCATCCAAAGTCGGTGCGGAGAAAGTTAAGGTGGAAGAGAGGTATAAACCTAAGGTTGCGTGAGTTGATATTAAAGGATATTAATTGGAGCAGCTCTGGGCAGTTAATGGTTCCGCATACTAGTTGATGAATGAAGAGAACATCGGCAACTTCCCTTCGCTTTGCAAGTATTTGCATGTTAATCAACTTCAGACGGTTGGGATAAGGAGGTAAGTTGAAACTGTCAGAGCCGGGAAGACTACGAAGAGCGAAAAAAATGAATCTGCGTTGAACGGCTTCGATTCGCATTGAATGGGTGTTTTAGATGGGAGACCATCTAAAAGACAAAGGAAAGATAGAGAGATTTAGTCACGTGAGGATTGGAGATCTCTCTGGACCAGTGTTTCACGAAACCAAGTACAGCGTTGGCTCTACTAATGATATTATCAATATGAAACCTAAAGTTAAGTTCCTTGTCGCAAATAACGCCTTAATCCCGTAAAAAGCATACAGAGGGAACTGGCTTGCCGAGAATGTAATACGTTCTTGGAGGAAGTTGAATTCGCTTACGAGAATATGTTATAGCTTGACATTTGCTGACGTTGAGTTCCAGAAGATTTTTTTGACACCAAATGGAAAAGCTGACCAGATCGTCTTGCAGATTGCGAGAATCTGCATTAGTTTGTATGCGCCGATAGATTCATTGATGATACCATCAACATCAGCAATTGTTAAGAAGAATAACAAAGGGTCACCTTCGTCCTTTGGGCCTTGTGGGACGCCAGAGGTAGCTCTAAAAGATTTTGAATTGGAAAATCTAAAGATGACATTATAACTGCGTTCTTCGAGATAAGATTTAATCCATGATATAAACAGAGATGGAAAACCAAAGGCTTCAAGCTTAAGAAGGATGATAGTGTGTGAGATTTTGTCAAACGCTTTACTGAAGTCGGTAGAAACTGCATCAACTTCGTAACCGTTTTCCAACGAGCATAAAGTGTTTGAAATAAATTGTGTGAGGTTGGTGGTTGTCGATCTACCCTTGAGAAAACCATGTTGACTAGGAGGAAAGATAGATTTGCAATGGAAGAAGAGAATGTCGTAGATAAAACTTTCAAAAATTTTGTAACTAAAAATATCATTTTAAGGTCCTTTTTTATGTAAAGGGATTATGTTCGAATTCTTTTATAACTTTGGAAAAAAACTGAGTTAGAAATAGAAAGTTGAAAGTGTGTCAAAAGTGGATGAGCCAAAAAGTTTTCGAATTTTCTGATGACAATAGCAGGCAATCATCTTTAGATCATGTAGCTTTGCTAATAACATCATTAACATCAGTTATTGTAATATCAACAGGAGTCAGCGAGGTTTGAGCACAATTCCTTAGTGAAGAAAAGTATTCATAATCTAGCTCATCCTTATGACTTATGAATGACTGACTGAAGAAATTTGCAAATAAGTTTGCAATTATTTCCGGGTTGTCTGAGGAGATATCTGAAAAAGTAAGGGTAGATGGGTAGTTGTCAGATTTTATTTTGATATTAAGCTTCTACAAGATTTTAGGAACCGACAGCAATTTTGTTTGAATATGAGCAAGATAAGACTCATATAGATGCTCACAGAGTGCAGAAAAAAGATTATAGGCTTGAAGATAACACTGTATAACAAAACTGAAGTTTTTGCAAATCCCAAGAAGTTTCTCAACGGTTTCCTAAGATTTTGGGTTCGCTAAATCCGAATCTGAAGTCAGAATTTTCCCTAGGTTTTCGAGCTACAGAGGAGGCAAAACCCTAACCTCCTACTGTTAATGATATGAATATGAACTTTTTCAAGAGGAACATTTTTTGCCTTGGAACCCATCCCCTCTAACCCCACCGTATGGGGCCTCCCATACAAATTTTATGATTTTTATATATTTTTTATGTGAACTTTTTTATTTAAACAAAAAACTAATTTTATTAATATTCGAAATTCGACAAATTTTCTGTTTGCCTATTTATAATTATGTAGATTTCTAAACATTTAATTAAAGAAATACCAAAAATAAATAATAATAAAAACATTAAAAAATAAAAAGAAAATTAATTTCAAGCTAATTTTCGGAGGGGATGGGTTCCAAGGCAAAAAATGTTCCTCTTGAAAAAGTATGGGGGTCGTTGGTTATATTGATTTTATTAACAGTAGGGGGTTAGGGTTCTGCCTCCCCTGTAGCTCGAAAACCTAGGGTGACCCGAAAATTCTGTGTTCAGATTTGGATTCAGCGAACCCAAAACCTTAAGAAACCGTTAAGAAACCTCTTGGGATTTTTTGAGTGTTGTACCGTGTAATTTGTGAGGTCAATAGAAGAACGAGAAGTTAACTAAGTGCATCAAAATTTGTTCCTTTTATTACGAAGTGAACGTAATTTCTTATTGTACCAGGGGGGAGATGACGAAAAGTTCTTCTGCCTATTAAATGGGACAGATTGTGTGAAGCAGTCGAAAATTTTGTCATAGAAGAGAGCAACAGCATTATCAACATTTTCATGGGCATTATCAAAAAGATGTTGGAAATCGATTCTACTGATTAAGATCTCAAGTTTTACAAAATCAGTTTTCCGAAAGTTAAAGCTATACACGTGCTCAAAGTGTGTGTTTATGATATTATTGTTGTAAGAAAGGGTAAGAGATAGAGGTGGATGGTAGTGATCGAGTGTTGAAAGTAGGTGGTTACTCGCAGAGACTACACAATTATCTGAATCTGAAGAAAAGGCAAGGTCTAATTGTCTTCCTATAGAGCTAGTTACTCCGCTCAACTGGTAAAGGTCGAAGTCTTAAAGGCAGCTAGTAAAGAGAATTTATTTTTCAGATGTAACATTTGAAGTGAAATAATGGCACTCATCTCTGACAGAAACCATTGAAGGCTGGGAAGATTAAAGTCCCCCAGAAATAAAACTGTGTCAGATGGGTCAATAAGATCAAAAAGTGAATCAATTGCTTCTACTGCAAGCTGATAACCATTCACTGGTTGAGAAGGGCGAATATAACAGCAGATAATGAATATGAACCGCTTTGCGATACATACTTTGGCATATATAAATTCAAAATAAGCTGTATGGGATTTTTTTACAAAGGATGAATCGAAGCGATTGTGAATTGCAAAAAATACACCACGACCTGAGGAGAGATCGTCTTTATCGAGTCCATCGTCTCTGAACACCACGAAATCAGACGCAAATATCTCAGTATCCTTGAAATCCCGGGTAAGATTGGTCTCAGTTAGGGCAAAAATATCCTAGGGAAGTTTAAGAGAGTTTGAAACACTGTAGAGATTTTGGTGCTTAATCCTCTAACGTTTTGATAGTACAGAGACATAAATAGTGGGGTACAAATGAGTTAGCGAGCACCAGAGCTGCAATCTCAGACACTGTTCTGAAAGCGCAGTACACTCTTAGAGCGCCCAGTCTATACACCGACTCTACTCCTCGGCGGTAGGACTTTACCTTAATCGCTGCGGCCCAGATCGTTGATGCGTGCATCAAAATTGAACGCACGACGTTAAGAAGAGTCCTGCGAGCTTGCTTTGGTCCTCGTATGTTTGGCAACATTCTTGCTAGCATCAGGCATGAAGTGGCTGCTTTCCTGCGAGCATACTCCAGTTGCTGTTTAAAACAGAGTCGAGACTCGATCAGCACGCCGAGGTACTTAATAAATGGTTTTGGGTGTGCCTCTGTACCGCGCATGTTTATAACTGTTATTTCGGACTTTTGGCGGCAACTGATAAGCACCGCCTCCGTCTTGTGTTCGGCTGAACGAAGCCCAGCTGACTTTAACCAGTCGTAGATAGTGCTGATAGCAACACTTCTAAGGGCCTCCACTTCTTCTAGATGTTTAGCTTGTACCACAAATGCTAAACTATCCGCGAATCCGACAATCTTCACACCTGTAATTACCTCGAGCCTAAGAACACCATCATACATGACGTTCCACAGAAAGGGTTCTAGTACTGACCCCTGTGGAACACCGCCAGTGACTTTGTACGTCATTGCGCCGCTAACGTCGAATATTGCAGCACTCTCTCACAGAGGCGTTCCTAGGGGGGGGGGGCGGGGGGGCGGTCCGCCCCGGGTACCACCATTTTAGGGGTGACACCATTTCGATTTTTTTTTTTATTTCTCAAGCAGACAGAAAAAGTGATAAAATACTTTACGGTAAAAAATTTAATTGCTGTTTCAAAATTTAAAATTCAGCTTACAAGTCTAAACAATGAGGAGGAAAGATTGCGGAAACGCTTCGAGCTGTAAAATCCGAAAACTTATTGTAACACAACGCAAATCAGTTCATGTTAAGTGCTTAAAATTTGGCAGCAGCTTACGACGAAATTTCAGAAAAGGAGCTAGTCGTTGAAATTTCTTCCGATGCTACGTAGGCACATAAATGCAGACAGCATGACAAAAAGACTGCATTAGATTTTCAAAGCCTAAATTAATTAAGACTTACTAAAGGTCTTCATGGGACAGGCAAGAGCTCTCGTTCTTGCTATTTTATCCATTGAAAACGAGCTTGAAATCAATATTACTGATTCCGATGAGGTTATTTAAAGTTTTGCAACTCTTAAAGTAAGAAATGTCAGTGCTTAAGACATTTCAAAATGGTACGAAAATAGTAACAAAATTTGTTTGTCTAACTAATTTCTAAAAAAATAAGGTCTAATTTCTATAATTTTCAATAAACATCTTTTATCTATTTGTCTACATTCTCACTGAGTTTCGTTAGGATGGGGTTACTTTTGTACGTACCTTCCATACAAATTATTAAGAGGCACCCTTAAGGTTTTATCAATTTCTACCATTTTCAGTGCAAATATATTTCTCTAATTGCCTAGCCGTTTGACCAAATTTTGTTAAGATTGGCCAACTTTGGCATGCATCACCTATACATAATAATGTAAAAAAATAATATAGGAAAAGTACCCAAAGAAAGTACCCCTAGGAACTGACCGATTTCAACCATTTTTGCAATTTTTCTTTAATTTAAAAATCGCGATATTTTCGATATTTTTAATAAAAATGTTTCGCCTGCGATAATAACTTTTAACCCATTATTTAATTTATAAAAAATAAAATATTTTTATTAAAAATCGAGTGGTAAAATTTTTCGCTGCAGGCCATTTTTTATGAAATAAATGATTTGAAATCGCGCGATTTTAATACAAAATTTTTGCCTGCGGCGCTAACTATATTTTACAACCAAAATAGTTAAAAAAACAGTTAATAAGTTCTTTAAAAACAGAAACAAATCGCGTTTTACTACAATAAAAACAAAAATTTTTCTAATTTAGTTTGGGTATTATGTCCGTTTCTTTGGCGGTCATAACCAACAACATTATTTAGGATGTCACAAATGTTTTGGGGGGTATGGCCTCTTGCAGGTTTGGTTATAATCCCCAAAATCATTTTGGGTATAATTACCGCAAGTTTAGCGGACCTACACATGCCACGAAAAATTCCCTAAAAGTAATAAAAAGCTTCTATGAAAAAGATAAATGCATTGAAATATATTGTTTTTAGAGAAAAAGACGTATTTATTTTTGAGAAAAGATTTGTTTTTATTGAAGAAAATACTTCTCCTACACTCAGAAAAATATCAACTGTAATATTAACAGTCGGCCGCTGTTATTTCAAAACACTGTTCGATTGAATGATTTGCGTTTAAGTAAACAATTTTCTTTGTTCCATGAACGTTTCAAAGTATTTTTGTGCTGTTAAAATCATCTGTTGAAATATATTTGTGCTTATATTGAATTGTCAATTTTTTCTATATTCAATATAAGCATATTTATATTATCGTTGCCAGTAGCTCAGTGGATGTGCACTAGACTGTCATGCGGGAGACGTGGTTTCGAACCCTAGCTGTGTAAGTATCAAAAATTGTAATTTAATAATTGAAATAATAATAATAATTCTGTTTCATTAATTGTTTGGTCAAAAATAACCTTCAAAATAAAATGCTTACAATCTTGCAAAAAAAAATTTAATTGCAATTTTTTTTTGGCCTTGCCGGATTTGAACCGTGGACACTCGAGTATTAGACGCACACGTAAGCACACTCGGCCATACATGAACTTCCAAATCAGTGATCAAATTTCAATAAATAAGTTTTTATACGGGTTTCGTGTTCCATAGACCAACAGTCAACCGACTGTTGATTTGAAAGTTTCATTTATTGGATGGTATTTAATAGTGAAATCTGTTATTTCAACCCATGATTTGTTTGATAAAACAGCATTTTTTTCCTGAGTGTAGTGAATTTTTTATCAAAGTAAAGGAAAAATTTTGAATTTTCAATAAAATTTTCTCTATAAATGAGAATTTTTTTTGTGCGAGAAAAATACATATCATTATAAGAGATATTGAAATATTTCCATTTCCCACAAGTGAAGAAATATTTCTTCGAAAATGTAAAAATTTATTCTAGTCGAAGAAAATTTTATTTGAAAAAGTGATATTTCTATTATCAAAAATAGAGGTAGTTTTTATTGGAGAAATATATGTGTTTTTTTCTGAGTGCACATATCTAAATATGTAAATGAAAATGTAATATTTTGTTTCTGTTTGTTTAACAATGTGTTATTGTTTGTCATCTGTTGTTTTTTTTTGGTAAAAACACAAAATCTCATCCAATTGGTTTCTTATTGCATTTCGAAATTTCTTATAGGGGTGACACCATGGGTATCCGCCCCGGGTGACACCAAGCCTAGGAACGCCTCTGCTCTCTCATCGAAATAATTTGCAATATCTTTCGTAAGGTTATTTATCTTATTGTTATAAATATCTCAGTGAAAGTGTGCTAGACTGTCATTACATTTATTGTTAGGACGACGTCATGCGGAGAAAGTGGATTCGTACCCTAGCTGTGTAAGTATAACAGTCAAGTGGAATCTATTATTCAGTTCAACCAACAATATTTGAACAATTCACTAAAGTGAACAAGGCCTCTTTGAATTAGTTCACATAATCGAGCGGCTACTGTTCTTCTTAAACTTTAGCCCATTATGTACCACGGTTGCGTTTTCGCAGCACCATTTTTGATAAATATTATACAAATAACTAGACAAAACGATTATTTGGTATTTTATCCTTAACCCTTCTTTGCATAATGATGGAAATTTCCATTAACTATCAAAAAAAACCAAAATTCATGCAATAAATGCCTATTTTATTTTTTGTCGAAATTTAGGTTACCAGGGTTGCAAAGTTCCTAATACAAAATACATCGATTAAAAGCTCAAAAATTTTCAAAGGAACAAAAAAAATTATTTTTTATAAACAGGCTCCGAAAACCACAGCATATTTTAGGTGCTTTACTAAATTACGGATTCTGGGTGCATTAATATGTATGTTTTATCAAACACATTAAAAATGTTGCATTAAACATTATAAAAGAATGTTTTGTAATGAACAAAAGTTATTTAATACAAACAGTCGATCTACAATAAAACTTTTTATGTAGGTTTTTTCATTAAAATAACTTTAATGGCCTTTAAATTAGTTAAGTAAAACGTTGTTTTATCTTTTAAGATTTTAATTTAATACCTTTTAAACCTCATAAGCAGATTGTTCTTTACCGAAATAGGAATGTGTACAGTAGAGGGCAACAAATTTTTAACCTCAAGGGCTTCATGCATTTTTGGAAAGTCCTCATCGAAAGAAAATTTTCAACTTCTTTAGGTTGAAATAAACCCCTCAGGGGCTAATGTATTTCATTTCCAAGGTGATTTTTTATTCGAAATGTGATATCGAAATTATTAGGTACCAAAAAATGTATGCAAACCCTTTTAATTAAGACATAACTAACAACCGGCCAAGAGTTCCGTTCCCTAGGATACCATGTACCACTCCTCTTTGTCGGACAGAAAATATGCAACAAAATTTTAGATCAGATAATTCTCTTCAAAAATGCGCAGCAAGTCAAAGAAGTTGAGAAGGCAAAATTGCTCTTACATTGTCCGCACGGAGAACCTGACGGAAATTCGATACGAAAACTAATTTCGATGAACATTAAGAGGTACTGCACACTACAGACTTTTAATCGGCCGATGTCTTATGGTTTCTTAAGTGCGCACACCACCGATTAAACGAAACCCAATTAAAAAATCAAATGGGAGGTTAGATTTCTTGATTTTTTAGTTGGGTTTTGTTTAATCGGTGGGTGTGCGCTCTTACATAATACACCATAAGACATCGGCCGATTAAAAGTCTGTAGTGTGCGGTACCTCTAATAAAATTGTATCTTTGGAAAGATAATAACAAACACTTAAAAAAAAGATGTGCTACTGTTTTACAAATGAAGGCTGTCATTAATTTACTTTAATGACCCTAAATCTTATCGAACATGAAAAATTCGAAACAGTTTTGTTTTATTTACTGTAACCAATACACTAACACCAAAATGTACACCAAAAGGGACTGTATTAAACCTAAGCAACATAACGTATTTCACGATTGTTTAAGGATAGTTTGTATTATTTCGGTACTTTTTTCAATTAAGTCTTATGATTTGTGGTATATTAATAATAGATTATCATGATGTTTTCATTGCTTGTTTCTGGTTGTGTAAAATTTTTGTGGGGTCTTATCATAAGTATTAAATATGAAAAAAAAAAATTAAAATAAAATAAAAACCAATATAAGAACCATAAAAATTGTATTAAATAATCACAAAAAAGTTGTAAAATGTATGAATTAATAGTATATACGTTAATGAAAAAACGCAATGAAAAAGATACAGATATCAACTCAAAAGAATTCCCTTGAAAAACTTAATTTTAAAAATATCACTCTTTAAATAAAATTAACAATAACAACTATTACAATTAAAGAAAGTCTAAAGTCGGTCTAGGCCGACTATGAAATACCATAAACCTACTTTTCCACAAAAAATATTATTAAAAATGGGCGTGTCCGTGGGCGGATGAAGTCTATATTTTATATTCATATAAATGTTAATGAAAAATTTACACATACCAAGTTTTATTCCTGTAACTCAAAGTTAAAGCCTTTATTGTGCTTTCGCTATGGGAGGTGGGCGTGTTCATGGTCAGATTACTACCAAATTTTGAACACACCTTAGTTTTGGTATAAAATACATACATACCAAATTTGATCTCTCTAAGACAAACATAATCTTATTTGTTGAGTTCTAAACTTTTTGGGTTGTATCGGAGGTAGGCGTGTCCGTAAGCGAATGACGCCCATTTTTCAAAACCATCTTTGTTTTGTCATAAAAAACATACGTTTCAAATTTTATCTCTGTAGGTTGAACGGAAGCCGTGAGCAGATGACACCCATTTTTCGAAGACATCTTTGTGTTGATACAAAACTCAAATACACCAAATTTTATTGTTGTAGGTTAATTATGAGCTTATTTATGCAGTTTTCAATTTTTGCGTTGTATGGGAGGTAGGCGGGGACGTGGGCCGATGATGTTCATTTTTCAAAACCATCTTTTTTTTGTCATAAAAAACATACATGCCAAATTTTAGCTCTGTATGTTGAAAAGAAGCCTATATGTTGAGTTCTCAATTTTTGGATTGAATGGGAGATGGGCGTGCCCGTGGGCGGATGACACCTTCGAAGGCATCTTTGTTTTGATATAAAGTACATACAAACCTAATTTAATTGTTGTAAGGCAATTATGAGGTAAGTTATACAGTTTTCAATTTTTACGTTGTACGGGAGGTAGGCGTGCCCGTGGGCGGATTCTTAAAATATTCAATAGTGCAGATCCTTGGGTGCATGTGACCATGTGACTATGACGGACGGACGGACGGACATTCATAGCTCGACTCACGAGGTGACCCTGATCAAGAATATATATAATTTTCTATACCGGACTCGCTTCGTTCTATACGTTACAAACGTTTGCACATAGTTAATAGTTAAGGGTATAAAAATGCTTTAATTTTCTTAAGGAGTCTTAGGCCTATATATGTCAAATTAAACTTCATCCCGTTAAACATTAGCTTACAGGTAAAATCTGATTAAGTGCAAGTCTATACTTCCAAAACAATTATTTCTATCAATAAATCACTACCATAAAGAGTTTGTTTATAGCCCTTGCGGGCCGAGCCGCTGGTTGGATCGCCTTGCCTAAGGCTACGTTTATAGTGAGCGCCGAGTCAGACAGGCAGGCGGCCAGGCAATGTGAACAAGCTAGATAGATAGCTATCTGCATCTCGTTTTTTCACACAGATTTCAGCCTGCCTGCCTGCCTGTCTGACTCGGCGCTCACTATAATCGCAGCCTTAGAGTAAGCCCTAATTTAAGAATGTTCAATATCAATTAAAATTTAAATTTTGTTTTGCCTATTTAAGATTAGAGGAATTTAAAAAGAACATCGTTAATAGGGCTCTCGATATTTTTCGAATTTTTTTCGGGTTTCTGCGTACCCGAAACCTGGGTGCTCGATACTCGAAAAAAACCCGGGTAGCTCGAAAGCCCGGGTAATCGGACATTACCCGGGTAATTTGATAAGCAATTCTCCAAAATTTGAAACTACATGGGTTGTAAAGATTTTTTTAATTTCTAATTAAGAAATTAAGCTTCTTAAGACGCATTAATTTTGTGCCATGATCTTCATTAACAAAACAAACGCAAAATCAAATGAAACAACAAAAAACAACTGATGGTCAAGAAATGGTCATAAAACGAGTAAAACTCTATTTTTTTAACCGACTTCAAAAAGGAGGAGGTTCTCAAGTTGGTTGGTTTCTCTGTTTTTTTTTTTTTTTTTTTTTTTTTTTGTGAATGTATGTACATCGATTACTCCTAAAGTACTTGCCCGATTGCCGTAATTTTTTGTCAACATATAGAGATTATCAACGCGGAGGTGCCCGTTTATGAAAGGGGGCGGTATTCGGAAAAGGGGCGTGTCTTTATAAGAAAAACACTGTATCTCAGTAAATATTAACACTACGGTAATAAAATTCACAGTAAAATTACAAGGGCAAGCACAAGTATTAAAAATAACGATCACTTAAGTGGGCGTAATTCTAAAAAAGGGTGTGGCAATATTATAAAAACTCTGTATCTCGAAGAAAATTGACACTAGAGTACTGAAATTAAGTACAGAGGTAGGTACAATTGTTGGAAATTACTATAACAAAAGTGGGCGTAATTCGACAAAGGGGTGTGGCAATATAAGAGAATTACTGTGTCTCGAATAATATTGATACTAGGGTACAGAAATTTATTACAAAGGTAGGAAAAATTACTACAAATTTTTGTAAAAAAAAAAATGGGCGTTAATCGAGAAGGGGAGTGGCAATATTAAAAAAAAACACTGTATCTCGATTACTATTGACACTACGATACTAAAATTTAGTACAAAGGTAGGTACAAATATAACAAATTACTGTCAGTAATGTGGGCGGTATTCGATAAAGGGGCGTGTCACTGTAAGAAAAACACTGTATTTCAGTAAATATTGACACTAGAGTACTAGAGTTAATAAAATTCACAGAAAAAATGCAAGGGTAGGTAAAAATAATAGTCAATTAAGTGGGCGTTAGTCGACAAAGAGGTGTGGCAATATTAGAAAAACTCTGTATCTCGATTAATATTGACACTAGAGTACTAAAGTTAACTACAGGGATAGGCACAGTTATAAAACAATTAATTTCAATACAGTGGACCTGGTTTGATAAAGGGGTGTGGCAATATATAAAATACACTGTATCGCGAATAATATTGACACTAGAGTACTGATATTTAGTATAGAGGTAGGCACACTTATAACAAGTTATTGTGAATAAAGTGGGCGTCATTCAACAAAGGGGTGTGGCAATATTAGAAAACACTAAATCGAATACTGACACTACTAACTGAAAATGTACAGACGTAGGCACAATTATTACAAATTACTACCGAAGAATTGGGCGTTCTTCGACTAAGGGGTGTGGCAGTGTGTAAAAAACTGTATCATATTGACTTAAGGGTGGTAAAATTCATTGTTAGAATGGGTAGAACTATTGAAAACACTATGACAAAGAGTGTGATATTCTCGACAAAGAGGCGTGTCAATATTATAAACACACTATATTTCAGTCAATATTGACATTGGGGTAGTGATAAAAATACAAGAGTAGGTACTGATAAACATACTGACAAAGACTAGAATAAGAAACGACAGAAAAGCATTTTCCATATTATGAGCATAAATAATTGGTGTTTAATTAATTTATACACTTTTTTAATATATATCATTTTCTCTAAAAAGAAAGAAATAAAAACTTTTTAACAAAAAAAAAAACCTACTTCAAAATCACTAGAAAGTAAAAAATAATTTTAAATTACTTTTACTATTTATTTCTTCGTCAAATTTGTATTTTTATAATAAATATATTTATTTTTTTATGATAATAAGAGCTTCGAAGTCGGCGCTAATATAATCAGATTTTTTGTGCAGCTGCAACACACATAAAGCATTATAATTAAGATTTAAGAAAAATTAAGATTACAAATTAATACAGCGTCACCCAAGCAGGATATTTACAAATAAAAAAGTCTTAAATAGAGTAGGGTTGGCGAAAAAAACATGATTTTACTTCAATGATTAGCGCTGACTAGAAGCTTTTATTATCATAAAAAAATAAATATATATATTATAAAAATACAAATTTGACCAAGAAATAAATAGTAAAAGTAATTTAAAATTATTTTTTACTTTCTAGTGATTTTGAAGTAGGTTTTTTTTTTTGTTAAAAAGTTTTTATCTCAATATCATTGCAATCGCACTCATATACAACATCAATAAATTTAAAAATATAAAAGCTTGAAATATTTGAAACTACCCGGGTAGTTGGAAATACATATTTCTTCATATCTCTGGTGTTTACTTTCGGATTTTAAAGTTTGGTATATCAATGTTTTTGTCCCAAAGAGACTAATATGACCTCTATAGAAGTCATTGACCTCAGATGCACCGTTGTAGTACTTACCCTCCAGATCTCAGTTCCTACCATCCTAATGTACCACCCTAATATCAAAAAAATTAAAGCTCTTAAAATATCATTAACCTTTTGCTCAGGAAGTATGTCGATATTTCTAGCAAAACTATTTTTAAAAAATTTTTGAAAATTTTTGCCGAACGTAGGGCTCCCTTTTTTCATTCTCCCTTTTTTCAGAGAAAACAGACCTTTTTTAAAAATTCATAACTCAGTCAAAAGCAAACATTTTTCAAAATTTTTTTTATATATCTATATCTATATCTATAGATATATCTATATCTATACTATTATATAAAAGGCTTCTCACTTATCTACGTAGACGTTTTACTCAAGAACTACTCAATCGATTTTTGTAATTCTTTCACTTACATTAAGCAACATGTTTAACTTAGTCAGTGGCGTACTTTTTTTCTTTAAAACTGCTCTTAAAAGTTATTAAAACTTGACTTTAAAAAGTAGCCAAAAAAGTCAAATCCAAAAGACATTGCTGCATTGAATCGTTAGATACACAACCAGCGCGTTGCAGCGTAAGAGCCCGAACAGAACCAAAGCGGTTGACGGCTGGCGGATTCGCCGTTCAGCAGAATACATGAAAATGTATGTAGTCGGCAAAAACGAATTCGCTGGGCGAATCCGCGACGGAAAAACGCCAAAATAGAATCTATTCTATTTTTGCTATGGCGACTGGCGGTCCTCTCTCTGAGTAAGAGCCCAAACAGAACCAAAGCGGATGACGGCTGGCGGATTCGCCGTTCAGCAGAATACATTAAAATTTATGCACTCTGCAAAAACAAATTCGCTGGGCGAATCCGCGACGGAAAAACGCCAGAATAGAATCTATTCTATTTTTGCTATGGCGGCTGGCGGTCCTCTCTCTGAGAAACATAAATGTTTTGTTTTTTATGTGTGTGTTATATTTATGTGAATTCGCAATAATATACGATATAATTTTCTTCATAACGGATTTTGATGAAAACTTAATTGAATAAGTCAAAATTTTTTCATATATGTTAACCATGTTGTCCGACTGTTGCACCCCTACATGTCAATTGTACTACTACAGTGACAAAAAGCAACTCTGTTCCGACAACCGCCAGCCGCTCTTGCTGTAGACGTGTTTCAGCTCAATTCGCCGAGAGAGGACCGCCAGCCGTCAGCCACTTTGGTTCTGTTTTTAATTTACGCACATTCTTTAATGCAATTTCTTTAATGGTGCACAAGAGTTTCGTGAATTTGTTCGCCCGTTTTTTTTTATGTACATTACTACCGCACAAAAACAGGTTCGACTGTACTTAAAAAGGTAGATCCAAAATTTGAATCAAAAATTTAAAAACCAGTAAAATATCCAATTTAAGTTCCTTCATTCATATGCGTTTCCTAACGTTATTTTTGATTATAAAATTATATTTTAATTATAGCCTTGATTATAAAAATCGGATAAGTAGTATCCAAGATAGACTTGAAAAGAGCGAGAAAAAAATTTGAAAATATCAATGTGTGGAAAGGTGTGTAAACATTAGTTAACAGGTGTAAGTGTATTGATACGATACTGAAAGGTGTGGTAAAATTCATTTACAAAATCATTAAACTAATTTAAATGGAACAGTTTTCATCCCGATGCTGCTTACTTTAAAACAAGATGTTAAAAGTTACAGATAGATAGATAGATAGATAGATAAATAGATTAAGATTTAGTTCGTGTTAAAGAATTAAAATGTCGTTTTTGGGAAACGAAAATAGATTCCTGAGCTGAAAAAAGGTAAAAAGCTCTTTATTTAGACTTCTCAGACTTTACTGGATGTAATTTCGTTTTTGGAGCGAAAATTTAGTGTACTTGAAAATATCCTATACAAATAAAGGACGGTCATGTAAAAAGTAAAAAGTTAATGCAACTAAACCAAAAGCCTTCAAATATTTTCATAAAAATATGTATCGCCCAATTCATATTGAAGTAATATATAATTTGCACTCACCATTTCCGATTTGGCTCTAATTTTCTTCTTGGATTGGTTTAGTGTTTTAAAAGAAAATTCGGAGTTTGAGATTTAAAGAGTTTTTTCGCGGACCCACAGCCATGCGTATGCCTAAAAAGGGTATATTTTGAGACAACATTGCTCTGTCAATTTAAATTCGATTTTTGTAAATTTTATTTTTTAATTTTTTTAAATATTTAATTTAAAAGTTTAATGCCATGCCAGCATCAGAAGTTATAATTTTTTTGTAACTTTCATAATTTAAGCTTTTTTAACGTTTCATTACCTTAAAATGAAAATAAACTTTATAAACTTTTTAAAATGAACTTCTAAAACGTACGTTTGATTTTCTATAATAAACATTTTAAATTGAGTTTTTAAAACGTTCGTTTGATAGTTTAAAATTAACATTTTACAAAATAACTTCTAATTATTCTTCAATTCTAAAATGTAAGTTTTAAAATATCAAATGAACGTTTAAAAAACTCATATTAAAATGTTTTTTATAGAAAATCAAACGAACGTTTAGATGCTCATTTTAAAATGTCCGTTTTTAAAATGAAAATAAATTTTAGAGGAGCAAAATCTGCTTTTCTGGAACGTTACGTAATACGAAAGGTTTTCACATTTTTCTCTGTGTAAGTAGAAGTGAATAACGACATAAGAATGCATTCATGGAAATACAAAATTGATCCATGAATACAATTTTGAATTCATATCCAATTTTAAAAAATGTATTTATCATAAATTTTTCGTATTCCGAATGTTGAATTAGATTTTTTATTAAAATGAATGCTTTTAATAAGGAATGCAGTTCATTTTCGTTATTCATTTAGCATTAATTGTTTTTCATGAATTTATTTTTTGTTCATTATTTCGTTTTGTATTGTTTTGATTTTTTTTATTTATTATTCAAGTTTTATTCATAATCCCTTTCCGACAGTATACGTACAATTGCGACTTAATATGACTTAACTTATTATTATTTCAGCAAAATGCTGCCATTGTGTGATTAGACCTGAAGCACATGATTGTATATGATGTTTTTTTTTAAAGAAAACCAAAATCTGCCGTTATATGTATTTGCGAAAACGAGTCGGAACAGTAAGTATTAAAATTTATTTAAATTATTTAAAGTTTGATAGATACCATCTAAAAAGTGTTTTAACGATCAAGACACTACAACTTTTAATTAGAAAATTATATTCGATTTTGAATTTGTAATTTAATTTATTTTTTAGCCACTTTCATACAAGTGCGTATCCTGAATTTAAAGGATTATCGAGCAATTTGATATAACAGTTTATTTCTTTGATTTTTATGAATTTAAAAACGGCAGGTTCTTAAATTGTATCAAATTTTAACCAACAGTTCTTGCGTAGATCGGAAAGGGTACTTAATTTTTAAACAAATTTTTTTTTTCATTTATTATTAATTTTTATTCGATAAGTATTTTTTATTCATGCGTTTGGTTTGTATTAATTTTTTAACCAAAGTAGTATATTTTAAATTTGGTTACTTACCAAATTCGATAGGGCTAAGACGGTTTTTTAGTTGTAGCTTAATTTATAAGTAGTAATTTAATCAGGGACCGTACCGGTTATGGCTTTTTTTTTTAAATTTACATATTAACTGTTATATTTTAATTTTTATTTTTTCAGACAAGTTATTTTGTGCCTTTTTTTCGGGCTAATATAACAGTTACTTTTGACTTTTATTTTATTAGTAAAAAATAACAGTTATTTTCTGCCTTTTATTTTTTCGGTCAAAATTATCAGGCAATTTGTATTTTTTTCAAAGGCCATTTTACCGTCTAACAAACTATTGATAGCATGTGTAAAATATGCGCACTGATAACATGAAAATAAAACTAGTAAGGTATATCTTCGACTTGGCCGAAGTTAAAATACCCCCACGACTGATTCTTAAGGGTTAAATAATCTTAAATTAGAGAGCTTTTTGTATGAGATTTTAGAAGATTTTGTTATTTTTATGTGTCTAAAATACAAACATATTTTATAAAATATTAAATTTTGGGGTTGTATAGGAGGTGGGCGTGTTAGTGGGTGGATAACGCCCATTTTTCTAACACACCTAAGTTTTGACATAGAACACACAAATACCGAGTTTCAGTTTTGTAACTTTAATATTAGTCTCTTTATAGAGTTTTCAATTTTGGGGTTGTATGGGAGGTGGGAGTGTTAGTGGGTGGATAACGCCCATTTCTCTAACACACCTAAGTTTTGACATAGAACACACAAATACCGAGTTTTAGTTTTGTAACTTTAATATTAGTCTCTTTATAGAGTTTTCAATTTTGGGGTTGTATGGGAGGTGGGCGTGTAAGTGGGTGGATAACGCACATTTTTCTAACACACTTAAGATTTGACATAGAACACACAAATACCGGGTTTCAGTTTTGTAACTTGGATATTAGCCTCTTTATAGAGTTTTCATTATTTGTGTTGTATGGGAGGTAGGCGTGGTTTTCAACCGATTTAGCCCATTCTCGAACTTGATCTTAGTTTTTTAGAAAAAAGCTTAAATATCGAATTTCAGCACAATAGTTTCAAAATTACGGCTGTAATCGTGTCCACAGACAGACAGACAGACAGACGGATAGACAGACGGACAGACAGACGGACAGCAGACAGACGGACATGGCTAAATCAACTCAGGTGGTGATGCTGATCAAGAATATATATACTTTTCTATACCTACCACGCCTCCTTATGGGCGTTACACACGTCCTGACAAAATTAATATACCCCTTACGCAGTACGCGTGGGGGTATAAAAATGAAAACAATGAATCCTAATATTTTTGACCGAGAAAATAAATCACAAAATAACTGTTATTTTTGACCGATAAAAAAGAAGTAAAAAGTAACCGTTATTTTTGCCCGAAAAAAGAAAAGGCACTAAATATCAGTTATCTTTTAACTTTTATAGAATTAGTCGAGCATTTTAAAGGCACATTCTTACTGGGACTGCAGTGGGTGCAATAGCTTTTATTCCCAGGATTCCAATGATATCTTCAGATTTACCATTTCAATTTAAAAGGGTGAATTTTCCTGTAAGAGTATGTTTTGCCATGACTATAAACAAAGCTCAGGGACAGTTATTCAATGTTGTTGGTGTTGACTGGTGTAATGATGTGTTCTCGCATGAGTAATTGTACGTTGGACTTTCACGTATTGGAAATTCTTCAAACCAATTCTTATTATACTTCCAAACTATGAATGTTTTATTATTCTCTTCTTTTCATACTAAAAGGTCCTTTTAGATTTGTTATTAACATTTCAAAAGTGGGCGTGATAGTTCATTAATCTTTCATACTTCGTTTCTGCGCTTAATAATTGTATTTTATATATGCTCCAATGTTTGATATTTAATGTTGTCATGTACAAGTCTTATTCAAGTAATATTATAAAATAATTTTAGGTGCGATAATTGGAGGACCTCCACCAGGTGTATTTAGTGGATTGAAGTGCCACACTATTGCATGGGATGTCTTTCGATGATTTTCACCTAGCTTCACGCAAAATAAAAACTATTAATGCTGTTATGACACTCATGCTATTATAACACACTATTTGTTAATAAAAAAAGTAAAGAACAACTCTAAAGTTGGTCTAGCCCGATTGTCCTAAAACCTCCTTCTCCGAAAACGAACACAATCATATTTATTGAAGTTTGGACAGGACAACGTCTGTCGGGTCTGCTAGTATTTTATATAAAGTTAGTCGTAGAAGGGTTGAGATGCACCAAAAAACGATAACGATGTCTTTGTGTCAGAAAAAATTTACTCACGAAACGTCCTTATTTGACAATTCCAAATTGTGGGCGAAAAAAAGGCAATGGAATATAATTTATTCTATAAGGAAGTAAATGGATTTTTCGTAAGCATATATTTATTTAAATATTTAAGAAGGTAGAGTGTATTCCATAGCAGGGCTGGACCGACTTCAGAGCTTCGTTACTTATTGTTATACCCTAAACCTGAAAGGTCAGGGTATATTAACTTTGTGCAAACGTTTGTAACGCATAGAACGAAGCGAGTCCGGTATAGAAAAGTATATATATTCTTGATCAGCGTCACCTGGTGAGTCGAGCTATTCGTGTCCGTCCGTCCGTCCGTCTGTGTGTTGTCCGTATACACAGGATAAGAAGAAGGAGTTGAGATAATTGGATGAAACTTGGTACACAAGGTCACATGGACCCAAGGATCTGCACTATTGAATATTTTTGGAATCCGCCCACGGACACGCCTACCTCCCGTACAACGCGAAAATTGAAAACTGCATAACTCAGCTCATAATTAGCCTACAACAATAAAATTTGGTATGTATGTGTTTTATATCAACACAAAGATGCCTTTGAAAAATGAACGTCATCCGCTTACAGACACGCCGACCTCCCATACAACCCAAAAATTGAAAACGCAATAAATAAGCCTCTGTTTAACCTACAGAGCTAAAATTTGGCACATATGTTTTTTGAAACAAAACAAAGATAGTTTTGAAAAGTGGACATCATCCGCCCACGGACACGCCTACCTCCCATACAACGCGAAAATTGAAAACTGCATAACTCAGCTCATAATTAGCCAACTACAATAAAATTTGATTTGTATGTGTTTTATACAAACACAAAGATGTCTTCGAAAAATGGACGTCATCCGCTAACGGACACGCCCACCTCCCATACAACCCAAAAATTGAAAACGCAATAAATAAGCCACTGTTTAACCTACAGAGCTTAAATTTAGCACGTATGTTTTTTATGACAAGGCAAAGATGTTTTTGAAAAATGGACGTAATCCGCCTACCGACACGCCTACCTCCGAATACAACCCAAAAAGTTTAAAACTCAATAAATAAGGTTATGCTTGTCATAGAGAAATTGAATTTGGTATGCATATATTTTATACCAAAACTAAGGTGTGTTCAAAAATTGGAAGTAATCCGTCCATGTATCCGCCCATCTCCCATAGCGAAAGCACAATAAAGGCATTAACTGTGAGCTACAGGAATAAAACTATGTATGTGTAAATTTTTCATCAACATTTAAATGCATATTAAATATAGGCTTCACCCGCCCTTGGAGACGCCCATTTACAATAAAAATTTTTTGTTTTTGAAAAGAGGGTTTAGGGTATTTCATAGTCGGCCTAGACCGACTTTAGACTTTCTTTACTTGTTTTTTCATTAATTTTATTCACAATAGTTAAAATTCACAATTTGAGTATAGCCAGTTATGAACTAAATTGTGGGATAAAGTGGAACGTTTGAAAATAGAAATGATTTTAAAGAAACTTGGGCCTTTTATTTTCTATGCATTTGTCTCGGTATCGCGACAAATAGCAGTATTCCCCAAGCATGTGAGTAATTAACTAATATGGGTTGCATGAGAGGTGGGCGTGTTCATGGGCGTATGACAACCAAATAAAATGCTCCCATACAAATTTTTATCAACTATGTAGTTAAAATATTAACCTTTTATAATGTTTTCAATATTGTGTAATTTTATAGAAATTGGCGTGTTCATGGGTAGATGAAACGTATTTTTTCTATATATATTATTTATTTATTTTTTATGTCGAGAGAAGAGCAAATCACAGAGCTAGAGCGCATGGAGTACATTCCATAAATTCTCTACTCTAAGTTATTTCAGAGATTTCTGAATTAATAAAAAATCAAACCGCGCATCAATTGTCTTAGCTGTCTTTTAAGAGTATTTTTTGTTTTATTATTATTTACAATCATACATTTTTTGCACAATTTTATATTTTGGATGTTATTTTTATTGTTTTCCCTTATTTTTGTTAAAGATTATTTGTTTTCTTTAATACGCTCTACGTGCTCGAACGTTTGCAACAGAGCAAATAGAGTCGCATCGAGAGCACTCTCGTTGTGCTCTGAGTGGAAACAAAAACTCGATCAATTCGCTCTTATCGCTCTGAACAAAATAAATATCACGAACAAGTTTGTGACAGTCTCTGCTCTGCTCTTAACAAATAAACGAAAACGCCTATTAGAACCTGGTTTTTATTAGAATCGGTTATTTTCAAAATACTAGAATTTTTTTAGTCAAGCTGAACTAAAATTTAATAAATTGGGAATAAAATTTGAATATCAGGTCCTAAGGTCTAAAATTTAACACAAAATCACTAAAAGGTAATAAAAGCTGTATTTTCATTACAGTTTGTTCATGCTCTAGCGAGCAATAGATTAGCCCGACTCTAATGCGATGGTTGCCGCAGTCCGCGGTTCGATCCTAGGATGTGGATTAACTAGTAAGGTATATCTTCGACTTGGTCGAAGTTAAAAAACCCCCACGGCCGATTCGTAAGGGTACAAATATTATTTTGTAGCGCTTTTTGTATGAGACTTCAAAAATTATACTATTTTGATGACCTCTAAAATGCATACATATCAAATTGTTTTTCTGCAGCTTGAAAATAAGCTTCTTTATAAAGTTTTCTATTTTGATGTTCTATGGGAGGTGGGCGTGTTCGTTGGTGGTTAACACCAATTTTTCTAACACGCCTAAGTTTTGATATAAAATGCAAAAACACCGAATTTCAGCTGTGTATGCAAGGTGGGTGTGTTCGTAGACGAATGACGTCCACTTTTCTCCCACAATTTAGTTTTGATATAAAATACAAACGCATCAAATTTTTTTCCTATAGCTAAAAGAGAAGCCTATTTATAGAGCTTTAAATTTTGGGGTTGTATGGAAGGTGGGCGTATTCATGGGTGGATGACGCACCTTTTTCTAACACATTTTGGCTTTGATTTAAAATGAAAAAAATACCTAATTTTATTTTTGTATCTTCGACAGAAGCCTCTATATAGTTTTCAATTTTGTTATATTTTTAGTGGTGACCGTGGCATGCAGGTTAAGTGTGTGGCTTAGCATGCTCGAAGCCCGGGTTCGATCCCCAGCCGTGGCGAAAACTTTTTTCAATAAAAAATTTTTCTGATCGGTCACCACGTCTCTGCAGACAATGGCAAACCTCAGAGAGTAATAATGCCATGTAAAGCTTCTTGAGAGCATGAGCCGTTCGGAGTCGGCATAAAACATGTAGGTCCAGTTCTCGGTCAATTGTGTGCAAAAATTGAATAACACACACAACACAATCGATCCTAAGAAGCTCGGTCAAAGTCCTTTCAAGGGCTGAAATGGCCAATTTGTTTTTTGTTTTTTTTTTTTTATATATTTTTAGTTTTAGTTTTTGTTATACAAATTTATAGCTTTCAGTTTTAACAGAGAATACACAAATGCAGAATTTCAGTTTTGTAGCTTCAGTCTTAACCTCTTTATAGAGTTTTCATTATTGTGGTTGTATGGGAGATAGGCGTGGTTTTCATCCGATTTGGTCCATTTTCGAACTTGATCTCCGTTTTTTAAAAATAAGCCCCAATATCAGATTTCATTAGGACACCTTGAAAATTACTGCTGTAATCCTATTCACAGACAGACACACGGACGGACATGGCTAAATCAACTCAGGTGGTGATGCTGATCAAGAATATATGTATATTTTTCTATACCTACCTTAATTAATATTCTCCTGACGCAGTACCGCTTAACCAACTGTGCCACGGAATAACAGTTTTTGCCGTGTCAATTGTGTATTTTAATGTTTACGAAATTTTAAAAATAAACCGATAAGAGTTTAAATTTTAAACTCATGCAAGACTTAAACTTAGTTTTAGTATTTGACATAGTTTAAATTTTAAATCCATGCGGGACTAAAACTAAGTTTTAATATTTGACGTGGTTTAAACTTTAATACAATTTCGGTGTCTTCATATACAGTACAGGATTAACTAAAATTTAGTTCAATATTTTTAGCCATATAGCTCAAACATCAACCTCTTTATATAGTTTTCAGAATTGTGGGTTGGATGAAGCGTGGACAAGTCAATGGGTGAATTACTCCCATTGTGTAGATGTCCTTTAGTTAAAAAAAAATACTCAGATACAGGTTTCGGGTATAATAAGAGCAGAAGCCGGTGCAAAAAATACATTACTGAAATCACTGTATGAAGCAGTTCGGTTTTAACAAAAGTTTTATTTACAATTAAGTTTTATCAAATTCCAACAACTCGGTTCCTTTTTTACCAACAAATATATGGAGCCATCCCACTGTGTGGAACCACAGAATTTAAAAAATTCTGACATGTACATGAAAAACGACGATACACGTGTTTTGTATTTTTCCCCTTTCCGAAAATATATATTAAGTTCATAGGACAGAAAAAATGTAATTTTTTTAACGCGGTAGACGTGTAAGACTTAAAATAATTTTTGCATATAACTCCGCTGTCTAGTGATAACGTTTGTTATTTTTAATAAACAAACTTGACCTTAAGTTGAACATGATAGCTCTCGAAATGAATTCGTGAAACTTCGTTAAGGCGAAGGCATTCCAACCTCATGTTATACCACTTAAGTTATTGTGTTGTAATAAAAGGTTTAATCTGTGCTGTTCTTGGGAAACATTGATCTCCTTTGGAGAGCTGTAACCATTGACCTAATTTGGTTAATTGAATAAACATCTCAGAAACCTAAGTAGAAAAGTTGTGCAGATCATTCTCTTATGCCACTCATGCATATAATGAAAATAAAACCAAAATCTTCGGTGGAATGAGCTTAAATGTAGCATGCAAATCTGAAACTCATAAGAATAAATTGAGAAAATAAAAAAATGTGTGTGAGTGATCTAAGAAACCCGCTTGTATCGAAAGTAACCAATTGCCCATTTTAAGTATGCTGCATATACATATGTACACCTACCTATAGACTAAGATTCAGCGATTTTGTGTGTGGTTCCATACAATAGTATGTAACAACATTTTGATGTTATGAATCTTGGGACGAGAATTTGATGCAAAGTTATCATATCAAAGCTGCATTTTATATATGTGTTGTAAAGCCCAACATCTAAACACAAAAACCAAACTGTCAGATACCTGGCATGCATGCAGCCAAATATTCTTAAAGATACCAAAAAACCTTCTTTCCTATTATACAACCTTTAAATTCCATGTCTTATTTATTTTGTGACGAGTTTTAAATCAATCTCAAAAAATAAATAGTTTAATTAATTTTTGCTTATATCACAGCCTTCTACAAAAGGGGCAAAACCAGTGATGTGCCGCGTATACTATATTATCGACGCTGAATTGACGACGCACACTGTGTCCGTGTAGTGTATTTGGCGGTCTTAAATCAGGGAGGAGGTGTAGCTTCATGAAATTTTGCACAAATTTATTTTAAATTTTTTAAAAATTTCAATTTTTTTTTTACAAAAATACGCCCACTTTTACGCCCTCCTCCCATACAACTTAAATAGAAAATGTGGCCTAACTTCCATGATTTTAAATATATCAACTCAATTTTCACAGAACGTTAATATTATAATTGTAGAATTTTCTCCTGAAAATATGAACTTGATCCGCCCATTTTTACGCCCACCTCCCATACAACTCCAATAAAAAAAAATTTACAGTTTCACTCTATTTCATTTATTAACAAGTTTTTCACATCTTCGTGATAATCTAATTTTTTAAGCTTCAGCTTCGTTCTCAATGAATTGATATATGGGTCAGAGGATATCAGCAAATGATGCATTACGTCTTGGTTAGAAGTGCAGCGCCAGTTTTGCGCGAGTGATATAACCTATAATTTCTATAATCTTTGTTCCTCGCTTCCTGCGCTTCTTCTGATAGCATTCCTTTGAAAAATAAACCATATGTTAATTTAAAATGTATGAAATAAATTGTATATTTAACCTACCTATGGGTAGAATGGCCTTAGATACAATTTTGCTACCATGTATCAAAACTTTATGCACTGTGATGGGCATGTAGTACCATCCATACAAATCAATGTACAATTTCGCCGTGTCTAGGCAATATATTTTAAATTTCTCAGGGTCTTTTGCCTGACTGCAATTTATTGTGGACAATATAATTTTGAACCGATGAATCAGTTGCTCATCCACTCCGGTTAAGTCAGCTGTAATTTGTGGGTTTTCAAAAAATCGTCGAGCTGTATTAAAAAGTTAAGATTTGCCATTGAGAACGAGGTTTCAACAGTACTAGCTAAAATATTTAGTAATGAATTATATTAGCTAACTATTGTTTTATTAGTATCGGTGGTGCAGTGGATGGCACGCTACTCTCCCATTCCAGAGAAAGAATAAATACATAATTAAAGTGATAGACATGAATATATGCAAAACAACAACGAGTAGCAAAGAAAGAAATAATGCGCAGTTGTTTTTGCACGCGCAAAATAACGCATAAGCAGGGTTTTTTGCACTGTCATTTTTGGTTTTTCATTGTTTTATCGCGGAGGTGCAAAAATGAGCAGGTTTTTTTTTAATAACCTGGTAGCTGAGACTCTCAGCTTTAATTTGGTATATGACTAAATGTGTCGCACTGCTTCGCACACAACTAAAAGTCTACCGGAAAATCATAAATGTTGATTTTTCGGTTCAAAATATATTGTTAAAAAAAAATTTTCTTGTCAAATTTTTTAAAATTTTTTTTAATTAACATAATGCTTAATGTCTATTTTAAGAGAAAAAATACTTATAAGGTACATTCGATGTATAGTTTATAAGTAACAAGCTATTGAATATGACATAGAAAACTATCACATTTGACACTTGTTCACATACATCAACTTTGCGCTGCTCTGGACAGAAAACCAATTGAGATATTTGCATGAAATTTTTCACACATGAACTTTAGATATTTTTTAACAAGCTGTGCAAAAATCATCAAAATCGGAGAGATTGTCCAAATTGATTTATTGCCGCGGTGGACACAGTGTGCGACGTGTCGACAATTTCAGAACAATAAAAATATTTTGTTCGAAGACTTCTTAAAGTATTTTATTCGAAATATTTTAGTATTTTGAATCAATCATCAAGCCAAAAACAGCTAATCATAGTAGTTGTGATGACATTAACGACAGAATTATCGGCCAACAAAATGTTCATGCTCATGAAAAAAGCTGCCTTTTGCTTTTTCGTTCAAGCTGGCTATAAAGCAGCATTAGCATTTATTTTGATATTTGTGTGCAGAAAATACGATAGCAGCAGTTTACTTAAGTAGCTTTTCCTTTGCCTTTTTCTGCAATAAAAAAAGTGTTAATGATCATCATCATTATATTAAATCTTAAAATAGAGAAAAACTTACAATCCTCTTATTATTTCCTTTGCTGGCTTTGCATATTCTATTTTCATTGAAAGATGACTGGTGAAGCCAAAAAATAAACCTCGAATTTCGGAAGTATCGACGACACAGGGTCTTGTTCCTGTTTTCAAGTAAAGCTAAAATATTAATAAGAAGCACAATACTTCTTTAAATAAAAGGATATTCAAGTATTCATTCGAAGTACCCGCTATGTCTACACAGAGAGTTAAGTCAATTTTAACTAACTATTAACTCATTAGTGCCCATCGGTAACTAAAATTGCCAACCGACATGCCGCTCTTAATTGCGATCTAACTTTGAGTGTCTTCCATCTCAATATGAGTAAAAAAAGAATATTTTTGCTGAGATACAATCTGCATGCTGTATTGATGCTCATTGGAGTTTTTTACGCGCATTTGGTCGCGCAAATTAAAATTAATGCTTTTATTTTAAACGAATTCGAGTTGCTGAACAGTTGAATGTAGGTTACTACTTAACGGTTAATATATTTTGTTTGAAAAGTAGTGTTTTTTAAGGTAGAGTTTTAGTATATAATAAAAATTATCAAAAAATTTGTTGACCTTTCGTGGCTGTAGAGTGCTCCATGTTACAATATTTGACAACAAAATTAGAAAAAAATAATTCTAGGCACTAATGAGTTAACTGAAGTTGTTCACACAGATATACCGCAACAGAATTAAGTTTGTTGTTCCTTCGTTTACATGTCTTCTCATTGCTTCAATGGCTTTTAGTTTGATTAAAAATATTACTGAACGTACTTATTCTTTGTCAAAAATATTACTGAACGTAGTCATTGTTTGTTCAAAATATTACTGAACGTACTCTCATATAATTGTATGCATACTTTTAGGCACTTTTTACGTTGAGTTATTAAAAACTCTGAATATATAATGAGTAAAATCGTTAATTTTTATACTGGTTACGCAAGAGTTTATTTCGCGTTAAAAGACTAAACTCAACTTTGTACTGGTAACTGAAAACTTAATTGTGCGTAGACATATCATTATTATATTCTGTTTTCGGCTTGCATTTGAGTAGATTAGAAACAAACTTCAAATATCCATAACTCAGTGAAAAACAAAAGATATTTTGACGATTACAAAATTGGATTCAACTCTCAGTTAAATACAGAAGACTCGCGAAGAATCGCGGAAGACATACAGCATGATAATGTGCATGAAGGTTATAACCATTCTTAATCTTTAATTTACACACTTTCCTAAAGGACTCGAAATTCATTTTCTATTGTTTTAATATAAAACTAAATTGGGGAAATATATAGATGTCCCAGTTAATAAATTTTATTTATAATTTTTATTTTTCTTTGACTTATATTAAAATATATAATATATTCGGTTACTTTTATGTACTTAATTTGATATTTCACCTTTTTACAACAATATTGGTTGTATTGTTGATTTCATATGATACATAAATTTAAATGTTATTAGTTTTATTTTATTATTAATATGTGTAAATCATATTTTTTTTATGCATTCAACTTTAAATATGCATGTAAATATGTATATATTTGTTTATTGTACAATTTGAAACATCAACATATTTATTGATGAAGAAATGTTTATCAAACATTTTTTAGCTTTATAAAAATATTTTTTGACTGTTAAAAAAGTATATTTTTCGGTCTTAAAACTTACTTTAAAAAAATTTCACGTGATTCGCATCGTTGCTTTATTTTAATTGAATTCGTCGATGCCGATTTCAAAATGTTCAAATCAATTTAAGTCTCTCGAGATGTGTTAATGTTAATAATTTTAATAAAAATACAATTCCGATATACATGTATGTAAATCACAAGAACATGTACATTATTTTGAACACTCCTTGCGACCAATATATTAAAGCAATATATTTAAACCTACCTCAGATAGTTATTCAGAAATAAAATTTGGAGTATATTCTTGGCGTCCTTAAGAGCACATAATAAGAATCGAACTGGCAGAAAGCGAATGTATTAGGGGTTAGACCAATATGTTGAACTTCTATTTTATTCAGTGAGTAGAAATTATTAATTAAACGCCTAATACATTCGCGGTTAATTAATTAAACGCGGTTAATTTAATAGGAATAATATCAAAAAGAAAGAGTTTAATCATATTCTCTAATCAAACTTGTTTCGAATTCTAAACAAATATTTATTTCAAGAATTTTATATATATTATTTAAGAATCTGACCAAAAGTGCTGCTTCTTCTAAAGCCTACAACAAGGCTTATAACTGTCTGAAAATAAATCTATTTTTAATATTTCATATCTTTTTTGAAACATATCTTTTCTTCAAAGTGTTCAACAAGTTCGAAATCTGCATCGAAAAATTTAATTTTACAAGTTTTATACCAGAAGTGAATTTGCATTTCGTGCACTTTGAAGAACAAGTGTAGTCAGGACCGTTTTAAATCAAAATCAAATTAAAATATTAAAAATGTTCATTTATTTATTACATTTATTTATTTTTTTCTTTTCACAGAAAGACGATTATCAACTTCTGGTATAAAAGAAGGAATCTACTTAAACATTTAAGTTACTATTCCGCTGTCATCATAAATGACATCAGTTAAAACGAAATTTAATGTTTTAAAGTAAACAGGTTGTATTTTTAGATGCGACCAACACATCAAACATTTACACTAAGCCTAGATTTAAAAATATTCAATAAAACGTTATTAACTTAAGCTCTACATAATTATATGAGCAAAGATTAACCTAAGCTATTGAAAGTATTTACAAAACATATTTAAATAAAACAATTACGCATCTCTTATATGTCAACAGAATAAAATAAAACAAATGGTTTGTGGAAACATTACTGCATATCGGATATCTGTTAGGCCCAAATATATATCCTCTTTTAGTAGATAATACCGCACATCTAGATATCGTTATGTGTGACTATTTATTCAATAGCCTGACTCTCCTGCGGTATATTGATTTCGTATTTTATAACTTGCGCCGTATTGGAACCTTGCAGCACTTGAACGTGCACTGCTTGGTTGCCAATTAGAACTTCTCGCGTTGTCATTTGTTGTTGTTGTTGTTGTTGTTGCTGCTGTTGTTGTTGTTGCTGCTGCTGTTGTTGTTGTTGCTGCTGTTGTTGTTGTTGCTGCTGATGTTGCTGCTGCTGCTGCTGATGACTTTGCTGTTGAGTTAGTTGCTGTACTTGCTGTTGTGCTGCCTGTTGTATAGCATCCTGCTGGGTAAGAAAATAAAGCTGCTTTTGAGATATAGTCTATAATCCAAAGAAGAGGAAAAATATGTAAGATAAATGTGTAAGGGCCACTAGTCAAAATCGGCTAAACCTTCGTTATATCCGAAGTGGAGAGTTACTTTTCAGAGCATATTAAACTATTTTTGAGCATTTTCATGTCCAGCATTAGGTCACGGCAGTTTATCTTAATGGAAACTTTAAAAGAAGAAGGTATTTTGTCATTGTTACGTTACCCTTATGAAGTTTATTAAGTTAAATACAAAATCATACAAAATAATTAAGTTTATAATAACTTGAAAAACTAAAGAAACAAAATTATATCCAGTCTACAAGCTGCTTTTGAAAATATCTTTGGTTGTAAAAATTATAAATTTTAGAAAAGGGTGATAGGAAAATGGGATATAAAGCGCCAAATTTTATGATTCAAAAATTGGCCAGAGGTCATGATGACAACTTCTTCTTGAACCACGAACATATTCAGGCTAGTTGCTAAAAGAAGTTAGTTATTAGTTAACTAAAATACAAATAGTAACCCTTGAATTTCATCAGTCAATTTGATACAACCGAAATATTTTTAAAATTTTTCCATAAATTTATTACATGGTTTCAGCATCAAATTAACTAAAGTTCAGGAATTTCAAACTAGCTATTGTTTTCCACATATTCATTTTAGACACATAATTTGAAGGTTTGTAACTTCATCCTTTCTTGTCAAATTTTAATTTAATCAATCAATTTTATTAAGAACTTAAAATTCAACAAATAGTTAAAGTCAACTTTAAACTTTATTTCAGTTAACTTAGTTCTGCTGAGCAAAAAAAACACAGCTTCGAAGCTTAAAATGTTTCTCATGACCGACTCATATAAGTGTCGTCTTGTTAACCAGGCCGAAATAAAGGCAATTTTCATTAACTGGGCCAGTGAGCAAAACCAGAACCGAGCTGGCGACCTTGCCACAGGTTGCAAAATCCATCACAAAAAATTAAGAGTTTCCTATTTAGTATGAATTTCTTATTTCACAGCGCCGTTCAAGTTAACTTTTTACTCTATTAAATTTATGTTGAGGAAAAGTTACACAGCGTCGAAGGATAAAATGTTTCTTATGACCGACTTATATAAGTGTTGTCTGGTTATTCAGTCCGAAATAAAGGCAATTTCCAGCAAAATTTTTAAAATTAAAATTTTAACAACATTAAAATTTTCAGATTAGTTAATCAATATCCCAAAGCTCGGTGCCGGTGAAGTGGACTAGCGCGAAAAACCGGCACCGAGCTGGCACCTTTCCAGAGGTCGCAAAAGTCATCACAAAAAATCAAAAGCTTTCCTATTTAGTATGAATTAAAAGCAATAACAAAATGCCGACGTTTGAAAATTGTTTGTCGGCTCGAAGGCTTATAACTTTTGAACCATAACGAAATTTGATTTGCCCTTTTAGTATGATATTGCATCGTTGAAGATATCGAAAAATGCAAAAAAAAAATAGTTTTAGATTTATTTGACCTTACTTATAAAACTGGGTGCTTGAAGTTTAAATTTAAATTCGTTAAAACTTTGAATGGACAAATTTATAGGAAGCAAAGGGATGCAAATGATCGAAAGAAGGAGTTTCTATGTTCTTTTTAAGATACTTTTGAATGTTGGTCCTCATATAAAAAATTTAAGAAACTTTCTGAATTGCATTCCTATTCTTATTTTAAAAGCAATATAATTCTACAAAAACTAAGCAGATTCTATAAAAGGCAACCCATGCACATATTCCAAATTTTCAAAACATTACATTTATAATATTTTTAATTATAATTTAGACAAAAACACCTGTCAATTAAATAATTGTACCATACCTTTTTAGTACTTTAGGAAAAGAACATTGGATTTCTTAACGATCAAATTTCATTTTAAGGATTTATTCAAGGTTTTCAGATATATTTATTAAGTCGATTTAGAAACATAACTTTTGGAAAAAAGTTGAAGACAATTTAAACATTTTCTAAATTTTTGATAGCTGAAGTAAAAGTAACACTATCGCCGCTATTAAGGACAATAAAAAACTATTCAAATTCGACAAATGAAAAACAATTCATTATTAATTATAGTACTATTAAAGAAGTTGTTGAATCTTGCATTTGTTTGTAAATTATTCTTTTCCATGTTAAGGAAATAATAAAATCAAAATGGAGACTAATAACAATGTATCTTAATTATGATTTTTTATTTTATATATTAATATAAGCGGTTTTTTAACCTCTAACCATTTGTCAATTCCACATTTTTTTAGATAAACAGGGTGAGTTGTTTAGATTTGACACAATACTGCTGATGATTTATGCTGATTATATGCCGACACTATATGCTAAAACTACGAAAGGAAAACATCGTCGGAGAAACTGTTCTTGATATTCACAACTTCGAATGAGTTGAAATCTTGCTACATTTTTTTTGTTTATGTTATTTGACTTTAAATAGTTCTTTACGTTCATATTTAAGGATAGTAACATTTCGTGAAGCAAAGTACATAGGACATTTTATGAAAAATTAAATTAAAAATTTTAAGAAACAAAATATTAAGAAATAAATATGTAATTCGATTAAAAAAATATTGTTGTTGTTGGGTAGTCGGAATAATTTTTTTTTTCAATGTTTATAATAGGGAATTTCAACCTACCTGTTGCTGTGAAATAGCCGGTTTTGTTTCTAAATGTTGACGCTGATGCAACATCAAATGATTCTTTTGGAAGAACGCTTTTCCACACTCACACACATGAGTTCGCACAGTGCAACCGCCATTCGGATGACGACGGTTATGTTGCATAAGTCCGTGTTTGGCGGCAAATCCTTTGCCACAGCTTGCACAGAAATGTGACTTCGGTTTAGGGGGAGCTTGTTGTTGCTGTAAAACAGCAACTGGTGGTACAGTAGACACAACCGTTTGTTGTTGTTGTTGTTGGTGATGTTGTTGTTGCTGTGTTGGTTGTGGTGCAGAAGTCGTTTGCACCATTGTTGTCTGACTAACAACTTGTCCTGTTGAAGATATTATTTGCACCGGAACTGTATTTTGTGTAACGATGTTCGGATTAGCAGCAACAACGGTTGCATTTCCTTTTTGGGTATAAAAAAGCATTAATAAAAGTAACACAATACTTTTACCATGAAAAAACTTTACCTGAATTTAGACTGCTTGTATTTAAAAAGTGACCCGGCAAAGCTGCCGTGAGAGCACAAAGGTCAGTCATGAGACTCTTATCACCTGTGTGGAGTCGTAAATGCAACGCCAAGGCTTCCCTGCTATTAAAGGCACTTCCACATTCACTATAAAACATGTAAAAATAAATTTTTTCTATATTTAAAAAGGAGAACTCAGTCTTACCGACATCCGTATTGTGGCCGTGAAATCGAATTATCGTTGGCAGTTACTGTCAGTAACGCCGAATTTGTTGGGTTGCTTACAACTGTAATCGTTTGGGGATGCTGTTGTACCTGCTGTTGTTGTTGTTGCTGTTGTTGTTGCTGCTGCTGCTGTTGTTGTTGCTGCTGTTGTTGTTGTTGCTGCTGTTGTTGTTGCTGCTGTTGTTGTTGCTGCTGTTGCTGCTGCTGTTGATGATGCTGCTGCTGCTGCTGTTGCTGCTGATGTTGATTGTGGTGTGCTTGTGTTTGATGAATCTGGATTTAAGAAAAAAAATCAAACATTATAACATATAAAATAAGATTTTGTTACTATATAAACGTTCCAGAAGTTTCATGCATAAAATAAACTAGTAAGGAACTTTCTTGCCTTGGTCTAAGTTAAAGTACAACCCCTCCCTGAAGCTATTAAGGTTTTATTATTTTGATAACGTCATTCTGTGTGGGAACAGCCATGATTTTCGCCCAATTTTTCCAAATTTCAAAATGAAGAACGTTATAAATGAAACGTTCCACGATATTCGTGACTAAGACAAAAATCTTATATTTTAATTTATGGCATTAAACTCAATTATTTCTGTCAAATATTTAGCCTAGTTTTGTTCAGGGCTAATCGTCAAACATTATCTATTTATTTTATTTATTTATTTAATTTTATATATTTATTTGGTATGTAATAAGAAAGCCTGGGAGACAATGCCAATTTATATATGGGGCATTTCATGTGAAGCGGACAACGTAAAAAAATGTATATTCTGGAATTCGTTCATATTTGGCGCAATTGTGCTTCTGGAAGATGTAAATGTTATCACAAAAATTTTTGCTCCTATGAGGCTTATTTGTCAAGTTATGGACTTCAATAGAATTGGCGAATATGAAAAATGATTTTTTTCAAAGAAATTTTTCAAATAAAAAAGTTGCAAAAAAATTAATGAAAATAATGATTTATATAGAAATTTGGTTGTTCTTCCTAATTTTGGTATTAGATTTGAAATTTCTTTTTTTTTTCTTCTAGAAGACCGGAAGTAAAAACTTGAAATTTCATGAAAAATACAATTCGGGGGAGCCAAAATTGGCTCAAACCAAAAAAGTATACCATTCGAAAGAATTTCTCATGTACTATTTAATTTTGGTACCGGAATTGGGGGTCAGATTTTCAATACACTCTTATACTTTTCTATACCCGCCTCGCCTCATTATGGACTTTATGAACGTCGTCGCAAAATTCTCCTTACGCAGCACGATTGGTAAAAATATGATCCTCCGTTCAACCAATAATTTTTGTTAGGTGATTTAATGACCCTGGATCAGCGTTACCAGTTTTGCGCTTTATGTGAGAAAAATTCTCATGCGAGAAAATTTTTACCACATGTGCGATATTTCCCACGCGAGAGAATAAAAATACCGACATTACCACAAATACCTCACATTACCAAAAAGATATTTCTACCTGCTGTGGTAGAAGTACGCGTGAATGAAATGTGTACAGAGAAGGTTAACTGAGTGAATGAGCTTGTTGATGCATTCTTCATGTACATTCTTGTTGGTAGTTCGTTTGTGTTTTAACTGTTTTCGATTTAACAGCAAAAGAACGTAAATAATTTCTAATAGCAAAGTGAAAAATAAAATAATTATGTCTGGAAGAACACAGAAAAAGTTCAAAGTAAGCATGATTAATAGAGCAAGCAAAATGTCAAATTCTTTCAATCATTTTGTTAAGTTTGACAGGTTGAGTTCATTTTTCATAAAATGAGTAGTGGGATGTATATGGTTGATCATTCAAATTAATTTGCATTGAAAACAAAAACAATTTATCCAGAACGAAACCTGGTTCATTTCTTAAATTAAAAATAGATTGTTCAATTCACATATTTAGTTCTGCTACTTTCTACTAGACGCATTAACCAACGATCGTTAGACGCAAACATCATCCGAACAGATAGCGCCATCTGTTGGGTGATAGCACAAAACGAAATATGATGCAAGCCAATGTCGTGGAGTAGAGATCCAAGTTCGTACAAAACAAAACCAATACAAGCAAAAACAAAGAAGGCAGCAGGCACAGCATAAGCAGCTGATGATTGATATTCTTATATAAACACATGCATTTTTCTTCTTATATTTTGCTATTTTGTGACTTTAATATAATAGTGACAAAATCCAAAATTAGATATTCATTTAGCGTAGGATATATCTGATATTTCAATATATATATATTATCTTTGAACGAAGAGTATTAAAGGCTGTAGGTATACCCTAAAGTATTCGTCAAAAGTTTCATGGCCTTGAAAAATCTGTTAAAACGACTCCATACAAAACGCGATTTAAGACTTAATTCTACGTCAAATAATTGTTTACGTTAAATCGTGCACATCAAAAAATTACTATTTATTTTTGAGCTTTTTATAACTATTGTTTGTCGATATACTTTCTAGGTATGGGATATGAAAATAACTAAAAATTTTGTATGTTTACAACTACCTGGATTGTTTGTGTAGGTTGATTTGTCGTTATGATGGTATTAGCCGGCACAAGAGTTGTGCTCGATGAATTTGGATTCACGCCACCATGAGTTATACGGATATGTTGATTTAATTCTGCCTTGGACATAAAACCTTCACCACAACTTATGCAGGGGTAGGGATGGTCGCCCGTGTGCACCCTTTTAGAAAAAATAATATATTAAGATCCCTTTATTTTAAATTAATATGAATAATACAACAAACCTCATATGAGATACAAGTGTTCTCTTCTGCAAAAATTCTTTACCACACACAGTACAAGAGTGCGGTACTTTTCCATGGATTCGCCCATGATTAACCAATTGAAACTTTCTAGGAAAGGTAACACCACAATCGGGACAAACGAATGGATTGACTGAACCATGGAAACTAAAATACGCATCCACATAGAAAAGGTCAAGTCTTAATACAGAATTAAGTTTGAATATTACCGTGAATGCATTATTAAGTGATTTTCTTGAGCAAAACTCTCTCCACATTCCTCACACACAAATGGACGTTCTCCGGCATGAAATTTGCTATGAGTTACCAAATGCCTTTTAAGCGGAAATGCACGCCCACATTCCTGACAAACAAATGGGCGGTCACGACTATGTACACGTGAATGTGTTAGCAGATGATGCTTTAGGGTGAAACTTTTTTTGCACTCCGTGCATTGGTAGGGTCGATCTGTAGAATGCAATAGCAAATGTGTGTTCAGACAGTGTTTATGGGCGAAACTTTTACCACAATGTACACAGACATGTGGACGTTCACCTGTAGAAGATTAAATTTTTAGAAGTTTTTTAATTAAACGAAAGGTTTGCATTTACCTGTATGAACGCGAGCATGCGTCGTGAGGTGATGTTTTAACAAAAATGATTTTCCGCATTCATCGCAGCTGTATGGTCGCTCCTTCTTTATGGTTGTATCGTTCTGCAAAGAATATTTAACCTTAATGCATTAATTGTTTTTTTATTCGTGTCAACAGCATACATCACTGAAGTTAATAGAATCTTGTAATTCAGCTTTCGGCGATAACTCCAAAGTACCTGGCTCTAATTTTAAATTTGGTGTCTCTTCTTGTGAGTCTTCTGTGTCTTCTAGACCTTGTATAACTTTTTGAACCTGAACAGAAATTCCAGGCAATATGTCACCTAAAATTCCATCGCCAACAAAAGATTTAAAAAATATAAAATTTATTTATCAATGTTTCTTGAAAATAAATAAATTTAAAACAAGGAGAATAAAAAGCTAACTAACAAAATCTAGTCTGCGAAGTTTACAAAATGTCTGTTACGCATTCGTTATTTCAGGATTAAATTATCATTTGAAGTAATAATAAACTTGTAATCGTATTATTTTTTTATTTGACTCTAAATTACTTTAAAATTTTTTTTATTTGACTTTGGTATTTTTCCTTGTGTGCTCGATGTTACTTGTCGTGTTCGATGGTCGTTTTTTTTTTTGCGTTTTTCTTTCTATTCTTTATTTCATTAATAATTTTTCTTTGAAGATGCCTTGCAGTACAACTAATGTTAACAAATTAAACAAATTAAACAAACAGTAATAATGATAAGAAACAGAAAGCAAAATTTGTACTGTATACTCTGTACTTAAGGTAAATAGGTTAGAGTACTATAAAACGTATCGTACAATAAATAATATGTTTGATGTTAGTCTGTCGAAAAGTCAACTCAAAAGTATATTGAAAACTATTGTGTATTCAGATCTGTATTAATGTATGCATACTTAGTTGTTGTGTCCTGTGTTGTCCCTGAGCGCAATTCATTCTGTGGTGGGTATATTTTTCCCACATTAACCTGTTTTGAGCCACTGAAATTCATGGCATTGAAATATTTCAATGATTTCTGGATTGTGGCTTAAAATAGATTAATGCTGGGAATGTGCGAAAAAGCTGTAGTAGCTGAACTCTATTGTTAAAAAAAAATATAAGTTTGACATAAATCTAAACGGCAACATCTCGTACAAAACACGTTCGTTTTACAGAAAGACTTAACAGTACAATTCTGTTAGATTTGTATACTTACTTGTGGCATGTCCATCTGTGGTGCTGATTGTATGCGTCTGATGCGAGGCTGCGAGAGCTCTCTTCATGAGAATTTCATTGCATTCCTCGGCTGTGAGGTGTATCGGTCCAATTGGGCTAAAATGGGTCTTTCCCGCTGTTGTAAGAATGGTTTGTGTTTTCGTGTCAACAATGCCGTTAGCCAAAGAATGAGCTTGATCTGATTGATCCACCAGAAGGTCTTTAAAAATCAATTCATTAATTTTATTTTATTTTCTGTGAGAATTAATATCTTATCTCACAATTTTTATCACAATTGATGCTTAACACTTGCTGATCTTGTTTCTTCACCACTGTTGAGGCACCACCAGTTGTGATAACCCTATAATTTATACAATTATTTTGTTATTCGCTACGACCTAAGTGATTATTTATAGCTACCGCTGTGATCCTCCAGTAAACGGTTCATTAACGACAAACATGCGTCTTACAACGCTACCTTTGTTTGTCGTAAGTGCACCTTTAACATCCTTCTGAACTGAGAGCGAAGCATCGGTCAGTAGGTAAGGCATCTGTAAGATAGTGGCATAGATATTAAACACATGAAAGAAATTATATCGATATCTGAAATATATATACCTTTTGTATCAATCATATAAGGTTATCCCGATATTTTACAAACCATTACTTTATGTAAACAAAAAAATAGCCCTTTTTCAATATGAATGTCAAGCAGAGGCGACATGTTATAACCTCACTTAGAAGGTGAATAACGAAGTGAAATATCGATGTGACGAAATGTTATCAAAATAAATTAAGTGTTAAATAAATGCGAAATAATGTTTATCGCCTGTCGAAAGTGTTACAACACACCAATTTTCGAAGTTTAAGAAATTACAACATGACGTCACAAGGTTTTGTGGTCTCTTCCAAAAAACGTATGTTGTTTTTATTTTTTTTTTTTTTTATAAAAAAGTGAGTTTGCAATATTAATATTTACTGCTTAAATGAAATTAATTGTTGAAATAAATTCGTAAAATTTTTTCGATTTTGAACGCTGTGAAGTTTGAAAATTTAGTCATAGTATCTCTAGGTACATTGTAGTACGATATATATTCAAGCAGCTGAGGAACTTTTGTGTCATTAAAAAGTCGCTCTTTTGCTCTCCTCTTCAAATAAGGGCATCTATATTAATTTTCGTGAGAAGATGTCTGTATAACCTTATATAATTGAATCATGTTACAGAATTATTATTGCTTAAATCAAAGGTTATATTTTTATATTTAGTCAAATTTATAGGAAACTTTTATTATTCATGCTGTTCTAAACATAAATATAGTTTTTATTTTATAGCAATTATACGTTGAGATCTGCGACTAAGAACATTTTATAAAGAAAACATTTTGTTTGTTTATGTCTTCAAGTATATACTTCACTGATACACTTAGCATAAATTTTCATTGATTCCAACATTCGCTAATACCGCACAAAAAAGCAATATACGATCTAAGCATTTGAACATTATAACTAATCTGAATAACAACTAAACTAACGACAATATCAAATTCTTTACTAGAGTACCTTATGATGCATGTTTTAGTTATTTCTTTTATAGATTTAGAACGATTAACACATTGACTGCCGCGGATATTTTCAGAAAACTGTGAAAAATAACAATTTGATTTTTTCACATTATATTACTAAAACCTCTTTCTAGATCACAGGTATCATGAAAAATCAAAAATTATATTTTTTTAGGAGAAAAAGGACCTACGAATTATCTCGTAGTAACAGAAATCGCTACGCAGAAGTCAAGAATGAGTGAGTACGAAAAATGATAGGTTTAGTGAATACGAGATAACTCGTAGTTGGCACCCTAGAAGGGAACGCAATCTACGAGTTATTAAAAAACGCAGCTATTGTTTGCAATTCGAATAGCTGTTTTGAGATCTAGCTGGATTTTGCTGTTGCAATATGATTTGCGCGATATCTTTTTTTTGACATCTAAATGAACTTTTGCTGTTGCAATATGATTCGTGCGCCATCTTGGTTTTTTAAACCTTTGTATCATTTTGAGTGCAGACACAAACCGTATGTTTACCGCCCTATTCTGCTTGTTAATTTACCACGGCGTTGTTAAGAATCGCTTGTTAATGTTCTTGTTATGTAATATAAATATTCATATTCTAACAAATCATTAACAACTTGAAAGCTTTAAAAAGCTTTTATAGTTCACCACGCATGGTGAAAATGCAAATGGCATACATATCAAGCGTCAGCTGTTGTTTCTTACTTATTTCAGAGTTTATTATTTCGGCAAGAAGAATAATAAATGTTATTAAGTATGAAATTTAAAGATTGCTTCATATGTTTAAAGTGTCATATGTTTAATGTTTAAAGTGATACTTTTAAATGCTAAGATTTAAAATCTAGGCGTTAATTGAAAGACGTTTGAGGTTTTTTTTCTTTCAATTTGGTCAGTGTGATCGTTTAAAAGAAGTGAAACTTATTCCATTGTTCAATCTTGTTACATTACTTTATTATTATTCAATATTAAATTGATATTTAAACATATGCACATCAACTTATTGGCTGAAAATTGAAATAAAACTCTTTGTTAAGATGCTTTCTGTCATTAACAATATAGTTAAGAAAAGAGCTTTAAATTTTTCGCCAGAATATGAAACCTTAACAAGGTGTTAATATTAACTATTTTATTAATGCGGTGAGCTTAGTTAAGTTGCCAGAAAAGGGCTGTTAGTATGGCCTTCAGAAGAAGTTTCATTTCAAAAATTAATAAAAATCACATAGCATTGACTAGACAGTATGATTCGTGGCTGTTTCTTTTTTTTTTTGCCACTGTATATTGTAAAATTCACACTAGTGGTCCTGATGAAAGCTCGCAAATGCCTCGTATACCACGCCAATCTCGATAGTTTTATTTATTTATTTATCAGCTGTTCTCTTTTCCATACAAAAAAGATAACGAGGTGCTCGCAAGATTCCAATGCATTTTCAGTTTGTAAACATCGTATGTAAACCTCGTATTAGCATTTGTGCTGAAACAGCTGATTTACATACTCGCAACTTGTAGGGTATCTTCATTAAATGGCGTATACAAATTTGCGCAAATACGAATATGCGAGATTAACAGCTTTCATGAGGACCACTACTGTAATACATCAAAGTACAAGCAATTAAGATAGATAACTTGAAATAACAACATTTCATACAAGGGCAAAAAATTTTACATAAAAACAAATAAATCATTTATGTTATATATTAAATTAAAGATAAATTTTTAACATCGGTAGTTTTTAAGAAAAAAATAGTTTTATGTGAGCAAATATTTATCTTTTTTTTTAAGACTAAACCAACGCTCAGGAAATGCCCCCTATAAATGCGCAAGCATTGTGTTAGTTTCGAAGAGAGGTGATAGTTTAGTAAGAGGTTTGAAAGGTGGAGTAATGACGGTGAAGATTTGTTTTAAATTTGCACAGCTTAAATCCGCCGGGAAATACAGACGCAAGAAGACTATTCCACAATCTTACAGTGCGACCAAAGAACGAGTTATCTCTGAAATGCACAGTTCTATTGGACACAGCGGCAATGGTACGGGGATGGGCATGGAAAGCTGCCCTAGTGGATCTAGGAAACACACGTGCAAAAAATAAATCGATTTTTTCTTCGGCCGTTCTTATTTTTGTTTAAAGTAACTTTAACTTTAATTAATAAAGTCTCCAACATAAAAACTAGTAATTTGACATAAGTTTTACAAATGTGGGCAAAAAATATAGGGAAATTGTTTATAAATTAAAAAATCTTTATTTATTCTTCTGAGTTCATTTAACTACCTCAAAGTAGTTCCCCAGATGCAATACACTTCTGGCAATGTTTTTTTTTTTTCAATTTTCAAAACATGCTGCTATGTCCTCTTCCTGTAAAACCTTCAATTCGTTCTTCGTTTTTTGTTGCTATCTCTTCTATCGATTTAAAACGGTGTCCACGGAGCGGTTTCTTGAGTTTAACGAATAGCCAGAAGTCACATGGTGCTTAGTCAGGCGAATACGGTTGTTGCGGAACGATATGCGTCTAGTTTTTGGCGAAATGATCACGAATTCACGATTCACGAAATGTATCACCAATTGTGCGTCTTGGCACCAATCAACATTTCACTTTTCTGAGGATCAAATGAAAATTCAACTGAAAATTGTTTTCACTGATCCTTCTGATATTCCAACAAGGTCATGATCGATGATTTTGGAGTACCAATTCTTTCATTTTGTTGATGTGTATCTCTTCAGTTGATGTTTATGGTCGTCCACTCATAAAATCTTGTTTTCAATATATAGTTTTCACAAAATTTTAAGGAGCTGAGTTATTGAATAGTTTGAAAACGAAGTTATTGAAACATCATAAAAAACGAAAAATTCACTTTTAGCTATTTACAAAAGGCGTATCTCAACGCATATTTCAAGGTCTAAGGGTGTGTGCTAATTGGCTACTTTTCCTACTGTCGGCGGAAATTTTGGCAGTTCTGAGGTGAATTTTACCTTTCAAAATTTGTAGTAGCCCTAGGGATAGTATAATTTTTGACAATAGCAAATAAAAAAAAAAAATAATTTTCATTTGAATTTTAACAAGATTTTGAGAAGTGACATTGCAAAGTGAGACAGCAAACTCCTCTCTCCGACCGTGACGCCTTCAAAAAAAGCAGAGCTTCTAAAATGGAACCACAACCAAAGAAGCTAAAAAAGAATTATGCAACATGTAAGTCCTGAACTACTGCACCGACAATATCAGCAAATATACACTTAAAAATTTCTAGTCCGTCTGGCTTTATATATGTTTAAATTTTTCAGGGAACAATTGTGACAGAATGGCACTGATACAAAAAAGGATTGAAGATGATCATTTGCGTACAGAGAAAAATGCGAGTACGAATGAAGCATGGAGGTAGGCAGGTCTAATTTTAGCAACATGTTCAGTAGAGTAGCTTTGAGACTACGTCATTGGAGTTTAACCTAAAGTTCGGAAACATTTTTTAATACTTTTGGTTTAATATTTTAGTATAGTGTGACCCCTCTTTCTACTTACTTACTAAGATGGCTCTTACAACCGTTGGTCGGTTTTGGCCTCGTCTAAGAATTTGCGCCAGCCTCTTTTGTCGTGCGCTTGCTGGCGTCAGTTGGAAATTCCAAGCGTTATCAGGTTATCCAATGCCTTTGTCTTTCCAACGGAGATGCGGTCTTCCTCGTCTGCGTTGGCCACCGTTGGGTACCGAATCCAATAATTTTTTCGCTGGAGCTTCGTCGTTCATTTTCTCCCCTCTTTCTACGCGTCTTGATAATTACCGAGATGGTTATTATCGACGCGTAGACGTGTAGATAGAGGGGTCACACTATACTAAAATATTACACCAAAAATGTTTGAAAAAACAGAAAAACCGGGATATCTCGAAAACTGTACGTGATAGACCAAAAATAACCACTTTTTACGGTTTCCTAAGGGGGATGGTATTATCGAGACGCGTATATAGAGGGGTCACACTATACCAAAATATTATACAAAAAATATTTAAAAGAAACAGAAAAAGCGGGATAGGCCAAATAAATTAATCGCTTAATATTTTTAATTGTTTTCGTTTGCTATCCAGTCGGATTATCCAGTCGATGCAGATTCTCTGACCGTTCTGCAGGATCAACCAAAATTCGATAAACCAACATCACACAACTGTGTGTTACTGTCATCACCACTCCATACTGAGCAACTATCCCACCATCAAACCTTCCAACGGGATTCTAGATCAACAAATTCTAGCCGCCCAAGACCAAATCGCTATGATAGACTTTCCAGTATGGAGCGATTCATAAAAAACGATGCAGAAAGGTAGACAAGCGCATGTCCAGCATGTTACTGATCTTCGGACAGGTAGCACAAACGCTTTGCCCAGAAGTGGACACTATACGTCTTATTTTGACGTCTGAATCTGACTTGGAATATATATATTCCTCTTTCAAAGCTTTTTTTCTTTATAATTGTTTTATAGCCTGTTTCAAAAGAGAAAAACATTTTCGCACATGTTTGAGAATAAGAAAATAATTTTGAGAGCGTTCTTTGTTCTGATTGGTCGACATTAAAAAAAAATTGAATATTCTCTGAGCAGAAAAATAAATGAAAAATAATTAATGTATATTCCTGAATTTTGTTGTTCATCGCAACTGCGCGTCGGAAGTACTGAATTTTATTCTTCAAAATCAACCAATCAAATTCGAAAAAAAGGGGCGTCAAAAAATAATTTGTTAGCCAAAATTTCACTTCACAATTATTTCTTGAGAAAATAATTTATTTTTTATGTTATTTGTATTTGATTTCTCTCTCAAGATGCAGGTTGCTGCAGGCCGTCGGTGCAACACCGTACTTGTGCGATCATTTGTTCTGAATGTTTGCGCATTTAAATATATAGAAAAATAGTAAAAAACACTCAAAAAAGCATAAAGTTCAGCGAGCAGTACAAAAAGTGCAAGAAATTCCGCTCTAAAAAATTTTCTAGCTTTAAAAATAATTTCTCACTGCTCATCGAAAAATGAAACTAAAAAATGTTCTTCTCTTTTGAAACGGACTACAGTCTATTGAATGTTTTTGTGTTTTTCTTTTTGTTAATTTATTTTTCACATTTGCATTTTATATATTTACAAATTTTGAATTCTTGAAATAATTGGTTCCTCATATTAATGCCTCCTTCAGAATCTCCAGTAGTATCCACTTCATTAGAAACTTCTCTTAAAATTTCTTCATTTGTAAAATTAAAATTAAGGAAATTCTTGCAGAACACAAATGTTATGCAGTACAAATGCGCAATTTTCTATTTTAAGTTCTAGCTCACGATTGAATATATTTCGCCACCTTGTTTCAGCATTCCAAAGGCTGATTCAACGTGGACTCTAATTTTGCTGAAAGTTGCATTAAATCTTGCCTGATAATTGGCTTTTTAAAAGGCGTAATTATCGCGACTGGACTTAAGCGACATGGATAGCCTTAGTATCGTGTGCAGACCCTGGGTAGCCCACAAAAACATCTGTAAATTTAAAATCGCCATCTACGACTGCCTGTGCCTAGATCGATAAAATTTTTTATGGTTGAAATATTCATCGTGTTTATTTACGGGACACTTGATTCGTATGTGGGTGCCATCGATAATTCCGATAAAATTTCTAAAGACTTGAGTATTGGCCTTATAACAGAATTTGCTAGCACATCTTATGCACATCTCATATATATATAATGCCCTAAACCAAACCATTGTATAGAAACTATGTAATTCTAGCTCATCTAAGAGAAGAACTTACCCGTGGACTGATCCTTTCCCTCTCATTTGCTAAGAGAAGAAGCATGTTGTTTAAAATCTTAATTTCTTCAGCGTATTCGAAAAACAATGCCAAAGTTGCAGAAATCATTGCAAAAGAACGATCCATTTTTAAATCAATGTTACGAAGTCAATTAAATTATTTAGTAAATTAGTAAATTATTTTCCCCACAGTGTAAATTTTTCCAACACTGTAAATTTTTCTCACCTCGTTGTAAAAGTAGCCACTTATCACAGAAAAAATTTAAAACAATTTAAATTAAAACAAAAAATTTAAGAACACTGTCACTTTTCACATCGATATAAATAGGCAGTTCAATTAAATCGTGAAAAAATGTTGCAAGAGAAATGTTGCGAGTATATTTCACAGCGGAACAGAGTACTTCTTTGATGAACATGTTGTGAAAATTTCCACAGCTATTTCAACTATCATTTTTTATATGTAGATTCGAGTGAAATTTCACATGAATCTGAACAGAGTGCAATGCTTAAACAATTTCAGCAAGGTACGAGAATTGGCTTATAAACATTATGAGGAGATTGCTGAAGACATCAAAGACTTATTTTCATTTAATTAAACTTAATTTTGTTGACTTATTTTTATTATTTTTGGAATCCAAATTAATTTTCTTCTGTGTTAATTTTATTAAGTCGCTGCAAACCACTGAAAGACCAAATTTTTCATAAACGCTAAAAAATAATGTTTTAACCACAATTTTATCAGCTATTTGGAACATATGAAATTAGGTGAGTTGTTTCTTGTTTTAATTTTCCAAACTTTCGAACTGTTAGCAGCATCACAACGAGTCAATGGAAACACTATCCGGCTACTGGATATCCGGCCTATCAACTCGCCGGATACCCGGTATCCAGCAAAATCACTATCCGTTACATCTCAAGTTTAAGGCTATAGCATGGTAGTATAATTTCAAAGTAGCGTTGACGTTTAGTGATGGGTCGATATTTTGGTAACAGTGATTTTTTTCACTGCTTCTCGAAAGCAGGCTTCAGAAAATTCACACACCTTCATTCACGATCTTTTTCTTAAAGCACACAACACACAATTTTATTTTCATTTCATTTTTGTGTGTAACCGAGTTGGCGTGCTGTCGAAAATTCTTCAACTCGGCCGCACACAAAAATAAAATGAAAATAAAATTGTGTGTTGTTGGCTTCAAACAGTGTTTATTTTCATTTTTGTTTGAGATTTTTGTTTCATGAGTGAAATTTACTGAACCCTGCTCGAAAGTAGCAATCACTGTCTGTTACTAAAATATTTAAATCACAGTGATTGCTACTCCGATATTTTTTTTCTTATAAACAGAAACTATTATTTACATAGGCAGTGACTGTGATTACCAATGGTTTGAGTATCGAATAAAGTATTCTACTGGTATTCCCTGAAAAAAAAATCACAACTACTGTGACTTTGTGAAAGGGGATTACCAGAAAAAGACATTATTCTATACTCAAACCATTTGGAATCACAGTCACTGCTACTGTGAATAATACTTTCTGTTTATTAAAAAATAAAATATCGGAGTAGCAATCGCTGTGACTTACAAGGAAAGGTCCCCAGGTGACAGTCTCCGATTTTAATGATTTTCGGATATGTGATAGAAGACAAAAATCTAAGGTTGACGTATTTTTTTTATATGTGCTCAATCGATGGTTTTGGGTTTCAAACTCGCGTTCAAAAATCAGGCAAAATTTCGTTTTTTGCTATAATTTCGCTATTTTCCATGGAAACATTTACAAATTTAGTACCAAACGAAAGCTCTTACAAATAAATTGGCATAAATTTTTCATAAAAAAATTTTGTTGTAATTTTGTTGTTGTAATATTTAGTAATGTTTAGTCGATATCAAAGAAGTATGTTGACACAATTATTTCTATTAATTTATGTTATATTTAAGGAAATTTGTGAACTCAGCTTTTTTTGTTTTTGCAAATTTGTTACTGTTTATAATAAAATTTTTGTTTTATTGAAATACATTTATTTATCATCAGAAATGAAAATTGTTGCTTTTATTTAAATTTTATAGTAAATAACATTCATTTTTAAATAAGTCCACGTCCTTCAAACTGCATTTCGCCTTAAATTCGTTTTGATATGGTTTTATTAAAAAAACCTTATATATTTGATAGATCTTTAAAAAAGTACCAAAGAAAAGTGCCTTTTAGCACCTTAAGCGAAAAAGTGTTGTCGTTCGTATGTTTAATAAAGAATAAACTAAAGTGATACATTGTGCTCAGTTGCTATTAATTAAATTTTATTTGTTCCTTTATATATTTCTTACTAAAATGCAATATTCTCATACTATACAACAATACTTTAATATTAAAAACCAAATATTGTGAATATTTCCACAACGCAAGACTGTTTTGATCCAGTGATTTGGTATCGACAGCCGAATCATTTGGTGACCATGGTGGTCAAAATTTGTTAGCTCGCTCACTCTCTCAAATTTCCTTTTTACATTGAAACAACAATTTGTGCACATGACAATTCCATGACCGCCAGCATAACATAAGGTAAAGTAGCAGTTTTACCCATTACTATTGACTTTTATGTTAAAAACTTTTATCTGTCAAAAAATATAACAAAGAAGGGAGCGCTCACAATCCGCCATTGCATATAATAAAATTTCATTGGTAAGATTCAGCATACTCAACAGTTGACAACTAGTAAATCAAAAGTTGATGCACATAAAAATGTAGTTTCGCATAAAAATGCATTTCAAAATAGAACATTTCTTATTTGTCAGTAAAGTTTTCTCTGGTATTTTGTACAAAGCTTATATTCATCAATTTAGCAACTTTTCTGATACTTTCGTGGCGATAACTTCGTTCGCTATAGCTATAGTAATACAATAGTTGACTCAGCTGAATGTGACCAACGCATATTGCATGTTTTTGACAGTAGCAAGTTTTCTCTCATGACAAAATAAGCTGCTGTCAATGCTACCTGTATTTTTGTATCATGGGCTATAGCCAGTGTTGGGCATCAATCAATTAAAATTTCAATCAATTAATTAGTTGATTAAAAAATTAATTGCAATTGATTTAATTGCAATTAATATCAATTGCAATTATTTGCAATTGATTTAATTGCAATTGATTTAATTGCAATTAATCATTAATTGTAGTCTGCAATTAATTTATTTAGACTAACCTTGGCCAATCGGATGCAGTGGGATTATCTGAGGTCACAGGTGGGTCATTGGCACTTTTATGGGTTCCATGGAACATTTTTACCAAAATGGATGATTCTATGGCCAATCAGATGCAGTGGGATTATCTGAGGTCATAGGTGGGTCATTGGCACTTTTATGGGTTCCATGGAACATTTGGACCAAAATGGATGATTCTATGGCCAATCGGATGCAGTGTGATTATCTGAGGTCATAGGTGGGTCATTGGCACTTTTATGGGTTCCATGGAACATTTGGACCAAAATGGATGATTCTATGGCCAATCGGATGCAGTATAATTATCTGAGGTCATAGGTGGTTCATTGGCACTTTTATGGGTTCCATGGAAGATTTGGACCAAAATGGATAATTCTATGGCCAATCGGATGCAGTGGGATTATCTGAGGTCATAGGTGGGTCATTGGCACTTTTATGGGTTCCATGGAACATTTGGACATAATTGGATGATTCTTTGGCCAATCGGATGCAGTGGGATGATCTGAGGTCACATGTGGTTCATTGGCACTTTTATGGGTTCCATGGAACATTTGGACATAATTGGATGATTCTTTGGCCAATCGGATGCAGTGGGATTATCTGAGGTCATAGGTGGTTCATTGGCACTTTAATGGGTTCCATGGAAGATTTGGACCAAAATGGATAATTCTATGGCCAATCGGATGCAGTGGGATTATCTGAGGTCATAGGTGGGTCATTGGCACTTTTATGGGTTCCATGGAAGATTTGGACCAAAATGGATAATTCTATGGCCAATCGGATGCAGTGGGATTATCTGAGGTCATAGGTGGGTCATTGGCACTTTTATGGGTTCCATGGAACATTTGGACATAATTGGATGATTCTTTGGCCAATCGGATGCAGTGGGATTATCTGAGGTCACAGGTTATTCATTGGCACTTTTATGGGTTCCATGGAACATTTGGACATAATTGGATGATTCTTTGGCCAATCGGATGCAGTGGGATTATCTGAGGTCACAGGTGGTTCATTGGCACTTTTATGGGTTCCATGGAACATTTGGATATAATTGGATGATTCTTTGGCCAATCGGATGCAGTGGGATTATCTGAGGTCATAGGTGGTTCATTGGCACTTTTATGGGTTCCATGGAAGATTTGGACATAATTGGATGATTCTTTGGCCAATCGGATGCAGTAGGATTATCTGAGGTCATAGGTGGGTCATTGGCACTTTAATGGGTTCCATGGAACATTTGGACATAATTGGATGATTCTATGGCCAATCGGATGCAGTGGGATTATCTGAGGTCATAGGTGGGTCATTGGCACTTTAATGGGTTCCATGGAACATTTTTACCAAAATGGATGATTCTATGGCCAATCAGATGCAGTGGGATTATCTGAGGTCATAGGTGGGTTATTGGCACTTTTATGGGTTCCATGGAACATTTGGACCAAAATGGATGATTCTTTGGCCAATCGGATGCAGTGGGATTATCTGAGGTCATAGGTGGGTCATTGGCACTTTTATGGGTTCCATGGAACATTTGGACCAAAATGGATGATTCTTTGGCCAATCGGATGCAGTGGGATTATCTGAGGTCATAGGTGGGTCATTGGCACTTTTATGGGTTCCATGGAACATTTGGACATAATTGGATGATTCTTTGGCCAATCGGATGCAGTGGGATTATCTGAGGTTACAGGTGGGTCATTGGCACTTTTATGGGTTCCATGGAATATTTGGACATAATTGGATGATTCTATGGCCAATCGGATGCAGTGGGATTATCTGAGGTCATAGGTGGTTCATTGGCACTTTAATGGGTTCCATGGAAGATTTGGACCAAAATGGATAATTCTATGGCCAATCGGATGCAGTGGGATTATCTGAGGTCATAGGTGGGTCATTGGCACTTTTATGGGTTCCATGGAACATTTGGACATAATTGGATGATTCTTTGGCCAATCGGATGCAGTGGGATTATCTGAGGTCACAGGTTATTCATTGGCACTTTTATGGGTTCCATGGAACATTTGGACATAATTGGATGATTCTTTGGCCAATCGGATGCAGTGGGATTATCTGAGGTCACAGGTGGTTCATTGGCACTTTTATGGGTTCCATGGAACATTTGGATATAATTGGATGATTCTTTGGCCAATCGGATGCAGTGGGATTATCTGAGGTCATAGGTGGTTCATTGGCACTTTTATGGGTTCCATGGAAGATTTGGACATAATTGGATGATTCTTTGGCCAATCGGATGCAGTAGGATTATCTGAGGTCATAGGTGGGTCATTGGCACTTTTATGGGTTCCATGGAACATTTGGATATAATTGGATGATTCTTTGGCCAATCGGATGCAGTGGGATTATCTGAGGTCATAGGTGGTTCATTGGCACTTTAATGGGTTCCATGGAAGATTTGGACCAAAATGGATAATTCTATGGCCAATCGGATGCAGTGGGATTATCTGAGGTCATAGGTGGGTCATTGGCACTTTTATGGGTTCCATGGAAGATTTGGACCAAAATGGATGATTCTATGGCCAATCGGATGCAGTGGGATTATCTGAGGTCATAGGTGGGTCATTGGCACTTTTATGGGTTCCATGGAACATTTGGACCAAAATGGATGATTCTTTGGCCAATCGGATGCAGTGGGATTATCTGAGGTCATAGGTGGGTCATTGGCACTTTTATGGGTTCCATGGAACATTTGGACATAATTGGATGATTCTTTGGCCAATCGGATGCAGTGGGATTATCTGAGGTTACAGGTGGGTCATTGGCACTTTTATGGGTTCCATGGAATATTTGGACATAATTGGATGATTCTATGGCCAATCGGATGCAGTGGGATTATCTGAGGTCATAGGTGGGTCATTGGCACTTTTATGGGTTCCATGGAACATTTGGACATAATTGGATGATTCTTTGGCCAATCGGATGCAGTGGGATTATCTGAGGTCATAGGTGGGTCATTGGCACTTTTATGGGTTCCATGGAACATTTGGACCAAAATGGATGATTCTATGGCCAATCGGATGCAGTGGGATTATCTGAGGTCACAGGTGGGTCATTGGCACTTTTATGGGTTCCATGGAACATTTGGACATAATTGGATGATTCTTTGGCCAATCGGATGCAGTGGGATTATCTGAGGTCACAGGTGGTTCATTGGCACTTTTATGGGTTCCATGGAACAATTGGATATAATTGGATGATTCTTTGGCCAATCGGATGCAGTGGGATTATCTGAGGTCATAGGTGGTTCATTGGCACTTTTATGGGTTCCATGGAAGATTTGGACCAAAATGGATAATTCTATGGCCAATCGGATGCAGTGGGATTATCTGAGGTCATAGGTGGGTCATTGGCACTTTTATGGGTTCCATGGAACATTTGGACCAAAATGGATGATTCTATGGCCAATCGGATGCAGTGGGATTATCTGAGGTCATAGGTGGGTCATTCACATTTTAATGGGATCCATGGAACATTTGGACCAAAATGGATGATTCTATGGCCAATCGGATGCAGTGTGATTATCTGAGGTCATAGGTGGGTCATTGGCACTTTTATGGGTTCCATGGAACATTTGGACCAAAATGGATGATTCTATGGCCAATCGGATGCAGTGGGATTATCTGAGGTCATAGGTGGGTCATTGGCACTTTTATGGGTTCCATGGAACATTTGGACCAAAATGGATGATTCTTTGGCCAATCGGATGCAGTGGGATTATCTGAGGTCATAGGTGGGTCATTGGCACTTTTATGGGTTCCATGGAACATTTGGACATAGTTGGATGATTCTTTGGCCAATCGGATGCAGTGGGATTATCTGAGGTCATAGGTGGGTCATTGGCACTTTAATGGGTTCCATGGAACATTTTTACCAAAATGGATGATTCTATGGCCAATCGGAAGCATTATAAGCCACTGCTTGAATTGTAATTACAAAATAAAAGCATAAGCAGAAAAGACCTCCTCATAAGAAAAAGAAATGTTAGTTAAGCAGAATTTCGCGTAATAAGGCAATGAGTCAAAAAGAAGTGAAACATGCTTCGTTCTTCAGAACGGAACGAGGAATGAAGCATGTGTGATTTCTTGGTCAATTTCTCTCGGGAAGTTCGAAAACTTATCACTTTGGAGTTCTTTCGATTGTATGTTTTTGATACATACATATACATACAGTGGTGGAAAAAAAAATAGAAACAGTTTCTATTGTAGTGCCGTTATAAATGTGGATTAGATAGTGTCCGACCGAAACCAAAATTTTGGCCGAAACCGAAACCGAAACCGAAACTGAATGTTTACATGAAAATTGTGTTAAAAAACAATTTTTTTTTAATTTTTTTGTTAAAAGCTTTCAAAAACATAACAATTGAAACAGATTATAAAAACATTTATATACGATAAATATTCTTTTGCCTTTATTCATAAAAATTTAAGAGCCTCTTATAAAGCCTTTACAAAAAAAAATTTCAAAAACAGTATTCATAAACGTCCAATAACGAGAAAAATCTCTTATAAAGGCTTCTTAACTGAGTAACCTTCAATAAACCCTTGATAAAGCCTTTTTAAAATTTTTACTCTAATATGAGAACAAATATTGTCAAAAATACTTCAAACTGTTTGAAAATATATGAAAACATTTTAAAACATTTCAAAATATTGAAAATAAAAATTATAAGTGACAATTTTTTCAGAGAAGAACATAGATTGAACAGCTTTTTGACTGTTTGCTTGTCAAAATATTGATAAAATTGTGAAAAATAAATAAAAATTATTGAAGTTATCAAATTCACAAACCATTCTTGACACTGTTCCCATTTCAAATTGAGAGTGTTCCTATTTTAGCAAATAAGCTGAGAGAATATTTTTATGAATAACAAAATTTTAAAAAGCATTTTATCTCTAAAAAGCTTTTTGACTATTGAGCACTTTGAATCTATTTCAAGATATTTTTATGAATAAGACCGTTTGAATATAAATGTTCAACTTTAAAATAATAAATAAAGAGAAAATTTAATACCACTTTAAGGAACTTTTTAGTATTTAAAGTTAAATAACTTCATATTATGATCTAAAAAAAAACAATTAATCGTTTTGTGCTGGACCCAACCCACACGGTCAATCAAATGACTGAATTTCACGTTTTTGTTCTACTTAACACCATTAAAAATATTGATGAAAGCGAACTCACGTCTACCATTGAAATATATGTAAGAACCGAATTAGTAGTGTCCGATCAAATATTCGGTTTCGGTTTCGGCCATATTGATGTCGAATAGCCGAAACTGATTAAAAGGGCCGAAACTGGCCGAAAACGAAACCGAATATTCGGTCGGACACTAGGATTAGAAAGCCATTTCATTAATTAATAAGTCGAGTAAAACGATTAAATAACTGAATAAGTAAAAAGCTGAAACCTTTCTCAAAATATATTTCACAAAGTTTAATCAAATGCTCAAAACTGGTCCAACTGTTCCATGGAACCCATAAAAGTGCCAATGACCCACCTATGACCTCAGATAATCCCACTGCATCCGATTGGCCATAGAATTATCCATTTTGGTCCAAATGTTCCATGGAACCCATAAAAGTGCCAATGACCCACCTGTGACCTCAGATAATCCCACTGCATCCGATTGGCCATAGAATCATCCATTTTGGTCCAAATGTTCCATGGAACCCATAAAAGTGCCAATGACCCACCTATGACCTCAGATAATCCCACTGCATCCGATTGGCCAAAGAATCATCCAATTATGTCCAAATGTTCCATGGAACCCATAAAAGTGCCAATGAATAACCTGTGACCTCAGATAATCCCACTGCATCCGATTGGCCAAAGAATCATCCAATTATGTCCAAATGTTCCATGGAACCCATAAAAGTGCCAATGACCCACCTGTGACCTCAGATAATCCCACTGCATCCGATTGGCCATAGAATCATCCATTTTGGTCCAAATGTTCCATGGAACCCATAAAAGTGCCAATGACCCACCTGTGACCTCAGATAATCCCACTGCATCCGATTGGCCATAGAATCATCCATTTTGGTCCAAATGTTCCATGGAACCCATAAAAGTGCCAATGACCCACCTATGACCTCAGATAATCCCACTGCATCCGATTGGCCAAAGAATCATCCAATTATGTCCAAATGTTCCATGGAACCCATAAAAGTGCCAATGAATAACCTGTGACCTCAGATAATCCCACTGCATCCGATTGGCCAAAGAATCATCCAATTATGTCCAAATGTTCCATGGAACCCATAAAAGTGCCAATGACCCACCTATGACCTCAGATAATCCCACTGCATCCGATTGGCCATAGAATTATCCATTTTGGTCCAAATCTTCCATGGAACCCATAAAAGTGCCAATGAACCACCTATGACCTCAGATAATCCCACTGCATCCGATTGGCCAAAGAATCATCCAATTATATCCAAATGTTCCATGGAACCCATAAAAGTGCCAATGAACCACCTGTGACCTCAGATAATCCCACTGCATCCGATTGGCCAAAGAATCATCCAATTATGTCCAAATGTTCCATGGAACCCATAAAAGTGCCAATGAATAACCTGTGACCTCAGATAATCCCACTGCATCCGATTGGCCAAAGAATCATCCAATTATGTCCAAATGTTCCATGGAACCCATAAAAGTGCCAATGACCCACCTATGACCTCAGATAATCCCACTGCATCCGATTGGCCATAGAATTATCCATTTTGGTCCAAATCTTCCATGGAACCCATAAAAGTGCCAATGAACCACCTATGACCTCAGATAATCCCACTGCATCCGATTGGCCAAAGAATCATCCAATTATATCCAAATGTTCCATGGAACCCATAAAAGTGCCAATGACCCACCTATGACCTCAGATAATCCCACTGCATCCGATTGGCCAAAGAATCATCCATTTTGGTCCAAATGTTCCATGGAACCCATAAAAGTGCCAATGACCCACCTATGACCTCAGATAATCACACTGCATCCGATTGGCCATAGAATCATCCATTTTGGTCCAAATGTTCCATGGATCCCATTAAAATGTGAATGACCCACCTATGACCTCAGATAATCCCACTGCATCCGATTGGCCATAGAATCATCCATTTTGGTCCAAATGTTCCATGGAACCCATAAAAGTGCCAATGACCCACCTATGACCTCAGATAATCCCACTGCATCCGATTGGCCAAAGAATCATCCATTTTGGTCCAAATGTTCCATGGAACCCATAAAAATGCCAATGACCCACCTATGACCTCAGATAATCCCACTGCATCCGATTGGCCATAGAATCATCCATTTTGGTCCAAATGTTCCATGGAACCCATAAAAGTGCCAATGACCCACCTATGACCTCAGATAATCCCACTGCATCCGATTGGCCAAAGAATCATCCAATTATGTCCAAATGTTCCATGGAACCCATAAAAGTGCTAATGACCCACCTGTAACCTCAGATAATCCCACTGCATCCGATTGGCCATAGAATCATCCATTTTGGTCCAAATGTTCCATGGAACCCATAAAAGTGCCAATGACCCACCTATGACCTCAGATAATCACACTGCATCCGATTGGCCATAGAATCATCCATTTTGGTCCAAATGTTCCATGGAACCCATAAAAGTGCCAATGACCCACCTATGACCTCAGATAATCACACTGCATCCGATTGGCCATAGAATCATCCATTTTGGTCCAAATGTTCCATGGATCCCATTAAAATGTGAATGACCCACCTATGACCTCAGATAATCCCACTGCATCCGATTGGCCATAGAATCATCCATTTTGGTCCAAATGTTCCATGGAACCCATAAAAGTGCCAATGACCCACCTATGACCTCAGATAATCCCACTGCATCCGATTGGCCATAGAATCATCCATTTTGGTCCAAATGTTCCATGGAACCCATTAAAGTGCCAATGACCCACCTATGACCTCAGATAATCCCACTGCATCCGATTGGCCAAAGAATCATCCAATTATGTCCAAATGTTCCATGGAACCCATAAAAGTGCCAATGACTCACCTATGACATCAGATAATCCCACTGCATCCGATTGGCCATAGAATCATCCACTTTGGTCCAAATGTTCCATGGAACCCATAAAAGTGCCAATGACCTACCTGTGACCTCAGATAATCGCATTGCATCCGTTTGGCCATAGAATCATCAATTTTGGTCTAAATGTTCAATGGAACCCATAAAAGTTTCAATGACCCGCCTATGACCTCAGATAATCCCACTGCATCCGATTGGCCATAGAATCATCCATTTTGGTCCAAATGTTCCATGGAACCCATAAAAGTGCCAATGACCCACCTATGACCTCAGATAATCCCACTGCATCCGATTGGCCAAAGAATCATCCATTTTGGTCCAAATGTTCCATGGAACCCATAAAAGTGCCAATGACCTACCTGTGACCTCAGATAATCCCATTGCATCCGATTGGCCATAGAATCATCCAATTATGTCCAAATGTTCCATGGAACCCATTAAAGTGCCAATGACCCACCTATGACCTCAGATAATCCCACTGCATCCGATTGGCCAAAGAATCATCCAATTATGTCCAAATGTTCCATGGAACCCATTAAAGTGCCAATGACCCACCTATGACCTCAGATAATCCCACTGCATCCGATTGGCCATAGAATCATCCATTTTGGTCCAAATGTTCCATGGAACCCATTAAAGTGCCAATGACCCACCTATGACCTCAGATAATCCCACTGCATCCGATTGGCCATAGAATCATCCAATTATGTCCAAATGTTCCATGGAACCCATTAAAGTGCCAATGACCCACCTATGACCTCAGATAATCCCACTGCATCCGATTGGCCAAAGAATCATCCAATTATGTCCAAATGTTCCATGGAACCCATAAAAGTGCCAATGACCCACCTATGACCTCAGATAATCCCACTGCATCCGATTGGCCATAGAATCATCCATTTTGGTCCAAATGTTCCATGGAACCCATTAAAGTGCCAATGACCCACCTATGACCTCAGATAATCCCACTGCATCCGATTGGCCAAAGAATCATCCAATTATGTCCAAATGTTCCATGGAACCCATAAAAGTGCCAATGACCCACCTATGACATCAGATAATCCCACTGCATCCGATTGGCCATAGAATCATCCACTTTGGTCCAAATGTTCCATGGAACCCATAAAAGTGCCAATGACCTACCTGTGACCTCAGATAATCGCATTGCATCCGTTTGGCCATAGAATCATCAATTTTGGTCTAAATGTTCAATGGAACCCATAAAAGTTTCAATGACCCGCCTATGACCTCAGATAATCCCACTGCATCCGATTGGCCATAGAATCATCCATTTTGGTCCAAATGTTCCATGGAACCCATAAAAGTGCCAATGACCCACCTATGACCTCAGATAATCCCACTGCATCCGATTGGCCAAAGAATCATCCAATTATGTCCAAATGTTCCATGGAACCCATTAAAGTGCCAATGACCCACCTATGACCTCAGATAATCCCACTGCATCCGATTGGCCATAGAATCATCCAATTATGTCCAAATGTTCCATGGAACCCATTAAAGTGCCAATGACCCACCTATGACCTCAGATAATCCTACTGCATCCGATTGGCCAAAGAATCATCCAATTATGTCCAAATGTTCCATGGAACCCATAAAAGTGCCAATGACCCACCTATGACCTCAGATAATCCCACTGCATCCGATTGGCCATAGAATCATCCATTTTGGTCCAAATGTTCCATGGAACCCATAAAAGTGCCAATGACCTACCTGTGACCTCAGATAATCCCATTGCATCCGATTGGCCATAGAATCATCTATTTTGGTCCAAATGTTCCATGGAACCCATAAAAGTGCCAATGACCTACCTGTGACCTCAGATAATCGCATTGCATCCGTTTGGCCATAGAATCATCAATTTTGGTCCAAATGTTCAATGGAACCCATAAAAGTTTCAATGACCCGCCTATGACCTCAGATAATCCCATTGCATCCGATTGGCCATAGAATCACCCATTTTGGTCCAAATGTTCCATGGAACCCATAAAAGTGCCAATGACCCACCTATGACCTCAGATAATCCCACTGCATCCGATTGGCCATAGAATCATCCATTTTGGTCCAAATGTTCCATGGAACCCATAAAAGTGCCAATGACCCACCTATGACCTCAGATAATCCCACTGCATCCGATTGGCCATAGAATCATCCATTTTGGTCCAAATGTTCCATGGAACCCATAAAAGTGCCAATGACCCACCTGTGACCTCAGATAATCCCACTGCATCCGATTGGCCAAAGAATCATCCATTTTGGTCCAAATGTTCCATGGAACCCATAAAAGTGCCCATGACCCACCTATGACGTCAGATAATCCCACTGCATCCGATTGGCCAAAGAATCATCCAATTATGTCCAAATGTTCCATGGAACCCATAAAAGTGGTAATGACCCACCTGTAACCTCAGATAATCCCACTGCATCCGATTGGCCATAGAATTATCCATTTTGGTCCAAATGTTCCATGGAACCCATAAAAGTGCCCATGACCCACCTATGACGTCAGATAATCCCACTGCATCCGATTGGCCAAAGAATCATCCAATTATGTCCAAATGTTCCATGGAACCCATAAAAGTGGTAATGACCCACCTGTAACCTCAGATAATCCCACTGCATCCGATTGGCCATAGAATCATCCATTTTGGTCCAAATGTTCCATGGAACCCATAAAAGTGCCAATGACCCACCTATGACCTCAGATAATCCCACTGCATCCGATTGGCCATAGAATCATCCATTTTGGTCCAAATGTTCCATGGAACCCATAAAAGTGCCAATGACCCACCTGTGACCTCAGATAATCCCACTGCATCCGATTGGCCAAAGAATCATCCATTTTGGTCCAAATGTTCCATGGAACCCATAAAAGTGCCCATGACCCACCTATGACGTCAGATAATCCCACTGCATCCGATTGGCCAAAGAATCATCCAATTATGTCCAAATGTTCCATGGAACCCATAAAAGTGGTAATGACCCACCTGTAACCTCAGATAATCCCACTGCATCCGATTGGCCATAGAATCATAATGAAAAAAAGATACTTCATTTTTCTGCAATTTAATTGTTAGTTTTTTAGTCTAATTAATTATTGCAATTAACAATTAATTAATTGCTAATTGTAGAAGTCGCAATTAACAATTAATTAATTGTTAATTGCAAAAGTTGCAATTAACAATTGATTAATTGTCAATTGCAAAAGTTGCAATTAACAATTGATTAATTGTTAATTGCAAAAGTTGCAATTAACAATTGATTAATTGCTAATTGCTGGGCACACAATTAACAATTAATTAATTGTAATCATTAATTGTAAAAACAATTTAATTTTGCCCAACACTGGCTATAGCATAGTACAATAAACAAGGTAGCTGCAGGGCTATCAACCCTTTCTCTCTCCCACTTGTCTCTTGACACTATTTTTAGTTTGATGTTTTTTGACAATTCTGACTTTCGGCTCTTAGCCCTGCAGCTACCTTCTTTATCGTAGTATGGGCTATTGTAGAAATGTAGATGTGTAGATTTCTGACGCGATGTGTAGAAGAATAATTATTAGGGGTATTCACACCGAACTCGTTAGTTTGTTAGTTTTTACTTGTTCTTTTTTTTACATGCACGGTTGCCACCTCCAATTCCCACAAAAATTACCTTTTTCCCACAATAACAAATATTAATTACCACAAAAATTCCCATGGCAAAAATTGAACAAAAAAACCCCACCACAATTAAAAAATACCATTTAAAACCCCACAAGCATTTAAAAAAACCACAAAAATACCACGCATTTCAAAAATACCACAAAAAATCCCATATGCATTGACAATTACCACATTTATTACCACTGACAGTAAACATTTTTAAAATTATTGGATTTAAATACTTTCTTTGTGTTTTATAATAAGAAATATTTATTAATATTAAATTAAGTTTCATTAACATTAAAATTGCGTTTAGATATAAATATTTTTATTGTTTTTTTTTTTTAAATCATACATTTCATTTGTAAACAAATCATAATGATTTTTATTACAATCAACCTTATAAAATTATTTTGTTTGTGATAAACGTTTGGCATCAAGAAAAGCAGAGACCAAATCCGTCGAAGCTCTATTACTGAGTGAAGTATTATTTAAATTAAGTGTGAAAAATGCGTTCAACACTTGCAGAAGAGTGAGGAAGGCATGACATATATGATATTAGTTTTCTCATTCGTGGGAACAGAAATGCATCATCAATTTATTTTCTTGCACCCAAAATTTCTGACCAAAAATCAGAGAACGATGAAGTCAGGTTTTAGCCAAGTTGTTTGATTTTTTTAACTTTGAGTAGAAAACAAATGTCGAAGAGCCAGCGACAGCAAGACTTACGATATAAAACAAATTTAAAAATTGTGTGTTTTTCGAGAATTGCATTGAAAGTTGAATTAAAAAAAACAGCAATTGCCATTGAAATTAAGCTAACACATTTATTACGTTTTAGAGTTTGGCACCTCAAATAAACTTTCATCGTCTTCGCCGTCTTTATCGCTGATATCCCAGTCTGACACCTGTGGAGGAACCTACGACGTACTCTGCACTAGACATGGGTAACGCAGTAAAAATTGCAGCTCTGACTCACTAACTCAAGCGCAGTTAACTGTATCAGCGAAATGCGTTAACGCAATTGCGTCATACCGCTGTTCAAAATGTTATGGAATCTGTATCCACAAGACGCGTATCAGCACAGAAAGTCTCACTGTAAAACATTGCATAGTGCGTTGAGTCATGTGGTAAAGAGCTCATACTTAGAAAGTAAAAAAACATTAAAGTTCTTTTATAATGTTTAATGTTATGGCTTTATTCATAAATAAGAATATAATAAATAGTAGCTAGTATAAAATTTAACTAAATAAAGTGCTAATTTTAGCATCCACCAAAAATTAAAAAACCCAAAATTCAAGCAAGTAAGCAGATGGTTGTGTTTTTTGATCATTAAATCGAGCTTCAAACAGATACATACACATTTCTGGTGGGCAAAACAAGTTTGAAGTTGGATTTAAGTTTGCTTTTACTTGTTAAATCGAACATGTTCAATTTGTAATAAACTCACACATGTGTGCTCAAGTATCATCCAATCAGACATGCTCCAAGAATTCATGCTTAACAGCATCTTCCCGCAACCTATTTTCTATATAATACAAGCATACTTTATTTTGTTTGATTCAACTTTCTGTCTTTTCAAACTGTGCTCGATGAACCGTACAACTTGTACATTTGCTTTCAATGTTTTTCTTGCTGTTTGCTTTGCTTTGTGTGTTGCATTTGTATTACTGCGCTATTGCGTTACTTTTTTTAAAAGAAGTGTATCAACGCAGTAAAGCAATTAAATGCTTCAACTCAATAACGGAACGCAACGCTGCGTAACACATGTCTACTCTGCACCATGATAGAATAATAAGGTAAGCTCATATCAATATAGCTGCTCAAATGTCTATTTTTACACAAACAATGCTGTGAGTGCGTAAAACGTCAAAAGAAAAGGCAATAACAACAATTACAACAACTCAAATTCGAACAGCTGATTTTGACATCTAGCTCACTTCCTCTCCAATATGCGCCTGCCTTGTTATTATATCATGCTCTGCACCATTTTCAGAGAATTGCCATATAGCGCATCCTGTATACCATGCAGCGCAACGTGGTGATAAAAGTTTCCTGATCCGAAACAATTCCTGCTACTTCCAGTGATGGCGTTGTCTCTGTTACGTTTTTCCACAGTTCATTTTTCACCAGTTCGTCGACGCTATCGTTAAAACCTTGGTCGATGCTCGCGAAAATGTGGGCAACTTCATATCTTGACGACATACACGCACAAACGCACGGAGTTTGCGTTAATTTTTTTTTTCTACCAGCCATGTTTCTTTAATGTTTTTCAGAATGTTCACTGCTGCACTTTTCGCGACTAGTCAACGATACATTCAAATTTTCAACGGTAGCTTGTTAATTTCGCTGTTTTTTTACATTTGTTTACATTATTTGGGCGCGTTTGCATTTTTGAAAATTTGGATGCGTTTAAAATGACATATTTTTGAATCAGGGGTAAAAATGCATACGTAAATATTTGATCTAAAAAACTATTGAAAAGGCAAGTTTTGACTAAATAATAATTAAAACCATTAAAAATTCCCAAAAAAATATATTTAAAAAAAATACATTAAAAATTCCCAAACAAAATACCATGTGAATAAAAAAATACCATACTGAATTAAAAAATACCATGGTAATTTTAAATTCCCAAGGCAATTAAAAATTACCACAAATGGTATTTTTCCATTAAAGGTGGCAACCGTGTTTGCATGCACTTTATTTCCGTAAAATTATCGAACTACCAAGTAACGAAGTAACAACTAAGCAACCCTGATAAAGTTTTCGTTAGTTGGGCAAAGCAAAATCAGCTGTTATTCAATAGCAATTACCGGGCTAACGAGATTAAACATAAGGGTGTGTTCACAGTCAACAAATTTAACGAAGTAACAACTAACCAAATAAACGAACGAGTTCAGTGTGAATTACCCCTATTGTATTATGCTATCAATATAAACTTTTAAATAAAGTGCTCGTATTTGGGCAACAGGTTTACTTGTACATTTTAATGGTAAGGGGGCACGATTACGATTTCCGGGGCGACGCGATTTGAAAGTGTTTTCTGGTAGAGAACAACAAAAAACATGATTTGCCGAACAAAAAATCGATAACTCTATTAGTTATCGAGGTATCGATTTTTTAAAAATTTTTTTGCATTCGTTAATGGCTTAAGCAAATATCAATTATTCAATTTAATAAAATGGAAACCAATGTCCGAAACTGATCGATTACAAATTACAAATTTTATCACTGTCTCGAAAATCCCATTAATTAATATAAATTAGAGATGTAACGGATATCCGGCCTAAATTAACTATTACATTTTTTTTTATGATATTGGTCGTGGCTTTGATTGGGGTAATGCTGAGAAAGTGCGAAAAAGCTGTAGTAGCTGAACTTTAGTGTTATTGCATGTAAAACTGCTATATTAATATGAGCTTCTTTATTATTGTGCTATGGTTGTAGCATGTCGAATTAGAAATATATTTAGTTTGTTAACAACGAGCCAATGGACACACTATCCGGATGCCGGATATTCGGTCATGCGGATTAGCAGCTCGACGGATATCCGGCATCCGGTCAAATCACTAACCGTTACTACAATGTTGCCTTAAAAACAATTGTTTATTGTATTGGCGATATTCGAAAATATGGAGTAAGAAAGCAAAACATCTAAGGTAAATATGAGTGAAATAAAAAACTTTCCGTACAAGGGAAAATCATTGTATCATAAAAAATAACACCACAAAAAGTCAAATAAATCATATATATTATATACCAAATTAAAGATAAATTTTCAGGCTTTAATAATTTACTCTTTATAATTCATAGTAATAACGGTAATGTTTTAGAAAATAACGGTTTTGTGTAAGAAAATATTCTTTTATTGCATAAAAATACCTATAAAATACAAAATACTCAACAGATTTCGTTCATTTTAAATGAAATTCAGAAAAATGAAAGCCATATATATATAACCTTTTAAATAATACCTTAATCATTAATATCGGTTATATATTTAGAATAATATAACCAATTTTCTTCATAGACCTTATAACAAAAAACAATAATTAAAAATCGATAACTCGAAAACAAATCGTTAAATCAACTTTTCCTTTGGCTATTCTTATTTATATTGAGAGTACTCTTCGAATCCATCGTCAAATCGCAGCGCCCCGGAAATCGTAATCTCCCCGGCAAGGGCATTAAACTGGAAATTTCGGATCTTACCGAAATTTTTTAGATATGGATCATTTTTATATTTCTTTTGCCGTGTAAATATTAAATTATTTACTTTCATAGATTTTCGTTATTTTTATGCAATAAATCGAACCTGCATTTGGAGGAGAAAGTTACAATAATTTTAGTTTCAATAGAGATATAAATACACTAGCAGGCCACAGTCGTCCGAGGCTTCGCCACGGACATTTTTTCTTTATCAATAATACCTTTGTATATTTGAAAAATTTCAATAATAAAGAAAGTTAAAATATTTGCATATTATTTGTATTTGGAAGCAAATTATATTAAACAGTATAATTATCATAAAGTGAAGATATTTTCAACAACGGTATTAACAACGTTTTTTATTCATTGGCATTACCAGGAATAAAAAAAATCAGATTTTCTGCTGTACCGACTCGTTTACCATAATCTACTTCTACTTTTTTCAAAGTTTTGTATTAAATATTTATTATACTCCGCCCGCAAAGCGTAGCGGGCACAATCATTTTATCACGAAATTTTTTTCACGACCATGAGTCGATTAAGCCATGTTCGTCTGTCTATCTGTTCATTAGTTTGTCCACATGATTACAGCCGTGTCTTTATTGCAAATCTTTTTAAAGTCCATAATGAAATAATTTTTATTATTTGAGATTTGTCATACAGTGGTGCTCCAGTTTAACGAAAGATGTAAAGTCCAGGGTCGTTCGGTAAATCGAAAAGTTCATCAAATCGGTAATACTATTTTCGAGTTTTTTATCATATAACAAAGCTTATAAATTTGTCAACTTGAAACAAATATCCTTACATTTTTTGTTTTAATTATGCACTCCAATAAAGTTGAATTTTTGAACTTGTTTTAGGTATTATTAATTATTATTATTAAATGTTTAGAAAGCTGCTGGTTAAAATCTGTTCACACTCCAAATGAAAAATACATGTGATTACCCAAGCGATGAATGAAATTTTCTGGATTACTTTTTCGATTATATGTAAGCGAAGATTTTGCTGGGATGTTCTCCAGCAATACATTTCTCCAGAGCTTTTTAGAAAAACGGGCTTGTGTCATAAATGTCAGGAATGAAAATATACTTTATAATTTTGTGATTACTAAGTTCTAAGACTATACATCTACAAACAAACCTTATTTGCAGCTCATAACCTGCTAGAACACAATTTTTAATAGCAATATGTTTTTCGGTGTCCTGTTGCATAAAACAATTTAAAAGCTCAATTTATTACTTACTTCAAAATTTCTAAAAAAAAATTAAATTGATTACAATTCATTACATTTTTTATTTAAATTAAATAAATGGCGTTGTATAACAATTTTATGGCGTTCTGATGTTTTTTCAATTTATTTTGAAAATGTCTATTTAAAACTCTAAGATGGTTTCCTAACTCCTTTAATTTACTAAAATACATAATTATTATTCTGTTCAAATCAACTAACAAAAACTGTCAAAAATACAGTTTTTTAGAAACAACTATTCTAAAAATTATTCTAATTTTCATGACTCTTGACCTTGTTCTCCCAGGGCAAGTTTGCTTTGGGAATTATGTAGATAATGACTATGAAACAAATTTCTGATATCAATTTGGTATCACTGTGATATTTATGGTCGAGAATAAGGCAGTCAAATGTTACAGACCTCAGTCTTGTCTATTAAAGTCGAAGCTAAAATGTATAAAGAGTACTTTAAAGAAATTTATAAACATTAGAAAAAAAGTTTTTTAAATTAATTTTAATATTTTTTTTCTAATTTTCACTTAACTTTTATAAAGAAGACGTGGATTGATTTCGAAAAAATATTTAAATTGATAGTTATTCAGGGTCACTGAGGGAAAATTTGTTAACGTTTTACTTCTCGGTCCTATTTTTTCCTCAATTATGCAAAATTATTCAAAATAGATCTTTGGGGATTTACTCACTATTGCTAGTCAAAATTTTGCGTAAACAAAACATTTTTGAAAAATTCCTTGATTGCGGAAAATTTTTCAGTTTTGTATAAGTTACCAAATTATTTTTCAAATGATATCAAATATATTAATATCGATGAGATTAATTTTGTATATAGTTACCTACTTTTATAAATAATACAATGAATTATAATATATCTGTTTACTCATTTGCACTTTGACAAAATAATCATAACAGTAAACTATTATTTAAAACAATTATATTAATTTCGTAGTACTTTTTGTGGTGACCGTGGCATGCAGGTTAAGTGTGTGGCTTAGCATGCTCGGAGCCCGGGTTCGATCCCCAGCCGCGGCGAAAAGTTTTTTCAATAAAAATTTTTCTGATCGGTCACCACCTCTCTGCAGACAATGGCAAACCTCAGAGAGTAAATAATGCCATGTAAAGCTTCTTGAGAACATGCGCCGTTCTGAGTCGGCATAAAACATGTAGGTCCAGTTCTCGGTCAATTGTGTGCAAACATGTAATAACACACACAACACAATTGATCATAAGAAGCTCGGTCAAAGTCCTTTCAAGGGCTGAAATGGCCAATTTGTTTTTTTTTTTTAGTACTTTTTAATCATTGCTTTTATGAGGTTAAGTTTAACCTTCTTAAAGAGTGCACAATTTAGTTTTGGCCCCGGGTGCCAGCAACCCTAGCTACGCCACTGCCTTACTCCGATTGCAGTCGTTAAAGCAAATAATTGCATGCTAAATTTACCATAGTATAACTAACGAAGTAATATCAGGAGTGAACGTACTCTCTCTGTCAGTACCCTAAATGTCAAAATCGGCCATCTTGGCGAATGCAGACAAAGCAAACAAACAAATCTAAATTCAATGGAACATCGTGTTGTGTTAAGTGCAAATAACATTTAATATGTTCGTTGTGATATTAATTTAATATAACAATAAACTAGATAAAATAAATATAATACAATAACTGAGGAATAACAGTGACTTCAAGGTGTTTGCAGCGAATTGTCTGAGCGAGAGGTCTGAGTTTAAGCAGCAGCAACAGTGACTGCAAACAGCATTCAATGAATTGCAGTTTATTCAATTTGCACTTTTAATTTTATTTATTACTTGTTTATTACTTTAACAATAACAATAAAAATAATATACAAAGCGACAAATCACATTTTCTACGCGAGAGTTGGTAGCGGATCATTGTTTACATTTTGCCTATTCTTAGCGTTCTACTCGTTCGTAGATTTTGTATGAGCTCTCAACTTCGTTTTGACAATCACGGTAAGCTACTCTCCTCCCTGATATTACTTCGTTAATTATACTTTGAAATTTACCAACAATTTTCTCTTTGAGTCGCTGCTCTTGCTCTCCTAGCGCGGAGCATCGCTCTTGCATTTTCTGTTGTCAAAGTTGTTTTACGTCGAGGCATTTATTTGTAGCTGTGTTTGTAGTTTAAGGGAAATACGAACACTTCATTTTTCAAACTTTTAATTTATCTTTAATCTATACAAAATATGCTATCACACCTGTGAATGCCACATTTTGAAATATTAAAATATCTTTCTTTCTCAAGTGTTAATTAAAAATATTAAAAAACTACAATAAAACAAGTAAAGAAAGTCTAAAGTCGGTCTAGGCCGACTATGAAATACCCTAAACCCACTTTTAAAAAAAAAAAAAAAAAATTAATTGTAAATGGGCGTGTCCGTGGGCGGATGAAGTCCATTTTTCCAAACCATCTTTGTCTTGTCATAAAAAACATACGTGCCAAATTTTAGCTCTGTAGGTTAAACACATGCTTATTTATTGCGTTTTCAATTTTTGGGTTGTATGGGAGGTAGGCGTGTCCGTGATCAGATGACGTCCATTTTCCGAAGACATATTTGTGTTGGTATGAAACACATACATATCAAATTTTATTGTTGTAGGCTTATTATGAGGTGAGCTATGCAGTTTTCAATTTTCGCGTTGTATGGGAAGTAGGCGTGTCCGTGGGTGGACGATGTCCATTTTTCAGAACCATCTTTTTTTTGTTATAAAAAACATACGTGCCAAATTTTAGCTCTGTAGGTTAAACAGAGGCTTATTTATTGCATTTTCAATTTTTGGGTTGTACGGGAGGTGGGCGTGTCCGTGAGCGGATGACGTCCATTTTTCGAAGACATCTTTGTGTTGGTATAAAACACACACATACTAAATTTTATTGTTGTAGACTTATTATGAGCTGAGTTATGCAGTTTTAAATTTTCGCGTTGTATGGGAGGTAGGCGTGTTCGTGGGCGGATGATGTCCATTTTTCAAAACCGTCTTTGTTTTGTTAAAAAAAACATATGTGCCAAATTTTAGCTCTGTAGGTTAAACAGAGGCTTATTTATTGCGTTTTCAATTTTTGGGTTGTATGGGAGGTGGGCGTTCCGTAAGCGAATGACGTCCATTTTTCAAAGACATCTTTGTGTTAATATAGAACACATACATACCAAATTTTATTGTTGTAGGCTAATTATGAGCTGAGTTATGCAGTTTTCAATTTTCGCGTTGTACGGGAGGTAGGCGTGTCCGTGGGCGGATTCCAAAAATATTCAATAGTGCAGATCCTTGGGTATATGTGACCATGTGTACCAAGTTTCATCCAATTATCTCAACTCCTTCTTCTTATCCTGTGTATACGGACAACACACAGACGGACGGACGGACGGACGGACGGACATAGATAGCTCGACTCACGTGGTGACGCTGATCAAGAATATATATACTTTTCTATACCGGACTCGCTTCGTTCTATGCGTTACAAACGTTTGCACAAAGTTAATATACCCTGACCTTTCAGGTTTAGGGTATAATAAAAATATGTGTAAAGAAATTGTTTGCGGCGAAACAAATATGCACACATTGGTTTACAGCTCATCATTCCACAGCAACAACAACACAGCAAGCTTTATTTAAGTTGTATTCCCATCACGTCAAAGAGCGCCAACCAGTGTGTCCAGATTGGGCGATAAAGCGCCAATTGGGCGATCTTTTTTATAATTATGCGCTTATTTTTATTTAAAAAGCGCCTCGCGCTTTTTTGGGCTACTTTTGTCAGAAGATTCATGAAAAAAATTACATATATTCAGTCATTCCATTCATTTTAGAAATGTGTAAACCACTTTAGAAAACCGTTTTCTGAACTTCTTCTTCATTATTTAAGTCAGTTGGAGAGACGTGCAGCAGAGCTAGAATACGATTCGCTATTGGTTATTCCATGGAAAGATATTTTTGAAAAAACATTCTGTCAGATACCGAAGAATTTTGGTTGAAAGCGAACGATTAAAGAAATGCTGGATACTATTTCTAAATTAGCACTTATTTTACTATCGCTGCCTCACTCAAACACTTTTGTTGAAAGAGTATTTTCTGTGATGAATGCTTCTAAAACGAACATGAGAAATCGTATGATGTTGGAATCACTTTCGTCTATTAAAAACAAACAAATTGGCCATTTCAGCCCTTGAAAGGACTTTGACCGAGCTTCTTATGATCAATTGTGTTGTGTGTGTTATTAAATGTTTGCACACAATTGACCGAGAACTGGACCTACATGTTTTATGCCGACTCCGAACGGCTCATGTTCTCAAGAAGCTTTACATGGCATTATTTACTCTCTGAGGTTTGCCATTGTCTGCAGAGAGGTGGTGACCGATCAGAAAAATTTTTTTATTGAAAAAAACTTTTCGCCGCGGCTGGGGATCGAACCCGGGCTCCAAGCATGCTAAGCCACACACTTAACCTGCATGCCACGATCACCACTTTCGTCTATTATACGAATAAAATGTCTCATGAAAGCCTTAAACGTTTGCTGTAAGACTTTCCGACAACAGAAAATATGATTTCTAAGTGCAACAGCTCTATATATGAAAAAAAAGAAATAGATGAAGAGGAACTTTATGAAAGCGAAAAAGATATTGAATATCTTCTTCAGGAAACTTTTGATATGTTTTAATTTTTTGTGTTTAAAAGAAAAATTTATTTATTTTGTGTAAATTTCTTTGAATTGATTTTTTTTTAAAGAAATGTTTAATTTATGTTATATCTTCTTAACACATTGCAAATTTTCAATACATACAAATATAAACAATTTGTTTTAAAAATGAGCTTATGGGAAAATTTTTGTGATTTATATTGTAAATGTCCCCCAATTTGCGCTTTTTTGGGCTACAAAATATTAAAAACTGAAAAATTGGGCGATTTTTGGGCGATAAAAATTTTGTAGTTCACGCTTTTTCTAAAAACTATCTGGTCACACTGGCGCCAACTGCTTTTGGTTACTCTTCGAATGAGTGTGGAGAGCGAGATCAATAAACTTTCAAGAGAAGGGTTGATAGCAACATGTAGTCGAAACTCTCGTAACACAAACGCGTGAAAAGCAAACGACCAGCAATGCTTAGCATCGGTGGTAATTTCTTAAAAAACTTAACTTAATCTAATATATTTATTGTAAATTTTTTTTAAATAAACCCCGCTTATGGCATTCTGTAGCACAAATACGATATTTAAAAATTTTTTTCATAAAAATCGGTCCAGTAGTTTTGGAGTCTCTAGCGCACTTAATATTTCCACTTCAATTTTATATAATAGTATAGATATAGATAAGCAACAATTATATCAATCTAACATTTGATGTATAAACATTTACTGTATTTGATTTAAGGGGGAGATTACGATTTCCGGGGCGCCGCAATTTGACGATGGATTCGAAGAGTACTCTTAATAAAAATAAGAATAGCCAAAGGAAATGTTGTGTTATCGATTTGTTTCGAGTTATCGCTTATTTAAAATTTATTTTTTTCTATAAGGTCTATCAAGAAAATCGGCTATATTATTCTTAATATATAACCGATATTAATGATTAAGGTTTTATTTAAAAGGTTATATATAAGGCTGTTGAGTACTTTGTATTTTATAGGTATTTTTATGCAATAAAAATATATTTTCTTACACAAAACCGTTATTTTCTCATAAATTAGCGTTATTACTATTAATTATAAAGAGTAAATTATTAAAGCTTGAAAATTTATCTTTCATTTGGTATATAATATATATAATTTATTTGACTTTTTGTGGTGTTTTTTATGATACCAATGATTTGCCCTTGTACGGAAAATTGCTTATTTCACTCATATTTACCGTAGATGTTTTGCTATCTTACTCCAAATTTTCGAATATCGCCATTACAATTAACAATTGTTTTTAAGGCAACATTGTAGCTACAATATTTATATGAATTAACGGGATTTTCGAGTCAGTGAAAAAAATTTTTAATTTAAAATCGAAAACTCGATAACTAATAGAGTTATCGATTTTTTTGTTCGGCGAATAGGGGCTTTCGCATGGTCCAACAAATTGGATAGACATGGCATATTGGACGTCAAGTAGTACCATGCGTAAGCTAAAACGACGGTCAGTCCAACATGTTGGATGAATATCAAAAATTTTTGATTTTTCTGTCCTTCCGTCCGACTTGTTGGACATGTGAACGAACGTTGGTCCAACACGCTGCATTTTTCATTTCAAAAAAATGTTCAGCGAGTGAACAACGTACAATGAATGCATAGAAATTAGTAACAAAATTTTAATGCACGCGTTTATGTGTTTTTAAAAATCAAATTTTCTATTATATAAAAAGAAAAAGATTTTCTATTCATTTCTATGTATTCCTCATCCCTCAAAACTTGATCAATTATTAGCGCACCCAAAAGTTTTTAAACCATTGCGGCGAAGTGTTCTGCTTGAGAGTTTGCAATTAATGTTGTCGTCCAACAAGTTAGGCAGAGCTCACACGTGAATCAAATGATTGAAGAATAACGGGATTTTTTTTGTGCATTTTACTCTCTCTGAGTTGATTTGACTGAAGTCTGCTCACACGTGGTTGTTTGATTGAACCTCCGAAGCATGCTTTTCTGCTACCTACTGTTTACGGTTAGTATCATTTTCCTACTGTTTTATCGTGCTGTCTGCATAAAAGTTTACAAAAATTGAGAACGGCAGTGAAAATTTGTATCTTTACGGATTTAAATTGATTTCGTTAGGAAATCAATATGCCGGATATTTTTGTTTTTCTTTGGAATGCATTTATTCAATATTCGGTCAGCTGTCTTGTCCACGAAATGGTAATTTTTCACTTTTAATATTTTAAAAACAATACACAACACTCTACACTCACAAACATTTTCTCCTTTTTTTTACTTATAAAAGTACTTTTTTGTTAAATCCACTACCTTCTTATCAATAACTTACTACTAAGCAGCAGCCTAGTAAAAGTTTGCAACGCTTCGACTGAATGATTCAGGTCTAGAGCGTGGTCAAAACTTTGAATGAAGCGATGACGTATTCAGAGTTCATTTTCTCTCTCACAGAGAGTTCATTTTTTTTTTAGCTGGACAAACAACAACAAATTTGAGTTCATTCAATCATTTGATTAACGTGTGAGCACAGCCTTAGATCATTCGAAAGATCAATCAAATTGTTCCGTTAGTTTTCCATCCGACTTTGTCGTCCAATATGTTAGATCATGCGAAAGCCCCTAATCATATTTTTTTGTTGTTCACTGCCAGAAAACATCTTCAAATCGCGGCGCCCCGGAAATCGTAATCGTACCGATTTAAGGGGTCTTCTCATTGAGCAACTTTTTTTTTCGACTTTTTTTTTTGCATTTATTTATAGCTTGGGTAGTTGTGAATATGCCCCTAATAGGATTTTTAGAAATTCGAAATACTTTAGAAGATACAGCCTTTTTTGTGAAGCAAGGTCTTCGTCAAAATGAGCTATTTTAAACTTTAAACGCGTTTATCTCGAAACCACGTTTTTCGAACTGGCGGCCATGATATCTCCAGTTCAACTGAACCGATTTTCATGCAACAAAGTGGAATCGACGCAGAATTGTCACCATTCTCGGGTGAACCTCGACCATAATTTTAAAAAATTGTTTACTATTTTTTTTTTTACACTAAACTACAAAAAAAAAGCCCGAAATTTAATTTTTTTTTTGAATGGCCGCCATTTTGCCAAAAAAAATCACAAAATTAAGCTTGAGGTTCACCCGAGAATTACATCTATACTGATTATAACCCCGTTTTTTTTTTCATTTCAGACGCTCCGGAGACCCGGAATCGTGGCCGCCGTGACGACACCTTTTTTTTCACCACCAACTTTGAAGTCTCATTACTTTTTGAATAGCCCACGTATCGAGGCAAAAAAAATTTTTTTATTTACTTTGAAACTTTTGTAATACAATAAATAAAAAAAGTTTTCAATTATTCTTTGCGTTTTCAAATAAGAATTTTTTTAAAAACGGTCCAAAAAACGGGTTTTGAATGAGAAGACCGCCTTAAGCAATGACAAGTTTTATTTTTTAATATAAAACCCAGTGAAGAAATATTGCATTTGCAATTGGACCAATGGCACGATTACGATTTCCGGGGCGCCGCGATTTGAAGATGTTTTCTGGTAGAGAACAACAAAAAAACATGATTCGCCGAACGAAAAATCGATAGCTTTATTAGTTATCGAGTTATCTATTTTTTTTTTAAATTTTTTTAAAAGATCTGCTCAAAAAAACATCTATATCTTTACCGCTACTCAATGGATCTTTAAGATTGATATTTCATTTGAAAGGTCATTAAATGACCTTTCAAATATATTTGTTATTAATATCATTGCTACAATATTTTTAGTTTTATAAGCGAATTTATTCGAGTTGAATTTTTTAATGAAAAGAACCGTTATTTTCTAAAAAATTTACGTTATTAAGTTACCAAAAATATATTTTTTCTGAAAAGCTTACAGTTAGACCTTTTGTTTGACATATAAAAATATACATATTTTATTTAATTCCACACTACCTTACATAAAATTTAAATTTTCCAAGTGTTTTCTTTGTTAAAAAATCTGTTCACAAAATTTTCTATATCTTTGCCAATATCCAATGAATCTTAAAGATTGACATGCTATTCGAAAGGTAATTAAATGCGTTTTCAACGATATATAATACAAATATAATTTCAAAAAAGTTTTTAAATTTATAACTGAATGAATAAATATCAGATTTGAATTTTTTTAATTAAAAGAACCGTTTTTTTCTACAAAATTTACGTTTTTAAGATACTAAAAATATATATTTTTTTGAAAAGCTGAAAGTTTTACCTTTTTTCGATAGATAAAAACATGTATATTTTTTTATTAACTGATCGAATAAAAAATACAAATTTTTTTCACTGACTCGAAAATCCCGTTAATTCATATAAATATTGTAGCTACAATGTTGCCTTAAAAACAATTGTTTATTGTACCTATTGGCGATATTCGAAAATATGGAGTAAGAAAGCAAAACATCTAAGGTAAATATGAGTGAAATAAAAAACTTTCCGTACAAGGGAAAATCATTGTATCATAAAAAATAACACCACAAAAAGTCAAATAAATCATATATATTATATACCAAATTAAAGATAAATTTTCAGGCTTTAATAATTTACTCTTTATAATTCATAGTAATAACGGTAATGTTTTAGAAAATAACAGTTTTGTGTAAGAAAATATTTTTTTATTGAACAAAAATGCCTATAAAATACAAAGTACTCAACAAATTTCAGTAATTTAAAATTTTTCTAAAAGCCCTATATAAAACCTTAAACATTAAAATCGGTTATATATTAAGAATAATATAGCCGATTTTCTTCATAGACTTTATAGCAAAAAAAAAAAATTTAAAAATCGATAACTCGAAAACAAATCGATAACACAACATTTCCTTTGGCTATTCTTATTTTTATTAAGAGTACTCTTCGAATCCATCGTCAAATCGCGGCGCCGCGGAAATCGTAATCTCCCCGGACCAATGTGTACCAGTCAGCAAAAAAGTTTTGACTTTCGACAATTTTGCGCCAAAAAGTCGACTTCAGTGATCTATAATTTTAGTAGCAGTTCAATCTAGTACAATGTGACAGATAACGAGTTCGCTTAAACTACGCGTTATCACGGCGAAATTGATTTCGCCCCAAATTATTTTCACACAACCCGCTTAATTATCAACAGCGAAGAAGAAATAAGTTGCAAAGATAAAAGAAACAAAAGGAAACAAAAAAAAAGTCCGCCATTTTACTTTATGTTGGTTGAGTCACTGAGAAATAATAAAATTAGGATTAATTTGGATGCATGCTTAGTTTATTCCTTTAGCAATGGGTTTGTTTACATGATGAAATGAAATGAATGAAAGGGAAATTGACAGCATTGAAAGCAATAGAAACACACAAAGCCATAGAAGCAAACGTATTCACACTTGCCTATGCCAACACGTTACATAAAAGTGTATTCATGAATAGCCTTTTATATATACATATTAAGTACAAGTATGTATCTATGTCGCGCGTTGCATATACATTCAAGAACGCTGACATAAGGCCACACTTGCAACAAGCGTGTGTGCAGACATCCGTGCGTATACATCTATGTTTATACATCTATGTATCCATATGAATGTAGGAAATGTATAAAAGTAAAAGAAAAAACATTATTAGAATATTTCCGCGGGGTCTAGATAATCTTCCAAAATTCTTGCGTTTTGTATCAAATTATGAAAACAGAAAATTATTTCTTGGCGCAAATTCTGATGGACGCGCGCCACAATCACAAACCACATCAATAAATGCATGTCTAATGTAGACAACACGATATTTTGTCATGGTGGTCGCTGCCACCCCTACACTTCGTTATCAATCACAATTGTTTATTTCTCAGATTTACACCAAGTGATAGCGCAGCAACTCGATTCAACTTACCGACTCGCTACTGACGGTATAGTTAATGTTGGGTGATATCTCCAAGACTGATTCAGCGCGCGGATTGTCCGCGAAGCCCCAGGTATACCCGAAACTTTGCTGCGGATTACTTTGAGCAGCACACATTGTTGTCACTAAAACTGCACTTTTGATCTAAGTACAAATCCAAATCAGTAAATATACTTTTGCTGCGATAATTCAATTCCACAAATAGTTGTATTTTGCACAATCTTTTTCAAATGCGATCAAACATTTGGTTTTTTACAAAGATTATTTACTGAAATTTTGTTTTTAGCAGGGTGATGTGTGAAAAAAGAAAGTTTAGCTATGGCTGCTTGCATTAGTCCACATTCTTTCCTCGCCGTTGTAGATATCTATAGATTTAATTTAAGAATGTACATAATTAACACGACGAGTTGATCCTAAAATTTTCTTCTCAGATTTATTTTGATCAAAACGTAAACACTTCGAATTTTCAGATTGAAACAATAGTTTTTCCGCGAAAATCAACAGACACTACAAACACTTTACTCCAACACTGACGCCATTTTGAATTGTATTTTTGTAATTTTGCTTCACACAAAGATATTAAAATACGTAGAAACTCGTTGTAGGCCGTTGCTGCTGTCACTATTGAACGAATAAACGAAAATGGAATCGGCGACAAGCACGAACACATTAAACGCCAAGTCACGAACACCATCAAGTAAATTCGCCTTGAAAAAATTGACTGACCAGGGCTGACACCATCGTATTCATTAAATCTTTTACTTTTATAAGAGATGGACTAAACAGAGCTTTAGTATACATTAAACATAGCCATTGCAGAGTTGCAGCTTTTACGCATAGCTGTTAAATAATAGTGGTATTCACCATGCAGTGCAACTGGTCTGGTCAAAGAAGTAATATATAAGAAATGGTGTTCTTCTCACATACAGTGTACGTGTGATGCGGCATGTGATGACCGAGACGAAGGGTGTTTTTGACAGTTCGATATCCCAACAAATACACGATTGAGATATCGAATTGTCAAAGTACAAACATTTCTCCATAGGTGCATTCATTTTCCATAATTTCACACATTTTTAGGGCGCGTTTTTTAAATGAATGAATGATTGATTATAAACCAAATGTATAAACATATAATTATTTTTTTGAAAATTAATAACTTTTTATATTATTTGCTAATTTTATTCTCAGCTTTAATGTGAAACCGAACAAAACGGGAACCGAACACCCAGAAAAAAATCGGTAACGCACCAAATTGTGTACCTCAAGGGTGGTGTGGAAATAGTAAAGTAGTGCAATATAGTATTTTTATGAACAAAACAAATAAGATAGCGATTGCTTTATTCTTGATCACATATTGAACAGTCACGTTGTTCAAGTTTCCGAAATCCGAAAGGTTGGCCCTTTTTTAACAATGCCACCAAATACGGCCCTTTGTGGATGTTAATGTATTTGTGAGAACCAACACAAATATGAGAGGTGCCGCACTTTTGTTCAATTACAGCACTTCCTTATATTTTACTTCTTTGGGTCTGGTAGATGAGCTGAATAACATATTATTGGCCCATATGCATAAAAAAGTGGTGGTGATCGTGGCATGCAGGTTAAGTGTGTGGCTTAGCATGCTCGGAGCACAAGTTCGAACACCACTTGCAGCAAAAGTTTTTTTCAATACAAATTTTTCTGATCGGCCACCACCTCTCTGCAGACTATGGCAAAAAAGTAAGTTGTATAAAAAGTAAACACTAGTATTAGTAGTGAACATTGAATTTTTCATTATTGATATGCTAAAAGAAAATACTTTATAGTGTTCACTTCTAATTTTGACTAGACTATTTTCGAAACACTACTTGCTAAACTTTGATATGCATAAAAGGTGACTTCACTACTTAAAAAGAAGTGAACACTATAATATATTTAGGGTATTCACAAGGTGTGCTATCACGTCTTATTGTCCTAAGATTTTACAATGGTTTAAAATTGCTGACGTTTCCGTCTATACAAAAACGTGCTTAAATATTACAACACTGAAACCTATGTTTATTGTGGTGTCGTATTTTTTCATTTACTTGAGTCAGCCAATATTACGTCCAATATATGCTTTTCGCATAAACCAGATATTATTTCATATTTTTCGCTTTCTTTTGGTATTGTCATAACAAAAATTTATTTGTGCTTGTTTCGCATCAGCTGATTGAGAGTTCAAATAACACACTGAACTTTAAAAGGGGTTGTTCACATCAATCATAAATTTCCATATTAACAATTTAAGACCTTTGGCTTTAAGAGACCTTGTGAATACCGTAATTGTAGTGTGGTTCTGATTAGACTTTATTAAAATAGTTCGTAACGAAATGGCAATGTTTTTTAATTTTAATCGTAGAAATAGAACTAAATGTTATTAAAAAAGAAGATTTGCCCACGTAGATAGTTTTGAAACTAATCGCATGAGATTTTCTGAAGTTCTCTTTTCAAGTTTCATCTTCAAATTACATGATGAAACTGAGTTGCAGAGACTTTGCTCTAAAAATTCAGTCAACGACGAAAATATGAAAGTATAACGTCAAAAAGTTTCATGAAATCACAGCCCGAGAGACTTTTTCATTTCATTTTCGTTTCATACTGCGCACCCTCACTTTTGACAGTCTCATGCGACTAGTTTCACTGTATAAGTCCCCTCTTAATAGATTGTCCAGTGAGAATATTGAATCGTTAGCAACATATTTATTGCCTGAAAATGTAGAAACTCGAGATTATGCGTAAAGTATTTTAAATTATAATGCAATGTATTCCTTGGAAATGTTTGCCCAAGCAAAACACTCCAGTTTGGTTTCTCCAGCAATTTCTTCGCGACCTTCTTCTAAGGTCCATATTTCTATATCTTCATATAATTCCTTGTTTTTTGCTAGTATCAATGAATTTAAGCTAATAATTCTAAAAAAACATTATTTTTAAGAATTATATTTTGAGCTTTATGACAAATAATTCAAGAAGCAACTTTCAATTTTCAAATTGAATTTTTGACATATGACAAGAATGCAAAAAGTCTCTCGGGCTTTGATTTCATGAAACTTTTTGACGTTATTCTTTCATATTCTCGTTGCTGGCTGAATTTGAAAGCAAAGTCTCTTCAACGCAGTTTCATCATGTAACTTGAAGATGAAACTTTAAAAAAAAAATTGAAGAAAGTTTCATGCGACAAGTTTCATTGTATAAATCCCCTCATGATATTGTTTTGAGTATATAAACTGTTTAATTTTTTAACAGGCATATTCCAAATATCCCATAAAGCAGTCGTCAGCAAAATTAAAAATGATACTGTAAGTGAAAGTGAGACAAAAAATTGGATATCATTCAAAACAATGCTGTTTTGCCAATAGTTGTTTGTCGAGTGAGTGAAAGAGCATGAAAATACAAGAGAGTTTTAGAAAAGCATGTGTTTCATGTGTGCCGACCACTGCCATAAAGCAACAAGCTTCAACTTTAGCTTTATGTGGCTTTCACATCTGAATTTGTTTGGCACACACAGGGTTACATTTGAGAAGAGTAGAAATGTACTCTTAAAAAAGTATTTATTGCTTCGAAATAAATTATTTTTGTGTGGGGAAACTAATGCAGGCTTCAAATCAGCGTTTTTGTGTGGCATACGGCAGCCATATACACACAAGTTCGATAGTTAAGAAACTAGTTCGCCAGCTTGGCACACAAGTTGGCTTGTTGACAAAAATTTTTGATTTTCTCTGTCCAACAAAGCAAAAAAAAAAAACATTTCTATAGTCATTGCGAAACCAGGGTTGTATTGAAACATAAGTGTAGTACTATGTGGAGTACATTTTAATGATTTAAGTACGATATGATAAATGTTTGGTACTTTTTGTTTTCTATTTGGTAGTACTCTAAGTAAATTACATACAGTATACGTGATAACTTTGTTAGGATTCAGTAAAAAATTTGTTTCGAAAAAAGTAAGCAGGTGTGGAAGACTTGGAAAGCATTTTTGCTTTATTTTCCCCACACAAAAATAATTTTATTTCGAAGCAATAAATACTTTTTTAAGAGTACATTTCTACTCTTCTCAAATGTTACCTTGTGTGTGCCAAACAAATTCCGTAATTTGAACGCTCGCTTTCTCGAACACATACAAGCCGCCATATTGTTTGCGAACACGAGTTCCAGATGTGAAAGCCACATAAAGCAAAAATTTAAACGAAATTACCTTGTTTGAGGTAATTTCCAAATCAACAAATTGTATGGGAAATTACCATAGTTTTTAGATAATTTAAGTCGAAATTACATAAAAGCTCGAAATTACCTAATTTGATCTCAGTGTGAACATAGTATTAGATAATTTCGTTTGATTTATTTGTTTGTCAATTCATTATTGGCCACATTCAGCATACTCAACAGTTGCCAACTGAAATGTTCAATTAAAAATAGAAAATTCTTACTCAAAGTAAGTTTGCAAAACTATTTCGCACATAACCGTACATCTTATTAATTATACAACTTTAATTCGTTGTAAACATTGCTCACCCAAGTTTCACTGAATGGGGTGCTAACCGAAGGGTCAAAAAAGTAAAGTATCTGAATATGGCCATTATCATGTGTCATGTATAATTTTGACGGCTCAGCTGGAATGGATAGCAAGATTGTTAATACGCCAAAAAAAGGATGTGTTTAATTCACACTATATTCAGATTTCAGGGTTGCAGTGCATTTTAGCCTAATTTCGTGAGTAATTTAAACGAAATTAATTTGTTTGAGGTAATTTCCAAATCAACAAATTGTATGGGAAATTACCGCAGTTTTTAGACCATTTCAGTCGAAATTACACAAAAGCTCGAAATTACCTAATTTTATCTCAGTGTGAACATAGTATTAGATGTTTTGCTTTCTTATTCCATATTTTCGAATATCGCCAATACAATAAACAATTTTTATTAAGGCAACATTGTAGCTATAATATTTATATTAGAGATGTAACGTTTAGTGATTTGGCTGGATACCGGATATTCGTCGAGCTGCTAATCCGGATGACCGAATATCCGGAATCCGGATAGTGGGTCCATTGGCTAGTTGTTAACAAACTGAATATATTTCTTATTCGACATGCTACAACCATAGCACAATAATAAAGCTCATATCAATATAGCAGTTTTACATGCAATAACACTAGAGTGCAGCTACTACAACTTTTTCGCACTTTCTCAGTAAATGTCATAAAAAAAAATTTAATAGTAAATTTAGGCCGGATATTCGGCATACCGGATATCCGTTACATCTCTTATTTATATTAATTAACGGGATTTTCAAGCCACTGAAAAAAATTTTTAATTTGTAGTCGACCAGTTTCGGACATTGGTTTCCATTGTATTAAATTAAATAATTGATATATGCTTAAGCCATTAACCCTTCGTCACTCGCGCGGGGTGTACCAGACACCCCACGACTTTTTTGGATTATCTTTTATATGAATTTTTTGTACAGAATATTAATTATTTTTTAGAAGAAATTGTTTTGTTTTGCTATAAAAGTAGTATGATCATTTTTTAAAAATATTTATTTTTGTAGAATTATTTAAGGTTACTCTTTTGCATGAAACACCCCGCGAGTGACGGCGTCCAAAAATAAGTGCGCGAGTAACGGCGGGTTAACGAATGCAAATGTTGTCACAGTCAATTGCGATTTTTATGGCCATTTGCCAAAAAATGCATTAATGATAAATTTAAGATCCATTGGATATTGGTAAAAATATAGAAAATTTTTTGAACAGATTTTTTAACTAAGAAAAGAATTGGAAAATTTTAATTTTAAGTAATATAGTGTGAAATTAAAAATACGTGTATACTTTTATATATCAAACAAAAGGTCTAGCTGTAAGCTTTTCAAAACAAAATATATTTTTAGTAACTTAATAACGTAATTTTTTTAGAAAATAACGGTTCTTTTTATTACAAAATTCAACTTTTAAATAAATTCGCTTATAAAACTAAAAATATTGTAACAATGATGCTTATAATAAATATATTTGAAAAGTCATTTAATGACATATTAATCTTAAAGATCCATTGAGTAACGGCAAAGATATAGATGTTTTTTTGAACAAATCTTTTAACAAAAAATTTTCTAAAAAATCGATAACTCGATAACTTATAAAGCTATCGATTTTTTTTCTCTACCAGAAAACACTTTCAAATCGCGGCGCCCCGGAAATCGTAATCGTGCCTTTTTCCAATAAAAAATAGCGTATTTTCTTCCTTAGATATCAACTAAAGTTATTCTGCCACCAACAGTTTGTTGCAGTTTCATCAAAAGTTGCAACTTTTTGCAAAAAACCTGTTCCCGTACTTTTTGCAATTTTTCACGCAAAGAGAGCACTTTTTTACTTACTCTCTCAAATTTTTCAACTTGCGAATTTCTGCTACGAAAGTACGGGAACAGACCTAATGTTAAAGAAAAAATAATGAAACAGCAAATTCTTAGACATTTGGAAGTGAAAAAAAAAAAAAAAAAAAAAAAAAAACAAAAAACACATTGGCCATTTCAGCCCTAGAAAGGACTTTGACCGAGCTACTTATGATCAATTGTGTTGTGTGTGTTATTAAATTTTTGCACACAATTGACCGAGAACTGGACCTACATGTTTTGTGCCGATTCCGAACGGCTAAAGTTCATGTTCTCAAGAAGCTTTACATGGCATTATTTACTCTCTGAGGTTTGCCATTGTCTGCAGAGAGGTGGTGACCGATCAGAAAAATTTTTTAATGAAAAAAACTTTTCGCCGCGGCTGGGGATCGAACCCGGGCTCCGAGCATGCTAAGCCACACACTTAACCTGCATGCCACGGTCACCACATTTGGAAGTGACAGGACTTATTTATGACCATCAGTACGGATTTCGACAGCGATCAGGCACGCAACCAGCAAAAGATGATATTTGTGCACAATTGGACAAAGGGTGCAAAGAAGTAGGTGATCTATTCATTGATTTGCAGAAGGCGTTTGTATGTGTACGTCATGGCATACTTGTAGAAAAGCTTGAGTAAAGCTTGAGCATACTTGAGAAAAGCTGAGAGAAAAGCTGGATTTCAACATATGAGTGTACAACTGATGCGTAATTATTTAAATGACAGGCTACAAATTGTATTTAATGGAAGAGTAAAAATTGATCCTCAAAGAGTCATATGGGGAGTGCCACAAGGAAGTGTACTTGGACCTCTACTCTTTTTAATTGTTATTAATGATATCAAGAACATTACACTCAATGAAAAACTATTTCTTTTTGCTGATGACATTGCACTTTTTTACCCAAGTTTATCACGGTTTTCACTTAGAGTGGAGCTTGAATATGATGTGTATATTTTAAAAGAATTTTTTCGCTTCAATAAGACTGCACTCAATGAAGAAAAAACGAACCTGAAAAGTTTAGGTTTATTGTTAATGAAACTGAAGTTGAGGAGGAAAACCAAGTATAGTTTAAATTATTCTATTCTATTAAGCAATAATATCTCTTGGAATCAGCATATAACTTGTGTCCAAAAAAGATATCTTATGGTATAGGCTTATTGTACAAATTTAGAAATAAATTAACAGTTGATACGAAGCACTTAATATATATGGCTCTAGTTCACTCTTACTTGTCATACATGACGATGTGTTCATTAAAATACAATTGGGCTCATTAAAATACAATTGAGTTAAGAAAGTTGCAGAGAATGCGAAACAGATGCATTAAAACAATCTTCAATCCACACCCGAGATATCCAAGTCACCAACTATATGCACCGGATCTGAAAAATGTTCTACCGTTAAATGGGCTGTATAAATACCATTTTTTACTGCAAGTCTACAAGAATACAAGGACATTAACTATAATACCACGCAGCTGATGCAGTATTCACATGGGTTTGACACACGTAACAGAAACAATTTAGTAGCGGCAAGATGCAGTCGAGAGCTAACGAAGCAACGTTACCTATACGCGGGACCAAATATTTACAATAGGTTGCCAGAAAATATAAGAAATGAAGTATCTTTTAGTTCATATAAAATTAAATTAAAAATTTAAAAAAGGAGCTTGCCAGTTGGGCAAGCTCCTTCACAGCCTTATGGCAATGGAGCAAAATTTTGTAAATTTGTATATTACATGTTTTTGGTTTCTTGGAATTTTTTTTTAAAAGTAAATTTATATCAAGTTTTATAAAATAAATAAAATTATTTAATTTTAATAAAGAATTTTTTTAAAAATAATAAATAAAACGTGAATTATAAAAAAAAATAAACTAAAGACATAATATAGTGTAAATTACATCATACTAAAAATATGTTCCCATTTTCGTTATTTTAGGCTGCGAATTTCGGTTGCGCTTTTGAATTTATTGGAAACGTGGATGTTATACTGAAAAATAAACTGGAATTCATTATTTTGACACATAAATTTTATAATAATTATCAATTTGGTATTAAATAATATTTTAAACTAAAATAATAAACTTTATGCAAATTTCCATGGTTGTTTATTTATCATAAGAGCAACATTTTTGTGATATTTACATTTAGCGAGTGCACAACAAACAAAGAAGCTCTTTATCAGATTTTTTTATCACTTGTTGCTCCTATAAAATTAAATGGTTTTATTTACAGTATTTAAGCTTATTAGCTTAAAAAATGCAGCGAAAAAAAATGTAGACTAAATTAAAACAACTCAACTACAAAGCAAATGACGAATTTCCAAATTATGCTCTTTTGCAGATTTTATAAATTCCTTTTAGCCCCATTTTGTTCACAAGAGGAATAAATATGATTTAACTCTGGGATAACTACACTCTCAATAAAAAATTGTTAATTCTAACAATAAAATAACAATAATCTTGGTTAAAATAGCATCAACAATAGCAATTGTTGATTTCTTGTTAGAAATAACAATAAAAATTGTAAATTTTAAAAAATTAAATTTTGAAGGTTGTCTTGTCATTTATGAATATAAAAATGTTAAAAACTTGAAAACGTCAAAAATGAAATGTCAAAATTTAAACGTCAAAAATAAAATGTCAAAATTTAAACGTCAAAAATTAAATGTCAAAATTTAAACGTCAAAAAATTATCTGTCAAAAATTAAACACGTAAAAAAATAAAAATCTTGCATTTAAAGAACTAATTTAGTTGGATTTATCTTGCACTAATTTAATTGGATTCTATATGACAATAAAATTTAAGTTTAATTTTTATAAGTAATAGTCGCTGAAAGTGGTTATAGTTTTTTTAACGAGTGCATCAGTGCTCCATCGGGATATCCCTAGTGGAAAGGGGATGACTCTGTTTTATTCGAGTCTTCACTTCAGTCTTTTGTCGCTTTCATCTACGTCTTCCAATACCAAGATCTTAATCCACGTCCTTTCAATCCATATCACGATATTTTCAAAAAGTATCTACACGAAAAAATCTTGATATTGCGCAATACTCTAGAGTGACGTCGGTTTAATCCCGAAGAAGTTCGTTAAGGATCACAAATTATGTTCAAGCACCAGTCAGGAAATATAAATAAAAATACCATAACATATTTAATACAAATGAGTTGATATATAATCATTATATTTACCTTTATTTTTGATAATTATTCTCCTCTTATTGAAAACATCAGCAGAAAAAATTATTTTTTAATTGTATGCTGCTGAATTAAAGTTTAAATTTTTTCAATTAACAATTGAGTTGCTGAATTCAACAATAAACAAAAATAACAAAAAATTTAACAATTGTACAATAAATATTGTCAATTTTTGAAAAGAAAAATTTAAAACTCAAATCAAAGGAAAATTTTAACAAGGGAATTGTTAAATTTATTAACAACTAGCAGGCCACAGTCGTCCGAGGCTACGCCACGGACATTTTCTCTTTATCAATAATACCTTTGTATATTTGAACAATTTTAATAATTAGAAAAGTTAAAATATTTGCATATTATTTGTATTTGAAAGCAAATTATATTAAATAGTATAATGATAATAAAGTGAAGATATTTTAATTTAAGTTATTTAATACTTCAGTATTAACAACGTTTTTTGATTCATTGGCATTATCAGAAATAAGAAAAATCTGCTTTTCTGCTGTACCGACTGGTTTACCATAATCTACTTCTACGTTTTTCAAAGTTTTTTATTAAATATTTATTATACTCCACCCGCAAAATTTTTTTCACCACCATGAGTCGATTAAGCCATGTCCGTCTGTCTATCTGTTCATTCGTTTGTCCACACGATTACAGCCGTCTCTTTATTGCAAATCTCTTTAAAGTCCATAATGAAATAATTTTCATGATTTGAGATTTGTCGTACAGTGGTGCTCCAGTTTAACGAAAGATATAATGTCCAGGGTCGTTCGGTAAATCGAAAAGTTCATTAAATCGGAATACTTTTTTCGAGTTTTTTATCATATAACAAAGCTAATAAATTTGTCAACTTGAAACAAATATCCTTACATTTTTTGTTTTAATTATGCACTCCAATAAAGTTGAATTTTTGAACTTGTTTTAGGTATTATTAAATGTTTCGAAAGCTGCTGATTAAAATCTGTTCACACTCCAAATGAAAAATCCAAGATTATGTCAATACATTCCTATAATGTTTTTTAAAAAGGAAACCCTTCAATATGTATATTAGCCCGAAGGGACTATTTGAGAATAAGATAAGTAAATACATATTAATGTTATTACAAATTCAAAAACAAACGAAGCGAGCTCAGAGAAGCAAATGTTGTTAAATAGAATACCTACAACTTTAAATGTTCGCAATATAGAGTCAACAACATTAAATAAGGGTTCGTTATATTGGAAGTTCAAAACCTTCATAATTTATACAAAAATTATTGTGTTCAATTGAAAGATCATACATAAGTCTTGTTTTCTTGTTAAATAAAACGTACTCTGAGTTTGAAATATGAAAAATTGGAAAAAAAATATAAGACTTCGGGCAAGTCGAAGATAATTTTTTAATGGTTTTATTTTTTATTTGTCTTTTATTCATCATTAAAGTGATGAATTAAAGTATATTCCTATGTATATATTCCTCACTTTATATTCCATAAAGTTTTTTAAAAAAGCTTTTGTACTTCAAATATTCATCTTAAAAAGTGTTCAAACATGCTAGTTTAGTAGACATTTCATCCAATATCCCAGCAAAATTTTTTGTTAGGTCTTGTTTTTTAATCGATTCTAAAATGCATTACATAATTGCTAATGCAAGAACTTAAATTTAATCCGTAATAAATTCACGGCAATGCATTCACATCAACTTGAAAGTTTTTATTCAAGTATTAATTTCGTGAAATCAATTATAAACCAACCGTTTTAAACGCTTAATCTTTTCAAGTGACAGGCTTTCGATTACCTCTAATGACTGGCTATATAAAAATAATGGGTTTAGTAAGCGAGAGGGTAAGCGATGAATGAAATTTTCTGGATTACTTTTTCGATTATATGTAAGCGAAGATTTTGCTGGGATGTTCTCCAGCAATACATTTCTCCAGAGCTTTTTAGGAAAACATGCTCGTGTCATTAATGTCAGGAATAAAAATATACTTTATAATTCTGTGATTACTAAGTTCTAAGACTATACATCGACAAACAAACCTTATTTGCAGCTCATAACCTGCTAGAACACAATTTTTAATAGTTATATGTTTTTCGGTGTCCTGTTACATAAAACAATTTAAAAGCTCAATTTATTGCTTACTTCAAAATTTCTAAAAAAAAAAATGAAATTGATTAAAATTCATTACATTTTGTATTCAAATTAAATAAATGGCGTTTTATAACAATTTTATGGCGTTCTGATGTATTTTCAATTTATTTTGAAAATGTCTATTTAAAACTCTAAGATGGTTTCCTAATTCTTTTAATTTACTAAAATACATATACATATTATTCTGTTCAAATCAACTAACAAAAACTGTCAAAAATACAGTTTTTAAGAAAAAACTATTCTAAAAATTATTCTAATTTTCATGACTCTTGACCTTGTTCTCCCAGAGCAAGTTTGCTTTGGGAATTATGTAGATAATGACTATGAAACAAATTTCTGATATCAATTTGTTATCACTGTGATATTGTGATATTTATGGTTGAGAATAAGGCAGTCAAATGTTACAGACCTCAGTCTTGTCTATTAAAGTCGAAGCTAAAATGTATAAAGAGTATTATAAAGAAATTTATAAAAATTAGAAAAAAAAGTTTTTTAATTTAATTTTAATATTTTTTCTAATTTTCACTTAATTTTTATATAGAAGACGTGGGTTGATTTCGAAAAAACATTTAAATTGATAGTTATTCAGGGTCACTGAGGGAAAATTTGTTAACGTTTTACTTCCCGGTCCTATTTTTTCCTCAATTATTCAAAATTATTCAAAATAGATCTTTGGGGATTTACTCACTATTGCTAGTCAAAATTTTGCGCAAACAAAACATTTTTGAAAAATTCCTTGATTGCGGAAAATTTTTCAGTTTTGTATAAGTTACCAAATTAATTTTCAAATGATATCAAATATATTAATATCGATGAGATTAATTTTGTATATTGTTACCTACTTTTATAAATAATACAATGAATTTGAATATATCTGTTTACTCATTTGCACTTAAACAAAATAATCATAACAGCAAATTATTATTTAAAAAAATTATATTAATTTCGTAGTACTTTTTAAGCATTGCTTTTATGAGGTTAAGTATAACCTTCTTAAAGGATGCACAATTTAGTTTCCGGCCCGGGTGCCAGCATTCCTAGCTACGCCACTGCCTCACTCCGATTGCAGTCGTGAAAGCAAATAATTGCATGCTAAATTTACCAACAATTTTCTCTTTGAGTCGCTGCTCTTGCTCTCCTAGCGCGGAGCATCGCTCTTACATTTTCTGTTAAACTTGTCAAACTTGTTTTACGTCGAGGCATTTATTTGTAGTTAAGGGAAATACGAACACTTCATTTTTCAAACTTTTAATTTATCTTTAATCTATACAAAATATGCTATCACACTTGTGAATGCCGCATTTTGAAATATTAAAAAATTGGAAAACTACAATAATAATATGTGTAAAGAAATTGCATGCGGCGAAACAAATATGCACACATTGGTTTGCAGCTCATCATTCTACAGCAATAACAACACAGCAAGGTTTATTTAACTTGTATTCCCATCACGTCAAAGAGCGCCAACTGCTTTTGGTTACTCTTCGAATGAGTTGGAGAGCGAGATCAATAAACTTTAAAGATAAGGGTTGATAGCAACATGTAGTTTAAACTCTCGTAACACGTGTGAAAAGCAAGCGACCAAGCAATGCTTAGCATCGGTGGTAATTTCATAAAAAACTTAACAACTTAATTAAATATATTTATTGTTAAATTTTCTTAAATAAACCCCACCTATGGCATTCTGTAGCACAAATATGATATTTTAAAATTTTTTTCATAAAAATCGGTCCAGTAGTTTTGGAGTCATTGGTGCACTTAATATTTCCACTTCAATTTTATATAATAGTATAGATTGTAATTGTTGAATTTTAACAATAATTTTTGGAGAGTGTATCTCGAGGTTAGTTTTATATCAAGAGTATAAATCGGGAGATAAAAAAATGGTTCTGTTCAAATTTTATCCCAGCTTTATGCTTAAAGTATAAATTCGCTCTCAGTTAATATAGACAAATTAAAATATTTTGTTTTTGTGTACATATGTGTTTTGACACAAAATAAATGAAAAACTAGTAAAATGAGAGCGATAAGAGCGAGTAAAAAAGCTTAACTCCCCAACATGTACGAGATAAATATTTCTGGGGTTGAGCTATCTCACCGCCATTTTTATCTCCCGCTCAAGAGTTAAAAGTCTTAACTCTCTGTGAACAAATGAAAAAATTAAATTATCTCGGAGATAAATTTATCCCTTTGTGAACAAAACGGCCCTTAGAGCTAAAAATGGTAAAAACCATTTACAGATAATTTTAAGTAAAAAATAAAAGCAAAAACGGTGCTGTTAAGCTTTAGCACCACGTGTTACACCTTTAGAACATTATTAGAGCTCACTCGAACCTAGAAGCTCCAACAATGTTACTTGGGCTCTTTCAGTTAAAAATTATGACCAAAAACCACTAAAAAATAGTTCAATATAAACAAAAAACCTAGTCAGCCTTATTTGGCCAAAGAGAACTTTTCTCGGGTTTCTAACCATTAATACTACTTCATTCAATCGATACCTACCCAACCAGCAAAGAATGCTCAAAATAAGGGTTATACAGCGAATTCTCTAAGCTGCTTTGAAGTGTAAGCAGCCGAGAATTTAAGTAATTTTTCGTACTTTGAGGTGCACATAAGTACGTTGCATAAACTGTTAAGCAGCTTTCTGATCGAACTTCGAAAATTTTCAAAGACCTAAAATAATCATTTAAATTCGAAAAGGCAATGTTTTTTTAAAAATAAATATTTGCTTGTTTATTTCTGATATTCGCTCCTATTTTTTTTTTAATTTATTTATTTTGTTCTTTGTTTCTTCCCATTATCGCGTTTGTTTTCAACTTTTACCATCCGATTCGCAGTGAAAAAACTTTTTTGAAATTTTGCCTTTGCCAGGATTCAATCCCTTGTCTCGCCGGTTTGTAGTCCGACGCCTTAGTCATTATACCATGTAGCTTTATATCGAAACAAAGATTTTTCATTTATGCAGCTAGTTCTGTCGTAGATACCAATAAGCAGCGTTAAGGTGCAAAATTAGGTTCAATCGAACCATTAAGCAGCTTTAAGTTCAAAATAAATGTAAAGAAGATGTACAAGCGGCACTTCAGAACTCCTTTTGAACTTAATTATCTTAAACCTTAATAGAAGTATAGCTTGTAACTTTTGGAACTATAAGGTCTATTGCCTGAAATTGGCACCATAAAGCACCTTTAGGTATGGCAAGTTCCACAACGTACCTTTAAGCAGCTTTAGGCGTGTCAAGTTCTTCAATGGACCATAAAGCAGCTTCGAAGTTCCATGGAACTTATTTTGCCTCTTTAAACAGCTTTAAAGGGAACTCATACGTAAGTTCTTACTCATTTTGCTGGTTGGGTAATGTTTTAAAATCATTAAACAACCGTTTTAAATCATTTTCGATTGATTTTCACACCAACAGTTTCTCGAAAGAAATTGTAGAGACTAAAATACACGTTTCTTTAAACATAATTCCGTTTTGTTTCAATATATTCAACGTAAGCCTTCAATTTACATAATAATGATATATAAATTATGCAAATGAGAGAATACATATATAGTTCCCTTAGTTAGCCACATACAGTACTGATAATTCTTGTAAAATTTGTTTTACTATTAATATTTTGACAATAAAAATTGCAATAGAACCTGATCCTTTTATTTTTCCACAACTGTATAATAATAAACAGAAACAAATTTAGAGTTTCCATTGTTGTCCAACTATGCCGAAAATTTAAGATAATACCTCTTGTTGTTAGACCCTTTATTTGTAAAAACTTTAAGTGGGGTGTTGGAAGGGTTAATATGCTTCCGATATTACTAAAATTGTACACAAATTTATTTTTTAACATTTTACCGAAATTATTACCAAATGAGATAAATTTTATGCAATTCATGCTAAACACATCTCTTAAACAAATTAAATCCTTGCAAACCCTGCAAAGCAAAATGCCAATAAAAACAAATAAAAACAGCCGTCAAACAAAATGAGATCAAATAAGTGTGAACACTTTTTAATGAGATATTCAAATTTACTTATTTGGCATTTCCCACAGGCCAAACGAACGAAGAAATCTTTGATGAAACAGTGATGTATGTAATTGATTTTAATATTATTTATTATTTTTATGTGACTTCTATTTTATTAAAATGGGCACGATTACGATTTCCGGGGCGCCGCGATTTGAAGATGTTTTCTGGTAGAGAACAACAAAAAAACATGATTCGCCGAACAAAAAATCGATAACTCTATTAGTTATCGAGTTATCGATTTCTTAAAAAAAAATTTTGTTAAAAGATCTGTTCAAAAAAACATCTATATCTTTGCCGTTACTCAATGGATCCTTAAGATTGATATGTCATTTTAAAGGTCATTAAATGACCTTGCAAATATATATCTTATAAATATCATTGCTACAATATTTTTAATTTTATAAGCGAATTTATTCCAAAGTTGAATTTTTTAATAAAAAGAACCGTTATTTTCTAAAAAATTTACGTTATTAAGTTACTAAAAATATATTTTTTTTGAAAAGCTAACAGTTCAACCTTTTGTTTGACATATAAAAATATACATTTTTTATTTAATTTCACACTATATTACATAAAATTAAAATTTTCCAAGTGTTTTCTTTGTTAAAAAATCTGTTCACATAATTTTCTATATCTTTGCCAATATCCAATGGATCTTAAAGATAGACATGCTATTCGAAAGGTAATTAAATGCCTTTTCAACAATATATAATACAAATAAAATTTTTTCTGCAGTATTTTCGTTTTTAAGGTACTAAAAATATATACTTTTTGATAAGCTGAAAGTTTTACCTTTTTTTCGATAGATAAAAAAATTTATATTTTTTTATTAACTGGTCGACCAAAAAATACAAATTTTTTTAACTGACTCGAAAATCCCGTTAATTCATATAAATATTGTATTGAATTGGCGATATTCGTAAATATGGAGTAAGAAAGCAAAACATCTAAGGTAAATATGAGTGAAATAAGCAATTTTCCGTACAAGGGCAAATCATTGTATCATAAAAAACACGACAAAAAGTAAAATTAATTATATATGTTATATACCAAATGAAAGACAAATTTTCAAGCTTTAATAATTTACTCTTTATAATTCATAGTAATAACGGTAATTTTTGAGAAAATAACGGTTTTATGTAAGAAAATATTCTTTTATTGCATAAAAATACCTATAAAATACAAAGTACTCAACAGATTTCATTAATTTAAAATTTTTCTAAAAGCCTTATATAAAACCTTTTAAATTTTACCTTTTAAAATTAATATCGGTTATAAATTAAGAATAATACAGCCGATTTTCTTCATAGACCTTATAGAAAAAAAATTTTTTTTAAAAATCGATAACTCGGAAACAAATTGATAACAATACATTTCCTTTGGCTATTCTTATTTTTATTAAGAGTAGTCTTCGAATCCATCGTCAAAACGCGGTGCCCCGGAAATCGTAATCTCCCCAAATTTTTTTCACTGACTTGAAAATCCCGTTAATTCATATAAATATTGTAGCTACAATGTTGCCTTAAAAACAATTATTTATTGAAATGGCAATATTCGTCAATATGGAGTAAGAAAGCAAAACATCTAAGGTACAAATGAGTGAAATAAGCAATTTCCCGTACAAGGGCAAATCATTGTATCATTAAAAAACACCACAAAAAGTCAAATAAATTATATATATTATATATCAAATGAAAGATAAATTTTCAAGCTTTAATAATTTACTTTTTATAATTCATAGTAATAACGGTAATTTTTGAGAAAATAACGGTTTTGTGTAAGAAAATATTTTTTTATTGAACAAAAATGCCTATAAAATACAAAATACTCAACAGATTTCATTAATTTAAAATTTTTCTAAAAGCCTTATATATAACCTTTTATATAACACCTTATTCATTAATATCGGTTATATATTAAGAATAATATAGCCGATTTACTTCATAGACTTTATAGCAAAAAATAAAATTTAAAAAATCGATAACTCGAAAACAAATCGATAACAAAACATTTCCTTTGGCTATTCTTATTTTTATTAAGAGTACTCTTCGAATCCATCGTCAAATCGCGGCGCCCCGGAAATCGTAATCTCCCCTTAAAATGTATAAAAGTTGTAAAAATTATATACTTTTTATTAGCAGAAACTGATCAACGCTGATGTTTGCATATTTTGAATTTAAGTAGATAGGTGTTTGCACTGTAGGTGCGAACAGATGGTGGATTATCTATGTTCGCAATTTGAGTTCGTGCAGTGGACGGTCAAACCGACGAAGATTTTGTCGCAACGAATTCTTTGCGATGAATTCTTCGTTCGTTCGGGTAGTGGAACGCCCGGTTAGGTGTGAACGTATTATTATTTTTTCTATAACTAACCCTTAATGAAGTTAGATTCCCACTCATATATTCTATACTGATACATTTAGTCAATACTTGAACCAAATTTGTTCGACATTGCTTATAATCCACATCTGGCAGTGCTGCAACTTTTCTGAAACATTTGAATTTGAAAGTTTTTCTACGAAGTTTTTAAAATCACAATTTTTTCGCAATTAAAACAACTACCAACACTGACTGCATGTGGTAGAAATATTCGTGGATAGATAATCACAAGAGATCAAAGAAGAAGACTAGTAAAAAATCTAATTAATCTATTAGATCAGAAAAGAAAGTCCAAGGCTGGTTTATAAACAAAACCTATTGAAAGAATAAATTCTAGAAAATAGATGTAAATACAGAAAAATATATCGGCATTTATGGATTCGTTGTTAGTACAAGAGTTGATGGCTATTTCTTTTGACGAAGAGTATTTGGATGACTTAGAGGACTGTGAGGATGCGTCATCAGTGTCCACGCAAATGCAAATGGAAGAAGAGCCAGAGGAAGATGAATATGATGAATACCAGTTATATCATCGACAGCATAGAACTTCGAACACGGATCGGCGAAGTGGTAACTTGTACGGTACCCCTGAACGGTATATTCTTGTATATATAAGAATTGTTTCATTGTTTATTCAATATAATTGCTTTTGAACTATAATCCAGGATATCGTTACCCAAAACGCCCTGTTCTACAAGTTACGAAAAGATTCTTCAATTGCCCGATAGTACCTTTCGCAAATACTTCCACCTGAACCAGATGTCTGCTCTTCGTCTTGTTCACTTGCTTCTTGGCTATGATCTAACGCGACGCATGGTGATTGATGCACATGGTAATGCATTGCAGAACTTCCTGATTGCCTTTCATTATTTTTCTACTGGCGAGTACGATTTTGCGCTTGAGCCGGAACATTTACGATGTCATGGTTTTGACCAATTGAACCAGCCGCTCATGGTTGTTAAGTGCATCATCTTACACATCGCTCAGATAATATCCCAACAAAAACGTTATTTATGCTTTTCCAAGAGTACAAAAATGCAAAATCATCTTATCGAGAGTTTTGAAAAGAATTTTGGAATTAAACACACGCTTGGCTGTATAGATTGTCTGCATGTCTCCATTGCGGAGCCTTGCAAAGAGCCGTACAAATATTTAAATAGACATAAATATCAGAGTCTCAATGTTGAAGCAGTAAGTAAAAATGATAATTGGTTTTGTTATTTTATGATAGATATGCATCTGCTTGCCAAGCGTACAAATTTTGCGAACGATTTCGCGATCAGAGTTCCTTTTTCGAATAGATCGTAGTTTGGGGTATTGTGCGTATAATTGTCCAAAATTGTATTAAAAGTGCAATATAAAAAATTACTGCCAAATAAGTTTATTCTGTTAATTCGGTCTTTAATAAGGCTGTCGATAATAAGAGAATAAAACTGCTTCCATCCACAAATATGCACAATCATGAACTTATATTTTACAATATATAAATAGAAAATAAGTAGATGAACTTTATCCCTATTCTTGGACGCACTTCGCTTAAATATCGTAAAAAGAGAACACAATTTCACCAACAGCTCGTCGTCGAACAGAATTTCTTTAATTCTTTCCTCATTTCTTAATGATTTAACCACTGATTAAAAGAAAAGACTAAATAAAATATTTGTTTCGAGTCGACTCTGTTTTGGGAGCGAGCGCGGGTCAAGAATAAGAGTGAATGTTTAAACTAGCTTTAAAAACAATGACAAATTGGAAAATCTCAGGCAATAATTTGCATTTACATCCGCTACAAACTGGAGAAAAATTACGTTTCTTTTTAATTATAAAACCAAGAACGAGTTCATAACTTAAAAGGATTTAAAAAATATAAAAATTTTCCGAAAAAAATCTCTAACGAGTGAATTTTCCTACTACGCAGTAGATTAGTGTCCGACCGAATGTGAATTTTTGCCGAAGCCGAAGCCGAAGCCGATTCTTCGGCAAAATAATCGGCCGAGTCCGAAGTCGAAGCCGAATAACAAACAAATGTTTTGTAGAAAAATAATGATAAAATTTATTCTTTGCTTTTATTATAACGGGTGGTTAAATTTTAAATGCCGATGTTAATTTGGAATAAAACACAAAATATTTAGGAAATTATTGTTATTTCGTTTTATTATGACAATATTGGTATGGTTCTATTATGTATGGAACAAAATATTGGCCAAATGGCCGCCGCGACCTCGGCGGCACACCTCCATCCGTTGGTCCAAATTTTCGATGACGCTGAGGCATAATTGAGGTTCTATTTATGCCGTATAAATAAAACACAAAATATTTAGGAAATTATTGTTATTTCGTTTTATTATGACAATATTGGTATGGTTCTATTATGTATGGAACAAAATATTGGCCAAATGGCCGCCGCGACCTCGGCGGCACACCTCCACCCGTTGGTCCAAATTTTCGATGACGCTGAGGCATAATTGAGGTTCTATTTATGCCGTTAATGTGCCGAATTATCTCATCCTTAAGCTCTTTAATTGCTGCTGGCTTATCGACGTACACCTTTTCTTTTAAATAATCTCAAAGAAAGAAGTCCAACGGTGTCAAATCACATGATCTTGGCGGCCAATTGACATCGCCACCACGTGAGATAACACGGCCATTGAATTTGTCGCACAAAAGAAACATTGTATCGTTATCTGTTTTGCAAGTGGCATTGTCCTGTTGAAACCACATATTCTCCACATCCATATCTACCAATTCGGGCCATAAAAAGTTCGTTTTCATCTCACAATAGCGAACACCATTCACAGTAACTGCCTGGCCGGCCTCATTTTGGAAAAAATACGACCCGATGATGCCGCCAGCAATATTTTCTACAGTACGAGCTGTACCCGGTTTGCTTAAATTTTTGCACGATTTTTCCGATTGTTCGCACATTTGGACGATTAAATTGACCAAAAAAATCACGAAGTGCACGATATGCATTTTGATTTGAGCGCCCATTTTCATAATAAGCCTGATTAACTTTAACGCGTTGCTCGATTGTGTATCTTTCCATGGTTCAAATTGAGTTAGTCTGAAATTGAGAAATGTCAAATGAAATGTAGAAAAAAACTTGACGTTTAGGCGTTGTTCACATTCAACATCTGCACTTAAAACCCTTTATATTCATTTCAGTTCAAAAAAAAAGGAACTGAAATCATCAAATTCGGGCTAATCGCAAGAGTTTTTCTGCAAAATTCGGATTTTTCTGTAATTGATTTATTGACGTCAGGATAGGTAGAAAAAAATTGAATATATTTTCAATCCAGTCGAGAAAAGCTATAAAAATGTAATAATAACTGAAATTTGACAGAAAATTTCTAGCGTTAACTCAGCTTTTATATTTCAGTCCATAACAAAAGCAAAAACGTAACAGTCGGACTCGCTGTATTTATCATTTATCATTTCGAATAAAGTTTTCAACGAGTGAACACCAACTCATAAAATAACAGAAAATGAGAGAAACACAAAACGAGCAATGAAAATGTTTCAAATGTGGAGTTTATAACGGAGTTCCCTGAATAATTCAAAAAGTTCTAAAAACTTATACAAAAATTGTTTAAAAATAACAAAAACATTCGGCAAAAATAATCGGCTATTTTGGCCGAAGCAGAAGCCGAAGCCGAACGTCAAAATATTGGCCGATTATGCCGATTACCGAAGCCGAAGCCGAATAATCGGTCGGACACTACAGTAGATTATCATCTCCGTGACTAGTTACTGAGTGGCATATTTTCATACGACATTCATATTTTATACTTTCACGAAAAATTAAAAAAATAAATACCTGGTTAGTAGTTACATTTTTGTAAATAAATATTGTGCTTGTCCTTTAGGACTCTTCACATAAATAAGGCTTAAAAATGTAGCTTTCTCATTAAAACGACCAAAATTAAAATTATTTTTAGCTAAAAACAATTTTAATTTTAACTAGTGGATGTAACACAGTGTTACTCGGGGTTGTACCTCGAGCACAGAAAAAGGACTATCTTTAAATTGATGATTAAAGAGATGATTACAAAAAAATTGACATCTTCAACGTCTAGATCTGACGTCTGGTTTTTGAGGAAAATGGTTATCCAGTTTGAAAAAAGTCATTTCGAGAAAAATGTGTTTAAAGTTTTTCTTAGCATGCATTTAATATGCAATTTTATATCAAAAAACTTCCAATTTTAAAAAATCCTATAAGCATCGACTCGATTTGTGGATTGTCTTCGTTTAACTTCGGTTTCGGTCGATACTGTTCGGTTAATTTTTTTCATCTTTATATAGTAATGGTCAAACTTCTTTTTTTTCGTTAGTCTTTGGTTCTTGACTTCGTTTGCCTTCGGGTCATTCCTTGATTTTTGTCGAAAGAACTTTTAAAAGCATAGGATCTATTTCAATAACAGATGCAAATGCCTACCAAGTTTCATCAAAATCGGTTCACCGTTTTGACGTGAATGACCCAAACATAGTTGATTGAATAAAAGTTTTCTGAACTTTAAATAGCCACAATTCTGTTGCTGGGTCAGGTTATGTCACGTACCAAATTTTAGTAAAATCGGTCAAGTCATTTATGAGTTATTGAGTCTAACCCCCTAGCCACACGTGCCAGTAACAGTTCGAAAAACTCAATACATTCTCACTTTTTCACTAATACACTCACACTTTGACATCGACAGCCAGCATTGGCAGTCCACTGGCAACAACTTTTACAGAGACAGTGAATTTTGACAACCGCAGACAGTGGAATCAAAATAGGAAAAACAGTGTTGCGTTTTCTCCCTATACTATTCCAACTTGAAGTATTTTTTTTTTTTCATGCCTTGTAGTGAAATGAACATGTAATTATTTTAATTACCATTGTTTAACACATAAAATATGATATGAAAAAGTTTTTTTTTAAATATTTTAATAAATATATTGTAAATATTTGAAATCAACATAGCTTTTTCCCCATTTAAGTTTTGTGCTGTTTTGTAATTAAAGGCATCACTGAATAAAAGTAAACAAAAGAGGAAAATGATCGCATTGTTGCTGGAACCTTTGACTTTTGCAAATGAACTTTCACTACCACGTGTGGCCGTAGCGTAATTTGTTGCTTATTTCGAAACATTTTCGAAATCAATACATATTTTCCACTGGCAAGACATTACTTTCACGTGTGGCTGCAGGGTTAATTATTGAGTCTTAACAATACACTACTAAAAGCGCCCTCTTGCGGAAGTCTTTGGAATTTTTTATAGCCTATGTTATCTTGTTCGCAGTCAAACCTTCATACCAAATTTCATTGAAATCGGTCCAGGTGTTTAGGAGTTATTATGGAGTGCCACGCCCACATAATTTCGCCCACTTTTTTACCTATGCTTTATATTGGTTGCAGTTGATCCTTCATACCAAATTTCATTGAAATCGGTCCATGCGATTAGGAATTATGGAGTCTTAAAACGCACTACTTAAAGCGCCCTCTTGAGGAAGTTTTTGGAATTTTTTATATTTTATGTTTAATCTTGGGTGGAGTTGAAATTTCATACCAAATTTCATTAAAATTGGTACAGGTGTTTAGGAGTTATTAGAGAGTGCCACGCTCACATACTTTCGTCCAGTTTTTTAAACCCCCTATGTTCTTTCTCTCTATGAAACGTACTCGGTGTCCTAATTTCAGCCCAATCGAATAAACGGAGCGCGAGCCTATACGGAACAGACAGACAGACAGACAGACAGACAGACAGACAGACAGACAGACAGACAGACAGACAGACAGACAGACAGACAGACAGACAGACAGACAGACAGACAGACAGACAGACAGACAGACAGACAGACAGACAGACAGACAGACAGACAGACAGACAGACAGACAGACAGACAGACAGACAGACAGACAGACAGACAGACAGACAGACAGACAGACAGACAGACAGACAGACAGACAGACAGACAGACAGACAGACAGACAGACAGACAGACAGACAGACAGACAGACAGACAGACAGACAGACAGACAGACAGACAGACAGACAGACAGACAGACAGACAGACAGACAGACAGACAGACAGACAGACAGACAGACAGACAGACAGACAGACAGACAGACAGACAGACAGACAGACAGACAGACAGACAGACAGACAGACAGACAGACAGACAGACAGACAGACAGACAGACAGACAGACAGACAGACAGACAGACAGACAGACAGACAGACAGACAGACAGACAGACAGACAGACAGACAGACAGACAGACAGACAGACAGACAGACAGACAGACAGACAGACAGACAGACAGACAGACAGACAGACAGACAGACAGACAGACAGACAGACAGACAGACAGACAGACAGACAGACAGACAGACAGACAGACAGACAGACAGACAGACAGACAGACAGACAGACAGACAGACAGACAGACAGACAGACAGACAGACAGACAGACAGACAGACAGACAGACAGACAGACAGACAGACATACAGACAGACAGACAGACAGACAGACAGACAGACAGACAGAAAACAAACAACTGACAACCGCAAACAAAAAACTGATAATAATTTATGGATATGCACCTGGAATGTCCGGACTCTAAATTGGGATGGTTCCTTTATTTAACGAGTTTAGATGCGGATTTGTAGTTGGCAAGAGAATACGGCATCATGTCCTGCGATTCACTCTTGTGAACGAACGACTTGCCATAATTCTCTTCAAGACTAAATTTTTTAACATAACCCTTATATGTGCGCACGCTCCGACAGAAGAAAAAGATGACGAGACCAAAGAAAGTTTGGTCCAACAGTCGGAAAGTTCAGCTTCCACGACAACACATCCGATAAGGGAATGAGTTTGATTGACTTCGCCGCAGCACGAAACATGGTCGTAAATAGCACTAGATTCAAGCATCTCAATATTCATAAGGCCACCTGGCTGTCCCCTGATCAAAAAACACGCAACCAAATTGATCACGATTTGATTGACGGAAGGCACTCTTCCAGTGTACTAGACGTACGCACGATCGGATAGACTCGGACCATTATCTTGTCGCAGCCAAGATCCACACACGTCTGTGCGCAGCTAATAATGTTCGCAATCCTACATAAAGAAAGCTAAACGACGAAAAGCTGCAGTCAAAACGGCCAGCCGAAGCCTTTGCTCCTCGACCCTCACTCTTGCTTCAAGAAAGCACTCCTCCGATTGACGATATATGCGCACAGTGGACGCACATTTCCCACTCTATGTATACGGCTGTCGATAGGCTACTACCGCCCTCGTCGACCAGGATTATCGCAACGCCACTGCTGAGAAGGACACCTCCTACAAAGCGTCCCTGCAGTCGGTTGTAACGCGTGCTGTTATGGATTGATACCGAGAGAATAGGAGGAAAGAGAGACGCCTTTTCAGGCGAAAAAAAGAGGCAGAAATGCGTGAGTGCGAGAAAATTGAGATTTATGGCAACAGGAATGAGACTCGATAATTTTTCGAATAGATAAGATGCCTGGTCGATGGTTTTAAGACCGGAGCCTCTTCCTGCAAATATGAAAACGGGAATCTATTGACAGATATCCGGAGAATACTGATGTTATGGAGGGAACACTTCTCTAGTCTCCTAAATGAGCATTAAAACCAAGCGAGAGCGTGAAAAAATTGAGGTGCACCAGGGCAAGAAGGATGCTCGAATATTCTACCAACAGGTTAAGCGTCTCACCCAAGGCTTAAAGCCCGGAGCATCCACTTGCAGAGATGAAAACGGTGATATTTTAAAGTTGACCTCGAGAGGATTCCGAAAACAAAAAAAATATTTTTTTGGACCACCTTTATTTCATTATGAAATAATGCCCAAAATCAAAAATGAAATAACGCCCAAATATTTTTTATACAAACTTTGGGCGTTATTTCATTATGAAATAAGCCCCAAAATATTTTATAGCCCGTTTCAAAAGAGAAGAACATTTTTTAGTTTCATTTTTCGAAGCGCAGTGAGAAATTATTTTTAAAGCTAGATAATTTTTTAGAGCGTATTTTTTTGCTCTTTTTGTACTGTTCGCTGAACTTTATGCTTTTTTTGAGTGTTTTGTACTATTTTTTTATATATTTAAATGCGCAAACATTCAGAACAAATGATCGCACAAGTAAGGTGTTGCACCGACGGCCTGCAGCAACCTGTATCTTGAGAGAGAAATCAAATACAAATAACATCAAAAATAAATTATTTTCTCAAAAAAAAATTGTGAAGTGAATTTTTGGCTAACAAATTATTTTTTGACGCCCCTTTTTTTTCAATTTTGATTGGTTGATTTTGAAAAATAAACTTCAGTACTTCCGCAGCGCAGTTGCGATGAACAACAAAATTCAGGAAAATACATTAATTTTTTTTCATTTATTTTTCTGCTCGGAGAATATTCAATTGTTTTGTTAATGTCGACCAATCACAATGAAGAACGCTCTCAAAATTATTTTCTTATTCTCAAACATGCGCGAAAATCTTCTTCTCTTTTGAAACAGGCTATAAATGATTTGCTTTGAAAATATTTTGGGCGTTATTTCATTTTTGATTTGGGCGTTATTTCATTTATTTTGGGCTTTATTTCATTTTTTATTTTGGGCGTTATTTCATTTTTTAAAGCCCAAAATATTTTGGGCGTTATTTCATTTTTTTATTTTGGGCGTTATTTCACTGAACCCAAATATTTGATTTTATCCTTTTTTTTTATAAACCATTAACTTTTATTCTATTCAACGAACAATGACATATATTAAACAAAATTGTAAAAGAAACGTCACAATATGTTGAAGTTTCCCAAAATAAACCTAAGCTTAATAATTACATACCAAGAATTTGAAAAATTCTTTACGAATTGCGGCAGCGTAAAAGACCATTTGGCTGTTTTTCCGGTGGTCCAAAAAAAATTTTTTTGTTTTCGGAATGCTCTCGGAATGCTCTCGAGGTCAACTTTAAAATAGGGGGGTTTTTTCAAACTTTTTTTTTGTATGGAGGCCGACCTACTCTACTGTACATTGTATAAAAAAACATGATTTTGCGAGGATGTAAGGAATACATAGAAATACAAAACTACTCAGCTAGGTTCCAGAAAACCAATTAAATAAAGTGGGAAACAAAATTTAAAGAACAGTGAATTTGAATGCAAATTTCCACAAAAGAACCGATTTAATAATTTCGAATCGATTTACTGATCTCACGCCATTTCTCTCAATAAGATTTCTAAAGTGAATTGTAAAAATTGTTAAATTTAATTTTGTAACTGTTTCAATGCCAATTCTGCCAAAAAATGAAGCGAAATCTCAGCGAAACAAACTTTATAACTGGTACCTTATATTTTTTTTTTTTATTAAACAATGAAATTTAAAATTTTGAAGACATACTGTTGATTAATAAAATACCCATATTTTCTGAAAATTCAACTTTCAAATGCGCAAAAAAAATGTTAAACTTTAGGTCAATGATTCATTGTTTCCTCAATGGAATAGTATTTTAATAACCTTTTTTAAAAGAATCTATTTTTTTCAATTATTCGACTGTCTGGAATTTTTTTAGTAAAACATGGCAAGTCTAGCTATAGTTAATCATTTTATTTTTGATATGTATAAATTCAATTTGACTTTATTTTAACTGATGGTTTGCGTTCCTCCACAGATATGCGATTCGAATATGATGTTCCTGTCTGTTCGTATTTTCCCCGGCTCAAATAGCGACTGTTACAGTTTCCCCAAATCACCAATACGCGAAAATCTTTACGATAAATTGTCGAATAAATGCTTCGATGTGAAATCAATTAATTGGCTCTTAAGTGATTTGGCTTATCCCGTCGATACATTTCTGTTGACACCCTACGAGAAACCGCAGCATGATTATGAGCGTGCCTTTAACGATCTGCACATGAAAGTTTTTGACGGCACAATAAAACGTGCTCTGGAACTAGTTCGCACCACTTTTAAATGTTTGCTCAAACATAAACAAATCGACTTTGAGCCTAAAGATGCAAGTTACATTGTTCGTGCCTGCTTTGTTCTTTATAATATAATGTTAAATCAAGGTGATATTGATTTTGACTCAGATGTGTTCGAAGTGGACGACATGGCGGAGTGTTATACGAGTTTTAAAATAAGTATGCAAGTATTTTTTGAGATATGTTATGTGTTAAGTTGCCTTAAACAATCATCTAAATTTTTTTTTCCTATATTTTCAGAGAATGTTAAAAACTGTCCAATGGGCGAAGAAGCACGCAGTATTTATGCTAAAACTTTAGTAAAAAATTCTTTCAAATCTTAAAATTATTTTTTTTTGTTTATAAAAATCTTGTAGTTTACCCGGTAAAAATGATTTAAAAAAATTCCAAATTCTATAATTTAAAAATGTTTCGAAATTGTTACTTTTTAAGTGCATTAATAAAAAAACAATAAAACAACTCCTAAATTATTAAAATTTAAGAATTTAATTTTTAAAATATTTCTTGTTTATAAAAACTAATTTATTTATCACCTATTATGTATTTAAATATAATTTCTTTATATATAAATCATACTTTTGTCATTTTAAAACGTAATGGACCCTCGGGCGCAAACATGAATGTCACGGCGTATTCCAAAGGTGCGTGATTATATTCCAGCTTGTAATTTCGTAGCAGCTGGAAGTTGAAGAAGAGAAAAATGGAGATATGAATATATAATATTTTTAAAAGAACTTCAAAATAGCTTCGTTGTACTTTCACACAAACAGTATTAAACCTACAACCGGTTTACTTAATTTAAAATATTGTTAGCTTAATGTGTAAAGGTGCTACACGTCTGTCTAACTGTAGTTTTGATGCAGTTAGACGGATGAATCAAAAATACATCGTTTAATTTATAATATTTATGATGAGTTAAAGTGCTAAGACCACAGGTAACAAAAAGTGCGCGCTAAGTCACGTGTTATGAGCGATATTTTTAACAAAGTAATAACATAAATTAATATTGCTGCTTTTATCGATTTTTAATATCAGAAGTCTGGGCTCTTTGGAATCAAAGTAAGACCAAATCAAAATAAATCAATTGAGCTTTTTGTCTCTCCTGGAAAATCTCAATTAGTTACACATTAAGCTAACGATATTAAATTTTCAAGTTAAATATTATATTAAGTTATAATTTGTTTACCTTAGCAAGCAGAATCTGCATTTCCAAATCAGCAAAGCGTCTTCCTAGGCACATGCGCGCTCCGTAACCATATGGCAACGAGGCAAATGGATGCAGTCTTCCCTCAATTCCACCTTGACTTGGCTTAAGCCAACGTTCTGGCTTAAAAGTTGCAGCATCGCTGACGTATTGTTCCATATTTCCAGTCACAATGGTTGGGAAAACAGCTTGTACCTGTTGTAAAGTATTTAAAAATATTGTATAGATATAGATAAAATAATTATTTTTATTCTACTCACGCCTTTAGGTACTTGGTAACCACATATCACCGTGTCCTCCTGAAGTGTGCGACCGTTGCCTATAACCGTGCTATACATGCGAAAAACTTCTTTAATGAATGCCTTGAGATAATGCATCTGATCGAGTAATTGTATGGTGAGTGGTGTATTGGGATCGGCCAGCAACTGTTTCAGTTCTTCATGAACTTTTTGTTGCTCAGCAGGACGTGTCGCCAATTGATACAGTATCGAGCAAACAGCCATGGAGATCTATGGGTGTAACGAACTAATAATTTAATAGAACTTAAAAAAACAGTTATTTTTTTAAAAATAAACTTAAATAGAAAAACGCAATTTGGGTTACCAGGAATTAAAAAACAAAATATAAAAAAGTTTTTTGCATTGTCTATCTATTTCATTATTTTGGCGTGGAAGTGGGTGTTTATTTTTCAATGCACTTTAGTAAATACACCAATAAATTATTTTATTTGACAAAATGGTAGACTTCTACAGAAATGATGAATACGACTTGTCAAGGCTTGGTCAAAAAAATTTAAAGATTATAAAAAGACAATTTAGTTGTTATCCTTTTTGGGAATTAAAATATTTATAAATATTTACCGTATCAATGCCCACTAGAATTAAATCGAGCGCCATTATTGTAGCTATTTTATCGTCCTTCTCCGACATGATAACTTTTTCCAGTAATGATGGTTCGCCATTCTGGCTGGGTCCCTCTGCCTTCAGATGCTCAGTTGCACTTTTTATGTACTTCATACATATTCTATACAGAAAGAATAAATAAATTGTCATTAATTTCAAATTCAACAAACTTACTCAACAAAGAAATTCATATTTTTGACATAGCGTGTCCACAATGGCGTCGGAAAATAACGCCAATATGGGGCTTTCAGTTCTAGCGTTGCAACATTGCGCAACGCATATTTGGCAGCATTGATGATTTGCTGGGGTTCTGAGTCGGGTGAAAGATTTGATGCGAGACAACCTAGGCGTGCGTCCAATGCAACACGTCCAATGCCTGAGCAATAATAAATATTAAAAATATAGTTTATAATACATAGTTATAAATTAAAAAAATATTGTTAAATGAATAACATACATTCTAGAGACCATTTGTGTATCTCATTGTCAAAATCTTCAGGTAGTTCAGCGTTTTCATCCAATAAAGTTTCGCAGCGCTGCAAAAAATCATTGGTCACCTCCTCTAGAGGCGCTAGATAGCGACGCACCGTAGATAGCTGCAATACAGGTTTTTGTACACGAGAACGAAATTCCCGCCATGGCTCGCCATGACTATAAAATAAAAAATTAAAAAGTTGCTATCACACGGTAACCAAATAAATACAAATAAATAATACATACACGCCCACAACGCCTCCCAAATCTCCGAAGAAATCTTTGCGCACAACACTCTTGTATTTTACCAAACTTGGCATCGATGGACGAAATGGCGTGGGACCTTCATTGCGATAGCACTGTAAAAGATAACATTTTAGAATTAGTTTTCAGTCAATTCTAATTTTAATAACAATAATCTGAGTGGTTGAAGAAGCAATACGGAATAATAAAATTGATGATATTTCATTTAATATTCATATTTGCCAGACCGTAGCCAGGCCACAGTAATGAGAGGGAAAGTTAAAACTCGAAGAAAGGGTGGGGGAGTTGGGGTGTAAGAATTATTTTATTATTTCCATATATCCACGATGTGTGATATTGTATATGATTACACTATGGAACACATTCTGGTTAGCAAAAGTTAGGTCGATTGTGAGAGTGAGGGGTGAAAATAGAGGGTAAATTAGAAGACCCGTATCGCGGCGTTTATTTATGTTAGTTCGAATTTTTTTTTAATCGACCTTCCATTAAATTGCGACCTTCGATTGCATTGAATTACGGCCGACTTCATCAGCTCTCGCCAGGCGTCTCTGCTTCGCGTGCGCCGTCTCCAATCTCTTTCACCAAGCGCGATAAGGGCTTCCTCGGCCTGGTCAATCCATCGGAGGCATGGTCTTCCTCTTCGTCGTCGACCCTCGGCATTCACCTCAAACACCTTTTTCGCTGGAGCTTCTTCATCCATACGAAAGAAATGACCCAGCCAACGTAGTCGCTGAATTGTTATACGCTAGACTATGTCATTGTCGTTGTAGAGCTCGTACAGTTCGTGGTTCATTCGAATGCGATAGTCGTCGCCAACTCGAACAGGACCAAAGATTTTGCGAAGAACTTTCCTCTCGAACACCCCAAGAGTGGCTGCATCTGTTTGCGATACCACCCATGCCTCAGCGCCATAGAGGAGCACAGGTATGATGAGCGTCTTGTAGAGTGTTAGTTTTGTCGATCGAGAGAGGGCTCTGGAACCTAATTGTCTAGTTAGCCCATAGTAGCACCTATTAGCAATTGTTATTCTTCGCTTTATCTCCAGGCTGACATTGTTGTTGCTGTTTACGGCGGTGCCAAGGTATGCAAACTCCTTGACAACTTCAAAGTTATATTTGCCTGCTGTAACATGGGAGCCTAGACGCCGCACTTCCCTATTTGCAGACAGCATATACTTTATTTTGCCCTCGTTCACCGTCAAACCCACTTTGGGTGATTCCTTTTCGAAAGCGACGCAAGCAGCGGTTACATCTCTCTTGGTTCTGCCGATAATGTCGATATCATCAGCATACGCAAGGAGCTGGACACCTTTGTAGAAAATGGTACCATTTCGATGTACACCTGCCTTTCGTAGGATCCCCTCCATGATGAAATTGAAGAGATCGCATGATAGCGGGTCGCCTTGTCTGAAACCTCGTTCGGTATTAAAGGTTTCGGAGAGGACATTTCCTAACTTGACGGAGCTGCATGTATTGCTTATGCTTGGTTTCCACTTAGTCATTTTTTGTTTGACATGAAATTTAAAAGTTTAAAAAATCACATAAATAACTTTTTTTTTGCAATTTTTGCTATAAACATGTAAAGAGATCAGTTTTTCCTTTTTTCGCCATTGTCAAACAGAAAAAAAATGACAACGTGTTGGCATTTTTCATGTGACTGACAACAACTGACCATTGAAATTGACATAGTGAAAACCAGGCTTTATCAACTTTGCAGGTATACCGAACTCAGACATTGTTGCGTACAGGCAACCCCGAATCGGGCTATTGAACTCAGCTTTGTAATCAACAAAGAGATTATGGGTGTCGATTTGGTTTTCTCCAGGATTTGGCGTAGTGTAAAAATCTGGTCTATAGTGCACTTGCCAGGACGAAAGCCACACTGATAAGGTCCAATCACTGTTTTGGAATGCGGCTTCAATCTTTCACACAACACGCTCGAAAGTACCTTGTATGCGATGGAAATAAGACTACCTCGGTAGTTGGCGCAGATTGTCGGGTCTCCTTTCTTAAGTATAGGACAAAACACACTGAGATTCCAATCGACGGGCATGCTTTCCGCTAGCCATATTTTGCCATATTATCAATTCACCGCCGCCGGTTTTAAACAATTCAGCAGCCAGGCCGTCAGCACCTGCGGCTTTGTTGTTTTTGAGTCGCTAGATAGCAACTTTAACCTCGTCATGGCTAGGTGTTGGAAATTCCACTCCATCATCGTCGATTGGTGGTGTCAGACTGCATTCTCCAAGGGTGGAATTGTTGATATCGTCGCCTGCAAGCAGATTGAAAAAATGCTGTCTCCATAATTTCATTGCGCACTGCGTATCTGTAACCAGATCACCAGGGTTAGACGCTTAACCTGCTGGTAGAATTTTCGAGCATCCTTCTTGCCCGGGTACACCTTAAACCAATGACTTCTTCAGCAGCAGTGCGCATGGAGTGGGATATATGCGCCCAAAGTCCGCCAGCGTCGTCGAGGCAAGAGTAGGGTTGAGCTTTACCGAAAGTTGAGCGGAGTAGGCCTCGGCGGTCCGTTGTGATAGCAGCTTAACGACATCAAGCTTTCGTTACACACCTGTGCGTACATTCTTCGCATTGCATAATCGCATGCGGATCTTGGCTGCAACAAGATAATGGTCGGAGTCAATATTGACCCCCCGAAATGTGCGCACATCCAGTACACTTGAAGCGTGGCTTCCGTCGATATTGATATTTACTTGATATTTACAACAACAATAACAACAAATTGGACATTTCAGCACTTGAAAGGACTTTGACCGAGCTTCTTATGATCAATTGTGTTGTGTGTTTTATTAAATGTTTGCACACAATTGATCGAGAACTGGACCTACATGTTTTATGCCGGCTCCGAACGGCTAAAGTTCATGTTCTCAAGAAGCTTAACATGGCATTATTTACTTTCTGAGGTTTGCCATTGTCTGCAGAGAGGTGGTGACTGATCAGCAAAATTTTTTATTGAACAAATCTTTTCGCCGTGGCTGGGGATCGAACCCGGGCTCGGAGCATGCTAAGCCACACACTTAACCTGCATGCCACGGTCACTTGGTATTTACAATTTTTTATTTTCTTAGATATATATTAGGGATGTGACGGAGTATCCGCAAAATTTGACATTCGTACATGAATCTGCATCCGCATTATTCATTTTTTTTTCACCGCATCCGCTTCCGCAACCGTATCTAAGATCCGCATTAATAAGAATGGGTTCACTGCATCCATAGTTGGTGCGGTGAAAGTTTAGATGGAAGAGAGGTATAGATCTAAGGTTTCGTGGGTTGGTATTAAAGGATATTTATTGGAGCAGCTTTAATTAAGTGGCAGAGCCATTAATTGGCAGTTAGTTGATGATACTAGTTGATGAATGAAGAGAACATCGGCAACTTCCCTTCGCTTTGCAAGTATTTGCATGTTAATCAACTTCAGACGGTTGGGATAAGGAGGTAAGTTGAAACTGTCAGAGCCGGGAAGACTACGAAGAGCGAAACGAATGAATCTGCGTTGAACGGCTTCGATTCGCATTGAATGGGTGTTTTAGATGGGAGACCAAACCTAGCTGGCATATTCGAGCATGGGTCTCACAAAGGAAAGATAGAGAGATTTAGTCACGTAAGGATTGGAGATCTCTCTGGACTAGTGTTTCACGAAACCAAGTACAGAGTTGGCTCTACTAATGATATTATCAATATAAGACCTAAAGTTAAGTTCCTTGTAGCAAATAACGCCTTAATCCCGTAAAAAGCATACAGAGGGAACTGGCTTGCCGAGAATGTAATACCTTCTTGGAGGAAGTTGGATTCGCTTACGAGAATATGTTATAGCTTGACATTTGCTGACGTTGAGTTCCAGAAGATTTTTTTGACACCAAATGGAAAAGCTGACCGTCTTGCAGATTGCGAGAATCTGCATTAGTTTGTATGCACCGATAGATTTTCATATCATCAGCATACACAGAAAGATTGGATTCATTGATGATACCATCAACATCAGCAATTGTTAAGAACAATAACAAAGGACCAAGGTGACTGCCTTGTGGGACGCCAGAGGTAGCTGTAAAAGATTTTGAATTGGAAAATCTAAAGATGACATTATAACTGCGTTCTTCGAGATAAGATTTAATCCATGATATAAACAGAGATGGAAAACCAAAGGCTTTAAGCTTAAGAAGAATGATAGTGTGTGTTTTGTCGCTTACCTTACTAAAGTCGGTGGAAACTATGGAAACTTTTTTATGTAAAGGGATTAAATGCGAATTCTTCCATAACTTTGGAAAAACCGAGTTAGAAATAGAAAGTTGAAAGAGAGTCAAAAGGGGATGAGGCAAAAAATCGCGAATTTTTTGATGACAATAGCGGGCAACCCATCGGGTCCAGGGAAAAAATTATATTTTAGATTAAGTAACTTTGCTAAGACATCAGCTAGTGTAATATCAACAGAAGTCAGCTAAGTTTGAGCACAGTTCCTTAATGAAGAAAAGTATTCATAGTCTAGTTCATCCCTATGACTTATGAATGACTGACTGAAGAAATTTGTAAATTGGTTTGCAATTATTTCCGGGTTGGCTGAGGAGATATCTGCATTTTTTCTTTTGATATTAATGAACTTGTAGAAGCTTTTAGTATCCGACAACAATTTTGTTTGAATATGAGCAAGATAAGACTCATATAGATGTTCACAGAGTGCAGAAAAAAGGTTATAGGCGTAAAATAATTTGTGAGGTCAATAGAAGAGCGAGAAGTTAAATAAGTGCGCCAAAGTTTGTTCCTTTAATTACGAAGTGAACATAGTTCCTTATTGTACCAGGGGTGAGATGACGAAAAGTTCTTCTGCCTATTAAATGGGACATATTGTGTGAAGCAGTCGAAAATTTTGTCATAGAAGAGAGCAACAGCATTATCAACATTTTCATGGGCATTATTTCGATGTTGGAAATCGATTCTACTGATTAAGATCTCAAGTTTTACAAAATCAGTTTTCCGAAAGTTGAAGCTATACGCGTGCTCAAAGTGTGTGTTTATGATATTATTGTTGTAAGAAAGGGCAAGAGATAGAGGTGGATGGTAGTGATCGAGTGTTGAAAGTAGGTGGTTACTCGCAGAGACTACTCAATTATCTGAATCTGAAGAAAAGACAAGGTCTAGTTGTCTAACTATATTGATAGCTACTCCGCTCAACTGGTAAAGCCCGGAGTCTAAAAGACAGCTAGTAAACAGAATTTCTTTTTCAGATTAAGAAAAAGAAAATAAGAAAAAAACACATGTCTTATCAAATTTCTTACTCATTTACCAAATTAATATTTCAAATCGATTCTGTTTGATTCATAATCTACTAAATTTTTCATTTTTGTTCCTTCAGACTACATATGTTTAAGGAGCCGAGATAATTGGATGAAACTTAGTACACATGGTCACATGAATCCAAGGATCTGCACTATTGAATATTTTTGGAATCCGCCCACGGACACGCCCACCTCCCATACAACCCAAAAATTGAAAACTCAATAAATAAGCGTCTGTTTAACCTACAGAGCTATTTGAAACGTATGTTTTTTATGACAAGACAAAGATGGTTTTGAAAAATGGACGTCATCCTCCAACGAACACGCCTACCTCCCATACAAACCAAAAAGTTTAAAACTCAATAAATAAGGTTATGTTTGTCAAAGAGAAATTAAATTTGGTATGTATGTATTTTATACCAAAACTAAGGTGTGTTCAAAAATTGGGAGTAATCTGTCTATGAAAACGCCCAACTCCCATAGCGAAAGCACAATAAAAGCATTAACTGTGAGCTACAGGAATACAATTTGGTATGTGTAAATTTTTCATCTACATTTAAATGCATATAAAATATAGGCTTCATTCATGCGTGTCCGTCCATTTTCAATAATATTATTAATTTTTGGAAAAGTAGGTTTAGGGTATTTCATAGTCGGCCTAGACCGACTTTAGACTTTCTTTACTTGTTTTCTCTCTCTTGGCATTTGGTTAAAACACACGCTAAATAACTAACGACAATATTAAGGAAATTCATTAAAAATACTTTTGGTTAGAACTTTGCTGTAATTTTTATCACATTTGAAAGAAAATTTAAAAAATTTTAGAAAAAATTAGAAAAATTTAAAAACCGTTAAAAACCGACCAAGATATCACATATAAAGTCAAATTTTAGAATTCAAAACACATTTTTTTATAAATTTTACAATTGACGAATGGATGAAACTACATTTTGACGTAGAATTACGTCTTACAGCGCGGTTTGCATGGGGTCGTTTTAACAGATTTTTTCAAGGTCATTAGGCAACGTTTTTGGCGAATACTTTAGGGTATACCTACAGCCTTTAATACTCTTCGTTCAAAGATAATATATACACTTAAATATCAGATATATCCTGCGCTGAATGAATATCTAACTTTGGATTTTGTCACTATTATATTAAAGTCACAAAATAGTAAAATATAAGAAGAAAAATGCATGTTTTTATATAAGAAAATCAATCATCAGCTGCTTATGTTCCTGCTGCTTTCTTGTTTTTCTTTCGTTGTTTATGTTTGTATGCTTTGGTTTTGCACGAACTGATTGGTTCGCCTTGGCAGCATTGTAAGCATTAGTTCGCATTGGGTTTATGTATGCACTATTTTTCTAGTATACTAAGTGCTCTATTTTGAAACCAGAGGTCATGAACCTCTTTTTTCAACTCAGTCAATGAACTCAATCTGTCAAATTTAACGAAATGGTTCAGTGATCCGGTTAGATTTAACTCTTATGAAAAAAACGAGTTGGATAATATTTCTTTTTATGATTTTACCCAATAGATGGCGTAAAATTTTAATTTTTGCTTATAATGCAAATTAATTTGGATTCCACATCCCACTAGCACTAGCTAGTGTAGTTTGCAAACTATGCATCGAACAGAAAGTGTAGCTAGCAAAGTAAATATCAGACAGAGACGAGAGGAAAGGACATGTGCTCAGCGAGAAATATAGTAACCATACGATTTTTTAAAAATCGGGGTCTTAATTTTAATTTGAAATAAGTAGTTAAACTGACTGTAGCTCGCAAACTATATATCTGGCAGAGACGAAAGTGGCACCAATGGAAAGTGCATTTGCTTCGCCTTCTTTTCAACTAAGTCAATGAACTCAACCTGTCAAACTTAACAAAATGATCGAAAAAATTTGAAATTTTTCTTGTTTCTTTTTGCTTGCTCATTTAATCATACTTACTTTTAACTTTTTCTTTGTTTGGCCTCGATAAGTAGTCCATAATTGAGTGTTATCCATTTATTTTTTAATTTTTGGAAGATCAATAAAAATACGTGCAAAATGAACAAAACTATTGAACCAAAGAGATAAAGTACAAGAGGTTACAACTTAAACGGAATTCTACGTCTACACTTACGATACTATCGAAACTGTTTCTTTTTTTTTAAGAAATAAGTACTTTTAAAAAATTCAAATTCGACCAACTCAAAAACTCTCCCCCAACCAAATTTCATATTAATCAAAGAGCGGTTTTTTTCTCAAAAATTAAATTTTTCTCTTAGAAGGTTGGGAACCCCCTCTATCAGATATATCATTTATATATACATTCTGCACATCTGGGCAACATAGCCTTTTGAATGAGATAAGTTTCATTAATTTTGAGTTTTAATTAATACAAAAAAAGCGTACGACAAACTTTAATGTTCACGTTTTAATATATAAGATATTGCTTTTCTTCTGCAGTTTCAACCAAAGAGTTTTAATTTTCACTTCTTCTGAAAAGTTATATTTTTAGAGTTGTGACTGTTTTGTATTTAGTGTGCGAATTTCTGAATAATATCTTAATTGTGTTAAAAAAGACAACCGTAGCAAAAATTCTTAAATAATATTTAATTTAAACATTAAACCAGAGAATAAAATAAGTTCAACTTCCAAGTCTTATAGCTCAGAATGTATCAAAGATGTGGTGACCGTGGCATGCAAGTTAAGTGTGTGGCTTAGCATGCTCGGAGACCGAGATCAATCCCCAGTCGCGGCAAAAGTTTAGTAAATAATGCCATGTAAAACTTCTTTAAGTTTAATGTTTTTAATGTTTTGCAAACATTTAATAACATACACACAACACAATCAAAGATAGAGAAAAACTGTTGTTGAAATTTAAAAAGTTCATACAATTTACAATCGTAAAAAATATATAAAGATAACATACTTTGCATTTGATAGCATTGAGCGCTCAAGCGCTAAAATTTTACGTAGTGCGTGGTGTCGCTACCATAATAGTTGACTGTGCCGAATGTGGCAGGTGAAATATTGGTCTTTTACTGTCTAATTTACTTGTCAAAAGGACAGTGTTACCATATTTTCTTCGTTTATAAACGACGTTTGTAGATTTTATTCTGAATGATGCTTTTTGAGATTGCTGTTGCTAAACATGAATTTGTAAATGTGATATTCGTTATTGCAAGTTCTATGCAACGATCGTATCGTTGATTTTTTGAGAATGCCGCTACCACAATGGTATAGTTCGTAAACCATACTCTTTTTTTTTTGCACAAGTGCATTAAGAAATAACTCTACGCATGAAATCAATTCTGTTCAAGCGGACAACTTTAATTATATCTCTTTCACTCAATATGTTCGATGTATGTTAAGACGGACATTTAATAACTTCATTTAAAATGTGACATTTCTGGCACCAAACGAATAGTGCCAGAAATGTCACGAATAGTTTCTGACACCAAAGTAACCTGCTTATACTCAAACAGCTAAAGTGAACCAAAAATGAGAACAAATATTAATGTTTGCTAATCGTTCCCTATGAATTCGAAACGAGTTTCTTAAATTAAAAAAACCTTAATTTTAAGTCATAAAGTGGAATTTGAAATTCCATTTTATACTATGTTCACACTGAGCTTAAACTAGGTAATTTCGCTAGATAATTTCGAAATTGTACTAAAGTGTTCACACTGGGCTTAGATAATTTCGTTTGACGTTTGATTTATTTTTTTGTCAATTCATTATTGGCCACATTCAGCATACTCAGTTAACAGTTCAGCATAACAGTTGCCAACTTAAACGTCCAATTAAAAATAGAAAATTCTTACTCAAAGCAAGTTTGCAAAATTATTTCACACATATCCATATATCTTATCAATTGTACAATTTTAATTCATTGAAAACATTGCTCATCAGTTTCACTGAGTGGGTTGCTACCCAAAGGGTCAAAAAATGTAAGTATCTGAATGTGGCCATTATCATGTGTCATGTATAATTTTGACGGCTCAGCTGGAATGGATAGCAAGATTGTTAATACGTCAAAAAAAGGGTGTGTTTAATTCACACCATATTCAGATTTCAGGGTTGCAGTGCATTTTTACCTAATTTCGTGAGTAATTTAAACGAAATTACCTTGTTTGAGGTAATCTCCAAATCAATAAATTGTATGGGAAATTACCATAGTTCTTAGATCATTTCAGTCGAAATTACACAAAAGCTCGAAATTACCTAATTTCATTTCAGTGTGAACATAGTATTAAAGATTATTAAGAAATGTGCTATTAATGTGACCAAGGCTGTATCTTCAATTTAACACGTTGGTGTGTTGCATTCATATTTGTTTATATTGGCAGTCGATAGTTGTCGAAGTTGTTTATATTCAAAACATGTTTTGAATTCACTGCATACGACGTGCAGAAATAAGTTAAGTCGACTGCATAACGTTTTTAAAACACTAACATATTAGGAATCTGAGCATTGTAAACTTATATGTTATACGTTTGTGTTTATATACTTAGATTATTGCGTAAATCTGGTGGTTGTATGTATAATTGAAGATACATAATTGAATTTAAAAAAGTTGGTTGATTTTCAACAATAATTTTGTAGGACAATTTACCATAAATAGCCTAATGCTTCGAAGATGTGTTATAATTTACACTTTTATAAGTGCATGTAGACCAGAAAGCATATCTGAAAATTTAAATATAAAGTTGTTATTTAACATTGAATATTATATAACAGAAATAATTTGAAATAATTATCCTTCAAACATAACATCAAAACCATGCACGTGTCTTATAAATGGATTATAAAATACATAATAACTTATATGTGTATAAAAATACAAACCAAATTCCACAAGATTGTTAATTTCACCAAAAAAACAAAAAAAAAAAATTTTAATTGCATGGAAAGAAGAAAAAGTTACAGGTTGCAAGTTTTGCATAAAGAGTGAAATTTTGAAAATTATAAAACTTTGCAGGCCGTACGAGTATTTTCAAAACTAATGAAAAACAATTTGAAAAAGTCTCAAGACGGTCTATCCCGAGCCAGCTTTGGAATTTAAAAAAATGTTTGCAAATTTAGGAATTGGAATTTAAAAAAATGTTTGCAAAAATAGTTTTTTTTAAAAACTAAAAAAATCGCTAACAAATCACACAAAAATCATTAATAAAAATTGAGCTCTCCAATATAATTAAAAAACGTAGTGTAGAGTACAAAGTAGTTTTGAATAAACTGTACAATTTTTAAGTCTTTCGAACAAAATTTGTTTGAGAAATCGGTTAGGCCGACGAAATGTTTTTTTTCAGAAAAACGTGATTACAGTTATGAGTTTGAAGAGAACAGCGAAAGGGACCACGCTCTGTTCAAAATTTGAGCTCCTACAGTTCTTTTCCGAACATACAACTTTGCTATGTAATTTTTTTTTGGATATTAATGTTAAGAGCGGTTCAAGCCAAAGAATGTTATGTGAATAACCATAGTATTGGGAACATATTTCAAACAAATCTAACGAGTTATTTTCTTTTGGCGAGTATTTCTTTGTGCAGGCAAGTCAGGTTCAAAACAATACAATATGCACACTTACCATAACTTTAAATACCTTTCAAATTTAAAATTAAATTTAAATTAATTTAAAATTAATCATTTGAAATTACCTTTCAAATGATACCAATATTGATTCAATATATCCTAAACTGAAAGGGCACTGATTTTGGCTTCATCACTATTGTTGTGCCCTTTTAAGTGTCTGGCTTAAGGAATCCCCCAGCCGGGTATCTGGCAGTTGGTTTTTATGTTCATAATGATGGCCTCAATAACATATATAAAATTCAGCTTTGATACTATGACGCAAGTAGGATCCTTTTTCGTAACTTCTCAAAGCTTCAAACTGCCGATTCTAATAATCATCATATGCACAAAATCATCAGACCAAATTCAAAATTCTATTGGGTATTTTCTTTTAAAACGTAAGTCTATTAAAGTGTGCGTTAAGTTGCATTACATGCATCAATATAATATATAGATATATTATATCTTATATCTTCTAATCTATACTATTATATAAAAGGCTTCTCACGTATCTACGTTGCAGTGTAACACAAGAACTACTCAACCGATTTTTGTAATTCTTTCACTAACATAAAGCAACATGTTTAACTAAGTCCTTTGCATACTTATTTTCTTCAAAACTGCTCTAAAAAGTTATTGAAATTTGAGTTTAAAAAGTAGCCAAAAAAATCAAATCCAAAAAACATTGCTGCATTGAATCGTTTGATACACAACCAGCGCGCTGCAGCGTAAAGCTTTCTCGCTCTTTTCCTCTCCGATTGTGTTTGTTGTTATTGTTTCTTTTACTTAAAGTGCTTTAAATAAGGGATGTTTTACGTACAAGAGCAGACGAAGGAAGTTGTTTCATTCAGTTGGCGCTGAGACTTCAAGTGATTAAGTCTTTGTTGCTTAAGTTTTAGGTATGATATGTTTATGCTTCGTAAATGTTTATCTATATTGTTTTTTTATGCTGCGTAAATGTTTATTTTTGCTTAGACAAAGAGCGCTACAAGCGTAAGTATAAAATCGTGTTATAAATGAATTACAGTGCGGAAGTAATTGAACATTGTACTGCTTTTAAAATTTTTGGTCATTAATACTTAAAAAGGTCGATCCAAAATGTGAATCAAAAATTTATAAACCAGTAAAATGTCCTATTTTAGTACCTTCATTCATATGCGTTTCCTGACGTTATTTTTGATTATAGCCTTGATTATAAAAATTGGATAAGTAGAATACAAGATAGACTTGAAAAAAGCGAGAAAAAAAATTTAAAAATATTGGGGCATAGTGTAATCAATGTGTGAAATGGTGTGTTCGCATTAGTTAACAGGTGCAAGTGTATTGATACGATACTGAAAGGTGTGGTAAAATTTATTTTCAAAATCCTTAAATTAAGTTGAATGGTACAATTTTCATCAAGATGCTGCTTGCTTTAAAACAAGATGTTAAAAGTTACAGATCTTCATATATTTTTAGTTCGTGTTAAAGAATTAAAATGTCGTTTTTGGAAAACGAAAATAGATTTCTGAGCTAAAAAAAGGTTAAAAACTATTTATTTAGACTTTTCAAGCAATTATATACAATTCATACATAATGAAAATATATAAGAATCGCGACATTGGTCAATCAGTTTTATTGGATCAAATCAAAAAATTTTAAATTGAGTGTTCATGAGACCGAACCCTAATTTTAAGACCATTTAATTTTTCCTCAAACAACGAAATTAGCTTCGGTTACACCTAAGAACATTTCGAACAAAATTTGGTCCTTATTGGATCACGGTCAGTAGACACGGCGTCTCCTTGGATTCTAAGGGACTGTGTATGCAAATGAACTGTTTATTAAAAAAATATTTTTAAAAAAGTAAAAACAAATTTAGATACTCGAAACCATTTTATTGAAAATTAAAAATTATACGTTCTTAGGCCTTACCTTTGAGCCTTTCGTTTTGATAACCTATTTACGAAAATCGTATTTAAATTGACTGAGCTACGTTGTCTCAAAGTAGACCGTATTTTGGCCGCGAAAAATGATTGCAAAAATGTATACCTTCGGATTTGGTTTCTAATCATTAATTCAATTCAAGAAAAAAATTTGAGCCAATTCGGAGATGGTAAGTGCAACTAATAAAACACTTCAGTATAAAATGGCCAGTATATTTTCTATCAACAAAAAAAAACCCCCGATTTAACCTGAAAAGGCATTGATGTCATCAGATTTTCTGCATTGTTCTGGCAAAATTATCAGTTACCATATCGGAAATATGGACAAAGGATTAAAAATGTAAGAACTCTAAAAATATGATCCGCAAGCAATGCGTCTAGCTAGATTTGTTTAACATTTCGAAACGTTGCTGAAAATTGTGGTGCCGTTAAAAGTAATACCAGTTTGTACATTCCAATGCATTGGAAACTTATTTATAGGATCAATTTATCTCCAAATTAACAGTGGTGTTTTCTTGAACGTTGACATCACTGCTAAACTGAACGATAAAAGATTTTTTGAGCAGACGAAACGAGGATTTTTTGGTCAATAACGTCCTTTGTTTAGGCTGCACACAAAAAATCACTTCACTTTGTGATCCTATCTGAAAGCATATATAATAAACACGCTGTCAACAAAAATTACAAATACTATTATAACAACCAAAATAAAAGACTCAAATGTTAATGCCCTTTTAGTGCTTTCACTATTGTGGGTTGTATGGGAGGTGGGCGTGTTAGTCGACGGACTACGCCCAATTTTTGAACACACATTAGCTTTAGTATAAAATACATACATACCAAATTTTTATCTCTGTTAGACAAACATAAGCATATTTATACAGTTTTAAATTTTTTGGTTTGTATGGGAGGTAAGCGTGTCCGTGGGCGGATGACGTCCATTTTTCAAAAACATCTTTGGTTTGTTAAACAAAACATACGTACCAAATTTTATATCTGTAGGTTGAACAGAAGCTAACATATTGAGTTTTCAATTTTTTGGTTGAATGGGAGATGGACGTGTTTTGATATTAAGTGAGTTTTCAATTTTTTGGTTGAATGGGAGATGGGCGTGTTTTGATATAAAGTATATACATACCAAATTTTATTGTTGGAAGTTTATTATGAGCTTAGTTTTGCAGTTTTCGATTTTTGCGTTGTATGTGAGGTATTCAGGTTTAGGGTATAACAAACTTGCAAACAGGTAAAAAAATCAATCGCTTTTAAACCTAAATCACCCCAATTGGCTATGGGTGCTTTTTTTGGTATTTTAAGTGCTTTTATTTAAGTGTAATATGTGGATTTTTTTTATTTAATGATGTCTTGATGTGCCAAGTTCATATGTTTAGTCTGTAAATATCAAAGAATTCACTATTACAAGGTAAGCAAATATGTAAAAAAAGTATTGTAGAACAGGGTGCGGAGAACTCTATTTGCAAACGATTACAGTATGCGTCACTGTTTTTGTACATGGCATCCCACTATATATCCCTTATAAATTTGGGCTCTCTTAACACGAAAATAGCAAACATTTTTTTTTATGGATACGTTTTTTTAAAAAATTGTTGTTACTTTATTTTATCGACCTTTGACTTTGTGTGTGGTTTTTTTTTTGACCTAAAGCCTGAACAACGTTTTAAAAAATTTAAGTTTTTTGTGTGGCTTTTTTCAAAATTTTGCTGAATAAAACCTCGGTATATGTGGTACTCCGAGGCCTTAAAATATATTTTTTAATGATATTTTCCAGTTTGATCCTCTTACAACCTCACCCACTGCATCTGTTGCGCAGTGTACCTTTTTATATAACTATATTTTAATATAATAAAAATTAAAAATTTTTTTTGCTTAATGAGGAAATTCTTTTTAACTTTCCTTTTTAAGTTAAATCGGGGCTTTTTTTGCTCAGATACGATACGTTCACCAATGCGAAAGTGCTCTTTTAACCATCAAGACTGTATCCATTTCAACATCATATAACATTTTAACATTTCTTAAATTTATAAAAATTTACAAAATGATGAACGTTTGGTTTCTTTGTAGCTACTTAAAGTTTCATCGGACAGACATAAAACCCGAATTCTACACAGAGAAAATTTTGTTCCTTTAACATTTATTTTCATTTACAAAACGGACATTTTAAAATGAGCGAATGAATATTAAACGTTCGTTAAATATTTTAAAATGAAAATTTCAGAAGTGAAGAATAATTAGAAGCTATTTTTTAAAATTTTTATTTTAAACTATCAACCGATCGTTTTAAAATCATACGTACGTTTTAGAAGCTAATTTCAAAATGTCCGTTTTTAGAATGAAAATAAACTTTATGAACTTGCTCCTCTACAAAACTATTAATGCTCTAATAACACTAATGATGTTATAACACAATATTTGTAAATAAAAAACAAGTAAAGAAACTCTAAAGATGGTCTAGCCCGACTATGGACTACCCGAAAACCACCTACTCCGAAAACAAACACAATGATATATACATATTGAAGTTTGGACAGGACAACGTCTGTCGGGTCAGCTAGTATACATATAAAATCAAATGTTTGTCCTTCTGTCTGTCGGTCTGTTCCGTATAGACTCGCGCTCCTTATATCCGATTGAGCTGAAATTTGGACACAGAGTACGTTTCATAGAGAGAAAAATCATAGGGGGTGTAAAAAAGTGGGCGGAAGTATATGGGTGTGACACTGTATAATATCTCCTAAACATCTGGATCGATTTGAATGAAATTTGGTACGAAGGTTCAACTGCGCCCAAAATAAAATATAGGCTTTAACAAATTCCAAAGGCTTCCACAAGAGGGCGCTTTAAGTAGTGAATTTTTAAGACTCAACAACTCCTAAACGCCTTGACTGATTTCAATGAAATTTGGTATGAAGGTTTTTGTAATTTTTGTTAATATGAACAAAAATCAACCGAACAGTATCGACCAAAACCGAAGTTGAATCAAAAATCGAATCGATCCCAAAAGGATTTTTTAAAAATCGAATTTGTTTTTGAGATAAAAATGCATATTAAATGCATGCTAAGAATGGCCCTCAAATGCATGCTTTCGAGGGCCATGTTTTAACCCATTGTGAACAATTTTTTTGATATAAATTCTTACGCAAAACTTAATTTATTACATTTTATTGTGCAAAATAAAAAAGATTTAACCAATTAATGTCCTTGACTTATCCTTTTCGTAACCATGATTTAGACTATTAAATAATTGTACATAATAACTTAAACCAATCGATTTTGATTATATAATTCATACGAATTGTAAACAATTAACCAGTTGCTTATAGCCTTGCTTTAGCCAACTAGCGAACAGGATTACATTTAGATATAACAAAAATAAACGTATTAAACTTTCACTTCAATGTGAAATTGAAATATGAATTGTTTTAAATATTGTTGGTATTGATCAGATTTATTACAAAACTAAGTGAATTTAAGTTACAGTATATCTAAATAATTTTAATTTCAATAGTTAGGGCTACAAAGTCAGTTTAGGTTACAACAAAGATAATTCATGTTACGTTTTAATATAGAAAATGTTTCAAATTAAAGCAAGTAATGTAATGAATAATAATAACGAAAAGAAAGTTATATAATATATACCAACACTTAAAATTCTTTGAGGTTTATCAAATAAGTAGTCGCTGTTTATCCATGTATTTTCACGCTTATAAAATATTTCGAATTTCTTTTACTAGATTCCCATTTATTGGTAACTTGTGTTTTTTTAAATTTTTTAAAGCAGCATTAACATTTTTTTTTCCAACAGATGTAGTTTTGATTAAAAACTGACGGAAATTTTCAAATTTACCATCAAGTAATATTTCTTTGCTTTTACATATGGGCATCTCCCAAAAAAGGTCCACCAAAAGTGAAAAAAAAAACATTAAAATAAAGCACTCTAACAACTTTTAACTTTATTTTTTTTATTTTGATTAATATTACTGCTGTGTATTTTGATAAGTATTACTGTGGCGACCGTGGCATGCAGGTTAAGTGTGTGGCTTAGCATGCTAGGACCCCGGGTTCGATCCCCAGCCGCGGCGAAAAGTTTTTTACAATAAAAAATTTTTCTGATCGTTCACCACCTCTCTGCAGACAATGGCAAACCTCAGAGAGTAATTAATGCCATGTAAAGCTTCTTGAGAACATGAACTTTAGCCGTTCGGAGTCGGCATAAAACATGTAGGTCCAGTTCTCGATCAATTGTGTGCAAACATTTAATAACACACACAACACAATTGATCATAAGAAGTTCGGTCAAAGTCCTTTCAAGGGCTGAAATGGCCAATTTGTTTTTTTTTTTGTTTTATATTACTGCTATGCAATGGCGTAGCGAGGGGGGCAGGGGGTGTCATCATGCCCCGGGCGCTACTCGCAGAGGGGCGCCAAATCATTCTCAATACAAACAAAATTATGCAAAAAGATTTGTTTTAATTAATTAATTCAATAATTAAGTTAGCCAACTGTAGGGTACAATGCTATGATAATGCTGCCCTTATGTCAAATCACATATCTGGCGTTCAACAAAGAATAATAGAAAAAAAAATAATAAGGCAACATTTGTAAATTGTGATAACCACACATTTAATTTAGTAGAAGTTACTACAGCTAACCAAGATTCAATCTTTGTAACATGTTTTAGAATAATTGATAACATACGTCTCTTTTTCTCACGTTCAATATTATGATTTAAATTGTTAAAAATGCTTTAAAAAATCTGTTAAAGAATCTGTAACACGATGGAGCGCCAGAGCGCAAGCAGTTAGCGTTATTGTCGAGGGACTGGAAAAATACGTAGAACTATAAGAAAAATTAGCAGATGAAAAAACTGCCACAAGTGGTACATCAGAAATGCTGCAATCTTTATCTTGAACCGAATTTAAATATCATAACTTTAGTCCATTTCTGGCATGAACTCTAAGAGAATTGACCGTGTGCAGCTCAGATTACAAGGTCCTAAAATTAAGTTTAAAGAAGCGTCCCATGATCTCAAATTATTGGTGACTAAACTTGCAGAAATTCGTAACGAGATATGTGAAAAAGTTATCGAAAAGGCTAAAAATCTTTGTACAAAATGGGGAATCGATACAACAATCCGTATAAAATGTCATCGACAAATGCGCAGAGAATTGACTCGAGATATGACCTTTCCGCAGAAAGCGAAAAATCTGGCGTTATGAAAAGCGTTCTTGATCGTCTGCATCAGGAAATAAGTTCACAATTTACACGACAAGGGACCTTAATTCCAAAATTTGGTATTTACTGGACGTTGAAATTGATTAAGTAAGGATAATTGTAGTAAAATAATTAAGTAAAAATAATCTTGAAAAGAATTGTAAAAATTTGGGTGAGTTTTATAATACAGATTTAGATGGAACAAAACTTCCATTTAAAGAAAAAGATGTTTTCCAAACCTGAGAGTAGCACTTCAAATACTTATTACTATTTCAGTATAAATGTATCAATCAGTGTAAAATTGAATTAAATATGTAAAATACAGTACAATGTCGAATTATAGCGTCTTCACTCAAATGCATCTCCTGACCGTATTTTTGCACGCATTTCTTTCGCCGGTAGCTTATATTCTCCACTAAAAATGAAAATAGATTTCGTAGTAGTTTCGTAGTAGTTTTTTATGAATTATGAAAGCGCAAAAACTACTCATCCAAATGTAAAAAATTGTTGAACAAACATGAAGAAAATTATAAATTTTATTCGGCTTAGCGTGATTATTAATATTGAACAAGAAGTGTACAAGATATATTTCAACATATGCGACTATATTTGAAAAAAGTGAGAAAAACTTTAAAAATCTTATAAAATCTTTAAAAAACACGTAAATCCTAGTAGGTACTCTGTCCGTTTGCGTGAAATTTCACTCGCAACATTAATTTTTTTGTTGCGTGAAAATTCTGACAAATATTTTGTTGTGAAGTAATTGAAAAATTTGAGAAAGTCATGCTTTACTTTTCAAAATAGACCAGCCTTATTCATAACAAAAAAAAAAAAAAACAAATTGGCCATTTCAGCCCTTGAAAGGACTATGACCGAGCTTCTTTGGATCGATTGTGTTGTGTGTGTTATTCAATTTTTGCACACAATTGACCGAGAACTGGACCTACATGTTTTATGCCGACTCCGAACGGCTCATGTTCTCAAGAAGCTTAACATGGCATTATTTACTCTCTGAGGTTTGCCATTGTCTGCAGAGAGGTGGTGACCGATCAGAAAAATTTTTAATTGAAAAAACTTTTCGCCACGGCTGGGGATCGAACCCGGGCTCCGAGCATGCTAAGCCACACACTTAACCTGCATGCCACGGTCACCACAATTATTCCTTATTCATACAAAAATTCAATATATCTTTAGTTCGTGTTTGTAAGAGTAGAATAAAGTTAAAATATCGAATGTAACATGATCAGTTCGATACAATTGATATCAAAATTAAATAAAGTAAAATTTACTTAATTGAAAAAAAAAATATAAACTTTATTATTTCCGTTAGCGAGTAGTTAAGCAAGCAACAGTTATCTTTATCGAACTGTCAAAGTCAGGAATAAACATTGCTAGCAAAGATGTTATGGATACGAGTTAACAGGTTAGGTAGTTAAGGGCCAGTTAACGATAACCACAAGTGTTTTTAACGCTTTTGGGAATTCCACTGATGTTAATGCTCTACATAAAAAATAATTTAAAAGTGAAGTGGCTGAATACTTGGGAAAAAATAAGACTAGCATCACAGAACAACCCAAAAGAATCAAAGCTGAGAATTACGAATATCCTAAGAATTTCATTCTTCATTCGTTAACCAACGTTCTGTTCTTTTCATGTTCTGATGTTTGAAACCACCTTTTTTATTAAAACCAATTTAGAAATATATTAAAAAACTTTTGAATAAATTGGTAACATCTCGATTTTACTCTCGTTGTACTCGTACAACTAACATTTGTCAAAAGTACCAGAATTAAAAATGTACAATGTACCCAAATGCTCATAACAAAATATAATGAACTGTTGTGTACAGAACCTTTTTCTTATTTTGACGCATAGTGTTATTTGTATTAATGTAATTTAATAAGTGTATTATAATTATTTTTACTAAATTTTAGAAAATATATATAAAATATATCATAATTTTTTCATTATTTCATTGGGGGCGCCAAAAACATGTTTTGCCCCGGGCGCCAGTTATGCTCGCTACGCCACTGCTGCTATGTAACTTAAATTTAACTTACTATGATGTATTTTTATTAAAATTTATAATGAACATCTTTACTGTATTTTACTACTGTTGGAAAAATTTGTCGCGTTCATGATGTCGCGTCCGTACTCGTGCTATATCTATTTAAAAAAAGGGAAGAGATAATTCTAATATTTCATAAGTCTACGAAGAATAGTTATCCTTTGACCTCCATTAACATGCATATTATCTATAAAAGGACATTGCAAATACCCAGAGGGGTTCCTCACGATGGTTTTAATATTCTGCCATGTCTTGATGATTTTAATTTTTAATTTTTAATTTTTAATTTTAATTTTTATTTTGTTAAATAAGATGCACTTCTAAAAACTTTTTATATCACTACACAATATTCACTCAAAAAATTGTTCCTTTGAAATAAAGAAATTTCTTAAGGTTTTTTTCATAAAATTTTAAAATTGTTTAAATAACGTCAAAGACAATTTGACGGAGATGTGATCACTACCTGTAGTAAGGCTTAGAGCTACTGATTTAAAAAAAAACCCAAAGATCTCCAAGGTGTATGATGGACAGTAGCAATATTATGATCAAACAATCAGTTGATCAAATATTGTTTAACTGTGTGTTTAAAAAGCAAAGTGGCATATTGAGGATCTTTAGAATTTAGTCATTAACATTTTTCTTGATTCTGCTGATTATATCGATATCATCAAGGCACGCAAGGAGCTGGACACCTTTATTGTGCCATTACGATCTACACCTGCCTTTCATAGGATCCCCTCCATGATGAAATTAAATTTCTTGACTGCTTCTTAAGTATGTATGTATTAAAGAGCTGCACAAAACCTCCCTGCAGATAAATGGACTAGATTTAGAATAGTTCTAAACTAGTTCCAAAAGGGGCCAGTACTGGTCCCACTACAATACCCTTTTACATTGAACGAACTGACGCTTTTTACGGGTTGATGTCATAGGAAAAGACAATTGTCCTCATAAACATTCGTTTTTCCCTATATCTGTACTAGTTCCATTATGAATAGTTCTAAACTGGTCCGTTTTGGTACAGTCCAAAAGTGGTCATTAGTAAGCCCTATTATTCGCCTTATTCAGAACACGGGTACGTACAATATAACTAATTAAATTTTTGTATAAAGTTTTACCTGTATATTACCATTTACCATTTTCATCGAAAATGTTTGCGAAAGTTAAAATAAGTTCGGAATCTAAATGAAAAAAATGAGCCAAAACACGTTTTGAGCGTATCTGTTTTTTTATTTTGTGTGTGCCTGCTGACAAGAAAAACTAAGAATATAAAAATTAATTCAAACTGTTCTATTCTGAGCGTCGTTTGGACTAGTTCGCAACTAACTCCACTTTCACTAGAAATAAACTAGTTGGTTTTTCCAATTGTCTCCAAAATAACTGCTGGGCTTCTATTCATCACACTCCAGTTTTGCACACTATCCTAGTGTAATGTTTCAGTGTATAATTGATATCAAATAAAGATGTTCTTTCTGTATAAAGCAAAGTATTCGATAACTTTAACGTTTGTCATTACTATCGCAACACTTGCGCAACTGTTTGTTGTGGAACAAAATATAAACTGACAATGAAGAAAAGCAACTGTAAATTATAGCAAGTACACCGTGTGCAACACTGTAGTGGCATCAATAAAAGCTGATTTCTCGAGATATTTAAATTTTTTAATGTTTTGTTTTAGTATAGCTTAACCGCTCTATTTAAAAAGTGGTTATTTTAAAGTTTTGTTAAAAAATTTCAATGCTTGAATGTTATATTGCTTGTAGGAGGTAGAAAGTATTTGAAATCGTGGCAGATGACTTTGAAGTCATTTTTGTTAGTCTTGTGCAGCTCTTAAGTGTGTATTTATATCTACGTACCTTTTCAATTTCATCTACATCGTATATAAAAAGCAAATCTGGCCGACCAATTAAACCGCTAAAACGCACTATGCGGCCATATCGAACATGAAGTAGTGAAGAGATCTTTGCGACATCGGATATAGTATACTGGCCGATAATGGGCATCATTCTGCAAATTATTAAAATTAGTCAGTTTATTATGCATTGTTGTATAAATTAATATTTCATGCATATATTATAGAAAATTATTAATATTTTTGTATAATGTTAATACAAATTTAGGTTGTTCAAGCATTTAGCAAACAGTGAACATTTTATATGTTTTTTCTGCATTAAAAGTAGATTAAGTTTTGTTGTAATTTGCAAATTCAATGCAAGCATTTTTGTTTTCTACAGCAGGTGAGAAATTTAACACCGTCGTTAATTATACGAACTTAACACAGTTTTGTCAAATATTTATACACAGACAGACAGACAGACATCAATCATAATATAAAATATTCTATGTTTGTTTAATATAATATACAAGAAATACTCCATCTAAAGTCATAAGAAATCTGTTAAGCGATGTCAATGCCAACCACAACAAAATAATTTTGCTCTATCGACTGCTTAAGGCCTTATTTATTCGATCAATTTACACTACCTGCCACAAGTTGTTTACAAGTGTATGTGTGGGATTGACTGTGAACTCCGCGTGGTGTTAAAAGTAAAACTTATTCACTTTGACGACCTTGAAAAATTAGCGTATGTAAACTAAGTTATGTCAAGTTTTATTTTTTTTTGTAAATAAAATTATTGGTGTTTATCTTTGGTATGCTTTGGCGCGCATCGTCAATGCATTCAGTTATAGACTTGCTTAGCTAAGTTCAAGGTAAAATTTAGTATCAACCTCAGGGGCATGGCTATGGCTATGGTCTCTGATGAAAACGAGAGTCATAGGTCGATTAATACAAACAGACATAAATTAAATTATGCTGCCACCCAGCATCTTAAGTTCACGGTCATTGCTCTTGAATATTTTAGTGAATGTTTAATTATGAGTTACATAATTGCATTACGGGTTTTATTAAAAGAAACCAAAAAAATATGCACTGCATGTTAGTGTTAACCAGTTGATGGCCCAAAAAAAAAAAAAAATAAATCATGCATCGGCATAGCATATTTTAAAGTTTTTACTTTTTCGGAGTTGTACTTTATAAAAAGTACATAAATTAATCATAAATGATTTTAAAATGTTCAGGTTAAAGAGTTTTTCCCTACTCAACTGGTTCAACTTTAAGAGCTTTCAAAAAGTTCATAAACTATTATTTTTTGACACTTCTGATGGGCACTTAATTCAAAAAGAAGCTGAAAAGTAATTCCGTTTAAGTAGTTACCTTTTCTTGTTTCTACATCTTCCAAAAATTAACAAATAAATTAATAATACTCAAGTTATGGACTTCTTGTCGAGACCAAAACACAGAAAAAGTTAAAAGGCAGCACGATAAATAAAGTAAGCAAAAGGAAACAAGCAAAATATCAAATTCTTTCGATCATTTCGTTAAGTTTGACAGATTGAGTTCATTGAATTGAGGCTCAACCATAATAGGCTCGAGCTGGCTGCAGCTAAGACCCCTTTTCCACTCGGCAATTATTCTTGCTGGCAAGTCGAGTTTGTTGGCATCGGGACGTGACGAAAGGGGATGAGTACAGACTTGCTCGCACCGGCAATTTTTCTTTTGTCCTGCTCTTTCTTTGAAGTTTCACTTTAGTTTTATTCAGAATTGCTCAAGAAAACTTGCTGAGTGGAAACGCAAATGGCAAGTTCAAAAGAGAATTGAAAACTTGCTGGCAAGAAAAATTGCCGAGTGGAAAAGGGGTCTAACATCAAAACTTTACGAAAAGCCAACTTGAGAACTGTCAAATCGTTAATTTAACCATAACGACTTGAGCTAGCTCGGACTTATGTCAATAACATTTCTCTATTATTTAACAGACCTGCCTCATTTTTTCTTGATATTTTTTTATAAGAACACAAAATAAACACAATATTTCTAATGTTTTCCCATTTTTTTTACGAAATATTCATAAACAAAATTCTATTCATTGTAGTTTGACATAAACTCAAGCAACATAAGCCCTAACCAAAATAGACGATTTGCTCCGTAACGAGCGAAGACGAAAATGTTCGCTTGAATGCAATTCAATGTTGTTGCCCAAAATAAGCAAACGTAAACACATCGAAACTGAACGAAACGGTTTTACATCAAGTTTTTTGCATTTTTATCAATTAGTGCAAGAAACAATATTTTAATGAATTAATAGCCATTGTTAGGGATGAACAAGGCATTTATATGCATTTGAAACAGTTGGCAGCTGACCAGCCAAGACGAGTTCAAGAACGTTTCATTTTGGGTTAAATGTCAAAACAGACGTAACGAGTGTACATGCTCGTCGAGTTGCAATCGTCTCGTTTCGTCTATTTTGGTTAGGGCCAGTGTTGCCGTTTGGATCCAAATGGATCCATTTGGATACTTTTTTTCTTCAAAAATTGATAGATACTTATTTTTTAGCCTAATTGGAAATTTGGATACTTGAAAAATAATTTTTATATGCAAATATCGTCATATGAAATCAATAAAGCCCTAAATTACCAAAAATTCAAAATCGAGTTTTTGATTGATTATGATGCACCATACCCAAATATATTTTTATGCAAAATTAACCTGAAAAAATATGGTTTTGTTTTTAATTTAGAAAGTTTTTTGGTTCTTCTGAAAAATTTTTCAAATGGAAGTAAGGGGTTTTTGATTTAATATGAAAATATGCTTTTTATTGTTAGCATTGTCATAAACTGTCACTTTTTGCTCCAACTCACGCACAGTCGAAATTAAAGGTCTGTTACAGATCAAAAATCGATAACTTTTTCTTAGTAGGTACAAGCAGAGTTAACCCGTGGTTAGAAACACGGCGACGCTAATTTGATGCAACTTACATGCAAGACGTCGAATTAAGTTAGATTTGTCAAGTTTGTTTAAAGCAAATTGTTTGTTGGCAGCTCAATAGACTCTTTTTCAACAGACTCTTGCAACTGCTATATTTAATTGAAAAATACGATAATAGATTTTAACAGATAGTAAAAGCTTAATCCAACAAGTTTTCTTGGGTTTAACGAAACTCAACTCAACCCTCGTTTACATGCAGAGCTCACTACGAGTAAGCCCCGAGTTAACTCTGCATGTAAACACAGTATATGCCGCTTCTACTTAAATACTTTTTATGAAAATTGACTGAGATAACAATCAAAAACTACTTTTTTGTGTTTAAAAAGTGAATACAATATAGTTTTTTGCAATTTGATACCTGGATACTTATTTTTTTTAAGTGGATACATTTGGATCCATTTCTAACCTTTTTATGGATACTTTTTTTAGAACCGTCGCGGCAACACTGGTTAGGGCTATACGCTTTGAATCGCTCTCTCTGCAGCCAGCTCAAGTTAACGAAACTTGACGAAAAAGCTGGCTGGAGCCATTATGGCTGCTACGTACAATTTCTATGCGTTCGTAGAAAATTTGACAATGGCTGCAGCCAGCTCGAGCCTGTTATTGTTGAGCCTTTAGTTGAAAAGAAGGCTAAGAAAATGGCCTTTCCATTAGTACCACTTTCGTCTCCGTCCGATGTACATTTTGCGAGCTATACTCAATTTTACTTCTAATTTAAAAATAAAATGAAGACCCCGATTTTATAAAAAAATCCTTGCTGAGCAGATACCCTTTCAATTTGTGACACTTTCGTCTCTGACCGATGTATAGTTTTTGAGCTAAACTGAGAAGTGGGATGTGGGATCCAAATTAATTTGCATTGAAAAAAAAAAATAACAATTGATCCAGAAAGAACCCTGAATCATTTCTTAAATCCAAAATAATTCATTTCACATATTTAGTTCTGCTTCGTTCTACTAGACACTTTCTACTAGACACACTAACCAACGCTTGCTCTGTTGGATGCATATATCATGTCAGCCGAATAGACAGCTCCATCTATTAGCTCCATCCAATAGCATAAAATGAATATGATCTTCGTCGTTTTTTTCATAAGAGTTAAATCTAATCGGATCATACTCACATTTCGTTAGGTTTGACACTTGAGAAGAGGCTATTATTGACCTCTTGCGTTAAAATAGAGCACTCAGTACACTAAAGAAGTAGTACATAAAATAACCCAATGAGCCCCCTTAACGAAGAGTATACTCAGAAAAAAGTTTCTCGGAATATGATAAAAAAGGCATCATATTTAGAGAAAAATGGTATAGACTTTGCTCCAGAGAATGCTTTTCTCTAAATGTGATCCTAAAAATTCTTTAAAAATGATAAAAAGCTGCTATGAAAAAGAAAAATATGTAGAAATATATCGTTTTAAGAGAAAAAGACTTTATTTTTGAGAAAAGATTTGTTTTTATTGAAGAAAATATTTCTCATAGTGAATTTTTTTATCAAAATATAGGAAACTAATTCCTTCACGTTAAAAATCACGAGCCCGGTGTTAATAAAAAAAAAAGTGTGCGTGTCAGCTACGACGCGCGATTGGAGTTTACTTCTTATTGATTGCCTTGGAATTTTATATAATCATATACAATAGGCAAAGTGATTAAATATATAAACTCATTATGCATTAACAGTAAACATTATTAATTTCATTACCAAAATGTAATGTCGTAACCACAACTGAGGCAGTAAAATTTAAATAACTAAAACTCGAAAAGTAAAAAATTGAAGCACAATTTTTTAAAAATTGTGATGATTGAACAAAATCTAGACGTCCCCAGTGTTCTTCCAAAAAACTAAATATAAATTAAGGTTTTCTCTCAAAAATGTTATTTTAATATGAAATTCATTAAAGTTTCAATGACCCAGCCTAAACCTCAGATAGTCCAGTTACATCCGCTTGGCCATAGAATCATCCATTTATGTCTAAATGCTTCGTAGAATTCATAAAAGTGACAATGACCTCAGATAATCCCATTGCATCCGATTGGCCATAGAATCATCCATTTTGGCCCAAATGTTCCTTGGAACACACAAAAGACACAATGACCCGCTTGTGACCTCAGATAATCCCATTGCATCCGATTGGCCATAGAATCACCCATTTTGGTCCAAATGTTCCTTGGAACCCACAAAAAACACAATGACCCGCTTGTGACCTCAGATAATCCCATTGCATCCGATTGGCCATAGAATCACCCATTTTGGTAGAAATGTTCCATGGAACCCATAAGAGTTCCACTGACCCATCTATGACCTCAGATAATCCCATTGCATCCGTTTGGCCATAGAATCACCCATTTTGGTCCAAATGTTCCATGGAACCCATAAAAGTTCCAATGACCCGTCTATGACCTTAGATAATCCCATTGCATGCGATTGGCCATAGAATCACCCATTTTGGTCCAAATGTTCCATGGAACCCATAAATGTTCCAATGACCCGCCTATGACCTCAGATAATCCCATTGCATCCGATTGGCCATAGAATCACCCATTTTGGTCCAAATGTTCCATGGAACCCATAAAAGTTCCAATGACCCGTCTATGACCTCAGATAATCCCATTGCATCCGATTGGCCATAGAATCACCCATTTTGGTCCAAATGTTCCATGGAACCCATAAAAGTTCCAATGACCCGCCTTTGACCTCAGATAATCCCATTGCATCCGATTGGCCATAGAATCACCCATTTTGGTCCAAATGTTCCATGGAACCCATAAAAGTTCCAATGACCCGCCTATGACCTCAGATAATCCCATTGCATCCGATTGGCCATAGAATCACCCATTTTGGTCCAAATGTTCCATGGAACCCATAAAAGTTCAAATGACCCGCCTATGACCTCAGATAATCCCATTGCATCCGATTGGCCATAGAATCACCCATTTTGGTCCAAATGTTCCATGGAACCCATAAAAGTTCCAATGACCCGCCTATGACCTCAGATAATCCCATTGCATCCGATTGGCCAAAGAATCACCCATTTTGGTCCAAATGTTCCATGGAACCCATAAAAGTTCCAATGACCCGCCTATGACCTCAGATAATCCCATTGCATCCGATTGGCCATAGAATCACCCATTTTGGTCCAAATGTTCCATGGAACCCATAAAAGTTCCAATGACCCGCCTATGACCTCAGATAATCCCATTGCATCCGATTGGCCATAGAATCACCCATTTTGGTCCAAATGTTCCATGGAACCCATAAAAGTTCCAATGACCCGCCTATGACCTCAGATAATCCCATTGCATCCGATTGGCCATAGAATCACCCATTTTGGTCCAAATGTTCCATGGAACCCATAAAAGTTCCAATGACCCGCCTTTGACCTCAGATAATCCCATTGCATCCGATTGGCCATAGAATCACCCATTTTGGTCCAAATGTTCCATGGAACCCATAAAAGTTCCAATGACCCGCCTATGACCTCAGATAATCCCATTGCATCCGATTGGCCATAGAATCACCCATTTTGGTCCAAATGTTCCATGGAACCCATAAAAGTTCCAATGACCCGCCTATGACCTCAGATAATCCCATTGCATCCGATTGGCCATAGAATCGCCCATTTTGGTCCAAATGTTCCATGGAACCCATAAAAGCTCCAATGACCCGCCTATGACCTCAGATAATCCCATTGCATCCGATTGGCCATAGAATCACCCATTTTGGTCCAAATGTTCCATGGAACCCATAAAAGTTCCAATGACCCGCCTATGACCTCAGATAATCCCATTGCATCCGATTGGCCATAGAATCACCCATTTTGGTCCAAATGTTCCATGGAACCCATAAAAGTTCCAATGACCCGCCTATGACCTCAGATAATCCCATTGCATCCGATTGGCCATAGAATCACCCATTTTGGTCCAAAAGTTCCATGGAACCCATAAAAGTTCCAATGACCCGCCTATGACCTCAGATAATCCCATTGCATCCGTTTGGCCATAGAATCATCCATTTTGGTCCAAATGTTCCATGGAACCCATAAAAGTTCCAATGACCCGCCTATGACCTCAGATAATCCCATTGCATCCGATTGGCCATAGAATCACCCATTTTGGTCCAAATGTTCCATGGAACCCATAATAGTTCCAATGACCCGCCTATGACCTCAGATAATCCCATTGCATCCGTTTGGCCATAGAATCATCCATTTTGGTCCAAATGTTCCATGGAACGCATAAAAGTTCCAATGACCCGCCTATGACCTCAGATAATCCCATTGCATCCGATTGGCCATAGAATCACCCATTTTGGTCCAAATGTTCCATGGAACCCATAAAAGTTCCAATGACCCGCCTATGACCTCAGATAATCCCATTGCATCCGATTGGCCATAGAATCACCCATTTTGGTCCAACTGTTCCATGGAATCCATAAAAGTTCCAATGACCCGCCCATGACCTCAGATAATCCCATTGCATCCGATTGGCCATAGAATCACCTATTTTGGTCCAAATGTTCCATGGAACCCATAAAAGTTCCAATGACCCGCCTATGACCTCAGATAATCCCATTGCATCCGATTGGCCATAGAATCACCCATTTTGGTCCAAATGTTCCATGGAACCCATAATAGTTCCAATGACCCGCCTATGACCTCAGATAATCCCATTGCATCCGTTTGGCCATAGAATCATCCATTTTGGTCCAAATGTTCCATGGAACGCATAAAAGTTCCAATGACCCGCCTATGACCTCAGATAATCCCATTGCATCCGATTGGCCATAGAATCACCCATTTTGGTCCAAATGTTCCATGGAACCCATAAAAGTTCCAATGACCCGCCTATGACCTCAGATAATCCCATTGCATCCGATTGGCCATAGAATCACCCATTTTGGTCCAACTGTTCCATGGAATCCATAAAAGTTCCAATGACCCGCCCATGACCTCAGATAATCCCATTGCATCCGATTGGCCATAGAATCACCTATTTTGGTCCAAATGTTCCATGGAACCCATAAAAGTTCCAATGACCCGCCTATGACCTCAGAAATTCCCATTGCATCCGATTGGCCATAGAATCACCCATTTTGGTCCAAATGTTCCATGGAACCCATAAAAGTTCCAATGACCCGCCTATGACCTCAGATAATCCCATTGCATCCGATTGGCCATAGAATCACCCATTTTGGTCCAAATGTTCCATGGAACCCATAAAAGTTCCAATGACCTGCCTATGACCTCAGATAATCCCATTGCATCCGATTGGCCATAGAATCACCCATTTTGGTCGAAATGTTCCATGGAACCCATAATAGTTCCAATGACCCGCCTATGACCTCAGATAATCCCATTGCATCCGATTGGCCATAGAATCACCCATTTTGGTCCAAATGTTCCATGGAACCCATAAAAGTTCCAATGACCCGCCTATGACCTCAGATAATCCCATTGCATCCGTTTGGCCATAGAATCATCCACTTTGGTCCAAATGTTCCATGGAACCCATAAAAGTTCCAATGACCCACCTATGACCTCAGATAATCCCATTGCATCCGATTGGCCATAGAATCACCCATTTTGGTCCAAATGTTCCATGGAACCCATAATAGTTCCAATGAACCGCCTATGACTTCACATAATCCCATTGCATCCGATTGGCCATAGAATCACTCATTTTGGTTCAAATGTTCCATGGAACCCATAAAAGTTCCAATGACCCGCTTGTGACCTCAGATAATCCCATTGCATCCGATTGGCCATAGAATCACCCATTTTGGTCCAAATGTTCCTTGGAACCCACAAAAGACACAATGACCCGCCCATGACCTCAGATAATCCCATTGCATCCGTTTGGCCATAGAATCACCCATTTTGGTCCAAATGTTCCTTGGAACCCACAAAAGACACAATGACCCGCTTGTGACCTCAGATAATCCCATTGCATCCGATTGGCCATAGAATCACCCATTTTGGTCTAAATGTTCCATGGAACCCATAAAAGTTGCAATGACCCATCTCTGACCTCAGATAATCCTATTGCATCCGATTGTCCATAGAATCATCCATTTTGGTCCAAATGTTGCTTCAACCAATAAAAGTTCCAATGACTCCCCTGTCACCTCCATGGAATCCATGGAATCCATTAAATTGCTAATGACCCGCCTGTGACCTTGATTGCCATAGAATCATCCACTTTTGTCCAAATTCTCCATGGAATCCATTAAAGTGCCAATGATCTTCCTGTGACCTTGATAATTCCATTGCATTCGATTGGCCAAGCATAACGCAAAAATAGTTGAAAATTCAACCATAACGCAAAAAATAGTTGAAAATTCAAACGTAACGAAAAAAAGTTGAAAATTCAAGCATAACGCAAAAAATAGTTGAAAATTCAAACGTAACGAAAAATAGTTGAAATTTGACTTTACCCCCTAATATAATTTCTTTTCATGCAAATCGATTCTAAAGGAGTAAACTCCAAAAAAAACATGAAATATTGATTTTCTTTAAGCTGAATTAGGAATCAGCGACACATTAGATTTTAAATTATGCAAAGAACAATTTTTAGTGACAAATATTAATTAAATACCTTAAATTAAAATCGGAAACTATAGTAGGTACAACGAAATAAGTTTCAACATTTTTTGTAAAACTGAAAACTTCAAAATGAAAAAAACATAAAAAGTTTTTGTAGTTTCAATAAATCTTAAAACAAAATATGCCCAAAAATATGCTATGAAATTAAAAAAAAAATATCAAGCGTTCCGCACTCACATTTTACGGAATTATGTTATAGTAATATAATAATATTTTCTCATTTTGAATAAATTTTTCTCTATATTTCTCTAATTTTTCTCTAAAAGAAAATTGCTATTATCGAAAATAGAGAAATTTTCTACCGGAGATAGGTATGTGCTTATTTCTGAGTGTAGAGAACCTGCTGCAAACAACACAAGCAATACTTAACAACGAAACAAAAACAAAGAAAGCAGAAGGCACAACATAAGCAGCTAATGATAAATTATAATCTAATATAAAAATATAAATTCTTCTTCTTCCATTTGGCTGTTTTGTGCCATTGATATAATAGTGACAAAATCCAAAATTAATATTATAAGATAGATATAAATATTATCTTTGAACGATGAGTATTAAAGGCTGTAGGTATACCCTGAAGTATTAGTCAAAAACGTTTCATGGCCTTGAAAGATTTGTTAAAACGACCCCATACAAACCGCGCTGTAAGACGTAATTCTACGTCAAAATTAATGAAACAGTAATACACACGCAGAGTTGAATAATTATACAAAAATCTAACAAATTTTTGACATTTCTATTATATTTTTAACGTTTAAAGTAATAACAGAATCTACAATAAACGTATTTCGGAGTATAACGACTAAACACTACGACTGCACTCCTCAAATCGAAATAACAATGAGCAAGGAGAATAGCATTAAAAATATGAAGTTATTTAAAAATAATATGAAAAAAAGTCGGTCCCACGAAAAAATTTTATATTTTTTGATTCAGATTGCAAGAAATTTTTTATTAGTATTATTTCTGACCTTTTCTTTATTTTAAAACTACCACATAAGCCAATATTTTTACAAAAAACTCGATTTTTAGAGGTTATTTCAAACCATTCCAACTCATGGATGGCTGCCGCTGGAGTGAAAATCTTTTGGGAATCATAACCAAGGCTTATTTTGAGCAACTTATTCGCAAAATTTGTTTGACACACGAAAGTTCTGCTTTGATTGAGATAAATTTGGTTTCGCTCTTGATAGGTTTTCATTTTTGTTTGTTATATGGGAGGTGGATTGTTTGTTCACATCATAGTTATGATATAATATACTCAGCGTTTGAATTTTCTGTAAAACTATTGCAGTCGATAGTCAGCAATTGCTGTCTTCTGCGTAAAGTCCCAAACAGGGTTGCCACATCCAAAAATTTTATTTTACCAAAATTCCCAAAAAAATTTCACATTTAAGAAATAACTTTCACATCCAAAGCAAGAATTCTAATATTTTTAGTTTTTTAGCATTCTTCTGAAAAGCTTTTTATTTTTGTTGTGACAACATTGATGAAAACAAGCAATACCAACTAGCACACAAACTTCTATAAAGATTGCAGCAAGCTTTACAGCAACTCATTATGAAAACTACGTTGTTTCTGAAAACACGCTTATTGACTTATATAACGCCAAAAAGGCGAACTTTTAATTATTTTTGACCGAAGGGTTATCCATCGATCTATTTCTATTTTATATACGAAGAGCTGAATCTGAATGACTTCATGCTAATGGAAACTCTGTACATCAGAAAGGCTTCAGTTTCTACTACAAATATTATCTAAATTTATTGAAAATAGTAGCTTCGAAATCCAACTGTCCAATTTTCTTGTTTGTTTGTTTTGTTCTGATTCAGTAATGAATGGATTGGTCTCTTGCATTTTTATTTTGCTATCGCATAACGCTTGTGGTCTTACCCAAGTATTGTGCATTTTTTCAATATTTTTCTGTACTTTAAACTCTATAAATTATTTGAACTTTGATTACGTTGTTTTCTCGGTCCGAGAGGTTTGAACTTCGGTTTATATAATTTCGAAGGCTGTAAAGATCTACTCATACAAAATTGAAAGTAATTTCGAAAATGCATCTATTAGAGATTTATAGATTTATAGAGGCAGCAATTTCGTTTGGTCTTTTAACCGAAGCTCTTTCAAATTAAAAGTTTCCAAGCTTCCGTTAACGACCATTTTTAAGCTTATTAGAAACTTTGAATTAAGCCTTTATAAAACTTATGAAATACTTCCAACAGCTATTATGTCAAATATATCTTCGACAACAAGTACACTTCTAGTTGCAAGCTCAATACAAGCGCAATCCAAGCTTCTACTGTCGAATATTCAAATTTCCTAGCCTTATCGAAGTTCATGTGTTAGTTGGGATATTACCAAAGACTTTCATATTACCATATGACTTTTGATGGTCTTCGGTACTACCACGTTTTTATATTTTAAATACCTGTTATCAGTTCCACTGTCTAATGAATTTGAATCTTGTTTTCCTGCAGGGCTTGTAACCGTGACCTTTTAACTCTGAAGCTTCCTTATAAATTACAAATTTTATTAAATTATTAAGTGTTACAATGGAACAAACTTCAACCATTTTCATTTCCATTAGATTAAATTGTTGTAACTTGCTGACGAATTTGAAAAACAAATATTGAGTTGAATTTTCGATTATATTTTATGCGCTAATGATAATGCTGCATTATGATTAAAGCTTAATTATGATTAAACAACGTTGATGGTTGCAATTAGAATCGAAGCGTAAAGTTTTTCTCGATAACATACAAAATTTAAATATGATATGTTGTAAAATAAAAAACTTCTAACTAAAAATAGTTTAATTGGCATCGCTTAATAATGATGCGCATGTTTTTTTATTGCAGAAAATGATGCAGCAGCTTCAACTGCTAAAACTCAAAAGGTTAGGTTGAGCCCTATTTTATTTAGATAAGTTTTCCCGCAGAAAACAAGTTCAATACATTGGAAAATGCCTATATTTTTAATTTATTTTTAAAGTAATATAAAACAGTCCATCATTTAAGTTTTTGGAAAATTTGTATAGAAAAGTTTTAATTCATTTTTATAATTCTTAAAAAACGTCTTCTTTAAGAATTATATTTTGAGCTTTATGCCAAATATTTCATGAAGTAACAGATTGCTACAACAACAAAAATCTCTCAGAAGAACCGAGCAGACTAGACCATGGTTTCGTCGGACGCTACTCCGACTCATCAGTAGTCTCTGTGGTTCATGCAGTCCACTTACTTTGAGAAGCTAATAAGTGCAACTGTCGAAAACCAAAAAGGAATTACCTAGCACTTTTCACTTTATAGAGGCAGTGTTTTTGTACTCATTTGCTTGTCGCGAAATTTCAAAAAGTTGACTGCATTGCTTCTGCAAAGATTATGTTGTTGCGCTTTTTGTTTAAAAAGTTTTTGGTTTTCCCTGCAAAAGTTTACCAAAATGAAACTTAATTTCACGTTTTCACATCGAAAAAAAATTTACCAGTTTTGGTAAATTTTTCACATTCTGGCAACGCTGGTCCCAAAGCCACAGCCATAGTTCACGAAGACCTATCACAGTCGATGATCGGCTGCTGCTATCTGCTGTGTAAAATACGACAGTCAAAGCAGCAGTTCACGACAGACTGTCGTAGTCGATATTCGGCTGCTGCTGTCTGCTGCGTAAAATTTCACAGTCAAAGCACATTTCATGAATGAGCTGTCGTAGTCGATATGCAGCTGCTGCTGTCGTAGTCGATAGTCGACTGCTGCAGTCCTGCTGCGTAAAATCAAACAGTCGCGCTTTTTTTTTTTTAAATGTACTTTTAGGTTCGTTTTATTTTATTTATAGTAGAAAAAAATAAATTGTTAATTTATTTTTATTAGCAAATTGTGAAATATAAAAGTAAAAAAAATGAATGTGTAAATGTGCATTTACAAAAAATTAAATATCACTACTGACTTCCATCGCTACCAACTTCTTCATCAGAATCACTACAAGCAATTAAGGGCAGAGTTGTAACTGTAACGCAACGAAAATAATATAATACGTAATGTTGTTGCTTTTCCCTTAAACCGGTAATATAACTTATTACCCTCAGCGATAGTAATATCACCAAGTCAATTTTAAATAACTTTATAATATGCTTCAATATTGTATAATTTTTAATAAGAAAACAAAATTTTTTTTCCAATTTTCGTACCATTTAAATACATACCGCGATTGTTAGATTTATGCAGCAGTCGACTATAGGGATGTCAGTGGGAAAAATACATCGATGTTTTTCTGTGACTCGATGCATCGAAATGTACATCGATATCTTTCGATGCATTGGAGGGCATCATCGATGCATCGATTTGTAGACGATTTTTAAGATTTTACTTAACATCAAAATATGTTATTAGCAAAATTGAACATAATTTCAAATTAATTACTATACCTGAGCTATTTATGTTTCTAATTGACTATCGAATCACGTCAAAAATGTTTTCGTTAAATTTTTAGGGTTTTTATAAATCAATATTTTAAAAATCTATTCTCAATTTGACTTACAGAGAGAGAGAGTTATAATAAGAAAATCTGTGAATGCTTTCTTCCACAATTGAAAAATATAAATGGCGGTTCGCTGTACTAGTGATGTCAGTTTTCGATATTTAAACAACATGGACTGGATCGAAAATTGATAAAATTTTTTTCTACGTTATCCTGACGTCAATAAATCAATTACAGAAACATCCGAATTTTGTAGACAAACTCTTACATTACTTCGAATTTAATGATTTCATTACGTTTTTTGTACTGAAATGAATATATAAAAAAAGCAAAGAATAATTTTTATAATTTTTTAGACTTGAAAGCATGTGTTTGTTATTCGGCTTCGGCCTTCGGCCGATTATTTCCATTTTGCCGAAGAATCGGCTTCGGCTTCGGCTTCGGCAAAAATTCACTTTCGGTCGGACACTAGTTCTCATTGAAGGACCCAAAGAGTGGACCGGCAAATTGTCTTGGATTCATTAACGTGAATCCAGGGTTCTTCATCTGTAATGATTTCGAGGAAGTTTTTCGAACTACCCTCACTGTAGTTTGAAGCATCAGCCAAGTAATAATATCGCTTAATAGTGGTTGTTAGTGTTTTTATGTGGACCACTTTATTTTTCGCCTCTTAATTATTTTTTTTTACAATTATTAAAAAAAAATGGTACAATTATTAAAATTAAGAAAATTTTGAGAAATAAAATTTTATTGATTTTTTTAAAACATTTTCTCAACATTTGCAAAAGCTTTAGAAAGGAAAGCATGCTGTTCGCATAAAAAGTATGCTGATTTAGCGCTATTGCTTATGAAATAATGAATTTGTTTCCAAAAATATTTTACTTTCTCTGAAATATACATTTATGAATACATTTTTTGTTAATCATAAAAATTCCATAAGCTTACAAATATTGAAAGTAAATTTTTAAAAGTATGTTTTTCCCTAAACCTGAAAGGTCAGGGTATATTAACTTTGTGCAAACGTTTGTAACGCATAGAACGAAGCGAGTCCGGTATAGAAAAGTATATATATTCTTGATCAGCGTCACCACGTGAGTCGAGCTATCCATGTCCGTCCGTCCGTCCGTCCGTCTGTCCGTCTATGTGTTGTCCGTATACACAGGATAAGAAGCAGGAGTTGAGATAATTTTATGAAACTTGGTACACATGGTCACATGGACCCAAGGATCTGCACAATTGAATATTTTTGGTATCCGCCTATGGATGGACGCCTATGGACACGCCTACCTTCCATACAACGCAAAAATTATTGAAAACTGCATAAATAAGCTCATAATTTACCTACAACAATAAAATTTGGTGTGTATGTGTTTTGTATCAAAACCAAGATGTCTTCGAAGAATGGGTGTCATCCGCCTCCCATACAACCCAAAAATTGAAAACTGCATAAATAAGCTCATTGTTAACCTACAACAATAAAATTTGGTGTGTATGTGTTTTGTATCAACACAAAGATGTCTGCGAAAAATGGATATCATCCGCTCATGGACACGCCTACCTCCCATACAACCCAAAAAGTTTAAAACTGAATAAATAAGATTATATGTGTCATAGAGATATCAATTTTGGTATGTATGTATTTTATACCAAAACTAAAATGTGTTCAAAAATTGGGAGTAATCCGTCCGTAAACACGCCCACCACCCATAACGAAAGCACAATAAAGGCATTAACTGTGAGCTACAGGAATGAAACTTGGTATGTGTAAATTTTTCATCAACATTTAAATGCCCATTTTCAATGATATTATTGTATTTTGGAAAAGTAGGTTTAGGGTATTTCATAGTCGGCCTAGACCGACTTTAGACTTTCTTTACTTGTGTTAATATCAATCTGACAAAGCTTCTTATAATTATGAGGCCAAGTTCTGTAGCTGGCTTAGTAGGGATTCACGCTCTCTTATATTTATCGTTTGTGTACATTAGATACATTCATATTTATATGAATTTTACCAAAAAGGGCTAATTTAAATTGTTCGGATAAATTAAATTGAATTTATTAATTATCATATTGGCATTAAAGCTACACGAAAACAACATGGCTCATCTCATTTAACATGTAATTTGGTCTTCGAATCCATACTCAGATTTAATAGCAATTAAAGTTTGCGGACACCAGGAGCAAATAACTGCGAATATCGTTAATTAAGTTTATTAATTAATAATTACACCTCATAAATTATTCCTAATTAAAAAAAAAATCACTAGCAAAGAAGGATTATCAAATGTATATACAATGTATGGTCGATTGTCTGTCCTGTGTAACACTATTCTATATTAAGGCTACCACATTAAAGTCTCTTTTGAATAATTTGCATTCATATCCAACACCTTGCCAAATACGCTAACGCTAACTGAGAAAAATTACAATTTTAGTGCTTGTTGTTATCGAAAAACTATAAAAATTACTTTTGTTTGTCTTGAACAGCTGACATAAATATTTGTAATAAAATATTTTTATATTTTTGTTTACATACTTATACAAAAACAATAAAAATTTTGGTGTTCCGTTAGACCATTGCAGATTTATGGCAGCCCTACTCTTGATGCATGCTAGGCATAACGTATTTTTTAAAGACGATGTCAAGTTCGTTCGTTAAGTCTTTTATTCTGTTTGCCATTTTCAAGTTCGCTGCTTAAGTCTTTTGTTAACATCGCAACATTAATTTTCATTTTGATTAAAGTTATTTGAAATATGCATACAAAACAAATAAACTAAAGCTCTTATGCAATGGTTGTATTCTTACAAAGCAGAATGGTTTAAGCTTTATTTTTTATAGTGTGTAGTATGTAAATATAACGATTTTTTGTTGGGAATTGATGAAAAAAAAAAACTCATAATAGATAGTGTTTTTAGCTACGGAGAATAATCAACATTATTTCTGCAATGGTTAAACCGGTTCTGGTAGGAAACCACTTGTTTGATTGCATGCTTGTTAAGTTTTTCGTTTTGTTTTCATTTTTGTATAATATTTTAGCATATAAAGCGCAGGTATTCAGGTCGAGAAAGTGTTAAATACAAAGAAGACATAATTTAAATAAAAAGGTAACAAAAATAAATGCGATGAACGCGTTTTGAATTATGATAATGTTTAATATTCAAATTAGAATTTAAATAAAGCCACAGCCATTTAAATGTTGCAATAAAAAAAAAAAAAAAAAAAAAATAATGTGATTGACTCTTATTAAATTAACGTCATAATTAACGTCATTTATTGCTAAATAATCATAAGTATCACTTATTTATGTGCGATTAAAAAATTCAAAGTTAAATAAAAATGCAAGAAATATTTTTAATAGCTTTCGAGAATAATGCCATATGTTTTTATCTGTTTGCCTTACTTACAATGAGTTTAGCAGTCTATGAAAACTTAACGGTATACTTTTGCTTGTTAGCTGTTCTTGAAGTTTATATGTACTGTGTCCGTGATCTATAATTAATGAAACTTCATAAAGAAGCTACAATTGGCTTTTAAAGTTTTGCAATTTATTTAATTATTTATTAACTCTACAGTTATAAACTTAAGTCTCTTTTCATGTGCATCTGCCTGCCATATTGCTTAGCCATTAGATTTTTCAAAATTTGAATTTTTTCATTGCAGCTTTTAAGCCAATATTGAGGAAGAGATGAACATTTAATAAACCCTTATTTAAAATACTGTTTATGGAAAATATGTTTCAAGGTGCTTTTTATTAGTCACAATAATTTCCAACTAGTTAAGCAACTAGGTTAAATACAAATGTTGGTTAATGTTTAACTACCTTAAAATGGGCTGGGCTCTTGACGGCAAACAACTTGAATGCAATTAATATTAAATTTAATAAATGTTATTTTAGTCAAACACATCGTAGTACGTTTGTTAGATTAAACTTACTTAAAAGATCAAAGCAACCAGCTTCAATAAACCTATGGTTGAGAGAGCATTAGCGACAAACTTTGCCCAATGATCCTCTGTTTTTAGTCTCCAGATATCTCGTACTAACGACGCACAGTGTATTGAGTGTGGCCAAAAATAAAAAAATTCCAAAAAAATTATGTACGTCGAAAGAGAATACAGTAGTAACTCGATTCTTGCACATACTTGATACTTGCACACCTCGATGCTTGCTACTCACATATTTTTTTCATTGCGTACTCAGTACTTGCGGGATCTAAAAATTTTAAACTCAATACTTGAGACATCTTTTTATTGTTCTTATAGGCTGTTCCAATTAACGTTTTCTTAGATTTAATAAAGTTCGGGAAAGAACCGTCGATTTTGTGCTGTTGAAAAAATGTATAGAATTTTATTTAAATTGTCAAGTCGATTTGCATGTTATCCTTGTTAACGTTTTCTTAGACTGAATATAATTCGGGAAAGTACCATGGATTTTATGCTAACTTTTACGCGCTAACTCTAACTAACTCTTACGCGGTGCGGTCTTATAATGGCAAAAAAAAAGTTTACTTTGCTGACAATTAAAGATAAAGCTATCATTTTAAAAAAGCTTAGTTCGGGATTTTCCATCAATGCATTAGCTAAGAGTTTAAACGTGCATAGAGCAACAATATCTCGTGTTAAAAAGAATACATACTCCATAAAGAAGTTTCGTGGTGCAATCTGAATCCGACCCTGGAAAAAGAAAGACACTTAAACCTTCGGAATTTTCGAAAATGGAAAAAGCATTGTTCAAATAGTTTAGAAAATATATAAAATATATACAATATTCAAGAAAAGTCAGGCGGCTTCCACGCAAGCAGTGGTTGGGTTGCAAACTTTAAAAAAAAGACATGGAATCCGAAGACTCAAAATATGTGGGGAAAAGTTGTCGAATAAGACGGGTTCTATAAAACCATTTTTGGATAAGCTAACCGAAAGAATTACAGATTTCGGTTTAAGAAAGGAGCAGATATACAATGCCAATGAGTCTGGCTTATTTTGGAAGCCTTTGCCCGATAAAACTCTTTTGCGCTCAAAGGAAACCTCAGCTCCGGGTCATAAAATCAGTAAAGAAAGAATAACATTCCTAGCTTGTACTAATGCTGCTGGAAATCATAGAGTAAAGTTAATTGTAATTACAAAGCGTGGATTTGCTCATTAAAAAATTTTACGCATATGCCTGTTATCTAAACATGCAATAACAATAGAGTTCAGCTACTACAGCTTTTTCTCACTTTCTCAGCATTAACCCATTTAAAACCATGACCCATAGCATAAAAGAAATTTTATGTTAAGGATTCCAGTGGCTAAAAACAAGTTAATGTGGAAAAAGGAAATAAAAGTGCTTGGATGACATTGGCCTTGTTTGAAGAATGGTTGAAGTGAAACTTATTTGGCGGCGAGTGAAATTTCAAGGTCTCTTATTCGTGACGCTAGGCTAACGTTATCAATTCATATGAAAAATTTAAAAAAATTATTGCCGCTGCCGAGAATTGAACACCGAACATCGTTGCTTAAGAGACGGAATCTATACCATTACGCCATGTAGGCACATGATAATAAGCCAAACAAAATAAAATTAAAACTGAACGCGTAACATACTGAAAATAACATAATTAACATTAAGATTATATTAACATTAACATTACAGTATTAACATAACCGTAACATTAATTTTCATCCTACAAGTATGCACGGAAAAAAAAAAAAAAATAGCTAAAACAAGTACCGAAAATAACTGTTATTTTACAATTTTTAAATGAAAAAAATTGTCAAAAGACTTTTTCAAATATACCATTATGTTACAAATGTCCTCAGCCTCACGAATATTAAGTCGCTTTTAAATTTGAAACTGATTCTTTAAAAGTTAATTTCTTGCCTAGTATATTTCGAGGAAAATAAAGGTTACTTTTGACTTTTATTTTATCGGTCAAAAATAGCAGTTATTTTGTGACTTTAATTTTTTCGGTCAGAGATAAAAGTTAATATGTGACACATTCGACAAAAACCATATTCGTTACAGTCCCTGGATGCAAATATTGAATCAACAAATTATTATTCCATTTCATATTGATTGATTTTCTTTTCAGATACTTTCTCTCTCTATTTCACACTCTTATTTCTTACTGTTAAAGAAGTTTCACTTCTGCCACGTGTACGTTGCTACACGCGAGTTTTTTTTTTATCATGGTTCTGATACTAACGGTATCGGTATACCTCTATTTTTTAACCAGAAAGTGTAAAAAATGTTTCCAATTCGAAAGTGATTTAAAAAAGAAATAAAAAATTGTCTCTTAAATTTTGACGTAGAATTACGTCTTACAGCGGCGGTTTGTATGGGGTCGTTTTAACAGAATTTTTCAAGGCCATGAAACTTTTTTGACGAATATTTTAGAGTGTACCTACAGCCTTTAATACTCATTGTTCATAGATAATATATATGTTAAAATATCATATATATCATGCGCTGAACGAATATCTAATTTTGGATTTTGTTACTATTATGTTAAAGGCACAAAACAGCCAAATGTAAGAAGAAAAATTTAAAGTCTTATATTAGAAAATCAACCATTAGTTGCTTATGTTGTGCCTGCTGCTTTCCTTGGTTTTTTTCATTGTTTTTGCTTGTGTTGTTTTTGTTTTGTACGAACTGATTCGCAGCATTGGTTCTCTACTCCACGTTAAGAGGGCTCATTGGGTTCTTGTATGAGTGCTCTATTTTAACACAAGAGGTCAATAACAGCCTCTTTTCAACTCAGTCAATGAACTGAAACTTGACGAAATGGGTATCTGATAAGAGTTAACTCTTATGAAAAATCGACTTAGGTCATATTTCGTTTTATGCTATTATCCAATAGATGGCACTGTCTAGTCGGCTGACATGATATATGCATTCAACAGAGCAAACGTTGATAAGTGCGTCTAGTAGAAAGTAGCAAAACTAAATAAGTGAGATGAACACATCTATTTTGGATTAAATAAATTACACCAATACCTCGCTTTGCGTCGTTTCGTTTTGCGTTTTTTCGAAGTTGCGTCGCTGCTGAATTAGTAAGGGAGAGTGGGGTGTTGTGAGACAGGTTTAGTTTTTGGACGATAACTTCTTTAAAAGTTAATATTTTTTTTCTGGAAACATTTTTTGGATAGCTTATTGAATTACCTAACAACCTGCGATGACATTTTTTTGAAATTCAAAACATTTAAGAATTTTCTAAAAGCCTGAAAAAAGATTGGAATTTTTGATTTTAAAAAATTATGGGGTGTTGTGAGACACTACTATAAATATAACAAAATGGAATTTTTTGCTTAAAGTCCTTATTGAAATAGGAAAAAAATTAGGAAAAAATTTAAATACAGATAAGAGAAATTGTTCGCGTTAATCTGATTCGGCTAACAGTTAAAATATCCGGTTTTCATTTTGGCACACTGCAGATGAACAGTTCGATCACAGTTATTGCAACTAATGAAATTGTTTTCGTCCGGACTGATTTTAGAATGTAAGTCGTGCATGCGTATATTACGGGCTATACGTATTCATGAGATTTCACACTCCCTTGGCGAATCCAAAAAAAAAAAAAAGACTCTTTGGCACGTTTGCCCTACAAAAGATGCAAAAGTATATAAATCTTCATCATCTAATGAATTTTTTTTTGTTTAAGTTGTTTTTTCATTCTTTTGGTCAGATTTTTTCCTCAATAATGCCACATTCTTGGAAGTTGTAAATACGGTTGCAAAAATAGGCTTCTGGCCGCGTTTTGATTTTTGGAATAGGGGATCAAACTTCAGAGGACTAACCTTCTCTAGTGCACTGCTCAGCTCAGACGCCTTGAAAAACCAATAAAGCCATAGCCAGAGAAATATAGTGCGGGGAACTACAAAACAAGAAATGATATATCGTCGCTGTACCTCAAAAATCAGTTATGCGTTTTTCGACAGCTTTTCATTAGAACAAAAAAGTGATTTATCCTCTGCGCTTGCAAATTTACTGCAAAGTTATAGTTTTATATTTTTTGCTATAAAATTCTAGAGATACATATAAAAATAGGCCAACTTCTTACACCAGCACGAAGCGGGGATAAATTCTTTCGTTTTAAGACGTTTTAATTGAATTTTTTATGGGAATTTTTTTTTAACTATGAACAACTTTTTTGAGCACATACCTGATTTTTCAAATTTTTAATTAAATAATTTAAAAACTCTAGAAGTAAATTCTTGCAAAACTCATACAAAATATTTATACCAAAAGAGATAACGAAAAACCGTTAACCGCCCAAAGATGGTGATCGAGTAGGGCTACACAATTATGCAATAAAAAAATATAAAACATCGCATTACTGATTTTTTGAGATAATTACATTTTTATAAATTTCATCCTAAGAAAATCTGATCGCAGAGAAAAAAAAAATCCTTAGGAGGTTCCGCCATCAGATTTTGTTAGGATAAAAATAATAAAAATTTAGTTCTTGCAAAATAGCTTTTGGACTATCCATGTTATTCACAAAAAATAAAATGCTTTCTAAAATTCCAAAAATAGTCCATCAGACGAAAAATTTCGAAAATTTTTGAAATAACATTGAAAGATAAAAAGCTACAGGCTAATTAAAAAGGACATATCAACCCCTTTGCGCGAAATTATCGTATGTGCCATTTTTTCGAAATTGAGTTTTTGATGCAAATTTGTTCTACATTCTACAACGCATCAACCTGTAAAATATTGCAGCTGAAATCCCTATAAGTTCTCCAAAAGCACATGCCAAATTTGATTTTGATAGTGCAAGCTAAAGCACAGAAAAGTAGAAAAAACGCTCTCCTGTAAAATTTGGTTTTTGGCACATACGATAATTTCGCGCAAAGCGGTCGATATAATGTGAAATTCTAAAACAATTTCAAAATTGAAGGGCAATATTTTCAAAACTACAAAAGATAATTAATTTCAGTAAACAGAAATGGTTAGGCCTAATATTGTTTATTCAATTTCTTTAAAAGCAATTAAAATTGGCCGATGAGTTAAATAGATATGGTGGAATTAATAGAAAAAGAATGGGTGTTATCATTCAAAGGAAATAAACGGACTGCGAATTTGTAATGAGTGCACAAAAACTAGTAAGGTATATCTTCGATTTAGCCAAAGTTAAAATATCCCCACAGCCGATTCGTTATGGTACAAAATCTTAAATTGTTCCTCTTTTTGTATGGGATTTAAAAAAATTGTATTATCTTGATGACGTCTAAAGTACATTCATATCAAATTGTTTTCCTGCAGAGTAAGGACAAGCCTCTTTATAAAATTTTAAGTTTTGGGGTTGTATGGGTGTTGGGCGTGTGCGTGGGTGGATGACGCCCATTTTTCTAACACGCCTCAGTTTTTACATAGAATACATAAATACTGAATTTAAGATTTGTAGCTTAAATATTAGCCTCTCTATAGAGTTTTAATTATTGGGATTGTATGGGAGGTAGGCGTGGTTTTCATCCGATTCAGATTCAAATATCGAATTTCAGCACGATAGCTTCAAAATGCAATCGTGTCCACAGACAGACGGACATGGCTTAATCAACTCAGGTGGTGATGCTGATCAAAAATATATCGCACACTTAATACAAAATAGTCACAACTCAAAATTTTTCGATATCGACTTTTTGTTATAATTGAATTCACAAAACATAAAACTATCTTTTTCATTATTTTCTTCATTAAATGGAAGAATGAAGTTTGTGTGTTTAAATAAAAATTGCTTTTCTTCTGCAGTTTCAACCAAAGAGTTTTATTTTTCGCTTCTCCTGAAAGGTTGTGTTTTTTGAGTTGTTGCTGTTTTGTATTTAGTAAGCGATATATTTTTTTTTTTGTTATATTTTTGTTATTTCTGTTATATATTTTTCTATACCTACCATGCCTCCTTATGAGCGTTACACACGCCGTGACAAATTTAATAAAAAACTCCTTTCGCAGTACGCGGTGTGGGTATAACAATTTTAAGACAAGAGTTCGTTTTTTTCCCAGTCTTTTCCTCAACTGACTCAATAATATGTTGGTACACTCAGAAAAAAACACATATCTTTCTGCGATAAAAATTTATCTATTTTCGATAATGTGCTGACCGTGGTATTCAGATTAAGTGTGTGGCTTAGCATGCTCGGAGCCCGAGTTCAATACCCAGTCACGGCGAAAAGTTTTTTCAATAAAAAAAAGTATTTCAATAAAAACAAATGTTTTCTCAAAAATAAAAAAGTCTTCTCTGAAAACGATATATTTTTACATATATGCTTAACTTTTTCATGGAAGCTTTTAATTATTTTTAGTTAATTTTTAAGATCAAATTTAGAAAAAGTATTCTCTCGGGCAAAATCTATACCATTTTTCTCTAAATGTGATGCCTTTTTTATCATATTCCCAGAAACTTTTTGCTGAGTGTAGAAAATCTCACTTTCAAATTTTCAAAACTTGGAGAAACATGCTTGAAAACGTTTAACTCAGATTTTGTACCTCTAACGTTTATTTTCATTTTAAAAACGGGCATTTTAAAATGAGCTTTTAAAACGTTTGTTTGATATTTCAAAATTAACATTTTAAAATAGCTTCTAATTCTCTAAAATGTTCACTTTGGAATATCAAACGAATGTTTTAAAAACTCATTTTAAAATGTTTATTACAGAAAATCAAACGATAATTTTAGAAGTTCATTTAAAATGCCCGTTTTTAAAATAAAAATAAACGTTATAGGTGTAAAATTTTTCCAGTGCATAGATTGTCACGATAAGAAATCATGTTTTTTTTTGCAAATCGTTGTTGGTTTTGATAGATTCGGATTTCAAATTAGGAGTGGACTTAATTTTGTTATGGACATTAATTTTTCAGGTTTTATTTTATTTATTTTTAATATCATTAAATTCCTAAGTTAAATTTATTTTCAGCGAAATATTTCACTCATTTTGAAAAAATACAAGCTAAAATATCAATATTCTTTCAAAATAGATATCGACTTTATACCTTGACATGTTGAAAAATACTTTCAAAATACTTATTAAATTTTTCTTCGAAATGCATTGTTGAAGTGTACAATATTCAGTGCATTTTTATGTTATATAAAAAGCGTTATCAGATGAAAATAAAGACTGTTCAAAACTAATTAACTGGAATAATTAACAACCTTCCATAAATTGGCTTAATTGTTTCGAGACGCAGTTTATCTGTCATCTGTGTATTTTCAAAGTAGCCGAAGTTGATTGCAAACTTGCAACACATAAGATATAAAAAGGTTACTCAAGTGTAAAATATCCAATGAATTTATTTGATTTCTCGATATTCAATTTTTTATTTTGCCCACCTTTACGGTTATAAAGCTAATTATGTTTTTATATACCACATCGCTAGAAAGGCTTTTTTTTACCTTATAAGAAAGGTGACAAGTCGTTAAAGCTTAATTAAAAATAAAAAGGGTAGCAATATTTACAGAGCGACCTTAAGTTTATTTATTCAACAAAACAAAAACAACTGTTAACTTTAAAATGCAAACATTTAAAAAATTTTGTTTGTTCATTTTATTATTGATACATTTGAACACACATAAAACTTTAAAGCATATTTCAGAAGGTAGTTTCGTTTTTGGAGAGTTTAAAAATTTTGTTTGAAGAGTTATATTCTGGTGATTAACTATTGTAAAAAATTGACAAGCATAAAAATTCCTCATTCTGAAATGAAATTGAAAACTCATTTCAAAAAAATATTATGTAGTCAAAAGGCAATAACAATTTTCAACTTCATGAACATAGAAAAAAAAGCACATTAGTGATTCAGCACTATGTCAATAAATTAACAATTGTCAATTGGTACCAATTACTGGCAGTAAATGTGTAAAAAATAATAATGATAATTTTTTCCATAGTGGAATCTTAGTTTTAACTATCCAGCATTGAGCACTTACCGCCATGTATTCCCGAAAATTGGCAGTGGTTTTGGTCCAGGTATTTCATCGTAGGGCAGCGCATGCTGCCACTCAGATGTGGCATGAATGGTTTGTGCGTTGTCGGCAAAGTGTGGGCAGCCAGTCGCCGCTGTTGCTGTTGCTGTTGCGCTAGAATTTTCACGTGCTATTAAAAAACTTTCATTCCACACTTGCTGTTGCTGCAGTAATTGGGTCGTTGCTGCTGGATTCAATGTTGTTGTTGTTGTTGCTGTTGTGGCAGGTCTTGACCGTAAGATATTCCATGTCAGTGAACGCATTTCTTAAACTTTTATTATGTTTAAATATCTTTAATTATGGCAATTATAGCGAAACTAAAAACAATTAAATTTTAAAATTTAATTGCATTTAATACACATAAAATAATTTAAAATTGCCACAAATTTCACTTTGGTCTTGAGGCACGTCTAAAACACGAAATCTGCCACTTTAATAGACTCTAGCAGTGCTTGTGTACGTTTCTTGAATCTGATAAACTAGCGATTTTTAAAGGAAATAAGCAATATTTTATTTATTTTTTTTTATACGTGCGTTGTAGTTAAAACTGGATAAACTGCACGACACGAATGTTTCTTGCCCACTGACTGCGATTGTTAAGTTTTACCAACATTACACAGCTGCTTTTTAGCCATACCATTTGACATACTTTATTTTACACTAGAATACAAATTCTCTTCGTTACTCGTTGCTCTCTCGTTAAAGTTAACTCAAATAAAATCAAATGTTTTGCTACTTTCAATAATTCATCTGTCGGCAAAGGGTTTCGTGTATAAAACGAACAAAGTCAACAACTGATTTTTTTGCAAATTTAATTTTTGTGATCCTGCTCTAAATATATCTTAAAAGACTACTCTACAAAATGGAGAATAATTTTTGCTCTAAGCTAATAATAAATTCTTCTAAAGTATTTTGGCCCGTTGATTAAAAAAATTGCTAATTTTTTAAAATCATTAGACATTTTTGAGACAGTTACAGATATAAGATTAAGATTTTCGGTTTTTTATACCCTAAACCTGAAAGGTCAGGGTATATTAACTTTGTGCAAACGTTTGTAACGCATAGAACGAAGCGAGTCCGGTATAGAAAAGTATATATATTCTTGATCAGCGTCACCACGTGAGTCGAGCTATCTATGTCCGTCCGTCCGTCCGTCTGTGTGTTGTCCGTATACACAGGATAAGAAGAAGGAGTTGAGATAATTGGATGAAACTTGGTACACATGGTCACATGTACCCAAGGATCTGCACTATAGAATATTTTTGGAATCCGCCCACGGACACGCCTACCTCCCATACAACGCAAAAATTTAAAACTGCATAACTCAGCTCATAATAAGTCTACAACAATAAAATTTGGTATGTGTGTGTTTTATATCAACACAAAGATGTTTTTGAAAAATGGACGTCATCCGCTCACGGACACGCCCACCTCCCATACAACCCAAAAATTGAAAACGCAATAAATAAGCCTCTGTTTAACCTAAAGAGCTAAAATTTGGCACGCATGTTTTTTATAACAAAAAAAAGATGGTTTTCAAAAATGGACATCGTCCGCCCACGGACACGCCTACTTCCCATACAACGCGAAAATTGAAAACTGCATAGCTCAGCTCATAATTAGCCTACAACAATAAAATTTGATATGTATGTGTTTCATACCAACACAAATATGTCTTCGGAAAATGGACGTCATCCGATCACGGACACGCCTACCTCCCATACAACCCAAAAATTGAAAACGCAATAAATAAGCATGTGTTTAACCTACAGAGCTAAAATTTGGCACGTATGTTTTTTATGACAAGCCAAAGATGGTTTGGAAAAATGGACTTCATCCGTCCACGGACACGCCCATTTACAATAAATTTTTAAAAGTGGGTTTAGGGTATTTCATAGTCGGCCTAGACCGACTTTAGACTTTCTTTACTTGTTTTCACATAGTAATGTGAATGTGTGTTTCGACATAGTTGATGTAATCGATTTTATTTTTCTTTTTTTGCTTTTTGATTAGTTTTTTCCCTAAAACATGGGAGTGTTACTTTTACTTAAAGGACAGGTCTCTTTAAAGGGGGAAAAATGTGAGACACAAAAAAAAACTCGCGTGTAGCAACGTACACGTGGCAGAAGTGAAACTTCTTTAACAGTAAGAAATAAGAGAGATTTTAGTGTGAAATAGAGAGGAAATATCTGAAAAGAAATTCAATCAATACGAAATGGAATAATAATCTTTTGATTCAATATTTGCATCCAGGGGTCGTATCGGATATGGTTTTTATCAAAAGTGTCACATATTAACTTTTATCTATTTGTTTTTTTTTCCACCAAAAATAAAAGTTATTTTGAGCCTTATAGTTTTTTGGGCAAAAATAACAGTTACTTTTGACTTTTATATTATCGGTCGAAAATAACAGTTATTTTCTGCCGTTTATTTTTTCGGTCAAAAATATCAAGTAGTTTATATTTGATCAAGTCATTTTACCGACTAAAAAAATGTTGATACCATTATTTTCATCTCATCGGTGAGACATTTTACTCATGGTGTCAACAGTTCAATCTGTCAAGCGGCCTTTAAAACAAACACAAATTGCTTGATAATTTTGACCGGAAAAACTAAAGATAGAATAAAAGTCATAAGAACCTTTATTTTTCCTCGAAAAATACAAGCAAAAAATAACACTTAAATTTTAACTTTTAAAGAATCAGTCTTAAATTTAAAAGGAACATAATATTCATGAGGCTGAGGACATTTGTAACATAATGGTATATTTGAAAAAGTCTTTCAACAATTTTTTTCATTTGAAAATTGTAAAATAACAGTTATTTTCGTTCCTTGTTTTAGTTCAGTTGGTGTTTTAGTTGCTTTCGAATGTCTTCTCAACATTGTCACTTTTTGAATGCTAGATTGCATTTGCATAGTACTCGTTGAAGGAGCCTCCGAAAGCAGAGACAAATCTTGTTGATTATTGTGTTTTGCTTCCTGATCATAATAATTGCTATGTTGAGTGAGGGCCTCGTTAAGCAGCGAACGTTGATTGTTGAGTGTATCAACTTGGTTGACTATAAAATTTTGTTGAGATTATGGCTGAGTTTCAAAATACATTTTACAAAGCGTAATAAAATAATACCAATCCCCAGTGTGTTTTTTGGGGATTGGTTCTTTGTAGATTCACCAAAATACACTGATGTTTCGTAAAAATGCATTTTGGAACTCAGCCGATGTTGCGGCTGCATTCTTAAGAGCTCTAATTCGCTCTCTATATTCACGAACGCGTTCTGCTCCTGTTTTAGCTATTTTTATATTTTTTTCCGTGCATACTTATAGGATGAAAATTAATGTTACGGTTATGTTAATACTGTAATGTTAATGTTAATGTAATGTTAATGTTAATTATGTTATTTTCAGTATGTTACGCGTTCAGTTTTAATTTTATTTTGTTTGGCTTATTATCATGTGCCTACATGGCGTAATGGTATAGATTCCGTCTCTTAAGCAACGATGTTCGGGGTTCAATTCTCGGCAGCGGCAATAATTTTTTTAAATTTTCATATGAATTGAAAACGTTAGCCTAGCGTCACGAATAAGAGACCTTGAAATTTCACTCGCCGCCAAAGAAGTTTCACTTCAAAAAGCATATTTTCGGAGTACCCAAGTTTATCTGAATGCATAAGTTTATATTGGATTTGAACGAAAAAATCAGCAATACACTAGTTAACCTGTTGCCCGAATTCGAGCAATTCAAAATTCAATCAAAAGTCATCGTTAGTAGCACTCTATAAATTTAATATATATTCGTACTATTTAAGAACTCTTTTTTTCTCAATAACGATATATTTAGTCTTAATAATGCCTTCAACAGTCTTTAAAGTATAAGTTTTAACACTAACTTTTGAAAGGTAACTGTAACACAACGAATATAAACTTACACCGATATTAATACAAAGATAAAAATTCTTACTATTCGAAAAAAATCGTAGCTAAGCAACAGCTTTACATTATATAAAACTAGTGTCCGACCGATTATTCGGCTTCGGCTTCGGTAATCGGCATAATCGGCCAATATTTTGATCTTCGGCTTCGGCTTCTGCTTCGGCCGAAATAGCCGATTATTTTTGCCGAATATTTTTGCCTTGCTAAACAATTTTTGTTATAAGTTTTTTGAATTTTTTTAAATTATTCAGTAAACATTTGAAACATTTTCATTGTTCGTTTTGTGTTTCTCTTCTTTTCTGTTCTTTCATGAGTTGGTGTTCACTCCTTGAAAATTTTATTCAAATGATAAATGGAGCGAGTCCGACTGTGACGTTTTTGCTTTTGTTATTGACTGAAATATAAAAACCGCTTTTCTCAACTGTATCGAAAATATATTAAATTTTTTTCTATTTTATCCTGACGTCAATAATTTGAAAACAGAAAAATCCGAATTTTGCAGAAAAAGTCTTGCGTTTAACTCGAATTTAATGATTTCAGTAAGTTTTTTTGTATTGAAATGAATTTAAGGGTGGTTAATTTTTAAGGGCCGATGTTGATTTTGAATAAAACACAAACTATTCAGAAAATTACTGTCATTTCTTTTTATTATGATAATATTGGTATGGTTAAATTATGTATGAAACAAAATATCGGCCAAACGGCTGCCGCGACCTCGGCGGCGCACCTCCATCCGATGGTCCAAATTTTCGATGACGCTGAGGCATAATTGAGGTTCTATGCCGTTAATGTGCCGAATTATCTCATTCTTTAGCTCTTGAATTGTTGCTAGCTTATCGACGTACACCTTTTTTTTTAAATACCCCCAAAGAAAGAAGTCCAACGGTGTCAAATCACATGATCTTGACGGCCAATTGACATCGCCACCACGTGAGATAATACGGCCATTGAATTTGTCGCGCAAAAGAGTCATTGTTTCGTTAGCTGTTTGGCAAGTGGTACCGTCCTGTTAAAACCACATATTGTCCACATTTATATCTACTAATTCGGGCCTTAAAAAGTTCGTTATCATCTCACGATAGCGAACAACATTTACAGTAACTGCCTGACCGGCCTCATTTTGGAATAAATACGGCCCGATGATGCCGCCAGCCCATAAACCGCACCAAACAGTCACTCTTTGTGGGTGCATTGGTTTTTCGACAATCACTCTTGGATTATCATTCGCCCAAATGCGGCAATTCTGCTTATTGACGAATCCACTGAGGTGAAAATGTGCCTCATCACTGAAGATGATTTTCTTCGAAAATTGATCATCCACTGTTGCCATTTCTTGAATAACTTTAACGCGTGGCTCGATTGTGTATCTTTCTACACAGTAAAAAATATGAGGATAAATTTTATACTATTTGGTATAAATATAAATCAATTCCAAATATGTTATAAAATGTATACCATAACATCGTATAAACCAAATTTAGAAAAGTTGGTATAGATTTTATCCGAAAAAAGTATAAAATGTGTTTACACCAGGTTGGTATACATTTTTATAAGCAAAAGTATAAAATCTTTTTATACCACATTTGGTTATTTTTTATAGCAATATTGCATAAAAATATGTGGCACATATGTTAACATACATTAAATATGTTAATATGTGTCACATTTAAAGTCATAAATCAGGAATCATATTTAGATTTCAATTGATAGATTTCATGATATATTGTTTTTTTATATTTTCAAAAACAATTTGACAGGAAAAATAAAGAGTAAAAAATTGTACTCAGAAATTCGCATGTTTAATCATGTTGGCAGAGTTTCCAATTTAAGCGCACTATTTTTGTCGTAATGTGTGTGAACAAAAAATATTCAACGGAACAATTTGCGCATAACATGATTACTGACTGAAGAACAAACGCAAACTGATTGTCTGATAGCATCGCTGAAGTTCGGTAGCTTCGAAAACTCGACTTGTACGTGGAAGACGAGTGGCTCCGTGAGGTTTTCGTGTGTACAACTGGAATATATATATGATTTTTATAAATTAATGGTATAAAATTTATACTATTTTGGAGTAAAATAGCGGTTTGAATGGAAATGCAAGTTTTATAATATTGAGTGGGATAAAACTTATAATAACTTTGGAATAAAACGAGTTTATACAACAGAAATGTTATAAAAAAGATAAAAATTATCCTCAAACTTTTTAGTGTACACGTGGCAACCTACAACAAAAAATTTTTCGAATCAGACAGTTAACTCCGGTTCACAGTGTGAATGAACCTTTCTTTTTGAACAACGTGGTATATTCTTGATTGACATCACCACCTGAGTTGATTTAGCCATGTCCGTCCGTCTGCGGTTACGATTGCAGCCGTAATTTTGAAGCTATCGTACTGAAATTCGATATTTATGCTTTTTTCTAAAAAACAAAGATTCAGTTCGAGAATCTGCTGAATCGGATGAAAACCACGCCTGCCTCCTATACAACCCCAATAATGAAAACTATATAAAGAGGCTAATATTTAACTTGCAAAACCTGAATTCGGTATTTGTGTATTCTATGCCAAATGGTGTGTTAGAAAAATGGGCGTCATCCACGCCTACCTCCCATATAACGCTAATATTGAAAACTATATAAACAGGGTTCTGTCGAATCTACATAAAATTAGTAAAGGGTGATTTTTTAAGAGCTTGATAACTTTTTTTTTAAAAAAAACGCATAAAATTTGCAAAATCTCATCGGTTCTTTATTTGAAACGTTAGATTGGTCCATGACATTTTTTTTTTGAAGATAATTTCATTTAAATGTTGACCGCGGCTGCGTCTTAGGTGGTCCATTCGGAAAGTCCAATTTTGGGCAACTTTTTCGAGCATTTCGGCCGGAATAGCCAACAAACTTTTTGTTGCCAAAAATGGAAGAACTGAACTTGGTTGACATGTGGTTTCAACAAGATGGCGCTACATGCCACACAGCTCGCGATTCTATGGCCATTTTGAGGGAAAACTTCGGAGAACAATTAATCTCAAGAAATGGACCGGTAAGTTGGCCACCAAGATCATGCGATTTGACGCCTTTAGACTATTTTTTGTGGGGCTACGTCAAGTCTAAAGTCTACAGAAATAAGCCAGCAACTATTCCAGCTTTGGAAGACAACATTTCCGAAGAAATTCGGGCTATTCCGGCCGAAATGCTCGAAAAAGTTGCCCAAAATTGGACATTCCGAATGGACCACCTAAGACGCAGCCGCGGTCAACATTTAAATGAAATTATCTTCAAAAAGTAAATGTCATTGACCAATCTAACGTTTCAAATAAAGAACCGATGAGATTTTGCAAATTTTATGCGTTTTTTTTAAAAAAAAAGTTATCAAGCTCTTAAAAAATCACCCTTTAATTTATTCTCAAGTTAAATATAAAATATAATTTAGTTAAAATCATAACTAAAGCGTGTTTGAAAAATGGGCGTCATCCACCAACGAACACGTACACCTCCACAACCTCAAAATTGAAAACTAAATAAATAGGCTAATATTGGACCTATTAAACTTAAATTCGGTATTGTGCATTCTATATCATAACTAAGGCGTGATTGAAAATTGAGAGCCATCCACCCACAAACACGCTCACCTCCCATACAACCCCAAAATTAATACTCTATAAAAAGGCTTCTCTTTAAGCCACAGGAAAATAATTTGAACCACTCAGAAAGAAGTTTCTTGGAATATGAGAAAAATGGTATAGACCTAGATTAATACATAAAAATATATCGTTTTTAGAGAAAAATACTTTTTATTTTTGAGAAAACATTTGTTTTTATTGAAAAAAATACTTCTCATAGTGCATTTTTTTATCAAAATATAGGAAAAATTTTTCATATTCAATAAATTTTTCTCTTAAAATGAGAATTTTTTTGTGCGAAAAAATATTAATCACACGGTGTGACCATCAAAAATCTTCTAGAATGATTCTAAAAAATTACGATAGTGGGAACCTCTAGAGTGCAATGCAGGTAGTCTGAGGCCTGGGTCACATCTGAGTTCCGAGATACAGAAATTTTATAATTTGTACGTTGCGATCACAACTTACTTTTTACAACGTAAGTTGTGGTCGAAAAAAAATTCAAAAATATACTTTCCCAACATAGTTTTGGTCGCTGATTCAAAAAAAAAATAATTAAATACTTTTTACCACGATTTCGGTGGACTTTTTTTGCTACATATGAAATTTTTTAAAATAAATTTAGTTTTTGTAGATTTTATTTTTAAACTAGCGGATGTAACCCGGTGTTACTCGGGGTTGTGCCCAGGGTTGCCGTTTTGGTAAAATATTACCAAATTTGGTAAAAAGATTTTGACTTGGTAAAATGGTAAATTGTTTTTTGGTTTGGCAAATTTCAAATTCATGAAAATTTAAAATAAGTTACATTTTAAAAATGATTGTATAAAAATTATATCAATCATGTTCATTGTGCAGCACCACGATTGAAAATAATTGTTCAAATAAAGACGAACGCATCAAGTGAAAATTACACGAATGAACGCAAAGAAAATGTCAAAAATTTGAATTTGTCAGTAGGACCCCTTTTCCACACGGCAATTTTTCTTGCTGGCAAGTCGAGTTTGTTGGCATCGTAACTTCATCCAATTTTTCCAAAGTCAAACTCAGAGCACGCTTAAAATATCAAAACTAATGTGTGCCATGCATTATTTTCAACAATATCAATCAATGTTGACGTGATTTTTATTCAAATTTTCAATATATCAAACTTAGTGTGGGCATTTTAAATCAAATCTTATAAGTCAATGTTAAGTTGTTATTTATAAAGTTACTTTGGATATGCTTACTTTCATTTGATTTGACCCATTTTTGAACTTGATCATAATTTTTTAGAAAAATACCGACTTGAATACCGAATTTCGTTCCAATATATCAAAAGATGATAAATTTCGATAAAAATTACTTCCGTAATATCCACTTTATATAATTTATAATATAACATTTATGATACTTTATATTTCTTTATGATACTTACTTTGTTCTTTACTACTTTGTTAAATTTGTTTTTACTTTGTTACGTTTCAATTTTGTTTCAATTTTCAATAATAATTTTCAGTTCAAAACTTATATTCAAATAGTTCACATAGTGAACAATAAAATTTTTTATAAAATAAATAATTATCTATTAACTTATACCTTCCATCTTTTCTTACCTATACCTACCATGCCTCCTTGTAAAAAGCGTATATAAATTTGACAGATGTCGTAATGTTGTTAATGTCGTCAATGTGTTCGAGCTATGATATGTCCAAAATGATTTACAAACGTAGTAGAACTCGCACCACGGATTAATACGACGTCATACATACATACATGAATACACACAGACTAAGCAGTCTCAAAATGTAAATGCGGTTTTCAAATAACATAAATAATAATAATGTTATGTTAATCTGATGACCTAGCTAGATCTTGGCCCTAGGGGCTTTATGGAGTATTCAATCTGGCCCTTAAGCTTAAAAGCTTGGAGACCCATGTTCTAAGCGATTATGTTATTTCTGTTTAGATGTTTTATTAGAAAGAAGGTGACCAATGTGGAAAGCGATGAAACATCTTCAAGCGTATAATAAATGTTATTTTAATTAAAAAATATGTATAAATGTATTGTTTCTTTAAATTAAAAATACAAGTTTTTTATGTTTGGTAAATTCTTTTTCATTTTGGTAAATTTTTGGATGAAATTTGGTAGGATAAAATGTTTAAGAGTGGCAGCCCTGGTTGTGCCTCCAGCACAAAAAAAGGACAATTTTCAAAACTGCTCTCATTTCAACATTTTTTAAATTATCAATTAAATTTCAAAATTTTTGAAAAGTTTTTGATAAGATGATTAAAAAAGAAACAGTTTCGATAGTATCGTAAGTGTAGACGTAGAATTCCGTTTTAGTTGTAGCCTCTTCTACTCTGTCTCTTTGGTCCGATTGTCTTGTCCATTTTGCACGTATATTAATTGATCTTCCGAAAATTAACAAACAAATGAATAACACTCAATTATGGACTCATTGAGGCCAAAACAAAGAAAAAGTAAAAATGTAAGTATGATTAAATGAGCAAGCAAAAAGAAACAAGCAAAATGTCAAATTTTTTCGATCATTTCGTTTAGTTTGATAGGTTGAGTTCATTGAATTAGTTGAAAAGAAGGCGAAGCAAATACACTTTCTATTGGTGCCACTTTCGTCTCTGCCCGATATATAGTTTGCGAGCTACAGTCAGTTTAACTACTAATTTCAAATTAAAATTAAGATCCCGATTTTTAAAAAATCGTATGGTTACTATATTTCGCGTTGTAAAATTTCTACGCATTTTTTCCGGCGTGTGTTTACCACATATATTGCAAAAAATTTTACTTTTATTGCGCAATACGACATGATTAACAATATAACGAACAAATAACAAATTTTGCTGTGTTGCTATCACTAGTAAAGTGACAAATCGATTTGATGTAAGTTGGATGTAAGTGGAAAATATTAAAGTAGAAACAAAGTTTTTTTTTTTTAAAAAATACCACTAAAATAATGGTTAAATATATTTTATCACAAAAATTTCTTTTTTTGAGAATCAGCGACCAAACTCACGTTAGGAAAGTATATCTTTTAATTTTTTTCTCGACCACAACTTACGTTGTAAAAACGTTGTCCGTGATCGCAACGTACAAATTTTAAAATAACTGTATCTCAGAACCCAAGGGGGCGATCTTCACATGGCAACGTGTCTGATTGCCTCAACTTAAAATATCCATGTGGTGTCTCCTGGAAACGGCAAACTATCACCCGTTTAGTTGTCGGCTAATTTGAGCGGCGATGTCTCCTCTAGACTATAAACTTGAGGGGTCTCTACAAGTCGTTAAAAATGAATGTGCGTAGGGTTTGGGTTCTAACCAGAGAACAACTTGTGTCGTCAAAATATGACCTACGAATGTGCCTTCTGCATTTAAATTAATGCGCAAATGCATGTACCAATCGCTGTGGTACGAATGCCTTAGAGTACGAGGGATGAAAAATACGAATGCCTGCGAAACATGAATGTCCGCATGTCAAATTTTTGATCGAATGGTTTTTGAAGTCACAGATGAAGTACATGTGTTTGTCTAAGGCGTAGCAACGCGCGCCGGGTATTGCTAGTAAGTTGTATAATCAAATAAAATACACAAGAAAGTTGATTTTCTTACCCTTTTAACGTTCCTTAGAAAAAATATTTCCTTAAGGAATTAAATGCCACTTGAAATTTCACTTGTGTTTTTCCTAGGAGCAAAACGGCAGTTCATACAAGTTAGACGGAAAAAAATAATTTTGTGGATTTTTTTTAGTAGGAACATGTGATTTCAAAAATATATAAAAATTTTAGTGCAATTGGACAAGTGGGGCCCCCTGAAGGCAGCTAACGAAGAAATGCTTCAGGGGGAACAGTCACCATACGAACTTAACAAAGTTTACAATTAGTCTAGTATTTAGTTTCCGATAGTCTAGTATTTAGTTTCAATGCCTTTGAATAGTTTTATTTGCCGGTAACAATTTATTCTGATTTTTTATTATATTTGTGTAAAAGATAACTTCTTTAGAAAATAATTAAATTATTTTTTTATATGTATTTTAAAATTAAAAGCTTAAATAATAAAATCGAAGAAATAATAAGGTTTATCACAACTTCAAATACGAAGTTGTATCATTTTGAATTCTGTAATATTTGTCGATTTACATTATATTTTTGAATAAAAACAAAAATTACATATTTTAAGAGATTTAAAAAAATTCATTAATTTCCAATGAATTATTTGACTATAGTTAACACTTGATTATTAATAATAGTTAATTACTATAAACTATTTTCCCGTTTTTTCGATGTAGAAAATATAATTTTACTATCTCAGCTACTTTCTAGTCAACTGTCTTCAAAAACGTTCAGACAGTTCACCCAATAGTTACAAAGAGTGTGTGAGTGTATATTTTATAATAATTGGAGAATTGACACATTAAGAAGTCAAAAAACGTAAGTTAGATTTCTATCGAAAATTGTGAAAAGCTTACGAACAATTTTTGAATAATTGAAGCAAAAATAGAAACTGGAATGAAAACTTTAAAAATTCCCCCTCAATGACCCTGAATAACCATAAATTTAAATTTTTTTGTTTTCGAAAACAATCCATGTCTTTTATATAAAATTCAATTGAAAAATTAATAAAAAGAAAATATTTATTTAGAGATAACTTTTATTAATTTCTGTATCCTAATCTAAGTCTGCAAAATTTGACTGCCATAAATATCACTGAATCACAATTTAGCTCTGGCTGGACAAAGTCAATAGCCAGGAAAGGCCCAAAAAGAGCTGGAAATTCCATGAAATCTGTAGTTTTGCAACGAAATTGACCTCGCAATTGCGAAAAATTGCAAGGAAACCCTAATATATTGCTACCGAATTTAGCACCACTGCCAATAGGTACTGTCATTTGCCATTTGCCAGCTGATGATGCCTGCTGTCTTCTTGAGTTGATGATAATTATTTAAAGCTTCCTGATCCATTATTTTATTAGCCGGCGTTTTCTTTCATGTTCCATGTATTTTCTGCTGTATAAATCAACATCCTCATCATTAATCACGTATTTTAATAATAATTAAACGCTGCACTTTCGATAACCATGTTGTGATTTTTTTTCTTGAGTTACCAAACATTAAACAATTAGGGTATTCACAAATATCTTCAAGTCATATGTCTGAAATTCTTAACATGAAAATATATGATCGAAGTGAACAACCGTGAATTTAGTACAAATACTTACAATTTCGATCGAAATCACTCAACAAAATTTCTCAATTTCGGCCAAGTACGTACTATAATAAGTGACTGAAAAGGATGATACTGCATTGAGGTTGATTAGTTCGCTGAATGTAACCAACAATTTAAGTGGCAGCACTAGTCGCTTGTTTTTTAAAGGCATCCCTGACAGCTGTGACATTTACTCAATAGCGCCAACTTCATTGCGTAAATTTTCAAGTTGTCATCCTACAAAAAATAGTCTGTCACCGTTCCGACTACATAGTTTTGTTTAATTTGCCGATTAATAAATAAGAAATAAGATGGCTTTAGCTGAAATTTGTGGACTTTCAAATGCACCGTACTTTAAGTCGGCTAACTCTGGCGCAAGGGATTTTGAACGCGACATTGAGAAATACTCTAGCAACTTGGTGAATCCCTATTGTCTTTCGGCGCCACCATTCGAGAATGTGAGTTTATCTTTATACCAACATCCAACCAGTCTGTTGACATTAATATTATTCCTTTTATAGCCCTTAGAAAACATGAACAAAATTCAAGCAAATAGTGGTCAGTCTGGCATTAAAATCGACTTCGACCATGGTACCACAACGCTTGGTTTCAAATACCAAGGCGGTGTCATTCTAGCTGTAGATTCGCGAGCAACCGGCGGTCAATTCATTGGATCCCAAACCATGAAGAAGATTGTGGAGATAAATCAGTACCTATTAGGTAGGAATCTTGCATGTTTTGAATGTTTTTACAATTTTATTTTTTTGTTTGCATTATTGTTTTTTCACAATTCTAATTGCAGGAACTCTCGCTGGTGGTGCTGCCGACTGCGTCTATTGGGATCGCGTGTTAGCCAAAGAATGTCGTCTGCATGAGTTACGAAGCAAAGAACGTATCTCTGTTGCTGCGGCAAGCAAGATTATGGCCAACATTGCCCACGAGTACAAAGGAATGGGGCTAAGCATGGGAATGATGTTGGCCGGGTATGACAAGCGCGGACCTGGCCTATACTATGTCGATTCGGAGGGTTCACGCACTCCCGGCAATGTATTCTCAGTTGGAAGCGGTTCTATATATGCCTTTGGTGTCTTAGACTCTGGCTATAAGTGGGATCTAAAAGACGAAGAGGCTCAAGAATTGGGTCAACGCGCTATCTATCATGCCACATATAGAGATGCCTACTCCGGCGGTATTGTACGCGTCTACCATATGACCCCCAATGGCTGGATAAATATTTCGAACACAGATTGCATGGACTTGCATTATAAGTACGATGAACTAAAGAAGGCTGCACAAATGTAATAATGTCTAGGATATTTTGTTTAATTTTATGGCTTCGGTTTCCAACAAATAAATAATTAATTTTTGAATCTATTCTTAATGGAAGTACACATAAATTCGCCTTCAAATATTTAACGAAATTTTAATATAATATGTGATAGTGGCAGATGTTAAGTGATGAGAAGTTTCAACCGTGGGGGCTGTGTATGAATTTAAAATATGTATAACGGCGCTCTAATTCTAATATGACCAAAAATACATCTTATCTAGTTTTTAATTTTTGTGTAAAAAAAGGTAGATAGTGAAAGAGAATATATCAACGTAATCATCAGCAGTGTGGCCATTTTAGCCTTTTCGAGGCTAGATTTAGCCTTTTTATTTGCAGTTTAGCCTCGAAATTTACGATTTAGCTTCGTGATTTTTTAGCCTTTTTTTACTTTGAAAACAGCCTTTTTTAGATTTATTAACAATTAAAAAATTTGCCGATTAAATGCAACACTGTAAGGCAAAAATAAGTACACACTAAAAACTTTCCAAAATATATTTACACCGGTGAGCGAATATTTACATTTTTTACACCGAACGGTGTTTATTTACACCGCTTATCCGGTGTGATAGACAAACTTATCCGATTGGTGTAAAATAAGAAAGGCATAGAAGAAAAGCAACATGGAAATCACGTTAGCATTGACAAACAAATTGAAAATTTAAGTTTCACAAGACTGAAAATGAAAGTCGAGAATTACAAATCATGTTCGTGAAACAGTTGACATTAAAGTAATAAAATAAAAAAAACGGTTTAAATAGAACTAAATCCAATACAAATTTCGAGCATGAATGCCATTATATTTGGTATAACATTATTTTTAGCATTTTGAATAAATAAATTAAAATTCTAAAAACACATATTTCCGAATAGTAAAAAATTACACCTTTCGGTGTTGAAAAAGTCATAATTTTGCATATTCCAAATAAACACCTGATAGGGTATGACACAAACATCCTTCGGAAATTTAGTTATTAGCACCGATCGGTGTGAAAAAACGTCCCCTTTCGGATATAAAATTCTAACATTTTGACACGGTGTTTTTTTTAACACCGAACGGTGTAGAACTCCCTGAAACACCGATCGGTGTAAAAATTCTATACAAATTTTTTAGTGTGTAGTCATGAAAATAAGCATCTGGCAGCAACGCTGGGCCCTTAAGAGCTCTCTCGTTTCACATGTAGATAAATGTTAGATCGATTTTTTTTTATTGAAAATTCTCATAACGTTGTTAAGCCAAATATATTTTCTCATTTTGCAAATGAAAAGTCCAAATATTCCGCAGACGAAGTTACCTCGATTGAGCTTCAATGGCGAAAACTTTTGACACGTAAATGGTCAAGCCTGTCCTCTACAATTGAGTTTTGGGTAGAAGTAAAGCACTTTAAAAACTCGTTGCCTGAAAATCCTTTTTCTGAGCTCATCAATTTGGCTTTCAGTTTCTTAGTTTTACCACTTAGTAACGATGAGGTTGAAAGAATTTTTAGTGCAATGAAAATTGTAAAAACTAAGCAAAGAAATAGATTTAAATTGAATTAAAATGCCTAACTCGTTGCTTAATATTCGATGTTCACTGAAAAGATTACAAAAATGTTGTCATGACTTTGAGGTAACTGATGATCTCATACGTCTGTTAGATTCACGTAGTGCTTATGCTAGCTAAAGTTCGATTTATCTGATGAAGAGGGAATAATTTTATCTGAGATATAAACCATGTTGAAATAATAAAAGTTTCTAGCACGACAGTGATAAATTTTTCAAACCTTCAATTTTATTTAAAATTTCTCGCGAGAATTGGAAAAAGAGATTCCCATTTTTTAGGATCAAGAAATTTTGGAAAATTTTAAACAAATTTGTTCATCAACCGTGAATATTCATGAGTGTTTTAAGTTAAACTTTTAACATAACATGTGATGTCTGTATCCTGCTGTCTTAAAAATGAGAACTCCCTTTTTCAATTCACATGAGCAAATTATTCTTAATAGGACTCAATATACATATACATCAATTCAATATACATATTATTTTCATTTATATATAAATGATGAAATGAAAATTAATGCAATGAAAACTTAGTTGATTTAATGAAAAGTAAGTCATTCTGAATTAAAAAGGCTGGTATTATTTTGCTTTATAAATATATACCATATGATTTTTTGCTTTTTACAAATTTGTACCTATGATACTGATGTACCTATATTAAAAATGAATGTTATGTTAAAACGAAAATAAAACTTGAAGTTGCATGAAAAAACTGGATTTTTTTTAGCTTCTTTTTTCAAAACTTTTAGCCTTTTTTTGACTTCTTTTTTTGGCCAATTTAGCTTCTTTTTTTTCCAGGTCGTGGCCACACTGATCATCAGACATGAACAGTTTTCTTCGCCTCATAAAAAGTACATACAGTTTTTTTAATTATTGGTCGGTTTTGGCCTCGTCTCTGAAGTTGCTAGGGTTGGGAAAATATCGACGAAACTATCGATGTATCGATGGTTTGTTTCTCCAAAAGAAACCAACGATGGTTTAGCACTATCGATAGTATCGGAACTACCTCAACTAAGTATATTTCTATCAGACATCAGGAAATTTGCCCCGAATGAACACACTCTAAGGAGCTTGATTATAAGTAATTGCCAAATTAAATTAATTACCAAATTACTTAAAATTACTAATCTTAAATGTTAATAACAACTTGCAGCTTGAACCATTACCGCATTGTGCTAAGAAGTACCTTTGCGTTTCAGCCTCATCTGGCGAAGAGAATATTAAGCAAGACTGGATTAATGGGTATGTTCGAGGCACTCAATAAATGCGGCAATACTGCGGCCTTTCTTCACGCCTGCAACACTGTTGCAGATGCTCAGCTGATACTTTGCTGATATTCTGCGCGTATTTTGCACAATTTCCATAAATTAAAGCAAGAATAGATTTTTGTTCAAGTTTAATTTTGTATAGCATAGAAAATGATAAAATTTTGTTATTGAAAATAGAAGAAACAAGAATTAAGAGACTTAGAAGAAAAGAAGAATTTTTTTAAAACCATTCAATTATATCCTGGTGATATAATTTTCACGCATTTCCGATTGAATTATTAGTAAATTTATATACGTGGCCAATAATAATAATAATAAATAAAATAAATAAACATTTGTCTTACTTTTCTTCATGCAGTATTTTTCTGCAGACAAAAATTTTGTGTTGCCGCTTTTTCGCATTTCCTGCGCATCAAATGTAAAATTTTTGTTCGCTAGAACGTTTTGCTTTGGCCAATGTTGCCAGAAATTTGCATAGAACGTGATGCTTTGACAAATCATGCAACACAGCCGCAGTGTTTGCAGCTCGAATATACCCAATTACACTGTGCTAGTTGCAAAATCCATCAAACGGGGGACCCAGGGGATAACATAAATCGAGTGCGCTGATCCTAATGGTGCTATGCGTTTTTTTAAGTTAGCTCTAGTTTTCGAGTTACTTGAAAAACAAAATATCCACTCTTTTTAAGGATGAAACGGAAGCAATTTCATTTTTTATTTTTACAATTTATTAAAATTAAATCGATATAAATTGAAAGAATAACCATTGTATCGACAAATATACATCAAATAAAAACAATTTAAAGAATATTTATTCGATTTAGTTGATTTAAGAGTGATTTTCCCGCAAAAAATTTAATACGAAAAAACTTTAATGGGCCCTTAAGTAACGACAACATTTCATGGCTTTGAAGGTATAGGGGAAGTGCATTTTTAAAGATAGCGTGGGCTAATGTTTACATTAGCTTAACGCTTGCTTTCAGCGAGTAAACAACGTTCAATCAGTGCATATAAATTACTAACAAACACTTAATGCACGCGTTTATGTGCTTTAAATAACCACATTTTCCTTTTATTAAAAGAAAAAGATTTTCTTTTCATACCCATCTCTTCCTTTCCCTTCAAAACTTGATCAGTTATTAGCGCACCCAAAAATTCTCATGCCATTGCGCCGAAGTGTTCTGCTTGAGAATTTGTAATTAATGATGTCGTCCAACAAGTTGGATCATTCGAAAGGTCTATCAAATTGTTCCGTTAGTTTTCCATCCGACTTTGTCGTCCAATATGTTAGATCATGCGAAAGCCCCTATTGGCGTGCGCTTGCTTGCTTATTGCAGGTTATCCAATGCCTGGTCTTTCCAACGGAGATAAGGTCTTCTTCGTCTGCGTTGACCACTGTTGGGTATGGAATCGAATAATTTTTACGCTGCAGCATCATCGTCTTGCCAGCGAAGTCGCTCAATTTTAACACGCTTGACTATATCGGTGGCGGCATATAGCTTATACAGCTCGTGTTTCCATCGTATTCGGTACTAGCCATTGACGCAGATTGAACCAAAGATCTTGCGAAGCATTTTCTTGTTCCCAAAGTCCTTTCATCATTGCTGCTCAACGTCCAGGTTTGTGATGGGTATAGTAGGACGGGCATGATTATTGACTTATAGAGCGTGAATCTTGTTCGTCGAGAGAGAGAGAGAGAGAGAGAGAGAGCTCTGCTTCTCAATTGCCTACTGAGCCCAAAGTTACACCTGTTAGCAAAAGTTATTTTTCGTTTAATCTCAATAATGATATCATTTGAGGAATTTTTGCTGAATCCCATGTAAACGAAGTCCTTAACAACCTCAAAGGAGTTGTTGGCAACATTTAAGTGGTTTCCAAGACGCTAGGACGCTGGGAGGTTTCCGAGATGTTGAGCTGCTTTCTGAATCGAGCCGGTTGATTGAACTAGTGAAGAAGCTAACTTTTTTCCCACGGAATGATGTACAAAGCCATAAAATCCAAGACCCTTTTTGTAACTTCGTATCATGAAAAATATGATGTGAGTGTCAACGCAACTCTTGGTAACTCGGACCATTATGAAAAAGCAAATTGGACTGCGCTAAATAATTTTTATCGCATTTTTTTTTTCAGTATGCTGTCTTTCATCCACAATAAAATGAGAAACATTAAAGCAAAAGATTACTCATGGTTGAATGAACTTGCAGGATTGCAGTCAAGGTCAAAGAGGAAGCCTTTCAGAATTAGCGTTCTTACAAAAATTCTGATGCTAAAAGACTTCCATCGAGAAATATCGTTGCAATGCAATTTAAGAACGCGAAAAGTTTATTCACGAAATTCGCTTAAAAAACAGGCAGGTTCTTCTCTGCCCCAAAGAGAGCAAAAACTTTTGGTCGTTCGTTAAAAAAGTAAAGAATCAAACTTCTTCCTCGATTCCAACTCTTTTAAAAGATGACCAAATCTTCACTGACCCGGCTGATAAAGCGAACCTGTTGATTGGCATGTTTGCACAGAACTGCACAATTCCGGCTAGCATTCAGCCACTGCCCATTTATAAAAAGTAAATCTTCTGTAATGCAGGAGATATTCTTTCGAACCAGAGTTAAAAGGGTCCTTGCAAATCTTATCATAAACAAAGCTTCTGGTCCTGATGGCATACCACAAGTTGTGCTTAAAGTGTGTGGATGGCTACTCTACTCAGCCTTTGCATAACCTCTTCAACATCTCTTACGGATTAGGAGTATTTCCAACTTGTTGGAAGGTTGCAAATGTCTAGCCGGTACCAAAAAGTACGATGCAACGAACCCTGCAAACTGCCGACCCATTGCGATATGTACAATACTCTCCAAAGTCATGGAGAATGAATTTAACAGCAACCTTATGAACTATCAAGAGCACAACAACTTGCTCAGTGACCACCAGTATGGTTTCCGAAGAGCTCGCTCCTCTGGTGACCTTATGGCTTTCCTCACTGAAAAATGGAACCAATACGTTTACTAATTTGGGTTGAGAGCAGGGTTGTTGCTCTGGATATTACAAAGGCATTTGATCAAGTGTGACATAAAGCGCTCGTTTCGAAACTAGTCGCATATGGTAACGGTGATAACTTTGCTCGTTGGATCACATGCTTTCTCAGGGACACATCGATCCGTTTCGTAGTCGAAGGCACTTCGTCCAGAGAGCACGCCATCAAAGCAGGAGTACCGTAGGGTTGACCTCCTGTCGTTGACTCATTACCCAATCCATTCGTTTGCGGATGACAGTAACATTTGTTCAAAAAACACCGGAGCTCTTTGGAGTGGGGTCTTGCTAATAGAATAGAGTTAAATGCAAGTAAGACTCAGTGTTGTATGCTAAGCCGCAAACGAATGGATTGCTCCTTAGCTCCTCTTAATATGAATGGTGTAGATCTTGCGGAGTCAACCGCTCTTGACGTTCTGGGCATATCGATTCAATCTGACCTTCGTTGGAATGATCATATTTTCGATGTGTCGAAAGAAGTGGAGAAGTGCCTAGGTTTACTCAAACCGTGCAAAAAAAAAACACTTCAGCTGACTTTCGTACTATCTATACCTCATATTAGGCCGAAAATGAACTACAATTCGCACATTTGGACAGGGGATTCAAGGTATATTATATAATTCAACGTCGTGCGATATATCTGATAGGGGATGCACATGTTTCATTTTCTCTCAATTCTTTTGAGCATCGTCGCAATGTTGGGTGCTTAAACCTTTTATACAGGTACTACCATGAGAAGGGGAGGTAAACGATCTGGATCCACCAGCTCGAGTATTTCCCAGGTCAACTCAGGCGGCTGATCAAGCCTATTCTTATAATATTGCCTTGATGCCCAATATAACGTCGCGTTATCGAAACGTAGAATAATCTCCCAGCGAACTTGTTCCGCGGCAATTTCGATTTGTGTTAATTTATAACAAATGTTCACTGTCACTACTCCAATATTTCACCCTCCAACTAAACTTTTACCCATCGACCGAATCAACACAATGCTTATGCATTTAAAGGGGACATCCCCTGAGCACTGGTTTAAGCTAAAAAACCTCGCTTGGCAAATAAACGGTGATTTTGCAAAATCAAAACGCAAACTAATAAAAATGAAATACTTTAATTTAAGATAAACTATGTGTGGATTTATTTTCAGATTTCATACATTTATTTAATAAATAATTAAAAAAAAAAATAAAATGATATAAAAATTTTACTAAAATAAGACAAATTTTGATTTCTTTTTAGGTGACAATATCTAATAGTTCAATTATTTTACACATTTTAATTGTTAATTATTATAAGATGCTTATAAGTAATATTTTATGTTTTATATTCTTAACTTACTATAACGATACTAAAAATGTTTTGTCTTAATATACTTACATGTATAAGCACTATATATTGTAAATATATAGATTTATGTATATGTTTTGTGGAAGTTAAATTATTTTATTTAAGTAGTTTTCATAGACAATAATAGAGTTTAGTATAAAGTATTTGAAATAAATGCACTATTGTGTGTAGCGTTATATATAAGTAATATTATATATATTCAGCATACAGTTTTCATACAAAAATATACAGACAAAATTGTCGACATAGCTCATAAAGGCATCAAATAAAGAAACTTAAAACTCACGACATTTAACACAAACCTAATTCTGCAGTGATTCTTTTTTATCTAGATCCCTTTTCAATTTTCATAATAGCGTAACATGTAGAAGATAGAAAACGACATGCATCGAATTACTGAGAACAATCAAGAAACCGAATAAGACACTAGTACCTGGGCGACCGAGCTCCGCTCAGATTCCTACCGTATATTCAAATTTTTTACGGTATTTAATGTATCGGAAATGCCAACTTTATCTTAGAAACAACATATAAGATCATATTTTTCAATTAACTTTAAATGCATTTTTATTTTATGATAACTTCGTTTTTCAACTAAACGAAATTTGTTTTGGTTTTATATTTTTTTATGTTTGGTTTAATTATTTTGATAATTTACTTATGATGAACTTATGCCGGCCATTCCAAGCCTAAGTAAATTTTTTTTTTTCCCAAAATTAACCTCACGCTCCTTTTCCACTTACAAGAATAGAAGTTATTTTTTTATGTCGCAATTTTTTCTAAAGTTATGGAGATAGCAATTTTTGATCAAAGTGAAAATCTTGAAAATGGAGTCATTTTCAATAAATCATACCTCTGTCATTTGTTACGCCTATTTTTGTAAATGAAGTATCGTTAGAGAGCAATTGAAAAGCGATTATTAATAAAAAAATAAAATACTTTTGGAATTTTTTTTGCTAGATTTGCCTACTTTTTCAAAAAAAAAAGTAAACTGTTCGTATCTCAAACAATGCTTTTTTTACGTAGAATTAAGTCTTACAGCGCGGTTTGTATGCAGTCGTTTTAACAAATTTTTTTTAGGTCATACCTAAAGCCTATAATATTCATCGTTCAAACATAATATTTATACTAAAGTATCAGATATATCCTGCGCTAAACGAATATCTAATTTTGGATTTTGTTACTTTTATATTAAAGTCACAAAATCGCAAAAGCTTAGAAAAATAATCTAGATTTTTATACTATAAGAAAATCAATCATTACCCAATAGGCAATTAAGCCAGCGCTCCTCAAACGAAGACCTGCATTGACTGCTACTTTTGAAGACCAAACACATCCTTTCCTCGCTGCTCTTATGAGCCCTTCTTGAAGGCCTTCTTTTACAAAAGTCAGCACAACAAACTTTTTTCCCTTCAAAGACTAACTTTTAATATACTTCAGGGCAACTTTTTCGTTAAAAGTTAGAATATATATCAGTTTAAAAATATGACGCAATAATGGCCCTTCTTACTGCTATATCAAAGATTATAGATTGAAATTAATCAAACTTGAAAAAACATAGGTGAGAAGATAAAATCATAGAATATATAAATAAATAGAAAAAGGCGTAAAAGAAAAAAATATTTTTTCAACACTTTTTGTTTACCCCTACTTTTAGCCATTCTAAAGAAGTGCTTCTATCAGGCCTCTTTTGAGCTATCGGAGCGGAAGGCCTGCGAAATTTTCCCACTTCATATAAAAAATAAAGTGTAATTGTATATGAGTGCGGCAGTACTACAAAATCCACAGGAAGGCCTGCTAGCAGCGATGTCATTGTGTACTGGGTGCTTTCTTTGTTTTTGTTTGTGTTGGTTTTGTTTTGAACGAACTGATTCGCAGCATTGGTGCTCTGCTCCACGTTAAGAGGGTGTTCTAAGTTAAGAGGGTGTTCCGATTAGATTTAACACTTATGAAACAAACTATTGGCATTATTTTTCGTTGTATGCTACTACCCAATAGATGTCGTTTTATATTCACTTAATATGATCTTTGCATCTAAAACAGCAACCGTTTGTTATTGGGTTGAGTAGAAATCAGCAAAGTCGTGACTCAATCGGATAAGCTGTTGTGGCGGTAACGTTAAGAAACAAAGGAGCATGGTTCGATTCTCAGCCTGGTTGATAAGTATATATTTTTTAATTTTTTATTATTACAATCTTATTTTAGTAATTATTTAATGTATCAATTGCTTAGTGCAATAATTTTATTTTTTGTCACATCCTGTTGCTTGCAATAGCATGAACAAAATGTAAGCAAAATACAGCTTTTATTAGTCTTTAAGTTATTTTGTATTCAATTTTTAAACTAAGTTACCATAATTCAAATTGTATTCCCAATTAATTAAATTTACGTACAGCTTTGACTAAAAAGATGTCTAGTATTTTTAATCGTATCAATTCTAAAAAAAGGGATTAACATATATATTAGTTCAATGTATTGTTTAAAAATTAATCTAAGATTTTTAACTGTTAAGTTGTACTATGTGGTCTGTTCACACCATAAGATATTTACAAAATGTGAATTTGTCACTTCATCCTCCGAAGGATGATGATGATTCATCCTCACGGCCGATTGAAAAATGTTAAAACTTTTTGTTTTGTTTTAAGACCGATTAAAAAATTCTTAGAGTAAATTTGATCTTAATTTATTTCGAATTTTTATAAGGCATTTAAAATTTTGTAAACTTACTGCAAATAAAAAAGAAGGAACTTAAAATTTTGTTCAAGCTTTTTACAGTTTTATGGTCCAAGATTCCTTTATTATATACAAAATAATTAGTTGACCTAATAAGAAAAACATTTTTGCTCCAGATTTTATAACAATATCTCAAACGGTATAGAAGTTATGAACGATTAAGTGAAATGTATATCAGAAAAAAATTGAAATTACGAAAAGCATAACATTTTGCCATTATATTTTATTTTGGTGGAAACTTAATTTGTTTCTTAAAATTACAAAAAAAAAGTGCACTTTTTGAGATGTGAGCAAATTAGATTTTTTTTTTTCAAAACATATGAAACTCTAGCATAGGAAACTCTTACAAAATTATTTTTCTTTTTTAAAATTTGTTTAAGATTTAGTGTAAATTACTCTATTTGTAAGATTTCTTTTTATATCAAAAATTGGTACATCAAAACTGTACTAAAAACGTTTCTATAAAAAAAATATATATGAAAAATATAACAAATCACTGTTTGGTGAAGCTTAAAAAATAAAAACAAAAAATTTATTAAGCACGGCGGGATTCGAACTCACAACCTCGACAATATTGGTCAAAAGCTCTATTCTCTGAGCTATCCCTGCTATGTCAACATAAGCAAACTTAACATAACATATTCGGCAGGAAAATGAACGTATTTATTAAATGCGTGAAAACTCGGAAAAACAGCTTTTCCCAGAGATGAGACCTAGCTGGATCGATTTTTCAGCCCCCTCTTCATCTATATTGTTAATTTCATCGAAATCGTTAGTGCCGTTTTCGAGAACGCAATTGCAAATATATATACAAATATTGCTCGTTTAATAGAATAAGATTAGTCGGAATTTTTAGTCATTCATTGTGTCCAGCTGTAACAACTCTGAATGTAATTGACTCACTCTTGGTTATTTTAAGAAAAGATAAATATAAAGTAATTTTGAACAGGCTTTAATAGTGTACTCTCGTGAGAACATTCATAGCTATTATTCGTAAATGCTTATGATAACCAATTAACTTAAAAAAACCAATAAAACTTGTAAAAAACCAATTAACTTGCTTATACACGAAAGCAATAAAATATTTGGGTTCACACTCCGATGCTCATAAGCCTGGTAAAAGCAGTGCATGATTATTATAGAGAGCATAATAGAGAAAATTCCATGAGTCAAAGGTACCAAGAATTATCAATAAGTAGATTTCGACATGATCATGAGTCGCATGAGATTTGAAATTTAGCAGTATTCCGTTTTCTTCTTTTCTCACAATCAAGCAAACAATCACACAAGCTCTTGGTATTTCGTGACGAGATGCGCAGATCTGTTCGGTTTTTACAGTTTCATTGTTGCTCAAATGATTTTGATACTATTGCAAATAGATGCCAATGAGGTTAACTCTGGATTTAACTCTTATTTAACATGAAATCATAGGTTTTTCTCTAAGAAGTTCACAGAATCAATTTAAGTAGGACAATGACTCATCTGAGAGGTTAACTTTCAAATTAACTCAGTTCTGATTTTCGACCTTTATTACCAAATATAGCATTAATCAGCTAATCGCTTATTTAGCGCATAACACATACTTGAAGTCCAAAAAGGTTATACTTAATGATTAAAGTAATGCAGACTGTAATGCTCCATAAAATAATTTGCCAATAGTAAAGATGAATTGAAAGAAATGGTAGACGTTTTAGAAGATTTTAGAAAGATTCAAAGTAGTTGCTTCTTTTATAAGTTTTCTGTACTAAGTCCGCATTCGGTATGCATAAACAAAGTGCTACTCTGGTATAAATGTTAAATTTGGATTCTTGAACATGAGCGGATCCTTTTTGCTAGGAACCCACTGAAATAACTCTTCAAATCTGACCAAAACATCTGCATTCTTGGACTCGAGCAATAAAATATATATGCTTCGATCGAGTCTGCGATCGTTTTGGGAATGATTTTTAAATAAACGCTCATAACGGTATGCAAGTAGACACTTTAAAAGAATTCCTACTTTGACTTATTCTTTGTTTTGATTTAAATTGCATGGCTTTTACTTAAAAGTTAAAGCTAAGTAGAAAATAGTAAATATATAAAAAGATGAAAAAGATGGCACATGTATCACGATAAGTGACCAAATTTTTGTCAGAAGGAACACATTTCAAAACAAGAAACATCATCATAGGTGTTAAATACATAAAATAAGTTTCCTCTTAAGGGGACGAGACACCTTCAAAAAAATTTTCTTTTAATGGTTTAAAATGTTTTAAATGTAAATTTTGAAAAATTAAGTATATATATTTATAGTAAAAAAATAATACCAAAAACAATTTTTTTTTGATTTTTTTATTTACATATATGGCTACTGGAATCATTTAAAAAAAAAAAAACATCAAAAAACCATGGCGGGCGTGATTACAACTCACTGGGACATCGGAAAAAAACAAAAAACGGGGTTTTATCAGCACCAAAACCACCATGGAATGAACTAGAAGAAACAATTTTGGTTGAAAAATAAAAAAATAACAGCGTTTTTTTGAAAATTGCCAAGATTTTTGGACAAAATCGGCCAAAAACTCAAAAACTATGCAACCAATTTTTCTGTCCGTAGTTCATTCCATGCATCGACAAGTATAAAATAACATATTAAGATTTCATTACGATCGCTCAAGTAGTTTTTGTTTTATCACGCCCGCCACGATTTTTTAATGATATTTAAAAAAATTCCAGTAGCAAATAATAAACAAATTTTTTTTTGCGTAATTTTTTCCCGAAAAATATATTTGTAATTTTGCATAATGATGTCTTGTTTTTTATTCAACTTATACTCCTATCACCGTCCGTGAGTCGAATATTGCAGTCGAATCGACTCAGCTGGCGAACTATTATTCTTGCGGTATCATCGTTAGCGAATACACTTATTCGCCGTTAATTCAGAGCTGCCAAAGCAAAAACTGTTAAAATATATAAACAAACGTCAAAAAAATGTTTATGATTCGCCAACAGCTCACCAAGTATTTTTATTCGTCTGTTTTTGACTTTTGAGTCGAATCGAATTTTTTAAATTCGTGAACAATGATACCAACTTGGCGAATTTGATATGTTTTTTATTCGATTCGCGGACGGTGATAGGGGTATTATACGCATTTTTAAGCATTAAAATAAACAAATTTTTGAAGGTGTCACGTCCCCTTAAAAGTTGTGCTGAGCTTGGAAGAAAACTACAATATCTAACCAGTATTATTTCGACCCTCTAGAATTTTTGTTTCCTGTACGTTTTTAGTTAAAATTTTGTTACCATTTTATCCTTTCAACACAAATAAAAACTAAGAAATGTTCATGTGTAATGTGTTCATTTAACACAATGCTTTCTTATTGAAGACATATGTATTAGTTTGTAAAAAACAAGGTAAATTGAACCATATCGTAAATTGGAAGAAATTTCTCTTCAAAAGTTATGAAATGCATTGAAAGTCAAAGTCATTGTCTTAACAAGTCAAACATCCTTGTTATAGCTTTTAGATGATGATATGTTCAAATGGTACAGATCTTATCACAAAAAGATAATAACAAAATGTTGGTGGGTCTAGGCCAGCAGAATAGGAATTCCTTAATAATCTACACGTAGTTTTTACATGGTGTCTTAATCGGAAATGCATCAAAATACGAAAGATAAATCATACTTCTTAAAAAAGATATGATAACAAGGGCAAAGACTGCTCGATGTATACTGTGGCAATGCTTTATTTGAATACATCTTTCAGCCTTCGAATAGATGTAATTGAAACTATAAACGAAAGATGAACAATGGAAAATATTTTAAAAATGTACAAGAGAGGTGTACAAATGGTGGTTAGTGGTTAGGGTTTTTATTGTTTAACAAGAGTTCAAACACTAAATGGCGCTATGAAACATAAATTGCTACCCAAGCAATCTTGTTTCACAACCTTGAGATAAAATTCAAGAGTTGATATTTGCATCGAAGGCCATCTTATTGAAACCAGACTGAAAACCAAGCAACAAGCTTCATAGTTTAAACATCGATTATTTTGGTTTTTAGTTATATATATCAAATAAACAAATTAGACAAAAATCAAATAAAACTTTGATTTGAGAAATTAAATTCATTTGAGACAAGTACGATAAAAGTTAAAATCAAATAAACCAATTTTAACCTATTTTTTGTTATAACAAAAATGGCTAGAAATTTAGAATAAAATGCAGTTGATACAGAGCTTATGAATATAAAAATTTGGTATAAAACGTGATCATATTTTTGTGAGTTCAAATGCTGATAAATAATAATACAAAATAGTAGATATAATACATAAAAAGTTGTAAATACCAAAAATGGTTTAAAAGTCATGCTTAAAAAGTATCTTATTTGATTGTTGGTTTGTTTTTACAATCCTATTATTATATATAATTTTTAGTTATGTGTAATTAGCTTAAATGGCATGGCTACTGAACAGCTTCGTTTTAGTGTTTTTACACGTTTAAGAGTAAGAAATGCATTGAAATCAGTTTAAGTTTTAATTAAAAAAAAAAAATAATACAAACAACATGGCTTTAGCTGCTAAAGTTTTCAGCAAGCTATTTCATTTAATTAAACAAAGTGGCAATTATGTGTTATATTAAGTTTAAGTGTGAATGTATGTATGAAAAATTTTAAGTATTAATAATGTTGACTATTTACAAATGTTTTGTTCGATATTGAAATGGATTTAGATTTCTTAATATTTTCGTAATAAGATTTTAAAAAGGACAGACAAAATTCGACATGAACGTTGAGCTTAAAAAGTTAAAAAAAAGCAAGTACAAATTCACATGTGCAAACTTAACAAATTGCACAGTTTTGTAAAATAATATTCTTACTTATATAAAAGAGCAAAAACTTAAGCTAGCTTATTTGTAGATAATTTTTAAAAAAATGTCACGTGAATAATGTTGCATTCAAAATTAATGCAAATGAAAAAATGTACAAAAAATGTTTTAAAAATTTGTCACTTCTATTTGTTTTTTTTTTTATCAACAACAAAATCATATGTAACGGTAGCTAAAATTTCGTTCTTAAAACATCTTGTTCTTCGATGTTTTTCGTTGTTTTTGTTGTTGTGGCAATAATAAGTTTTGCTGAGACTTTAATGCAAGCAGCTTTTGTCTGCTCAATGAATGTGTGTTTGTGTTGGTGCGGAAAAGGCTGTGCATGTTGTTAATGTTAACATTCGAACTCGTTTGCCGTGATTGCACTTAAATCCTTCATAAGTCCCTCTAAATTTGCCATTTCTTGATTAAGCTCTTCTGTGGAAGTACTCGGTGCTAGTCTTTGAATTTCATCTGTAGAGTGCGCCACGGAGGGTCCACCCTGCAGCCGATTTGGTGTGGCAACTGAAAATGATGGCTTCTTATATGGCGATTGATTTTGCGGACGTATAGTAACAGCAGGAGCTACTTTAAGCAGAAAAAGTTAGTTATTGAACACGTTTGATGCTATGGGATCTATTTAAAACTTACTGTGTTTATTGGAAGAATTGCCTGCTGGGGTTGAACCAGCAATTGGTGGTGGCCCAGGCACGCTAAAGCTCTTCAAAGGATGACCACGTTTGTTGCTCTCTATGGTGGAGACACCACCATTGCTAGTTGGACCACCACCACCACCACCGCCAACTGCAGCTCCACCAGTACCGTTAGGGTAACCTGAATTGCTGTGAAAAAGAGAATTTATAAAATAAATCCAAGTCATAATTTGCCAATAAAAATTTTAAATTGGTTTTTAGATGTGAACACAAAATACAAGTGCATTGGTTTGAGATTTATTCGTTAGATAATTTTTTATTGATAAATTATTTGATTGACAATTCTTCAAATGATAAATTTTTAAAACAAAATTTTACACAATAAACGCGGTGCATTATAGGAGAAAATGAATTCAACACAGAAATTTAGCCTAAATTTTAATGGTTTCAGAGATTGCAGCGGCGCACAATTCTCCACCGTCATCAACGTTCGTCATATTCAAAGTGCTCCATTGCGCTAGTGGTGGTGTTAGAGTTATCGTAGACGTCTGACCACATTGTGATTTTCTGCGCTTGCGTCGACGAGCTGTTAATAACGAACGCCTTTTTCGGCCACGCAAACGTTTGAGTTTTCGCTGCTCCAGCGCTATGTTGCGATAGGGTTGTTTCTGTTCCTCTGACATAAGATTCCACATGCGTCCAGCTGTTTTGGCTAAAATAACCGTTTCACGAGACGACATTGAATGGGTTGGATGTACAGATTCAGTACCATTTGCACGCATGCGAATTTCAGCGAGAAAATTAAAGAATGGATTTGGCGAAGCAGTCATTTTTGTATGACGTATGATCTCTCGATGCAGCGTGCTAGGGCTAAAGGTGACACGTGTCTTTTTACGCGATGGTCGAACGAGCGTTGTAAACAGCTCACAAATTTTGTCCCAAAGTAATGACATTTATTGTAAGATTTTTTTTCTTTTCAAATCAAATTTTGCAAGAAAAGCGGAAGTAGTTGACGAAGAATTTTTTCGAATAAGAATAAACACTGAAATTTCGCTGATTTTATTTCAAAATACAAAACATAATTTAAAATATTGAAAATTTAAGTTTGATATTTAATTCGTCGGACGAGAGATTTCTACAAAAACTACTTGATGTTGCAGAGTAGTTTTTGGAATAAAATTAATCGCTTTAAGTAGTGAAATACTACTCGATATTTTTAACTTTGATTTCTCGGTATTTAATAGGAATTTCAGGACTCATATTCACCACAAATTGTTTATAGGTTTTAACTTAATATAGAATATATAATTAAGATAAAATATTGAAATTCAACACGGACCCACTCGCCATTTACTACTAACATTCTTTTACTGTAAAAATTACAGTCTTTAGAAATATAAGCGTCACATCTCCCTCACAAATGGAATTGCTTAAATTGTGTCCTTTTAAAGAATAAACGATATAAATGTTTAAGACTCTATATAAACTTATGTTCAAAATTGAACCGGACTGTTCGAATGATATAACAACAGTTCTCATAAAGCTAATTTTTTTAAACTGGAGGCTTGATAGATAGATAAGTAGAAATATAGACTTGGGCGTTTATTTTAGCACATCTCACATATCACGCATTTTATGCGATTATTTAACAAAAAAAAAACAATATCAATATCGTTCAACAAGCACCATATCCGCCACATATGGCCCCGTGTGACTTTTTCCTATTCCCCAAATCCAAAAATGCTTTCAAGAATGAAAAAAAATATTGCCATATGTGTTTCGCATTCGATGGTGTTTATTTTGAAGGTGATAAAATAAATATTTAAGAATACTTTTCAATTTGAACAGAAGGTAATATGCTTTGTGCAAGTATTAACAAATTGTTTTCCCTTTTCTATATGTTTCTCTAATCTTGATCTGTTGTTTTCTTTTTGTATATCACAACCAATTACACATAATGAAATTAGTAATGATCATTAATCAGTTGAATTTAATTTAAAGGTGAATGCATCATTTCGCAAGATCTAAAGTTCGATTGTAAAAATATAAAGTGGAAAAAAATATATGTGGCCACAAAAAACAAAACCGCAGATAAAAAAATAACATTATTTGTACTAGTCAAATCGACGAGATTATTGAGTGGCTAACTTGCACAACCCTTGATACGTTCTGATTGTTTGCTGCCAAAGTTACTACTTAAACAAATTACCAGAAATTTCAGTCATATATTCTAGTCTTTGAGGGGGCGTTTAAAGGATGTTTCTATCAACCGCATATTTTAAATTCGGTGAGCCCATTGAACCGTATTTAACGTACTTGGACTCCCTACTACTAGAGAGTAGCATTTCTCTGATCATTGGCGTCGACGCGAATTCATCAACCACTATGTGGTTCAGTAAGGTATCGACTGGATATCGGAACCATATTAGGAGGGCGGTGCTGAGTGAATGGATGCTTAGTAGATGCACCAGTGCGATTAATGAATCAAGTAGTCTATACACGTTTCACGGGTCCAATGGGGTTAGTGATATTGATGTCACCTTGGCCAATAGCATAGCCTAATATCCTAGACAGACATGTAGTTCAAAATGTAGTATCATATGGAAACTATATTTGTTCCAAAGCAACTAGAGCTCACTTGTACAATAGCATCCAAGAAACCATTGAAATGCAGTGGTTTTCTGAAATGTACTACGATGAATCGTATTGAACACAGCCAAAGCTTTAAGCTCTTTTGTCGGAATCATATGTTTTCGCTGCAATCCGACAGCATAAACAAATTGATCAGTAAGCAGAATATTCAAATTATCAATATAAACAAAAAAAAATAATGGAAAAATATTAAAAAAAATATATTGGAAACGCTGTAATTAGGAGAGGGCACATTTTACTCCCAGTTGCGTGGAGCAATTATAACTTTGATTGCATCCATTTTCTTGTTTATATTTACAAACCTTTGCATCAGCTGACATGTGACCAACTTAATAAAATACCACATGTCTGTCACTATGCTAGGTCGTGGTTTCTTGAGCTTTCATTGTAGTACAGATTGTAGTATGGAAACCATATGTCTGTCTAGGATATAAGTTTATTTAGGTTTAGTTGGGCGGTACGAGGATGGGGCGAGAGTGACTACATTTTAATATAAATTGTGCTCACTAACGTTAGGGTTGCACATCGTCAGATTGTAATGAAAATATGGTGTACTCGCGACCCGGGCTGGAATATTTATTGAATTTTTTTCAAGAAATGCCCATGGATGAGTTGAACACGTCAACGATACTGTGCTGGCAAAATGTCGCAAGACAAATCGCGGTAGGTTGAAGTGTAGGAGACGTGACATAATTGTCAAGAGAAGGTTGCTACGGCATCTTCGGATTAGATTTCAGAGGAACAGAAAAGCCAGAGGAAGAAAAGGCTTAAGAGAATACAAGGAGTTGTTAGTCCTTATTAAAGAACATGACTAGAGAAATTTCGACCATGGGAATATAGATGACCAGTAGTGTATGTTAAATATGTCGTTCAATTGATGTTAGCGGTATTGTGTTAATGCTATTGTTTGGACGGATGGTCAGATATATTCTATTTTTAGGGAAGTGGTTGATCCCGCTGCCTGGGATTGATATAGAGTATTGCATAATGCAACTCAGGAGCAAAGTATCCAGGCATGGTGAAAGGTCATTCTGGAGTACCTGAAAGCCTTGTATGGTAAGTGTTTAAGCGGAGGGGCGAGAGTGATTGTAAGGTAAAATGGGGAGTTTTGAATCACATTTTCATTTTGTGCCATAACTTTCTCAAAAATCATCAATATCTTTTTGATCTGAAACCGTCTATTTGTAGATAATGGTAAAATTTGAAGCTTGAAAAAAATTAGATTTTTGGGTTTTCAAAAAAAGTGGGGAGTTGTGAATCATTACTATAAATGGTGAACAATAAAATTTTCGATTAATTAACTTTTATTAAACTTGAAAAAAATGAAAGAGCAAATAGTTCTCATGACAAAAATAAAAAAAATAATGGCCAATTTTATGTTTTTTGACAAAAATTTGTATTTATGTCGCGGCATGATGTCTGATTAAATCTTGAAAAACAAAACAAAAAAAATTTCCATTTACTTTGATTTCACATAAAACGTTCATAAAATTCATTAATAATGCGTAATACGTATGACAGATTGCCAGTTGTCAAAGTTCGAAAACAAGGTGATTCACAACTGCCCACATTTGTTGATTCACAACTCCCCATTTTAAATTTTCGAACATAGGCGACACGTCATCAACACACAATGTTATTTCTACAAAATCACTTCTGTGGGTTAAAAGGCAATAGATCAGAGATAATTTTGACGATACTTACGTTTCGATACACTTCCGAAATAGTTTTCAAAACTTTATCCGCGTTGATCCTCAAAAAAACTTTTTTCAGCACGCAAAAAATTATTTTTGGTAGACACACTCTGAATACGTGTTGATGGCACAAATGCTTATAAAAAGTGAGAGCCCAGACTAGTAAACACTTTTGACACTAGTTTCCTGATGTCAAGCAAATTCAACATGGCGCATATTTGAGTGATTCACAACTCCCCATGATTCAAAATTCCCTATTTTACCTTACTATTTAAGTCACCTAATAAGCTGAGGAGTACTCCTCGGTCCTTCTTCAGCATCAGGCTTTTTCTGAGACTTGGAAAAGTGCTGGAGAGGGTAAAGTTTGAAAAGGGCAAAGCGCCAAAGGCCTGGCTGTACGTTAGAAATACCGTAAATGAAAGTAGCTTCAAATACGTTTTGGTGCAATTTTTTATTTATTTCATGGGTACTTTTGACTGTGCTGCGATAGGGTGTTAGGTATATTAGAGAAGGTGGGGTGCCGGGAAGTTAAGCTTTGACAGAACTATTTAGGAAAGCGTGCGTTACAGGTGTAAACCAAATAGCTGGGATTGATGTTGTCCATGTCTGTCCTTAGGGTTCTAGTTGGTCCATATATATGCATCCTCTGTTGCGACAGTTTGAACTTCAGTCTAAGTGCTTACGCGGAAGATTAATTGCATTGGCGGAAGATAGTTCTCGCGCTGAGCTTGAAACCAAGGCATGTGAGGTTATGGCTACTGTCAGTGCATGGGGTGCACAGGTAAGGGTTGGCGTGCCAAGTGACAAGACCGTGATGATGTTGGCGAGAAATGTGGCCTGGAGAGCCTCAGGTACATGAAAGAATTCAAATACCTGGGGATAACAATGAAAGAGAGGAAACAATTCTTGGTGCTCATAGAGAAGTCAAGAGAGTCTGTTGACTGTGGTAGAGCGAATACGCAGAATTCTAGGGAGTGACTGGTGACTAAGTAGGCGGACTGTCCGTCTCATGTATGATGGACTATTTTTTGCCTATGCAATATATGTATCGCCTGTGTGGGGCGACATAGTCAGTACTGCTGTGGGTTATCAGAAGATACTTTCTTGTCAGAGAGTAATCTTGATTGGTTGGATCTTTACGGTCTTTACGGATGCCCTTCAGGTTTTGATGGGCGCGCTTCACATGATGGGGGTGTACGTTGCTTGATTTGTTAGAAATGTACATTAGCATTGCGTATCAAATCCGGAGGGGGCTGCCTTTGTTGGCACCTGATTGAGCTCCGGACGAGCAAGATAGGAATTTAAACAATAGATTGTTTCACATTTAAAATGGTATACAATAGTAACCTTACAGTTTATATGACTTGACTTGACTTTTGCGAAAGGTCGTTCGAACTTTTGGTTCTCCTAAGTCTGGGCTTCCTGTTGACTGGGCATGATTCGCATTTTTACATGAACGGAATCTCAAAATAACTGAACGCTGTCACTGTGGATTAATCCTCAAGGATTAGTCAGATGTGTTGTGCTAATGTCCTCTTTACGAAGACATTCCAGATTTAGGTTCAATGGAAATTATTCAAAAAGCAAGTGGAGCGTGTGATGTTAGCAATGGGCTAACATAGTGTTTACAAGACGCCGTATCAGGTAAATGGCTATAAATAATTATTCATCAGACTACTGGTCCGTAGATTCCACTTGAAGGATATTTCTTGAGAGGTTGTTCTGGGAGAACAATAAACTCTTTCTGGTCACCAGTCCACAGCTGTAATGAGCTCAAGTAGTTGTAGCTTTGCTACGAGGTCTGCGGCCTCTGACTTAAACCAGGCTTACTTGTTGTGCGAGAATTTCAGGGAGCTTCGTGGTGGTTGTGATTTATATCCAAATCGAGGATAGAGTGATTGCTCGAATGTGGAGTTGCATTTTCCAACTGGGTGCTGTACAGTTATGATTTGTTAGATAGGCCTACACCAAAATCAAGGGTTGCAAATGTCATCACAACATTAGCTTATTAGGTACCTTTGAACCCTCAAAAGGGCGCTGGCCGACGCAATGTGTCGATTCTGTTTTAACAGCACTGTAGAATTGAGTCTTCGTGGCAGTTGTCTACGTTAACTACATTTGGATTTTCTGTTGTCTGATTATCTATGAATGAATTGGTACACGTTCTCATTTATTCACGACTGCTGGTGTCTCTTAGGGTTTAGTGACTGTCTTGATTTTGTACTATTTAACTCAGAATATATAGCTCTGACATTAACACATTAACACTTACTAATAGAGACCTATCCAACGATTTACTTCTTAAAACTGGTGAAGTTATACAAAAAGACCATTTGGGGAAGATTTTTGGCTCACCCTGTTTCAACTGAAATGTATGTAATACGTTATACGAAAAAATTAAGTTAAATCGAGTCAACTTAAGTTGAGTTGTAATGCATAATAGGGGGGCTATAATCTTTAATAAATAGAAAATCAGAGTTGAGCACAACTTGTTATCGGCTAAGGTTGCGGTTATAGTGAACGCGATTCAGACAGGCAGGCAGGCAGGCAGGCAGGCAGGCTGAAATCTGTGTGAAAAAACGAGATGCAAATAGCTATCTATCTCGCTTGTTCACATTGCCTGCCTGCCTGCCTGTCTGACTCGGCGTTCACTATAACCGCAACCTAAGGCCACGTTGATAGTGGAAGTTGAAGCTGGCTAAGCTTTTTCAAGCGATATCATGACGCTTTTTCTTGCTGTTGCTGTTCATAGTGCGCGCTTTTTGCTCGCGCTTTAAGACGCTTTTTGGGCTCTTAATGTTCATAGTGCGCGCTTGGCTTATGTTTTGTTTTAATTATTTATTGTATGTTGGAAGGTCAATGCATATTTTGAAGTGGAACAACGAAGATAACGGCGAAATAGCTCAAAAGCAGCAAGTTCAGAAAAAAGTTCGAAACCTATCCACCACAAAGCAACAAATAAATATTTTGTCTATATTCTACGCACAAAATAAAGATCAATAACATAAGATCATAACAACAAAAAATGCATTCAAAGAAAATTGAAAACGTGCAACTCACAAACATACCAAGAAATAGTACAAGAATGAAGTAAGCATCTGAAAAAGAAAAAGCGTGGAAAATTAGCGAAGCCCACAAAAAATTACCAACAATAAAACGTGTCTAAACAATAACACGCATTGAGGCAAAGTCGAAATAGCGCACAATTCCATATTTTGCGCATCGCATATGCTGAATTTACTTACAACAAAAGGACATACAAACAACGACATACAATGCTGGCAGAGCCTGCGATCATGTTGACATTGTTAAATAGACAAAAACAACAACACGCATCAACCGATAATGCGAAAATAAACCAATAAAATAAAGCTGCCGAAAAGAACAAAAACAAACTCAGTGCGGCAAAACATAAACAAAAATTAAAAAAAAAACAGCCAAGAAAAGCGTTAAAAAGTATGAAAATAACCTACATTACAAAGCGTTCGTACGACATGAAACAAAATATCAAAACTGTGTACACAAACGAGATAGAAGAAAAAGTGCCAAAAAGTATGTTAGGCCGCGTTCATAGTGGAAGCTGAAGCTGAAACTTTTTACAGCTGCTGAAAACGGTTTATGTACAATCATTGAATAATTACAAATAGAAGGTGACACTACCGACGATGAAGCGACATTAGAGTCATGTGGCAGATATTTGCACTCCACATAATTATCCAGTTCCAAATTAATTATCTTCGCTTACATGCAAAAAATTTCCCTCGGTTTTTTTTCACTTGTTTTATTATTGTTTTGTAGTGGTGACCGTGGCATGCAGGTTAAGTGTGTGGCTTAGTATGCTCGGAGCCCGGGTTCCATTCCGCAGCCGCGGCGAAAAGTTTTTTCAATAAAAATTTTTCTGATCGGTCACCACCTCTCTGCAGACAATGGCAAACTTCAGAGAGTAAAAAATGCCATGTAAAGCTTCTTGAGAACATGAGCCGTTCGGAGTCGGCATAAAACATGTAGGTCCAGTTCTCGGTTAATTGTGTGCAAACATTTAATAACACACACAACACAATTGATCATAAGAAGCTCGGTCAAAGTCCTTTCAAGGGCTGAAATGGCCAATTTGTTTTTTTTTGTTATTGTTATAGTCCTTTTCTGGTTTTTTGTTTTTTTTTTGTCAATTGCTAGCTTAGTGACCACTTTGTCAATTTTTTATATGAATAGGAAGCGTGTAAGAATTTTATTGTGGGAGATTTTTAACGGTATCTTGTCCTCGTTGCACTCGCATTCAATATGCTGAATGTTTTCAGATCGGCCAGCGATCATAGTGGCGTAGATGCAAATCCCACGACCGACAATTATTCGTTTTAGCCATTTTTTATTATTTTTATCAATTTGAATCATTGTTTATATTTTTTAATTTATTTTCTTACTTTTCTGTTTATTTTTCGAACAAAAAGCTAAAAAGCATAATTGGATCAACAGAAAAAAAACGTTATTACTTATACGTTATTTCAATACTTTTGTTATATTTTAAAGAACATTTATAACTTTTTTTAGGTTTTGGTTGATCCAATGAAGCTTTTACCTCATAAAAATAAATAAAAACCAATAATATTGATATTGATATTGAAATATATCAAATATGTGATAAAAATAATAAAAAATTGACAAAATTAAGTATCGACCGTCGGATTCGAACACAGGCCGCCACTATCTCTGCTGGGAAAATTCGTTGATTCGCAAAAAATTTAATTATTGCTGAATAAATAGAAAACAATTATAAAATAATTTTAAAAATATAAACAATAATTAAAATGAATAAAAAATCATACAAAATAATAAAAAACTTGCTGCAAAAATTAATGTCGATCGTGGAATTCGAACTCACTTCGCCACAATCGCTGAAAGCGAAATTCGTTCGTTTTGCCGAAATAAGGAAAAAGAATTAATAAAGAATAATAATTAATTCTTTCTTTGCTAAAACTTAGAATTCTGAAAACCTTATTTTTTTCAAAATATTGACTTTTTCTTAAAGCCTTTTCTTTTTCAAAATATTAAGTATACTCACGGAATAAAGTGGGTGTTTAATAAGTAATGCCATGAAATTACAACTATTGCTTATGCTAATTGTTCCACCAAAGTAACACTTTATTACAGGATAATAGACACTTTGTGGATTTTCTGATTTGAAGTTAGATTCGGTTAAAGAGGGATAAAAGGCATTTAGGTTTATTCCATTTCGCTTTATGTGTTATGGTAAATCTATAGATTTTTCGGTCTTCACTTCCCACAAAATTTTATGATACCGATTTTCTGTTTTTTAAAATTTCCGGGTTTTACACAACTTATCACCCCAATATCATTAAAAATCTACTTAAAAATAAAAATAAGGCATAAATAATAAACAATATTAACTGTATTAATATTATAATATTAGTTTTATTTTGATTAAAAAAAAACAAATATTAGTAGAAGTTGAATTTGAAATGGAAAAAGTTTTTTGACATGTAAAAAGTTAAATTTGACTTGGAAAAAGTTTAATTCGAAATGGAAAAGGTTGAATTTAAAGTTAAAAACCTGTATAGGTACATAAAAATATTATAAATATAAATGAAAACATTCATTATGAACATGATATTTATAAATCTACATTATTTTGTTTAATGAAAGATATTAATTTATTGCCGAATTATTTTCAGCCTCAAAACTCATTCTTAAATTTACATTTTATACAAATAAAATGAAAACACTTGTCGGCGAAGCAGCAGCAAGGCACCTTGAAGAAGGAGGGAAATTATTTCTTTGTTTTTTTAACAATTTAGGATTTTATTAGCTTGTGCACAAAGTAGGTGAAAACCTTTGGTGATATGAAAAACGATAATAGAGACATGTGGATGGCGTAGCGGCGAATGTTGGCGGTGTCCATTCTCTTAAATTCAAGGTTACGCCACTTTTGAGGCTTTTTGATACTTTTTTCTTCTATCTCGCTACGGTACACGTTGTTGATTTTTTTGTGTGCTATTTCATTCTTTTTAACCCTTTTTTCTTTTTCGTTTGTTAGCATAATTCTGCTGTTTTATTTTATTTCTTGTTAATGTTTTGATCTGCAGCTTATTTTAATACGCTTTTGGGTCCTTTTTTCTTATGAAAGCATCTCAAAAAGCTCAAATAACGTCTAAAAGAGCAAGCAAAAAGCGCCCACTATGAACAGTAACAGCGCGAAAAAGCGTCATGATATCGCTAGCAAAAGCTTGAACAGCTTCAGCTTCCACTATGAACGCGGTCTAAATAATCTTTCAGTTCTTCACTCTTTATTCTTGCGAAGTTTGGAGTGTTATTGGAGTTTTCAAGGTAGTGCTTGTTTTTTTGTATAAATAGTACTTTTTTAATTACAACAAACTTTTTTAATTGTTAGGTTGCGTTCATAGTGAGTGCCGATTCAGACAGGCAGGCTGAAAATGTATGTGAAAAAGCGAGATAGCAAGTCATTTGTATCTCGTTTATTCGCATTGTTTGCCTGCCTACCTGTCTGCATCGGCGTTTATTATGCACTCTGCCTTAGAAACATCTATGCATATGATTTTTGTGTTATTGGAAAGGAAATTAAATATAAAATAAATGCTGATGGTTTACGCAAAATTTTCAGAAAAATACTAAATTAGAAATTAGAATATAAACTTTAGTAGTTTTAAACGAATAATTGCAATTTATTCTAATGGATAGGTCACACAATGGGCTCGCTAAACACTTTTTCTGGCCAAAATTCTGAAAACCTCTAGAAGGGGGTTTTTGGTGTCGCTGATTTCGAATTCGGATACAATATGGCGGCCAACAAGTTTGGGCACTTTTATGTCAAATACTTTGAAATGCATCATTCCAATTTTTTCCAGCAAATAATAGATGACACAAGACTGTTATTGATCTTTAATATGCTTTTTTCGCCAAACTCTGAAAAAGAACTGCTTTTTTGAATCAGAAGTTGTCTGTTAAAATATGGTTTTTCTTAAAAATCGCAAAAAATCGCAACACAAAACATAATAAAACCGATTCATTACATCACAAACTATTCTTTTTTTTAAGTTTTAGGCTGGGCAAACTTGGGCAAAATTTTCCAAGCCAACACAAACTTTAGAAATAAAGAAAAACAATTATTTTATAGGTTACATTACACAACTGATTTTTTCCACTACACCAGATCATATTTTAAAAATAAAAGTACTTAATATCACCTTTATTTTGCATGCATTAGTTTTTTTTAACTTTGCTCATTCTAGCTAGAATTGTATTTCAATAGCTTCGAAATAAACGCGCACGTTTTTGACTCACAATTCTTCTGAGAAAGTACAATTTGGTTGATTTACTGTTTAACTGTAAATGAGTATTTACAAAAAAACAAATTCATTTATGATTGCTTTGAAATATTTTCTCTTAGATTACTACAATAAAGCAACAAAAACAGTGTGAAAAATATTGGTTTTGGCCAGCAAAAGTGGTCTGTGAAACCATTGTGGGTCGGAAGGATTCGTTGGCACACCGTTAGAGAAATAATTTTATTGTCTTTCAAATAATTTCTTAAGATAAGTTCTCTTTGAGTTACTTTTCCTGATAGAAAAGATAAAGTGAATCAAAGTCATTAAATAGTAATTAACATTGTAAGAACCACCCCCCTAGGGGTGCGAAAAAATACCCCACCCAGGTAAATATATGTATTCCACTCTGGACACAGTGTACATTAAATTTAATATAATATTAAATTTTCTAGTCATCATCATATTTTTATAAGTTTTGTTAAAGATTTTTATGTTTTTGTTTTTTCCTTATGTCACAATGTCTACTAGTTTCATTAATATAATTTTCTAGTTCTAAGTTACTTTCCATTTCTGTAATTGAGCTATAACATAAATGTTTGTATGTTTTCAATAACTTTATATACTTTAATAAATATCACAGCTCTATATATATAAAATCAGTTCCGTTTTAAGCCACTATTTGATAATATTGATAAAAAAGACTGTAAATAATTAAGCATTTTGAAAAAGGAGGTAGCTACTTTCAGGATTTTATTCGCTTTTATTCGCAATTATTCGCTTTTGAAGTTTGAGTGAAAAATATTGTACTGCACGTGAAAGCATTGTTTCAATTCCTTCAATATCTAATTTGAATGGGAAATATCCTTTTTAAAACCTTATAGAGTGGATGGTGGCTATGAGCTTCTAATATTTAAATTAATGTCAAGGCTTACAGTTATATCTCGAGACCATCGACAGAAGTGAGACCAAATAGAAAAGCGACTGTTTTTAAATAAATAAAATTTTGGTCTCAAATAGAACCTATTAAAAACAATATCTGCACATTTTTTTTTGTTCAAATTGGAAATTTACATGACATTATTTTCTCTCTGAGGTTTGCCATTGTCTGCAGAGAGGTGGTGACCGATCAGAAAAATTTTTTATTGAAAAAACTTTTCACCGCAGCTGGGGATCGAACCCGGGCTCCAAGCATGCTAAGCCACACACTAAACCTGCATGCCACGGTCACCGGCCGCATTGGTAATTAATATTTTAATAATATTTTATCGCATTGGTAATTTACTGCACTTCATGATGTCAGACTTGAATGAGAGGAAGCACGGCCCATTGTTAAATTTTTACCATATTTCTTTGATAAATTGTATTCAGCAGCCAGTTTTAAGAGTAAAACTTCTGAATGTGATAATGAATCATAATTTATGATAACATTTTAAGATTACGATGTATATGGGGAATACCGCTCCGTGTTGTTCAATCTCAGCCACACTTCTTGGACTGATTTCTTCAAATAAAATGTACATTTGTTCTGAATTTTATAACTTCCCCTTCTATATTTGGCAAGCTGTTGTATCTTGGCAGTATAACGTCCCACACTACGTGGAATTAAGAATAAAACAAAAAACGGAAACAAGAACGGCAGAATTGGTACTTCAGTAATACTTTCTTTAGATGGTAGTACATTCTAGATTAGGTAAAGTCGGAGAAATTGATTTTTGATATTGAACTAAATTGCAACATCAAAGTTGCACATTTTATCTTCACATCTGTGTAAATTCTGAGATATTTTTATCTATGATAGCTTACCAGAAGCTGCCCTCGTAACCATATGGATGCTCTGGCGTTTGTGCCAATGAATTGTTTTGTGGCTGGGACAAACTCTGCTGTGAGAGTCCGGTATCAACGTTAACATGCTGTCGATTTGGTATATTATATTGTGTGCGTGGATATTGTGGACGTTCCATGGTCGAATTCATTGAAGTAGCTATTGATTAAGAAGAAATACAAAATTAATTCATAAAACTAATGACAAGAAAACCTACTCATATAGCCAGGCACATAGCTGCGTTTGTCTAGAGAGTTTGTTACGTGTGGCGGCACTGGTGTCTCAACATCATATTCATGTACCACTGATCGTGGTAATGTCAAAGCACCGCTGCTGGAAGCGCCGTCACTACAAACGGTCGCTATAAATAGAAATAATATTAAAACGGGACTTTAGTACCAACACGACTAAACATCTATATATCACTTATATCTAAAAGTATATTCACCCGCTTCACTGTAAATGATAATTTTAGTACCTGGTGCAGTTGGATGTATGCCTTTGTCAATACTTTTTAATTCCATATGATCATGATGAATCCATAGGTCAGGCGGTTTTGGGGCTCCAGCAACGTTCTTCTGGTAGCTGCAGAGAAAACATTTTCGTTATGATTTATTATCGAGTTTGAATAATTTCTCAAAACTGACCTCTTTTTCGTGTGCTCTGGTGAAGACTGTGGCTTCTTGCGACACATCACCACAATCACGACTAGAACAATAAAAAGCACCAACGCAGTGCCAAAGATGATCATGTAGAGAATCATCTCCTTGTTAATACCTTTGGCAATGGTGTTTGTTTCTTGCATTATAACTGTAGCACCTGTGGTGTGAGCTACAAGTGCAGAGAAAGGCGCCGAATTGCCTTTGCTAGTGCGTGCCTGTACCTTGAAATAGTACGTGGTATGCGGTTTAAGATTCGGAAGCAGCATCATTGTTTCCTCTCCCACAAAAGCTTCAATGGACCAATCACGATCGCGTTTTGTCGTATCGGTTGTATAGTATATGTTATAGCCAGTGATTTGACCCAAGCTGTGCTTTGGCGGCAACCATTGCAAAATAACATTCTGTGGATTCTGTTCATCGATACGCACAGTTAATTCACGAGGCGGTGTAATGGGCACATTTTGATAGGTGCTATTAAGCACTGACATTGACCAGGCAGACTCACGACGACCCTTCACCACTTTGACTGCAAATTCGTATTGAGTATTTGGCCGCAGATCATTGATCATACAATTGAGATCGCTGGTGTTGTGATAGCGATAGCGATTTGAGCTGGAGATGCCATAGCGAACGGTATAATGGCGATTGTCTATAACGTGCTGGTTTTTGCTCAGAGTCGTGTCGATCCAGTAGACAACAATAGATGAACTGGACGTGGTAATGGCACGTAAGCCGACTGGTACCTCTAGTGGCACTGGCATGTCCAAAGGTTCCTCATCGCGTGTCTTAATGTTGTCATATATAGGAGGGCCGTCACCTGTGCATATTAGAAAAAACATAGCGTTATTAGAGGATAAAACAATAGAATCTATGCATATATCAATTACCTTTGACATTTCGCGCTCTTAGCGACACAACATACTCCGTGTTGGGCTCCAAATTTTTGAGCACATAATAGCGTTCCGACTCCTTTAGTTCCATGGTGTTTTCATCTGGTATACCTCGACCCCAGCCTATAACGTAGTTACGTATCTTTATTTCATGCTGCTGTGGTGGACCCCAGTGCAAAGCGATGCTTTCGGCACCCGGATGAATAGCAATCCACACAGGCTTGCCAGGGACTTGCGTCTCATCGAGATCATTTTCGAGTGTCATAACTCGATACCACTCAGTAAAGGGACCCGAACCATTGACTGTCATTGCGGCAATTTTAACCTGATATTCAGAGTGTCGGTCCAAGCCATTCAATTCGAAATAACGTATATTGGCCGGAGTGCTTTTAACTTGTGGTGCATCCTTGAGTTTACGATAACGTATCTTATAGCCAGTAATTTGGCCATTTTGTTCTTCCTCTGCTGGTGGTTCCCAGTGAACAGTAAGTGACGTGGAGCTTGTTACCTCTAGAGTGACATTGTTCGGTGGTTCAGATGGTGTTGAGGAGAAGGTCTTTACTTTGATCTCTTTCGAAGGATCTCCCATGCCATTTTTATTGAATGGTACAACGGTTATAGTGTAATCGGTATAGGGACGAAGTTCCATGAGTAACGCATCAAGACTAGTGCTATCATGATACATTTCAGCACCGCTATCGTTCTGTGAACATGGATAAGAATATTATTTTTAATATTTTTTACGTTAGGGACTTAAAAAAGCTTCTCACTTCGGAGTAGTAAATGCGATATTTCAGTATTTCTCCATTTGTTACTGTGGGTTGGTCCCATTTAACATAGATCTCCTTGTGGTTACGTGCATATCCGTCAACGTTACGAGGTGGTCCAGCGATGTTCTCTTCCGGCTGTGTGCTGACTTCAAAAATCTGTGACAAATGGAATTAAGTTAATTTATGATAAATTTAAACCAACTTTTGGTAAATTATATTGTGACAGGCTCCTTACCTCTGAAGATTCACCGGGTCCAAAATTGGTATTGGCGACAACGCGAAACTGATATGTTTTTCCAGGCAGTAAAGATTGTATATTCACCTGTTGATCATCGTGTGACTTGGTGATTATTTTCTGTTCTCTATTGACCGTTGATAAAGAATTATTTAGTTTTTTGAAAATATCAAAATTTAAGAAATTGAAAATTATAAATTTATTTAGACTTCAATGTTATGTTATTGAATTTAACCTCAATATAATCAGTTAATCAGTTAATTTATAGCTGTGAGTCTACTTATGAATGATATATTTGACCTACCTAAAAGAAAGTTTCAATATATCTATCACAATTATGGGTGAAAATTTTACCGTATGTATCTTACCGTAGTGAAAATATCTTAATAGTAGTTAAAAGCTGGAATTAGATTTCGCATTTAAGATCAGTTATTAAAATATCTGCAGAAAACTTAGTCAATCCACAATCAAAATGAATTCAGGCTTGAAAAAATTAAACTTTAGTTTTTAGGTCAGAACTCAATCCTGAACTGTTAAAAATAAAATATTTTTTTTTATCAGATATATTCCGGAAGTTTTATGTGAAATATTCGTGTAAACTTTGTTACCATAGAATAAACTTTCTTAATAGGGCATATTAAAAAATTCAAGAGAGTATTATGCCCATCGTAAACCAATTGATTGCACCTTATCAGTGTGGCTTCAAACCTACAAAATATATTATCAACCAGATTTTGAAAGAAAATCACATTCATTATTTTGATGAACCTTTTTATTCTTTGCAAAAATTATCAAAAAAGTCTATAGTTTTTCAAGGGTCAAAAGTAATGTCTTATAACTCCTCTTGTAACTTCTAGTTTGGAGTTTAACTTTGAAAAAGTGCAAATATGAAACAAAAATTTTAATCAAACACGGTCTACTCACCGTTCGCTGTTGTTCATCTTGTAGAACACTGTGTATGAGACGACTTCTACTGGATTCTTCATTGGTTCCATCCAGCTCAAGGTGACAAACCGCGGCTTAACTATTTGTGCCACCAAATCACGCGGTGGGCCCGGCAAACGATTAATCAATCCACTACCAAGTAATCCAACGGCGCTAACGGAAATACTGCTGCCACCATTGTCGGCGCCATCTATATCTGAGGATAAGTAGGGTGATGAAGCTTGTTGATCGGTCGGTGGGTTAAGGGATTTATTTTTTTTATTTTTCCAGGAATTTAAAATTTTATTAGGATCATCGCCATGTTTGTAGGCGGTGATAAATTCTTGGTTAAGGCTTGGATCGTCGTAGTCTTCATCATCTTCTCCGTCATCATCAGCGTTATGCTGTGCTTGTTGGTCAGCATTGAAGTCATGTTTGCTTGTTGGCAATTCAAGTGCCATATCGGTATCGTCACCGTCCACAGTCAGCGAGGCTAAATGTGAGTCGAGGTCGTGATCGTTTAGAGGCTGTTCTTGTTTCGAATTGAATTGTTTGCCCTTCTGCGAAAGTAGACTGTCGAGTACGCTCTTTGAGAGAATGCGTGTAGTTTCGGAAGATTCTGAGTTTGTGTCACCGGCTTTGGTGCGTACTTCACCAGAATTATTGCCGGAATTTTTGCGACGTTTTGTAGGCGTCGCTGATGTTTGTAAAGATTTTGTGGTTTGGGATTGTTTTTTGCGTTGAGTTTTGGATTTGCCTTGTGGGGAAAGGATGTTTGGGGAGGATGCAGGAAGTTTGGTTTCAACGGAGGAAGTAAAGTTTGAATTTGATAAACGCAAAGAAAATAAAACAAGAAATAAGAAAGAAAAAGAAAATTGAAATAATTTATAGAATAAATAAAAATAAATAATATAAATCGTTTAATATTGGTGATGAAATTTAAATGATGTGGAACTAACTAAGCTTTATATCGGTTTGGATTAACTGGAAAGCAAAATTATTTATTTAAAAAGTTGCAAGATTTTCTAGTTGGCATTTAAAGTGTAGGTCATAAAAACACTTACTACATTCAGTTACTTAAAAGTTAATTATTTAAAAGCGTAGAATTTTGCGAATATATTTTTTTACATTGCGTTTTGTTTGCATTGTGTGAAAAAACACTTCGGGCAACAGTTTTTTTTTTTCAATAGAAATACATTTTGTGTTCGGCCGTCATCTCTCTGCAGACAATGGCAAACCTTATGGTAAAACTACTGTCATCTAAAGCTTACTGAGAACATGAACATAAGCCGTTCGGTGTTTGCATAAAACATGTAAATCCAGTTTAACAACACACATAACTCAATTGATCATAAGAAACTCGATCAAAGTCCTTTCAAAGGCTGAAATGGCCAATTCGTTTTTTTTTACATTGCTTAAGTTCACAATGCTATCTAGGTGTCATCTGGGTGTTATAGTGTTCCATTATGGAAAAATGCTCTCTTTGATTGTAAGCTTTGCTTTTACTTTTTTAACTTTTATAATTCATAGATATTTTTTCATAAAAATAAAGGTATAAGTGTATAAGCAAAATATACACTTACCCAATTATACCCAATTATTTTGAAGATTAAATTTTTGATGTTACATTTTTTGGAAGCGAGTTTTAAGGTAGGCACTTTAAAAAAATTAACGAAGTTGGCAATGAAAAAAAAACTTAATTCAATACCTATATTAAATAAACGTCTAAAGTCCAAATAATGAAAAAAAAAACAATAATGACTTGCAATTTCAGGAGCCGAATGGAGCTAGTAGACCACCAAAAGTGTGGTCTTTAACGTTACCCGTTCATACCTTTTTTTTCCAATTTCAATTTTCTAAGGTGAAATGAACATACACAGTGAATCGAAAGGACTGTTTTGATATATAACTGTTCCGATGGTATCGTATATAAATGAACGGAATATAGAGCGAGATTAAAAAAATGTTTGGCCTGTTGCTCCTAAAGAAAATATTGACATGAGTATCACATTTATCAAGAGTTTATTTCATAATATTTATTCATATCGGAGCAGATTATTTTATGAATTTAGTACAAAAACATATTTTTCCCTTCTACAGTTCAAAAAAACTACATACTACTTCCGAGGACATGTTTTTGTGAACTAATTCCGAAAACATGTCTGACTTCAATTGAATTTATTGAGTATAATCTTAAGAAGAGAACGTTTTGTAAAACATAAACATAAAAACTAAATATTTAATGCAACTGAAATAAATAATTAAATAACTGTGCCATTTTTAACAAATAAAAAACATATGCAAAAAGCTTAAGGATTTTAGGAATTTTGAACGGTTTTGAAAAAAATTGCAAAAATTAACTATGGCAAATTTTACCAGGTGTGGTGGGCAAATAGTGTTGTTGCTACGCGATAAACAATGCAAAAAACTGCAGGAATTTCAATATTGTTGCTGTTAACCGTATCCTTACTGTTGATTTTAAAGTTATTTTAAAAATTATTTATGGCTTTTAACTGTGATAAGTGAGTTAGGGGTGGGATGTATGGAGATCGTTAGTAACGGGATTTCGATACCCCGGAACAACTGTTTTACCATTGTTTTATTCTTTCCAACATACTTATCCTCTATTTCTAACCCTTCAAGGGGCTCCTAACAAATTTTGTAATTTTTTTTTAATTTTTTTATAAAATCGGCTTCCATCGCTCCCAGGATTCTTTCCAAAAAGCTGAAATGAGAGACCGCCCCCATTAAGTTTTCTTCTCTAAATTTTTCCCAAGTATAATTACCCCCTATCTCCACCGTTATTAAGAAATAAGAAATTTTATAATTATAATTTTAGAAAATTTGAATCAAATCAATTTCTTTTTTTTATGGGATTAATATTTCTTTAGATTTTCGGAGACGACTTGTAGCAAAAATATATGTTCCTCCTCATTTTGGTATAGCCAATTGTTGTAGTCCTTTATTAATCTTATTTAATCCTTCTAGGGACAACACCCTTTTCCAACCCTTAACCCTGAAGCGGCACAACTTAACCCCACGCCGTCCTGAAGCTTTTTCATCTTTGTATATTAATAATCGTTCAAATTTTGCAGTTCTTTCAAAACATGAATAAAACGTATTTTTATGTGTTTTGCTCTCGTAGCTGTAATTTTTTGCATAATATTGCTTCATAAGTATATTTTGGTCGAGTTATAAGAAATATTTCAAAATATGTTTTGAAAATATAAGTGAATTTTAATAAAAAGTAAAACAAAACACAGTACAATTAAGTAGCCGAGAGGATATGAAACACAATTGACATTTTTGAAAGGGACACTTGACAAATGTCAGATGTACCCGATGTTGCCATTTTATGATGCTATCAATGAGTATACATTGGCCAGGCTACATACATACATCAAGAATGAGACTGATGGCGTTTTCTTTTCTCGAAAAAAATTCTACATTTTTTCTGCCCTCTTTGAGAAATCTGAATTTTTTACGTTCTTTTCTAAAAAAAAATTCTAACCTCCTTCATAAAATTGAATTCTTTTCTCTATTTTTGCCTTCTCAACTTCGACGATTCGAAAAATTCTGCCTCAAATGCTACCAACTAAATACACGATGGCTGACATTCATTGAAAATAGTTAACGTTATCATTGACGGTTTAATAAAAATTTAGCTGTTATACGAAACACTTCAAAATTTTATAAATAAATAACTTTTCTGTCCGCGACGATATTTTAAAAAAAATAGTAATATGATGTGAATATCTAATGTGAATATCTCCCCACCAAAAAAGCAGCTTTTTTTTTGGAAAAGTTGTGAACCCACTTCACTTTTAATATTAATTTTTGCGTGTACCATTAAAATATGGTTGGATTTTCGTCAAGACGATTGTCGTGGATATTGCTCTTACTCTGCACAGTAAAAGGGAATTAAAGCTGTTCTCTTCTGAGCACCCAGGTTCGAATCCGAACTAAATACATTTTCAATATTGATTTTGGAAATTATTAGCCTATTTTTCTTAACTCATTGTATCGAATTGGTTGAATGGGTTACCAATTAATCTTTTTTTTAGGTCTATTGAATTTCAATAGACTGAATTCTACTTTATTTATTTTTGTTATCAAATGTATTGAACTGATCTCGTTACATTATATTTTTTTTTATTATTTTCTACTCCTAATTAACATGAGTAAAATATATATTGAATTTTTGTTTGATTATGCTGGTGTTTTAATATTTTAAATAGTATAACTATCCATCAATTCAAATATCCCCTTTCAAATGTCACAAGTGCTCCGTGGTAGGGGTATATTTGTTCAAATAATACAATATTTTATGTAGGTTTCAAAGTCAAATAATGAATGTTATAGGGGTCATTAAAACATTTAAAAATCGTTTATGAATTTTTGAAACAACAACACTCTGAAACTAGCCAGGTAAATCTTCGGCTTGGCCGAAGTTAAAATATCCCCACGGCCGATTTGCAAAATCTTAAATTATAGTTCTTTTTGTATGAGATTTAAAAAAATTGTACTATTTTGATGACGTCTAAAATACATTCATATCAAATTGTTTTCATGCAGAGTAAACACAATCCTCTTTATAAAGCTTTCAATTTTGGCTGTGTTCTTGAGTGGTTGAAGCCAATTTTTCTAACACGCCTCAGTTTTGATATGTAATACATAAATACCCAATTTCAGTTCAATAGCTTAAGTATTAGCCTATGTATAGAGTTTTAACTATTTTGGGCTGTGTGGGATGTGGGTGTGTTCGTAGGCGGTTGACGCACACTTTTCTTTCATGATTTAGTTTTGATATAAAATACAAATGTATCAATTATTTTCCTGTGGCTTAGAGAGAAGCCTTTTTATAGAGTTTTAAGTTTTGGGGTTGTATGGGAAGAGGGCGTGTTCTCGGGTGTATTACCCCCATTTTTTTAACACGCCTTAATTTTTTATGTAAAATGAATACATATCTAATTTTAATTTTGTAGCTTTGACAGAAGCCTATTTTTATAGTTTTTAATTTTGGGATTGTATGGGATGTGGGCGTGTTCGTTGGTGGATGACGCCTATTTTTCGAACACGTTTTAGTTTTGATATACAGTAAATAACTACCAAATTTTATTTATGTAGCTATGACAGAAGTCTTTTTAAATAGTTTTCAATTTTGGGGTTGTAAGGGAGGTGGGCGTGTTAATGGGTGCATGACGCCTATTTTTCTAACACACCTCTGATTTGTCAAAGAATACACAAATACCGAGTTTTAGTTTTGTAGGTTAAATATTTGCCTCTATATAGTTTTCACTATTGGGGTTATATGGGAGGTAGGCGTGGTTTTCATTCGATTTAGTCCATTCTCGAACTTGATCTTAATATCTTTCTTTCTATCAGTATATTGATCTCAAATACTGAATTTCAGTGCGATATCTTCAAAATTACGGCTGTAATCCTGACCCTAGACAGACAGACGGAAAGACAGTCGGACATGGCTAAATCAACTCAGGTGGTGATGCTTATCAAGAATATATATACTTTTCTTTACCTACCACACCTTCTTATGGGCGTTACACACGTCATGACAAAATTAATATACCTCTTACGCAGTACGCGTGGAGTATAAAAATATGCCAAATCTACCCCAGCTTACCCTACAAGATATCAAAAACGAGTTCAGAGACCCTTGAAGTTTTGATCGCCATATTCAATGTAAAAACAAAAAAAAAAACAAATTGGCCATTTCAGCCCTTGAAAGAACTTTGACCGAGCTTCTTATGATCAATGTATGATTCAATGTAAGTGCGAATTAAAAAATTACTTTCGTAACATAAAAACTGAAGTGTCCAAAAATGCCTAATACGAGTACGTCTCCCTTGTACCCTTGGTCATCATATAAAACACGTCAATTAAAATTCAATTATTTTTATACCCCACGCGTACTGCGTAAGAGGTATATTAATTTTGTCACGACGTGTGTAACACCCAAAAGGAGGCGTGGTAGGTATAGAAAAGTATATATGTATATTCTTGATCAGCATCACCACCTGAGTTGATTTAGCCATGTCCGTCTGTCTGTCTGTCAACACGATTACAGCCGTAATTTTCAAGCTATCGTAATAAAATTTGATATTTAAGCTTTTTTAAAAAACAATAAGATCAAGTTCCAGAAAGGACTAAATCTGTTAAAGATACAAAACTGTAACTCGGTATACGTGTAGTCTTTGTCAAAACTGATATGTGGTAGAAAAATGGGCGTCATTCACCCACTAACACGCTCACCTCCCATACTACCCCAAAATTAAAAACTTTATAAAAAGGCTTATATTTAAGCTGCAGGAAAACAATTTGATATGTATGTATGTATTTTAGACACATAAAAATAATAAAATCCCTCAAAATCTCATACAAAAGGCTCTCCAATTTAATATTCTTTTACCCTTAAGAATCGGCCGTGGGGGTATTTTAACTTCGGCCAAGTCGAAGATATACCTTACTAGTTAATATTCTATTTAAAATCGGCAACCCCGAAAACCCTTTTTAATCAAGTTTTATATATAAACGATGGGTTGTTGATTTTTTGCCACCAAGAGGTAAAATTGCACATAGTTAGTACCTACAGCGTTTAATATTTTTTTACATTTCATACAAAATTTCAATTCACCTGGTTGAACGATCCGTAGACGTGCTGCAGCCTGCACACTTCCCGCCGGGTTTATGCCAACACACTGAAACATGCCTGCATCGGATTGTAGTAGCCCCAGTATACGTAGATTATGTCCGGCAACGAGCGGCATATAATCATTAGGCGTGATGACGTCACCGTTTTTAAGCCATTGTATAATGGGTTTCGGCTTGCCGCGTATTGAACACTCTAGCTCAAGTTCATCTTTTTCGTGTGCTGCTTTATCCTTAGGACTTTGAATGAATTTGGGTGGAACTTGTACTTGTACAGTGGCTTGAGCATCGAGAGAATCTACAGTATTGCTTGCTCGACATTGATAGTTGCCCGAATCAATATCTTCGGCGGAGGAGATTTGTAGCGAACCAGTGCCGATAATAGAAAAGCGGGAATCTAGATCACTGAAACGAAAAAATTACACATTTATACATTCTTCAATAGGATAAACATCACAACTCACTTTAAATCCAATTCCTCGCCATTGCGCAGCCATTTTATTTGAGGTTTTGGAACACCATTTGCTACACAATCCAATGTTACGGTATCACCTTCACGTACTGTTTTGGGTGATGGTCCGACAAGAAATGAAGGTGCTACTGAGTTTTCACCACCTTCCGGGGACTTTTTAATGTTCAAATTCGTTTTGCTGCTAAGACGTGATACGCTGCTTGACGTCACGTTGCACTGATAGACTCCACGATCTGACACGCCTACTTCATCGATTTCCAGAGCACCATTAGGCAGTACAACCATGCGCAGCTTATCGATAATCAATGGCGCATCATCTTTCAACCACTGCACCAAATGCTTGATGCCGCTCTGTATTTGACCAATCATACATCGAAAGTAGGCGGTTTGTCCGGGAAGAAGGTAGGTTTCGATGAAGTCTTGATTAAGATCTGGCAGCCGCGCAATCGAAACAATTGCCGATCGACTAACTATCGTTCCAATGCCATCAACACTGAGCAGACACTGATAAGACCCAGTTAGACCGCGATTCTCCTCCACAGAGCTGATATAGAGCGATCCATTGTTAAGCTGCGAGCGAAAGGTGTCGCCCACAATACCCAGATCTTGCCCATCTGGACCACGCCATTGTATTTTGGGCAATATTTTTGCAGCTTTGCTGTGTGGCTGTGCAATACCGGCACATTGGAGCAGCACTGAGTGACCTTCGGGCACAGCAACGTCGTGTGGTTCAATTGCAAAAGTTAGAGCTATAAAAGAGAAAAAAAAAACAATGATAAAACTATGATAGAAATATGCAACAAACATATTTTATATCGAGGACTTATATTCCATAACGTCTATCTTCATTTTGACGAACAATTTTTTATTGAATATAAGCCCTTGATATGTTCCTTGATATAAAATAGATATCTCCGAGCTACAACTATCGAGGGGAACAATTACAGAGAAAACAGTTACAGGATAAACAAAAATGTGAAAAAAACTTTGAATTGTGCATGTTAAGGTGTTAAAACGAGTAGATTATTCTATAGTCAATTACACTGTAGGGACGTGAAAAAGACACGTGAAAACGCAGAGACATTCTCGGAAATTTTGTTACTTTTAAACCCTTGCATAGCTATATTTTTAGAAAAGGCAACATCGAAATGTCTTTTTATAGTTTTTGTATATTTAAGCAATATTCTAAGTATACACTGAAAAATTTTCATACATTTTTTTAAGTACATAAGCATATCTTCGATTTTAACAAATCCATTCTTGAAAATTTTGGCGAAATCGATTAAAAGGTTTTTGAGAAATTTTGACTTTTTAAAGTTGAGTTTTTTTACGCTTCGAGAGTAATGACGGTTAAGAAAGACCAACACTCAAGTGTCTATGACTAGAGAAGTTTTGTCTTTAATAACTTAAATTTTTCTGACAAAAATTCGTATAAATTGTAGTATCAGAAAAAAAATAATAAAAAAAATCGATTTTCTCACCCTTTTCCCCTATAACTTAAACCTTGATCAAAGATCAAAGTTTTAAATTTCAACGTTACAGTCAAACCTAATGTATGCAACCAAGGGTTTTCTTAAATTTTGAATAGTCCTCAACGAAGAAATATTTTGTACATCTATGGTTTTTAAAGCACCCGAGATGTTTCATGCTTCATTGCATTGTTTGTAACGCGTTGTAAAAAGCGAGCCAGGTTTTAAAAAGTTTTTTTTTTAATATTCGATTTAGCCCTATCCGTCCGTTTTAAAGTAAAGTAAAAATAGAGTAAAGTTAAGAAAAAATTACTGAAATTTGGTTAAGTTAAGATCAATCTAGGAAAGTTTAGTTATGTTAGGGTGGTGGTTGAAAAAACGCCTTCTTTCCAGAATTTTTTATAACATTATGTTATTAAAGATTTGTTTTGAAAATCTTATTCTATTAAACGAGCAATATTTGTATATATATTTGCAATTGCGTTCTCGAAAACGGCTCTAACGATTTCGATGAAATTTACAATATAGATGAAGAGGGGGCTGAAAAATTGATCTAGCTAGGTCTCATCTCTGGGAAAAGCTGTTTTTCCGAGTTTTCACGCATTTAATAAATACGTTAATTTTCCTGCCGAATGTGTTATGTTAAGTTTACTCTTATTGATGTAGCAGTGTGTTAGGGTAACCCTACAATATTGTACTTGTCAATCTGGTGGCAACGCTGAATGCACAAGCATTGGCAGCAAAGATACACAGATACATATTTGTAGTTTGAAGTTTATTTTTTTACATTCATTCATTTTGTTCTTTAAATAAAACACATTTTTAACTTTATATATACGTAATTAAACAGAGTTTAATTTACTCAAATATTCAGACCACAACAGATTTGGCGACGAGGACTAAAGTGGAATGAATTCCGATCCAAAACTTTTGGAGCTTCTCGATGTGCAAAGCAGGCTGCTTGCAACGTTAACAGCAGGAGCACCTGCGCAGCCCAACATTGGGCCAGAAATGTTAATGGAAGCGCTTGCAAGCAGCATCACGGAGTTCTACTATGATCCAGAGAATTCATTGACATTCAACGCGTGGTATGACCGCTATGAGGACACATTCCTAGTAGATGGCAAAAATCTCGGTGAAGCAGCACGTGTCCGACTTTTAATACGCAAATTGAATCCAGTGGTATACACAAAATATGCAGCAAGCATTTTGCCTCAGAACACAAGAGACTTGTCTTTCAGTGACACGGTCAAAACACTTAGCGCAATGTTTGGCACACAAGAGTCAACCTTCAGCGCTCGATACAGGTGCCTTCAGACAGCAAAATCTCCACAGGAAGATTTGGTGACATATGCGGCACGAGTCAACGCAAGTTGCGAGAAATTCGATCTCACACGAATGTCAGCAGACCAATTCAAATGCCTTATTTTTGTATGTGGCTTACAATCACACCACGACGCAGAGGTGCGCACTCGTGCCCTTGCAGCACTCGAAGAGGATGCAAACCAAACGGTTACCAAGCTCGTCACAATGGCACAGCGGTTCTTGAATCTAAAGAAGGATACGGCACTGGTAGAGGAATCTGTAAGCGTGACAGTAAATGCTGTTACCACACAAAACCAATCATCAAACAAACAACATGCTCAGAAAAAAATTCCAAAAACTCCCTGTTGGAATTGTGGGGCCATGCACTACTCTAAGTACTGCAATTACTTACAACACAAATGCACACAATGCGGCGTCATTGGCCACAAGGAAGGATTTTGCAAAGCAGTCGTGACGCAAGGGCGTGCTCAATCAAATTCACAGCAAAATGGCAGGAGTCACAAGAACTCACGACATCAATTTAGCGCTCATGCTCAATCAAACATAGTTCGCGTCAATTGTGTCACACATACAGCGCGAAGAAAATTTGTTACCGTCAACATCAAGAGTTTACCATCGACAAAGGCGAGTATGGGTCATGACATCCGGCTCCAACTTGACACTGCGTCTGATATAACTATAATTGGGAAGTCAGCTTGGCAGAAGATGGGCAGTCCAGGAAAGCAGTTAGAAAACTACTATGTCACCAGCGCCTCAAATGACCATATAAAGTTGCTGGCCGAATTTCCATGTGAAGTTCGGCTTAATGGGGAAGTAGCTAGATGCATTCTTTCTGTCGCAGATATTGATTCTCTTCACATTTTAGGTACGGACTGGTGCGATATTTTTAGGCTGTGGGACAAGCCACTAAGTGCTGTCTGCTGTCAGGTTACTGACAGGCAAACAAAAATCGATGTAAAAGCTGCAGAGTCTGCGATCAAGCAACAATACCCTGATGTTTTTAACGACAACCCTTCCACATGCAGCAAGGCTGAGGTGCAGCTACAGTTGAAGCCGAATACTAAACCGGTATTTAGAGCAAAACGTCCGGTGGCATATGCAATGCTACCACTCATTGAAGCAGAACTACAGCGGCTACAACATTTGGGTGTTATAACGCCAGTCGAGTTTTCCGACTATGCAGCTCCAATAGTAGCGGTAAAAAAGGCATCGGGAAAAATAAGAATATGCGGGGATTATTCGTCGGGCTTGAATGCAGCCTTGGAGTCTCATCAATACCCTCTGCCTATTCCCCAAGATATATATGCAAAAATTGCACACAGCTGTTGTTTCACTCATATAGATTTGTCCGATGCGTATCTACAGACTAAAGTTACTCCGGATTCAGCAAAGCTGCTGACAATCAACACACATAAAGGGTTATTCACTTTCAACAGACTTGCTCCAGGCATAAAAAGCGCTCCAGGCGCTTTTCAACAAATAATGGACACAATGCTTGCCGGCATTGACGATGCAGCAGTGTATATTGATGATATTATCATCGGTGGCTCGACATGGGAGCGACATTATGAAAATGTGTGCAAAGTTCTTCAGCGTCTCAGCGAGTATAAGTTTAGTATCAAATTTGAAAAATGCAAATTTTTTGCTGCAGAAGTGAAATATTTGGGAAATATTGTGACGCAAACAGGGTTGCGGCCAGACCCAGAGAAAATAAAAGTAATTTTAAACATGCAGAGGCCTACAAACGTCAGTGAGGTAAGATCGTTCTTGGGTTCGATAAATTATTACGGCAAATATATTCGCAAAATGAGTGATATCAGGGCGCCTATTGACAAGCTGCTTACCATAAATTCAAAGTTTGAATGGACACGTGAATGCGAGGCAGCTTTTGAAAAATATAAAAATATTTTAAATTCCGAGCTAATGCTTACGCATTATGACCCCCAAATACCAATCAAAGTGGCGGCGGATGCGTCTGGTAAGGGCATGGGTGCGTTTATTTGCCATGTATATCCGGATAGATCTGAAAAAGTTATCGCTCATGCGGCGCGTACGTTGACGTCAGCGGAAAGGAAGTATTCACAGATTGAAAAAGAGGCGTTGGGTCTAATTTTCGGTGTGAAGAAATTTCATCGTTACATATTTGGAAGAAAGTTTGTACTCTGCACGGATCACAAACCCTTGTTGGCAATTTTTGGCAGTCAAAAAGGCATTCCAGTTTACACGGCAAACAGACTGCAGCGATGGGCGCTTACGCTTATGATGTATGATTTTGAAATTCAATACGTTAATACAAAGGAATTTGGTTGCGTAGATACACTATCGCGATTAATGGCCAGCACTCAGAATCCAGAAGAGGATATTGTCGTAGCATGCGCAAGATTCGAAGAAGACATTTCAGAGGCCCTCAATGATCAATTTAGCAAACTGCCTGTAAGTTTCAACATGGTCCAACAAGCAACTCAAAATTGTAAAATTTTGCAAGCAGTCATTGACTCGCTCAATTTTGGTTGGAAGAGTCAGGTGCCTCCGGAACTTGCTTCATACTATGCACGTCGAAATGGACTGTGTGTTGTTAAAGGGTGCCTTTTGTTCAACGAGAGGGTAGTTATACCATTCGGGCTGCAGAGGAAAATTTTAAAGCAACTACATCGAGGTCATCCAGGCAAAGAGCGTATGAAAGCAGTTGCTAGAAGTCACGTGTACTGGCCAGGCATAGATGCGGATGTTACAACATACGTCCACAATTGTCAGCAATGCGCAGCAACGGGCAAGTCACCAGTCAAGCACACATTACAATCATGGCCGCAAGCAACAAAGCCGATGGAGCGTATACACATTGACATTGCTGGTCCATGTAATGCAGTGTACTACTTTGTGGTAGTTGATGCTTTTTCGAAATGGCCGGAAATTTTTGAAATCACAAGCATAACTTCGGACATCATAATCAACAAGCTCAATGAAATGTTTTCTCGCTATGGTGACTGTGACAAACTTGTATCGGACAATGGAACACAGTTTGTCAGTGCAAAGTTCCAAGAATTCCTGAAATCGCGAAGAATTACTCATATAAGAACAGCACCGTATCACCCACAGTCCAACGGACAGGCAGAGCGGTTTGTGGATACGCTTAAGCGTGCATTAAAAAAGCTTAAAACAGAGGGAACCAGTCTGGAGAATTTAGAAACTTTTCTGCAAACCTATCGTTCAACATCAAATCCAAATGTGCCAGATGGCAAATCACCAGCCGAAGCGTTCATAAATAGGAAGATCAAGACTACATTGGATTTATTGAATCCACCATCAGCGCCACAGAAAGTTAAAGAAAATATAGACCAAAACAATCAATACAATAAAAAGCATGGTGCGAAGCAGAGGGATTTTAAAGTGGGCGACTTGGTATTTGCACGAGTTTATCGCAACAATCACGAATTTTGGGTTCCTGGCACTGTTATAGAACGAGTGGGTGCAGTTAACTATAATGTACTTATCTTTGATACCAACAGAAAACTCATCCGCTCGCATGCTAACCAACTAAAATCAAGATTTTCAAACATTCCGGAAGCTGGAAGAAACCACAGTCGAATTATGGTTGATACGTTTGAGTTACTTAATACCCCAGCAAAGCGACACTGTACAATTCAGAGTAGTGCGGATTCAAGGGTAGAGACTTCAAGCCAAGCTAGTCTAAATGAAAGCTTAGGCCAGGAGGTGGATCCAAATGAAAGCAATCACAGCGCAGATGAACAATCATCTTGCTACAGTACACCAGAGCAGATAATGCCACGGACTTCCACACGTAGAGCCATCAACCTTCCAGTTTGGACAAAAGACTATGACCTTTCCTAAAGGGGGAGATGTTAGGGTAACCCTACAATATTGTACTTGTCAATCTGGTGGCAACGCTGAATGCACAAGCATTGGCAGCAAAGATACACAGATACATATTTGTAGTTTGAAGTTTATTTTTTTACATTCATTCATTTTGTTCTTTAAATAAAACACATTTTTAACTTTATATATACGTAATTAAACAGAGTTTAATTTACTCAAATATTCAGACCACAACACAGTGATAGCTCAGAGAATAGAGCTTCTGTTCAATAATATCAAGGTTCTGAGTTGAAATCCTGCCGTGCAAATTAATTTTTTTGTTTTTATTTTTAAGCTTCACCAAACAGTGATTTGGTGAATTTGTTATATTTTTCATTTATTTTTTTTTTTTAGAAACGTTTTTAGTACAGTTTTGATGTACCAATTTTTGATATAAAAAGAAATCTTACAAATAGAGTAATTAACACTAAATCTTAAACAAATTTTAAAAAGGAAAATATTTTTTAAGAGTTTCCTATGCTAGAGTTTCCTACGTTTTGAAAAAAAATCTAATTTGCTCACATCTCAAAAAGTGCACTTTTTATTTGTAATTTTAAGAAACAAATTAAATTTCCACCAAAATAAAATTATAATGGCCAAATGATATGCTTTTCGTAATTTCAATTTGTTCTGATATACATTTCACTTATTCGTTCATTACTTCTATACCGTTTGAGATATTGTTTTAAAATCTGGAGCAAAAATATTTTTCTTATTAGGTATAATTATTTTGTATGTAATAAAGGAATCTTGGACCATAAAACTGTAAAAAACTGGAACAAAATTTTTAGTTCCTTCTTTTTTTAATAGCATCTTTCTGTAAAACAAAAGCTTCGTTGAACTCCTCGTTCGTTTGTTAACGATGTCGTTCACAATTTGCTTTCTGTATTTTTACTTTGCGTCATCGTTCTCATTTACTTTTCTTACGTTATTCAAACTCTCCAACCATAAGCAATTGTCAAAAGCAGCATTACCAGATTATAAAAGTTACAAAATTTCTTTACATGCACTTTTTTTTCTAAAAATGTTGGGCATATTTTGGCAAAATATCTCATGCTGGCAATACTATTTGCATCAGCTGTTTTGCTTGTTTTGATTTTTAACACAAATGTTTTTTTTCTGTAAACTTGGAAATTGTGTGAAGAATTGTGAAAATTTATAACAATAAAAATGTTTTCCGCGATAGCTTTTTATAATTTTAATGAAGAATCGGATAGTGATAGTGAAAGCGAGGAGCAAGAAGCAACACGAGTCAAACGGAGGAAAATACGCGACCATACCAACGTTATGGATATTGAAAATGATGAGTGAGTGCTTTGAATTGGCAAAAATGCTTTATCTAATTTTATTATAGGTTCAAGGATAATTTTCGCATCAATAAAGAAGTGTTCAGGTATATATTTGATGAGGTTAGCCCGAAAATGCAAACAACGTACAGAAGTACTCACATACCGCAACAACTGAAGCTTGCCACATTTTTGCGCTTCCTTGCAACTGGCAGCTACCAAAGAAGTGTTGGAAACGAATACTTTTCTTCTATGTCAGAGTCTACAGTTTGTAAGGTGATAGCAGAGTGCTTGGAGATATTTGAGCGATATTTTTGCCAAAAATGGGTTAAGCTGAATAGGACTGCAGAAGAGGAGAATGTGGTAAAAGAATTTTTTTTCAACACATTTGGTGTACCGGGTGTTGTTGGCTGCGTTGATGGTACGCACGTTCGTATTAAATCGCCTGGAGAAGACAAGCAGCACTTATATTACAACCGGAAAGGTTACTACAGCCTTAATGTGATGGTAGTGAGTAATAACAATAATAGACAAGTATAAGTAGATTTATTAATGTTATCAACTGCTTTACAGATATGTGATCATAACATGGTCATAAACTATGTTGACGCGAGGCATCCAGGTTGCAATCATGATGCTTTTGTTTGGCAGCATAGTGCAGCAGAACACCAGCTCAGATTAGCTTTCAACAGTGGAAAGAGAAATACTTGGATTCTTGGTAAGCTTAGCAAAAATTGACATTCTATATATCTAAAAATAACTTTCTTTTTTAAAATAGGAGATTCCGGTTATCCGCTCTTGCCGTATTTGATGACGCCAATTCGAAATCCTTCTGATGTCTGCGAATCTGTTTACAACGAAAAGCATTGCAAAGCTCGAAATGTCGTTGAACGTTGCTTTGGTGTCCTGAAAAATAGATTTCGTTGCATCATTGGTTCAAGAGGGCTGCATTATTCAGCAGAAAAGGCAACAAAAATATTTAATGTTTGCAGTGCAATACACAATGCCTGCATTTTTTATAAAAATGATTGGCCACCGCTCGATCCATCTTCCAATATACAAAACCATTCTACTGACAATTTGGAAAATGAAGTAACAGATGGTATTTCAAATGTCGCAGTGCAGATAAGAAGACAACTAGCTGAAAGTTTGATTTAAGTTACATTTTACCTTTTTTAAATTTTTCATATAATTGAAATTTTAAATAAACAAGCTGGATACTATGACAAGTTTTGAATTTTATGAATTGGTTTGACAAATATCGATCATAAGATAAAATAAAAACCAATTAATTATGGTTTTTCATCGAATGGAGTTTTCATTTGATATTCGGAGGGTCCCCAGGGTAGCTGTTTATGAATCAGATGCAAAAAACTCAGAAAAGCTTAAAAAATGGCATCGAAAAAATTATGCTGAAAAATATTTGTTTGATGTTTCAAAAATTTTTGTTTCGAATTTGTTTTGTTTGTATGTAAATAGTATGTAAATGTAAGTAAATAGTATGTAAATAGTAATTTTAAAATAAATTCATGAAGTTAAAAAACGTAACAAGCATGTTTTTTATTTAAATAGGAACTTAAATACACACGGTTAAAAATCTTGGACTTAATTTTAAACTTTTTTGGATTACATATAGGACACGACCAAAAAAAGATTATTTTTTAATCCAATGAAAAGTTTTAAATTTTTCAATCTAAAAAGAATTTATTTTTAATCCGCAAAAAGTTTAAATTTTCTTAATCCAAAAAGGAATAATTGTTAATCCACAGAAAGTTTAAAAAATTATAATACAAAAAAGATTAGATTTTAGTCCAAAAAAGTTTAAAACATTGTAATCCGAAAAGGGATTACTATTTAATCCACAAAGGTTTAAACACTGTTTACTGTAATAATGTATAAAATAATATTTTGGTTCAGATTTTAATAAACAATTTGTTTCATTTTATTAAAAATAACTTTCGGATGCTTTGACAACATTTAGAATTATATTTAGCTTAAAATTCGTAGTAGTAGTAGTTTTCAATCTTATACCTGAATTTCAATGCGGCAGTGGCAGCGTCAGTGGCAGTGGCATTGATCAGCTGTTATTTTAGGAATACTGTTGTTCAATGCTAAAACTCACATAAGAGCAATAGCAGTAAACAGTACTGCCGATGTCAGCCCTATTTCTAAACTCACTGCCAACATGCAAATAATTAAACTACTTAGAAAAATTCAACATTCACTGATTTTGATGCTGACGCTGCCACTGCTAGATTGTAATTGGCAGGCAGTAAAATATGAAACAGCTGATCACTGCCGCTGCCACTGACACAGCTGCTGTCTCTGCCAATGCTACATTGTAATTCAGCTATTAAATAACATAAATACTTTTTACTGAAATTACTACCTTAATACAAATTTGTAGTCCAAAAATAGTCTTAAATTTAAACTTTTTCGGATTAAAAAAAAATTAAACTAAAATATAGAATAAAAATTAGTACTTTTAGGATTAAAAATTGCTTTAAACCAAAGTTTGGATTAAAAACTAGTCCAAAATTTTTAACCGTGCATATAAACTTAAAAGGCATTTAAAATAAAGGAACACAATTCATATCAGTCAAACTTACTTACTAAAAAAAAAAAAAATATTAATTCAGGACATATATGGGAATGACTAGTTAATAATAAGTTATAGTGTTGAAATAACATCACAGCAATTTGGATGTTTATTTAGTTTTGAGAAGGTTCAGGACTTCCCCGATTGCAACTGCAATGTCTTTCACAGCTTCTGCTTGCGTAGCTGTAGCTACAGCAATAGCGTTAGTTGCTTCGGCCTGCATCTTGGCTGCTTCTGCCAATATCTTTATTGACTCGGCCTGAGCTTGAGCAATGGAATTTTGTTTTTTAAATTCAACAATTGAATCCTGTTGATTTTGAAGTTCAAGTCGAATCAACTTCAATTGCTCTTCCAAAGCATTTCTTTTGCGCTTCATGGGCTTTGAGTGGCTAGCTGCATTTTCCGACTGTTGTTGCATTAACGTTGATGACGTTGCTCGTGTAGGCGTTACAACTCCAACTGGTTGAGTTCTTCTTGGTGGAGTCACGATTGCTACGAAATCGGTTGGTTGTTCACATGGTTGGGTGGACAGCTGCGAAGAAGGTAAAACTCCAAGATCCGAGCCACGTGGGTCTGCTGCAATCGAAATGGAAATAATGCGGTCGATTGTCTGTTCCATTTCCGAGAGGGGATTAAAACGGAATGGTCCGCCACCTGTTTCACGGATACTCTTATGGTTCTCCGAAATTTTTTTTTTCGTTCGGCTCTTAAGATCTGCCCAAATCTGTAATGATTTTATTATAAAATAATGCAAAGAACCTTTATTATAATATGGACCTTTTTCCACTCCATAACACTCCTATTTGGTGGACCATAGGAATTTACCTTCATGGCAATCATACTCCACTTTTCATCAATTTTTGCCTTGCTGGCGCCAAAAACTGGAACTCCTCTTGCAAGCTCTGGATTTTTTTCCATTTGTTGCACCAGGACTCCAAACTGCTCGCTTGTGGTTTTTTTTGTGCTAAAAATAAATTAATTTATTCTACATTCTTGTATTTGTCAATGAAATTATAATTACGATTTCTTCACAGCAACTTCCATGTCAACAAATTTCTAAACGATAAGAAAATTTTCATCGTCTATATTTGACGTTTCGTTTCAGTTTGTTTTGCTACATAAAGCCAAATTTACACTGCTGTTACGTTATCGTTCATTTCTGAATCAGCTGTTCTCGTTTGACAACGGAATTATTTTTACATCAAGCGAAAACAGCTGACATTCGACTTTTGACCGAAGCCTTCGTGAAATGCACGTTACGTTCGTTTTACAGAAAGATGCTATAAGTTTACAAAATTTTAAATGCCCTATAAAAATTCGAAATAAATTAAGATCAAATTTACTATAAGAATTTTTTAATCGGTCTTAAAACAAAACAGTTTTAACATTTTTCAATCGGCCATCTGGGGCGGATGAAGTGACAAATTCACATTTTGTACATATCTTACAGTGTGAACTTAGTGTGAACAGACCACATAGTACAATAACTTTGCGGTTAAAAATCTTAGAGTAATTTTTAAACAATACATTGGACTATACATAATTTAATCTTTTTTTTATTATAATTGATACGATTAAAAATACTAGACATATTTTTAGTCAAAGATTTACGTAAATTTAATAAATTGGGAATACAATTTGAATTATGGTAACTTAGATTAAAAATAGGGGGATCGCCCCCTTATCTCGCCCCCTTAATAGGGGGGGAGATAAGGGGGCGATCTTCACATGGCAACGTGTCTGACTGCCTCAACTTGGCGAGGCCAGCATTATCCATGTCGAAATCGTCTCAAGTCGACTCAAACCTCCGCGTGGTGTCTCCTGGTAACGTCAAAGTACTATCGCCCGATAAACTTTGGCGGCGAATCTGAGCGGCGGGCTTCCTTTGGCCATCAAGCAAAGGTTGTGCGTTGGGTTTGAAGCCCACCATGTAATAAAACCATTTCAATGAAAAGTTTAAGAATAAATAAAAGAATGATCCCAAATCTGATGACGACTACCGCAAACGAAAAACTGATAATGATTTACGGATATGCACCTGGAATGTCCGAACCCTAAATTGGGATGGTGCCTCTATCCAACTGATTGATATCTTGGAAAGATATAATTCTGATATCACTGCAATCCAAGAAATGCGATGGAAGGGACAGGGTTGCTTACGGCAAGCATCCTGTGATATCTACTACAGCGGCCATGCGGAGAAGCACGAGTTTGGATGCGGATTTGTAGTTGGCAAGAGAATACGGCATCATGTCCTGCGATTCACTCCTGTGAACGAACGACTTGCCATAATCCGCTTCAAGGCAAAATTTTTTAACATAAGCCTAATATGTGCGCACGCTCCGACAGAAGAAAAAGATGACGAGACCAAAGAAAGTTTTTACGAGCGCCTTGAAGACGCATACGAGCGCTGCCCCCGTCATGACATAAAAATCGTGCTTGGTGACTTCAACGCCAAGGTGGGTAAGGAAAACATATTTGGTCCAACAGTCGGAAAGTTCAGCCTCCACGACAACACATCCGATAACGGAATGAGGTTGATTGACTTCGCCGCAGCACGAAACATGGTCGTTAGTAGCACTAGATTCAAGCATCTCAATATTCATAAGGCCACTTGGCTGTCCCCTGATCAAAAAACATGCAACCAAATTGATCACGTTTTGATTGACGGAAGGCACTCTTCCAGTGTACTAGACGTACGCACGATCCGTGGTGCTAACATAGACTCGGATCATTATCTTGTCGCAGCCAAGATCCGCACACGTCTGTGTGCAGCTAAGAATGCTCACAATCCTACACAAAGAAAGCTAGACGTCGATAAGCTGCAGTCAAAACGGACGGCCGAAGACTTCGCTAATCGACTCTCACTCCTGCTTCAAGAAAGCACTCCTCCGATCGACGATATATGCGGACAGTGGACGCACATATCCCACTTTATGCGTACGGCTGCCGAAGAGGTGATAGGCTACCACCGCCCTCGCCGAAACCAGTGGCACGACCAGGAGTGTCGCGACGCCACTGCAGAGAAGGACATCGCCTACAAAGCCACCCTGCAGTCGGTTGTAACGCGTGCTGTTATGGAGCGATACCGAGAGAAGAGGAGGGAAGAGAGACGCATTTTCAGGCGAAAAAAACGAGAGGCGGAAATGCGTGAGTGCGAGAAAATTGAGATGCATGGCGACAGGAATGAGACTCGAAAATTTTTCGAAAAAATAAGACGCCTGGCCGATGGTTTTAAGACCGGAGCCTCTTCCTGCAAGGATGAGAATGGGAATCTAGTGACAGATATCCAGAGTACACTGATGCTATGGAGGGAACACTTCTCTAGTCTTTTAAATGGCGACGCTGACAACAATCCCGCCAGTGGAGATGATATCCCGGAAACCCCAATCATGGATGACAGCGTTGAAGTTCCGCTGCCCGACTATAACGAGGTCTTAACAGCTATAGCTCGGCTTAAAAACAACAAAGCCGCAGGAGCCGATGGTCTGCCGGCTGAGCTGTTTAAGACCGGTGGCGAAGCTCTGTTTAAATGCATTCACAGACTTCTATGCAGAATATGGTCGGAAGAATGCATTCCAGATGATTGGAACCTCAGTGTGCTCTGCCCAATCCACAAGAAAGGCGATCCCACCATTTGCGCCAACTACCGTGGGATTAGCCTTCTAAATATCGCATATAAGGTCCTGTCGAGCGTATTGTGTGAAAGACTGAAGCCCATCGTCAACCAACTGATTGGACCTTATCAGTGTGGCTTCAGACCTGGAAAGTCCACCATTGACCAGATCTTCACGCTCCGACAAATCTTGGAAAAGACCCTCGAAAAACAAATCGACACGCACCATCTCTTTGTCGATTTCAAAGCCGCCTTCGACAGTCCAATAAGGAGTCACCTATACTCCATCATGTCTGAATTTGGTATTCCTGCGAAGCTTATACGTCTTTGCAGGATGACACTGTACAACACCAGCAGCGCAGTGAAAATCGGGAAGGACCTCTCCCTTCCGTTCGATACCAAGCGAGGTTTCAGACAAGGTGATTCCTTATCGTGCGACTTCTTTAATATAGTAATGGAGAAGATCATCCGAGCTGCTGACCTGAGACGCAGCGGCACAATTTTCTATAAGAGCGTTATGCTGCTGGCGTATGCTGATGATATTGACATCATTGGCCAAAATACGCGCGAAGTCAGTGCAGCATTCTCCAGGCTAGAAAAAGAGTCGAGTCGAATGGGTCTTGCAGTGAACGCAGATAAAACGAAGTATCTCGTGTCAACAAACAAACAGTCCCAGCGTCTTGGAAACCACGTCACTGTTGACAACACCTCCTTTGAGGTAGTGAAGGACTTTGTTTACCTGGGATCCAGTATTAACTCCTCCAACGATATCAGTATTGAGATTAAACGAAGGATAACTCTTGCCAACAGGTGTTACTTTGGGCTCAGTAGGCAATTGAGAAGCAGAGCTCTCTCTCGATTTACAAAACTGACGCTCTATAATTCAATAATCATGCCCGTCCTACTATACGCATCACAAACCTGGACGTTGAGCAGCTCTGATGAAAGGACTTTGGGAGCGTTCGAGAGAAAAATCCTTCGCAAGATCTATGGTCCAATCTGCGTCAATGGCGAGTACCGAATACGATGGAACCACGAGTTGTATGAGCTATATGCCGACATCGGTATAGTCAAACGTATTAAAATAGAGCGGCTTCGCTGGCTAGGTCATGTCGAGAGAATGAACGACGAAGCTCCAGCGAAAAAAATATTGGATTCGGTACCCAGCGGTGGCCAACGCAGACGAGGAAGACCGCATCTCCGTTGGAAAGACCAGGCATTGGATAACCTGACGACGCTTGGAATTTCCAACTGGCGCCAGCAAGCGCACGACAAAAGAGGCTGGCGCAAATTCTTAGACCAGGCCAAAACCGACCAACGGTTGTAAGCGCCATCTAAGTAAGTAAGTAAGTAGATTAAAAATTGAATACAAAATAACTAAAAGAGTAATAAAATCTGTATTTTGTTTACATTTTTTTCATGCTATCGCAAGCAACAGGATGTGACAAAAAATAAAAATATTCCACTAGCAATTGTTACATTAAATAATTAATAAAATAAGATTATAATAATATAAAATTAAAAAAAAAAAATATACTTAACAGTCAGGCTGAGGATCAAACCAGGCTTCTTTGATTCAAAATATTAACTCGACAACAGCTTAATCGTCTGAGCCACGACTCTGCTGTTTTTTGCTCAACCCAATAACAACCGGTTGTTGTTTTAGATGCAAAGATCATTTTAAGTGAATAGAAAGCGACATCTATTGGGTAATAGCATACAACGAAAAATAATGCCAATAGTTTTTTGCATAAATGTTAAATCTAATCGGAACACCCTCTTAACTTGGAACACCCTCTTAACGTGGAGCAGAGCACCACTGTTTCAAATCAGTTCGTTCAAAACAAAACCAACATAAGCAAAAACAACAAAACAAAAACAAAGAAAGCAGCAGACACAACATGCAAGCAGCTAATGATTGATTTTCTTATATAAAAATCTAGATTATTCTTCTAAGCTTTTGCTATTTTTTGACTTTAATATAATAGTTACAAAATCCAAAATAAGATATTCGTTTAGCGCAGGATATATCTGATACTTTAGTATATATATTATGGTTGAACGATGAGTATTAAAGGCTGTAAGTATGACCTTATTATAAATTTTGTTAAAACGACTCCATACAAACCGCGCTGTAAGACGTAATTCTACGTAAAAAAAACCGAAAATGCATTTGTTGAGATATGAACAGCTTACTTTTTTTTTGACGTAGAATTACGTCTTACAGCGCGGTTTGTATGGGGTCGTTTTAACAGATTTTTTCAAGGTCATTAGGCAACGTTTTTGGCGAATACTTTAGGGTATACCTACAGCCTTTAATACTCTTCGTTCAAAGATAATATATATACTAAAATATCAGATATATCCTGCGCTGAATGAATATCTAATTTTGGATTTTGTCACTATTATATTAAAGTCACAAAATAGTAAAATAAAAGAAGAAAAATGCATGTTTTTATATCAGAAAATCAACCATCAGCTGCTTATAATGTGCTTCTTTATTTGCTGCTGCTGCTTTCTTTGTTTTTCTTTCGTTGTTTATGTTTATAAGCTTTGGTTATGCACGAACTGATTAGTTCGCTTTGGCAGCATTGTAAGCATTAGTTCGCATTGGGTTTATGTATGAACTACTGTTCTAGTATACTATTTTGAAACCAGAGGTCATGAACCTCTTTTCAACTCAGTCAATGAACTCAATCTGTCAAATTTAACGAAATGGGTCTGTGATCCGGTTAGATTTAACTTTTATGAAAACAAACGAGTTGGATCATATTTCGTTTTATGCTTTTACCCTATAGATGGCGTAAAATTTTAATTTTGGTTTTTAATGCAAATTAATTTGGATTCCACATCCCACTAGCACTGGCGAATGTAGTTCACAGACTATACATCGAATAGAGACGAAAGTGTAGCTCGCAAACTAAATATCAGACAGAGACGAAAGGAAAGGACATGTGCTCAGCGTGAAATATAGTAACAATACGATTTTTTAAAAATCGGGGTCTTAATTTTAATTTGAAATTAGTAGTTAAACTGACTGTAGCTCGCAAACTATATATCGGGCAGAGACGAAAGTGGCACAAATGGAAAGTGCATTTGCTTCGCCTTCTTTTCAACTAAGTCAATGAACTCAACTCATTCTTACTTTTTAACTTTTTCTTTGTTTTGGCCTCGATAAGTAGTCCATAATTGAGTGTTATTCATTTATTTGTTAATTTTTGGAAGATCAATAAAAATACGTGCAAAATGAACAAAACAATCGGACCAATGAGATAAAGTAGAAAAGGTTACAACTTAAACGGAATTCTACGTCTACACTTACGATACTATCGAAACTGTTTCTTTTTTTTAAAGTGAACTCTAGCAAAAAAATTCCAAAAGTATTTTATTTTTTATTAAAAATCGCTTTTCAATTGCGTTTTAACGATACTTTATTAACAAAAATATGGGTAACAAATGACAGAGATATGATTTATTGAAAATTACTCCATTTTCAAGATTTTTACTATCGTATAAGTAAATTATCGAAATAATTTAGTATTTGTGAAGGGATAAGAAAACCAAAACAAATTTCGTTTAATTGAAAAACGAAGTTATCATTAAATAAAAATGCATTTCAAGTTTATTGAAAAATATGATCTTATATGTATGTTGTTTCTAAGATAAAGTTGGCATTTCCGATACATTAAAAACCGTAAAACGTTTGAATATACGGTAGGAATCTGAGCGGAGCTCGGTCGCCCAGGTACTAAGTATATTATAAAACAACATTTGAGGAGTGACAGTTCAAAACTGGCTATTTACATTTTTGGAAATTTTTGAGTTAGCATTAACTACACATGATAGATGTGTTCATTTTTTAAAATTTTTAAACCTGTGTCTCAAAAAAGGTCTTTAAATAACCGAAATCGGTCAATACTGACTATTTTCAATAAAAAACATTTTTTTTCTGAACATTACTGTATAATGTAAATATCCAATTTTGAAGAGTGCTTCAATTGAAGAATTATATAAAAAATTTTGGTACAAAAATATAAAGTAATAACGGATTTATTGCAGTTCTCCGCTGGCGCCACGAAAAAATTGGTTTTTCCGGTAATCGCGATTCTTCAGCACTGTATTATATGAAATGAAAACAACAAATTGTCTTGATTAGTTTTTTAGTTTATCTCTCGATTGAAGTCGAGTTTTTTTTATTTTAACAATTCAAAAATTTTTGGCGTCATTTTTAAGTTCAAAAGTTGATTTTTTTCACAATAACATCGACCTATTTGTTATTGTAAGATTGATACTAATTGAAAAATTTGAAAAACTCGACGACAATGGAGAGTTATTTGCATGTAGAATATGTTCACACATTTTTAAAACGATCGGTTAGGTAGTTTTTTTTTCGGAATCCTGATTACCGACTTTAAAAAAACATGTTTGGGAAAATCGGTTTAATGATTAGTTCACTGGTATAGCTGAGTTGGAGAACGGCCATTCAAACTATGATAAATCAGTTTTAATAATTTAATAATATTAATACATAGTTTATACAATATTCTTGAGATTAAATATTTAAAATATCGAATAAAAAAAAATGAAAAAAAAAAATATTAAAACTTTACCCCGCCCTTAATTCAAGGCAATTATATACAGGTAAAATTTGTAAACTTCTTCATGACTAACATGAATCACACATGCACACGCGCAAATAATATGATTGTAATGAAAGCACGCTGCTAAATCAATACAATTCAAGTTGTTCTAATATGACGTCAGGGAATGCATGTTAGTTGTTAATGTTGAAGATGTTCCAACGATCGAGCATAAACACTCAAACATATGCTTGAAAGCCACTAAGTTGCCACTAGTTAGTGACAGACAAAATCCAAAGCAACTTAAACTCACTCACGGTGGTAAATCAGTGAAACTATGGTTTATAATGTTAGGTTCCATGCGAGAGACGGAAATACCTTGGGCTGCAATGGCTGTTGCAGGTTCAATGCAACCACCAACCAACGATTAATAAAAGCTGCTTTTGCGGGCACGGAAAATGGCACGGAGTTGGTGTCAGAAATTCATGCAGTGGCAGTCGATTTCGACAGCTTTGGCTAGAACGACATTGTGGACTTAAATCAACATCTAATGAGCCTTAAAGTGCTATCATGCGATGCAGCAAGGAATAGTAAGCTTGCAAATTGGCTTATATTAAATTAGCATTTATGGTAGTGTATCGAATATCAAAAAAAGGATAAATAAGGCAATTAAAAAAGTTTTTAAAACAACACAATAAATTTAAGTAGTTATGTGCTTTGAAAAAATAATGCAGTAAAAAGCAATTGAACCTTGATAACCTTCGGCAGTTAGTTAGTTAATACTTGAGAAATATTCACTCATATTTCACCTTATTGGAAATACACAATCAGAAAATAAAAAAACAAGGTAACAAATAGTCGCAGTTCATAGCCTTGTACAAACTTAAGAACGCTTAAGTTAAAAGGTAACTGAACCTGCTTGTAAAGCCTTCATATTTTTAGCCTTTTACATTTACAGTTACGGTAGGACTGCCAGATATGTTAATTGTAAAACCGGAACATTTTAGAATTAACAAAAAAACACTCCTGTACCTCTCCAACAACTGGGACAAAAAAAAAATTTTTTAAGTAAAGTATTAAAAATTGTATTTTAACGGGTTTTGTTTTTGGAGTGTAGTTTTGAACCAGATGGGAAAAATGATAATTTAGATGAACCAATAAAAATGTGTGGTGATTGGCTACAACTATTATGAAGGAAATTATTTGAAATTGTCATCGTGTCAAAATTATAGTCATTTTAATGAGGAAAATTCTTTTGACCGAAGAAAAAATGTCTGTATAAGTTGGGACAAAATTTTCTCATAAGCAAATAAAACTAGTAAGGCATATCTTCGACTTGGCCGAAGTTAAAATACCCCCACGGGCGATTCGCAATGGTACAAAATCGTAAATTGCAGCTCTTTTTATATGAGATTTTAAAAAATTTTACTATTTTGATGACGTCTAAAATACATTCATATCAAATTGTTATCCAGCAAAGAAAAGACAAGCCTTTTTATAAAGTTTTCAATTAGGGGTTGTATGGGAGGTGGGCGTGTTCGTGGATGGTTAACGCCTATTTTTCTCTCACGTCTCAATTTTTATATAAAACAAATATATATTGAATTTAATTTTTATAGCTTCGACACAAGCTTCTATATATAGGTTTCAATAATAGGGTTGTATGGGAGGTGGGCGTGTTAGTGGCTGGAAGACGCACATTTTTCTAACACACCTGAGTTTTGTCGTAGACTATATAAATACCTAATTTAAGTTTTGTAGCGTAAATCTTCGTTTCTTTATGGAGTTTTCATCATTAGGGTTGTATGGGAGGTAGGCGTGGTTTTCATCCGATTTAGCCCATTCTCAAACTTGATCTTAGTTTTAAAAAAAAAGCTTAAATATCGAATTTCAGCACGATAGCTTCAAAATTACGGCTGTAATCGTGTCCACAGACAGACGGACAGATGGACAGACAGACGGACATGGCAAAATCAACTTAGGTGGTGATGCTGATCAAGAATATATATACTTTTCTGTACCTACCACGCCTCCTTATGGGCGTTACACACGTCGTGACAAAATTAATATACCCCTTACGCAGTACGCGTGATGGCTGACTCTGCGGATGTATTGCTAAGAAAAAGAAACAAGTTTAAAACAAGTAAAGAAAGTCTAAAGTCGGTCTAGGCCGACTATGAAATACCCTAAACCCACTTTTCAAAAATAAAAATTTTTTATTGTAAATGGGCGTTTTATTGTATTGTAGTGGGCGGATGAAGCCTATATTTTAATTGCATTTAAATGGTGATGAAAAATTTACACATACCAAGTTTTATTCCTGTAGCTCACAGTTAATGCCTTTATTGTGCTTTCGCTATGGGAGGTGGGCGTGTTCATGGACGGATTACTCGCAATTTTTGAACGCACCTTAGTTTTGGTATAAAATACACACATACCAAATTTAATTTCTCTATGACAAACATAACCTTATTTATTGAGTTTTAAACTTTTTGGGTTGTATGGGAGGTAGGCGTGTCCGTATGCGGATGACGTCCATTTTTCAAAACCATCTTTGTCTTGTCATAAAAAACATATGTGTCAAATTTTAGCTCTGTAGGTTAAACAGAGGCTTATTTATTGCGTTTTCAATTTTTGGGTTGTATGGGAGGTGGGCGTGTCCGTGAACGGATGACGTCCATTTTTCGAAGACATCTTTGTGTTTGTATAAAACAGATACATATCAAATTTTATTGTTGTAGGCTAAATATGAGCTGAGTTATGCAGTTTTCAATTTTCGCGTTGTATGGGAGGTAGGCGTGTGCGTGGGCGGATGATGTCCATTTTTCAAAACCATCTTTGTCTTATCATAAAAAACATATGTGTCAAATTTTAGCTCTGTAGGTTAAACAGAGGCTTATTTATTGCGTTTTCAATTTTTGGGTTGTATGGGAGGTGGGCGTGCCCGTGAACGGATGACGTCCATTTTTCGAAGACATCTTTGTGTTTTTATAAAACACATACATATCAAATTTTATTGTTGTAGGCTAAAAATGAGCTGAGTTATGCAGTTTTCAATTTTCGGGTTGTATCGGAGGTAGGCGTGTCCGTGGGCGGATGATGTCCATTTTTCAAAAACATCTTTGTGTTGATACAAAACACATACATACCAAATTTTATTGTTGTAGGTTAATTATGAGCTGAGTTATGCAGTTTTCAATTTTTGCGTTGTATGGGAGGTAGGCGTGTCTGTGGGCGGATTCCAAAAATATTCAATAGTGCAGATCCTTGGGTCCATGTGACTATGTGTACCAAGTTTCATTTAATTATCTCAACTCCTTCTTCTTATCCTGTGTATACGGACAACACACAGACGGACAGACGGACGGACGGACGGACGGACGGACGGACATGGATAGCTCGACTCACGTGGTGACGCTGATCAAGAATATATATACTTTTCTATACCGGACTCGCTTCGTTCTATGCGTTACAAACGTTTGCACAAAGTTAATATACCCTGACCTTTCAGGTTTAGGGTATAAAAAGAATTTAAAGCATCGAATTCAGTTTGCAAAGAAACATGCCGAAAAGCTTTTAGAGTTTTGGAAGGGCATGCTTGGAAGTGGTGAATCAAAATTCAACTTGTTTGGATCAGATGGAAAAAAGTATGAGCGTTATCCCCCTAACAAAGAACTCGATCCTCGCTATACTTTAAAGACCATAAGGCATGGTTGAGGGAATATTAAAAGTTAAAGCATATGCTTTTTTTTAGAAAGTTTAAACGTATTGGATTGGCCCGCTCAAAGGGCAGGCGTTGAGAGGCATTTAGAGAAGAGAGCAGCAAGCAATTCAGTTGAACTGTTTCAAAACATAAAGGAAATATGGCAGCACATGTCAGCATTTAGATGTCAGCATTAAGTGGTTAACTGGCGTCTCTAATTATATAACCACCACTTTATATGAAATCGAACGTATCATGATAGAATCATCAGACAGTTCTGAAAATTTGGGTTGGTTGGATGGTCTACTGCAGAGTTCGCAGGCTTGTTCGATTGAATCGGATATTTCTAACCTTGACTTTTGCCACTTTCTGGCACCCAAACCGACTCAGTAATAAGTACAAAAACAATACTTTAACCATGTTAATACTAAGTGAGTATTTTGTCTTATGTTGAGAGCACTGAACGTGCTACGAATAATAAAATTCATTCTTTTCCATTGAATATAACTATTTAAATTTGTTTTCCGCTAAGCCAAAAAAGAGCTGTATCATAGTAAAAGTTATTAAAAATACTAAATAGACGAGATAAGAACAAAATTCCAATATAGAAATCCATACAAAGAAAAAGTAAAGAATTTAAAATGAAAAGACGGAGTTCAAAGGAGATAAAGTGAAAAAAGAATAAAAAAGGACGTTTCTAAAAGTTGGAAAATTTAAACAAAGCTGACTGCAACAGCAAAAGTAAAGCAAATAAAAGCAATAAAATATTATACAAGGGCAGCCAACACACTAAAGCCAATGACCTCGAGTCTATAGTATACAAGTGCTAGTAGTGCGGGTTGTTTTAGTTTGGAACAAAGAAAAAAACAAAAACAAATATAGTGGCGTGGCAAATTGTATTAAATATAGTGAAATAGTGAAAAAAACTAAAACTACGTAAGAGCTCTTCTTGTACAGTATATGTTGAATTTACTCCATAGAATGCAATCAATACTTTGCCTCAAATCGTATTAAGCCGATCCCAATTAACACAACTGCACTACACCGAACTTGATTGCACTCTTGACTGTCGATGTACACCAAAACAACAATTAATCAACGCAACTCAACGTTATTCAATCGAACTATAAATGAATAGCAGAGAAACTTTAACCTCAACCGTCCGTCAGCAATCAATCGAATTGTGGAAAAATAAAATGTTGAAATAATACGTTAAACCCCGCGACCTCTTTGAATATATTCTGAGCATAATATTTAACTATGGATGAAATGAAATATATGTACATAAAATGAAGAATTGTAAAATCTACAGTTAAAATGAAACTGTTTTCAAAACTGATGGCACTGATTGAATCGTTGCGGTGTGACATCAGATAATAACAGTGAATGGTTGACATAATGAAGCATTGGAAGGACTACTGGAGATGATTTGATGTCCAGCGTCCTGTCAAACAAATCACAGTAAAATTCATGACATTGTGTGTGTGGGTGAGTGCTTGTGTAAGTGTATGGGAGGTGTAAAGTGTGTATTTTAAGGCAGGTACTTGACACTTATTAGGAAATAATAGATAAATGTAGACATTGGTAAGTTTTCAGCGGTTTTTTTTTTAGGTATTCTCAATAACACCGTTTATTTGAAAGTAGGTCAAGAGGATTAAATGTCTTTTTAGAACTAAAATATAAATTATAAATATTTTTATTTGAACTTCAATCAGGCATGTTCTGTTATTCACCCTGGAAGTGGATAGTAATTCAATTTCTTTAACGGTTTCAAAATCAAAAGCTTTCGGGCAATTCCATTGTAACTTGCTTTACATTCAGAAAGTTTTATGGAGTTTAATTAAGCTTTTAATTATTAAGATAAACAAATACAATTGCACTCTTTGCGAAAATAATGGTTTTTATGTTCAAATCCATTTAAAAATTTAGTGGTTAGAAAATATCTACCCAGTGATATAATAATTTGTGTTAGTAACTCGCGTATCGTTGGACTTAAGGCAATTTGTAAACTTACCTTTTTTTTGTTTTTTTAAATTTCTTATGCTTGGTTTTTACTTCGTCATTTCTTGTTTGACATGAAATTTAAGTTTAAAAAATCACATAAATAAAATTTTTTTTGCAATTTTTGCTATAAACGTGTGAAGAGATCAGTTTTTCCTATTTTTCGCCTTGTCAAACAGCAAAAAAATGACAACGTGTTGGCATTTTTCATGTGACTGATAACAACTGACCATTGAAATTGACATAGTGAAAACCAGGCTTTATTGTTTATGATAACATTTTTGTTTTATTGAAATGCATTTATTTTCCTTAAAGAAATAATTTCATTACATTAAAAGATCCCAATATGGGTATCAAAAATTTTATTTTTTTATGGCCTATTCTCATGTTTAAATATTTTATCAGAAAAGTTTACATTTCATGGGGCTTCCATACAAAATGTGTGCTTTTTTCTTGTAAGTCTCATCGCAACAGTAAACAATAGTTTTAATCATCCAAAGTACCAAATATGGACATTTTTACGATATGCAAAAGAAATGGAATGCATTTTCTCATATTTCTTTAAAAAATTTTTTTTTGATTTTAAGCAGGAAAAATCATAAAAATCTTCTCTTAATTTCAAAACCTCAACTTTGTGAATGAATAACTCATCAGAAATGAAAATAATTTTATTTATTTAAATTTTATAATAAAAAACATTAATTTTAAAATAAGTCCACGTCCTTCAAAGTGCATTTCGTCTTAAATTCGTTTTGATATGGATTTAAAAAAAAAAACATTATATATTTGATAGATCTTTAAAACAGTACCACTCAATGCAATTTTTTATTAATTATTTTTTAATTCAAAATTTTGCATATCACCCTCCATTAATGTTCTTTAATAAATATTGTGTTTAATACCAGATGTTAAGCTCAAAAGTAAAAATTACTTGAATACTCACTTTACACACGGGTACCCAATTGTTAATTTTTCAAATTTAAAAATAAAAAATATTTTGTATAATTCTTATCTCTTCATACATTTTTACATTAAACCATATTAATGAGAGGTAATAATAAAAATTGTGAATTAGAACAAAATTGATAAAAAATTACAGGGAGAGGTACTTTTTTAAAGATCTATCAAATATATAATATTTTTTTAAAAAATCCATATCAAAACGAATTTAAGCCGAAATGCACTTTGAAGGATGTGGGCTTATTTTAAAAGGTGCTAGACTGCTAGACTGTCACGCGGACGACGTGGGCTCGAATCTTGGCTGAGTAAGTATCAACAATTTTAATTGAATTATTGAAATTCTAGTTCTGATTCATTAACTTCTTCGTCAAAAATAACCATCAAAATAAGTTTAACTTAAAAAAACATTAATAAAACAAAAAAAAAATATTTGGTGTTCACGTTGGGGATTGAACCCAAGTCAATCGAGTTCCTAGACTCGCACGCCAGCACACTCGGCTAAACTTGAACTTCCAAAACAATGATCAAATTTCATAAAGTTCGATGTTTTTTCGTTTCAAGCAAGAATATTTTTAAGTTGATGACAACTGAATATTCGTTTGCGGCAAATACAGTTAGCAAACGAAGTATAGTTGGTGAATTTTTCAGTTGAGGTAAACGAAAAATTTCTTTGCGTGTACTATTTTAAAGATGATAGGATCAATTTCGTATACGTGTGTGTGCCTAGTTTATTAAAATGATGCTTGTAAGTTGCACCACATGAAGGCAACTTACTTTTATTTTCTTTATAATTTTTATAAAAATGTTATCAGACATCTGTCAGACAGTTAGCTGAAGGCCTTAGCAGCCATTGCTCTTTTTTTAACTTAATTTAAGATTTAAATATTAAATTATGGTGTTATAAATAAATAAATAATCTGTCAGACAGACATCAAACAAGTACGTAACTGTTTATTGAATAAAAGGTTTTTAAATTTAAATATTCTGGAATGAAAATGCCACTACAGCTTTCTTTAATAGTCTTGAAAAGTTTGTTCTTCGATCATATTTATCTTGAACCTATTTCAGAACTTAACGCATTCTCTTTGAACCGATTTCCCTGTTTACTCGGATCATAATCCTAAACCATTGTTATTCAAGAATATAATGGCTTGCTTCAAATGTCTAAGAATTATATGGATTTGACGGTTTGAGAAATTCCAGTACTTTTCGAAATTCGACTGGAAAAAAAATGTATACCAAACGACGTGATATTTTAGTACCTTTCTTTTGATGCCGAATTTATGTATATTTCAATACGTGGTATTGAAGTTATGACGAAAAAACGTATTTTTTGCAAAATCGTTTACCGCCATTTTGAAAGCGTTAACCTTGAATTCAGCAGATATAAAAAATACGTCAACCTTAGAATTTTGTCCTCTATCACATATACAAAGCTCATTCAAATCGGAGAGTGACACATAGCGTCCTTTCCTTGTCAGTTAGAATTAGAGAGTCTTACATCTGGAGAGGCTACCCATATGGACACATCAAGATACTAAGTTCGCTGCCATCGGAACTAGTGGCTTGCAATACGGACTATGTTATCCCCAAGTGCTTTCAGAACGAAATTCACAATAAAGGCTCTAACACGGCTGGAATGGCGCAATGGGGAATTGGACCTTGTTTTTGACAAAACCTTTGGAGTTGGTATGTACTCAGAGAAGTTGGGTGTGGCGCAATCTTTCGCCTACCGGATTCAGCTAGCGTTTTTCAGGCAGAAATTCTTACTGTAAAAGAAGCCTGTCGAACTAACACAAACAATCGTAAAGCAGCTATCTTGTTAGACAGTCATGCCGCCATTAAAACTTTATATTCGGTTAAAACTAACTCTAGACTAGTTATGCAATGCAAAGAGGAAATAGCCCGGTTAAGTCAACAGCTGGACATTACTCTAATATGGGTTTCCGGCCACAGGAACATTTATGGTAATGAAAAAGCTGATGAACTGGCCAGGTAAGGTTCTTTCCTTGACACTGTAACAGCGGAACCAGTCTCAGTTTCTCTGAGCACAGTGAAGGGAAGGATTCACTCTTATTACTTTGTCATGGCTGGTAGAAGATGGAAAAGACCAACAACCTGTGCCACATCCAAGAAGCTGTGGCCTACCTAAAACCCAAGCAGAACTCGTGAGCTGCTATTAAGATCCCGTAATGACATAGCAAGGATCGCGGCAGTCATCACTGGTCATTGGGGTGATCAAAGTTGTAACATATTACTTTGGAAAGTAATAAGTACTTATTACATATTACCGGTTACTAACCGGTTACTACAAAATAAAAGTAATAAGTTACATACATTCACTATATTACTTTAATGTTACTTTTTTACTACCAAAAAGAAAAACACAAAAACACAAAAAAAGTAACATTTTATAGAAACATTTTTTTACATTTCTTGTATGGCTTGTTGGTCTCCATAAGAAAAGTGTTTGATTGTTTTTGTAGAATAATTTAAAACAAAAGTTTTTGTTTTTAAAACAATTTTTAAAATTTTTTTAAATAATTTTATTTTGACCTTTAAACAAACCATATGCGACATGATAAAGAGGAAAAGTGAGAACCAAAAAAATCTTTACCTATAATTTTTACATGAAAACTTGTGTGGTCGTTTCATCTTATTTTTAGCACCCATTTTCTAGGAAAAATCGCGGGGAGTGAAAAACAATTGTCACTTTTGAAAATTTCATACACTTCATGGGTACTCTGACAATTATTTCTGTACTTAACTAAGCGTATTATAGGTCATTACTTTTTTTGGACCCCTCCCAGAACCAAAAGCTATCTACGACACTGGAGATCCACACCCAAACGTAACAGAATAGAATTTGAACACCACAAGGTGTTCATTAATTGAAAAAGATAAATTTAAGATTTATTTGGTTTTTTTTTTTTAAAAGGTTTTACAAAGTAATATGTAATAAGTAGTGACCGACCGAACGTGAATTTTTGCCGAAGCCGATTCTTCGGCATAATGGAAATAATCGGCCGAAGCCGAATAAGACACAAATGTTTTCAAGTAAAAAAATTATAAAATTGATTCTTTGCTTTTGTTAAGGGCCGATGTTGAATGTGAACCACACCTTAACGTCAAGTTTTTCCTGCATTTCATTCAGACTAACTCAATTTGAACCATAGAAAGATACACAATCGAGCCACGCGTTAAAGTTATTCAAGAAATGGCAACAGTGGATGATCAATTTTCGAAGAAAATCATCTTCAGTGATGAGGCACATTTTCACCTCAGTGGATTCGTCAGTAAGCAGAATTGCCGCATTTGGGCGAATGATAATCCAAGAGTGATTGTCGAAAAACCAATGCACCCACAAAGAGTGACTGTTTGGTGCGGTTTATGGGCTGGCGGCATCATCGGGCCGTATTTATTCCAAAATGAGGCCGGTCAGGCAGTTACTGTGAATGTTGTTCGCTATCGTGAGATGATAACGAACTTTTTAAGGCCCGAATTAGTAGATATAAATGTGGACAATATGTGGTTTTAACAGGACGGTACCACTTGCCACACAGCTAACGAAACAATGACTCTTTTGCGCGACAAATTCAATGGCCATATTATCTCACGTGGTGGCGATGTCAATTGGCCGTCAAGATCATGTGATTTGACACCGTTGGACTTCTTTCTTTGGGGGTATTTTAAAAAAAAGGTGTACGTCGATAAGCTAGCAACAATTCAAGAGCTAAAGGATGAGATAATTCGGCACATTAACGGCATAGAACCTCAATTATGCCTCAGCGTCATCGAAAATTTGGACCATCGGATGGAGGTGCGCCGCCGAGGTCGCGGCAGCCGTTTGGCCGATATTTTGTTTCATACATAATTTAACCATACCAATATTATCATAATAAAAAGAAATGACAGTAATTTTCTGAATAGTTTGTGTTTTATTCAAAATCAACATCGGCCCTTAAAAATTAACCACCCTTAAATTCATTTCAATACAAAAAACTTACTGAAATCATTAAATTCGAGTTAAACGCAAGAGTTTTTCTGCAAAATTCGGATTTTTCTGTTATCAAATTATTGACGTCAGGATAAAATAAAAAAAAAATTTAATATATTTTCGATACAGTTGAGAAAAGCGGTTTTTATATTTCAGTCAATAACAAAAGCAAAAACGTCACAGTCGGACTCGCTCCATTTATCATTTGAATAAAATTTTCAAGGAGTGAACACCAACTCATGAAAGAACAGAAAAGAAGAGAAACACAAAACGAACAATGAAAATGTTTCAAATGTTTACTGAATAATTTAAAAAAATTCAAAAAACTTATAACAAAAATTGTTTAGCAAGGCAAAAATATTCGGCAAAAATAATCGGCTATTTCGGCCGAAGCAGAAGCCGAAGCCGAAGATCAAAATATTGGCCGATTATGCCGATTACCGAAGCCGAAGCCGAATAATCGGTCGGACACTAGTAATAAGTAACTAGCAAAAAAGGAATAATATTACTTGGTGATATTACTTTCGCTGACGGTAATAAGTTATATTACCGGTTTAATAATAATAATAATATTACGGGAAAAGTAATAATATAACGTAATATATTATATGACAACGTAAAGTTCACAACTCTGCTGATAAGAAAATCAACTATTTGATCGCATCACACCACAAATACACAGGAAACAGAGGTTATGGCATCAAAACGGCTCAGTTAGTACACGGTTAAAAATCTTGGACTAAATTTTAAACTTTTTGGATTACATATAGGTCACGACCAAAAAAAATTATTTTTTTTAAATAAAGTATTAGTTTTTTCAATCCAAAAAGGATTTATTTTTAATCCGCAAAAAGTTTAAATTTCTTAATCCAAAAAGGAATAATTGTTAATCCACAGAAAGTTTAAAATATTATAATCCAAAAACGATTTCATTTCAGTTCAAAAAAGTTTAAAATATGGTAATCCGAAAAGGATTACTATTTAATCCACAAAGGTTTAAGCACTGTTTACTGTTATAATGTATATAATAATATTTTGGTTCAGATTTTAATAAACAATTTGTTTCATTTAATTAAAAATAAATTTCGGATGCATTTAGAATTATATTTAGCTTAAATTTCGTAGAAGTAGTTTTCAATCTAATACCTGAATTATAATGCGGCAGTGGCAGCGGCAGTGGCAGTGGCATTGATCAGCTGTTATTTTAGGAATTGAACAACAGTTCAATGGTGAAACTAACATAGCAGCAGTGGCAGTAAGCAGTACTGCCGAGGTAAGCCCTATTACTTAATTCATTGCCAACATGCAAATAATTAAACTATTAGGTAAAATTCCACATTCACTGCTTTTGATGCTGACGCAGCCACTGCTAGATTGTAATTTGCAGGCAGTAAAATACGAAACAGCTGATCACTGCCGCTGCCACTGACACAGCTACTGCCACTGCTGCATTGTAATTCAGCTATTAAATAACATAAATACTTTTCCTGAAAATACTTCCTTAATGCAAATTTGAAGTAAAAAAATAGTCTTAAACTTAAACTTTTTCGGATTAAAAAAAATAAACTAAAATATGGAATAAAAAATAGTACTTTTAGGATTAAAAATTCCTTTAAACCAAAGTTTGGATTAAAAACTAGTCTAAAATTTTTAACCGTGTAGTATCACCATCCAAATCAACCATTATAATAATTGTACTTATTAAATTACATTTTTGTGAAGAATTAAAGGACCGTGATCATCAATTCCTTGAATTATAGTTTGGACGACCTCCATGTTAACTCTCTTTGCACAGTTATTTTTTTTTACTTTGAACTCTTCTTCTTTGGACGTAGCTTCGTCCTTGTAGACTTCCTGACATAAAAGACTCCAGCAATATTCGATTGGTCTTGCCTTCGGAATGGTGGATTTGCGTAAAAACTAATATTTCTGCCCTTCAGCCAGTCTAGAGTTTTCGAAGCAATATGGCTGCTGGCAAGTTCCGGCCAAAATATTATGCTGTCATTAGAATGATTTCTTTTAACAATGTTCTCAACTTTGGTAAGACAATGATTAATGTAAGTGAGCTTTTATGGACGGAGATTTGTAAATCTTGAATGTTAAGTTGAGAAACACCTTTTATAGATTTTTTGACTCAATTTATCTTAATATCTAATAGTCGTGTAAAATCCGACAATCTGTTGTTCGTTATGCAGTGTAATTAATTTTTTATAATCAGTATTATTTCAACATGGTCAAATATTTTCGAGAAAAGAATTCTGGACTTTTTTGGAATTTCCTCAAGCTACTTTTCACTGTATCGTGGAACTGTTACTCTTTTGTGGTTTTTAACGCCAAGTGTACGCAAGCTTTGACGATGTGTTTTCTTGGAAATGCCAAATGTTCTGCCTAATTTTCGGTTCGATGCACAAATTTTGTTAACTGCGGCTTTTTTTAATTTCTTGAGCTGGCTGTCATTTAATTTTTTTGGACGAACTGCCTTCTATATACCAACATTTGGTTTACCAGTTTCATATCGTTTAAAATGGAATAAAGTGTGGATCGAGGCACATTTTCTTTGCATTGTCCAAGCATTTTAAATGCATGTTGTAGTTAATAGTTCTGCTCTTTCACGTTCAAGGCGAATTTGAAACTTAAATCTGTTTTATAATAACTACGCATTTTGCAATTTTTTTGCTAATTTGTAAACAGTTGATTTTAAGCAATTTGACACTTTTACAATTTTTATCAGAAGAAATGTCTTGGACTAAAACCTGCAATTATTGGTAAGAAGGGTTTAATCTATCTCAATTTACCTCTCTTACCATTTTTTCGAGTACGGAACGCTTCTCGGACTAAAACTTCCGAGTGCGGGAACAGACCTATATTGGACATTAGGGCGTATCGAATTACATTTTTTTTTCGATTTTCACATTCTAAGAGGTCTCAAAAGTTTCATGTGGTTGTCAAGATCTCCCAAAAAAAATTTTATGAAAATAAAAGGACATCTTCCTGCCCCGCAAGGACAAAGTTGTTTTTTGAGAAAAACAGTAAAAAATAACGATCTTAAAATGCTTTAATTTTTGTAAAAAAAACTACATTTGTCTAAAGAAAAAAATTTAAATGCAGTTTAACTAGCAATATTTTACCGAACACGATGTTACTCACGATTTTTACCTACAGTATCCTGTTTGCAGGATAGTCGAAGCGAAAGTTATAATCGAGATGGCACATAACTTTTGATTGTAACCATTGAGTCTAAATTTTGATGGCTTTGATTAAAGTGTTGGCGTATTTCTTAAATATGATGAATTAATAATTTGCATAGTTTTTGCATATAAATTCTCTTTGTTTAGAGAAATGTATACTAGAACGCAATTTTTTAACTTTTTCAAAAAAATTTATATTAAATTTTATATCACGGGCATAAGAAGTCGTGTCGAAGATAATTTTCTCAATTTGGATTTTTCAAATATTTCTGTACATGACCCTACCTTAAAATATGTATTTTATATGCCAGGCTTAGACCACGATTTTTTTTTATATTTTAATACTTAAAAAAATTTTACTTCGTACCATCAAATTTTCTTATTTGAGTTATATCTTCTTTATGGTTATCATATCATTAAAATACATTTTATGCCATTCAGACGGTCTCAAAAGGCTAAAGAATTGTTTTTAAAATGTGTTTAAATGAAATTATAACCATAAAGGGGACATAACTCAAATTGAGAAATTTGATGCTAGGAAATAACTTTTTTTAAAATATCGAAATAGAAAATAAAATCGTGGTCTTAAACTGATATATTTAATAAAAATTTTTAGGCAGTATCATGTTCAGAAATTTTCAAAAAACTCAAATTGAGAAGATTATCTTCGACACCACTTTTGAATCACTTGACATAAAATCTTATATTCATTTTTTTGAAAAAGTTAAAAAATTGCGTTCTAGTATACATTTCTCTTAAACAAGAGAATACAAATGCAAAAACTGCAAATTATTAATTCATGTTATTTATGGAATACATCAACACTATAAACAGTACCACCAAAATGTATAACCAATGCTTACAATCAAACGTCTTGTGCTATCCCAAGTACAACTTTCGCTTCGAATATCCTTCATACAGGATACTGTTGGTAAAAATCATGAGTAGCACCGTGTGTGGCAAGAAATTGTTAGTTAAACTGCATTATTACTTTTGCTTTTAGACATGTGTGGATTTTCTTAAAAAAATCAAAGCATTTTAAGATCGTTATTTTTTATTGTTTTTCCCAAAAAACAACTTAATCTTTGCGGGGCAGGAAGATGTCCTCTATTTTTTTTAAATTTTTTTTTGGGTGATCTTGACAAGCCTATGCAACTTTTGAGACCTCTAAAAATACGATCTAAATTTTTCGATACGGCCTATTGGACATTGACCAATTTTTTCGAAAAAATTATCACTTTTGAGAAAAATTCAAATTATACTAACTCGAAAGATCCAAAACATATTTTATGTAGATTTAAAAGCGATTGTTTTACAAATATTCACCCTTATCATTGAACCCGCGCTCGCTCTCAAAACAGCGTCGAAACAAATATTTTCAATTTTTGAAAATTTAAATTTCGACGTCGAATGAACTATTTTATCGATAGTGAATCTCACTCAATTATTGAACAAACGTCGTCGAACAAAAATACAAATTTTTTGTCGACAAAAATTTGAGAGGGGATTCATTTCAGCATATTGAGCAAGTAGATCTGTGCGATAGTTTTCGCTTCAATTATCTTAGGTCATGGGTCAAATACCATATTAAATAATCATCAGCTTATGTAGCAGACATTTGATGGTCCAAATAATTGAAAAATATTACACGATGTTATAACAAAGAACTAGTTACGAAACAAACTCTTTTGGAAGAACCTCGTCCAGAATTCAAAGAATGTTAAATGAGTAATTTGTCAGGAAATATTAGAATGCACCAATTTAATGCACTATTGTAAATTTTAAAAAATTCTGTGATGTATATTCATGTCACAGCATTGACTATGCGAGTTAAATTAATTTTTTAAGGACCTTTCATATGACCTTTTGTTGATGTACTAAGCTTTGCTCTCTAAAACTACAACGTATTTTTAGTTAAAAAATTGAAGCGAGCACGGACTCATTGATCATGAAGCCTCAACGAGTGCAGATCTTTCAAGGGCACAGTTGATGGTCATAGCTGGTCTAAAAGTAGCCAATCAATTTGCAACATGCAGTTGGTGACTAAAATTTTAAGGTCGATCGATATTATCGAGGACATTGTGCATGGATAAGCACATCTTCTACCCAATACCATCACCAAGCTTAATTATTGGACAAGTTGGTCGTGGTATAGCCGAACCGTTTGTGAATAGTTAAGTATAAGCACAGCAACGAACAAATCACAATTTAAGCATTATCGCTAAACATTCCAGGAGCGATTAGTTTCGCGAAAACGTAGCACAGTTGAGCGAACGAAAGCCGCAACGGTGGCGGAGTACACCTAGGCGCCACCGGCAATAACAAGCCTACAACGCTTGCAGAACCAGACACTAATGCAGCCGCGCTTTGTGGAATCCTTGCTGCAGAAGGTACTTGTATATTCGCTGTGTTGGATGTTTGATAGGCTTCCTTCTTCAGGCAGCACGTTTTATTTAGGATTTATATCGTACAATTTGTTTAAATTAAAAATTTATTTTGAAGTATAATTGACAAGCTTCATAAAATTGAGAGAACCGATAAAGCAGTTTCGTCGCGCGTTTTCAATAGTAGGGTGAAATTCTATTGTCGGAAGTGAAAACTGTCGTCGAAATTCAGTTCGACGACGAGCTGCTAGTGAAAGTGAGTTTTCGACGACGATATTTACTCGACGCGGGTTCAAAGATAGGGGTGAATATTTCTGTTTCCAAAGTTTCGGAAAAATATAATTTTAATGACCTTATTGCGCTACATTTCATCTACAGCCTAAACATGATTTAATGACACCTCGCTCATTAGTTTAGGAAGAATTGTTTAATAAGTTCCCATACCATAGTCATACTTAAGTCGTGCCGAAACCCTACCAAACGATTTTATTTATATAAACCCAAACCCAGACTCTCTTTTACCAACAGAAAAGAGCAAAACGGCACTTCAGATCTGCGAGTTATAACTTCATTTCCAAAATAGTTAACAATCTTTTCCTTTTTCATTCTAAAATTTTGAGTTTATCTTATGAATAGGAAAATTGCAAATTTATTTTTGTCTTTCTGAACCGAATTCATTGAAAAATGGTCTCCTCATCCACTCCATAATTGATTAAAAGTTATCTCAACCTGCAAATATTCTGTTCTGATTGTTATTAATAATGAAATATTGACAACGTACAATACTGCCAACATAAAATTGAGTTGAGATAAAAATAACTTTTGAATGAACAGTTTTTAGATTAAATTTGTCTGTCTACTGTCAAGTATTTATGCTGCAAACATAAATAAAATGTTGTTATGTTGCTGCAGCAATACAACTGTGTATGACAACAATTTGCTGCAGAAACTCAAAATATTTGGCAGACCTCGACTTTGGTGTCTAGTGAATGAGAGCCGGGGTTAAATATGAACTTCGAAAGACACACAGGCACGTTTTGGGCGCACTCTCATATATTTACGTTGCAAACATTGTATTTCATTAAATAACTGGTAAGTAAATGAATACAGATTGAAAATTTGGCATTCAACGGTATGTTCTTTTTTTGTTTGGCAATTCAATTTGTTGCTTTTCAATGCATTTTATTAAATTAAAATTTTACATTGTAAATTGTAGCATATTCGATGTTGATAGACAAATCTAGCAAATGCAATATAAGAACACGCCTACTTCAATTGGACTTCATGGATTTTAAATTATTATTTTATGCTTTTGACTAAGTGTGTTGATTTATTATTGCGGCATGATTTCTATAAAAAATATTTTTATGTTTTTTTGTCATTAAATGGAAAAAGTAAACGAATCTCGGTAGACTCTGTAGAGAATTAATTTTTCTGTTCGGTCGTCCCCTCAGTGCAGACAATGGCAAACCTAAGAGTACCTCGTGGTCTTCTATCTAGTCCGGTGCATTCAACTTAGTCCTAAGTTAAATTGACTAGGAAACGTAACAGGCAATAAAATTATTAAATTGAAATTTCTTAATTATATAGTTTTTGTACAATACATTATTTTTAAAATTACTTTATGAACACCTAAAAACCTGCGATAATCATTAGTATTAATTTTGTCGACCAGTGTTATTGAACGAGCCGTACGTTACACATAAAAATTTAATTAAATTATTTTAATGATCCACAGCGGCATACCTGTTGTAAAGAACTTATGTTGCACTTTGAAATTAACTGTAATATTTGTCAAAGTTGAGTAATTAAAAGTAACAGACAGACAGCCAGACAGACAAATACAGCCTGTCACAGAGACGTGCTGTCATAATTCGCAGTTGTAATGAGCAGTTCAAGTTTTTAATTTATTTATTTTTGGGTGGTCGAATTTGATGACTAATCTTTACCGCCTTCTGGAAAGCAGGCGTGTCTATTTGCCACCAAATGACATAAACACATAAATTAAGAGCACAAAACTGACTGAATGAATTTTAAATTTGTAGCATCTAATGATGAGGAGGTGGTCCTGGTTGTGGTAGCTTCGTTATGTTTTTTAGCATCGTAAAATAATTACAACCTTGTAGTTGGTTGGTCGGTCGGCTGAACTGTACTCATAGAATAATAATGGTTTGAGTTGTTGTTTCTGTTTTAATTATTCTTGCAACATGCGGTGAAATAATGAATTTTTCAGCAGTAACAATTACGAGTTGAATAATTTTAAATGTGGTTAGAAAGTGGTTTTTGTGTTATAGCTCTGGCGCACATTGAATTAAGTTTGCATTCTATAGCTTGTATTGTTGTATTCTTATTTTATGGAGATTGAAGTTAGTGAGCAAATTTAAAGTGCAAATTTAAATCCGCTAGTGCCGCAACCAGTACGAAAAACGTGGTTTCGAGATAAACGCGTTCAAAGTTTGTGAACAAAGAAAAATGCAAGGAAAAATAAAAATGCGCTCTCACTAATCCGGCTGTAACTTTTGAACCCGTAGGAATTTTTCCATGAAATTTACTAAAGAATATTTACTAAAACACAAAATTATAAAAAAAGTCGATTTCAAAAAACGGCCAATGTCATGTCCCCTCTTAAGAACTATTCAGTTCAATTTTAATTTTTTTCATATTTTTTTCTGAACAAAATGTTACTTACAAGGAAAGGTCCCCCAGGTGTCACTCTCCGATTTTAATGAGCTTTGGATATGTGATAGAGGACAAAAATCTAAGGTTGACGTATTCTTTTATATCTACAGAGTTCAAGGTTAAGGCTTTCAAAATGGCGGTCAAAAATTTGCAAAAAAATTCGTTTTTTCGCAATAACTTCAATATAACGTATTGAAACATACACAAGTTCATACATCAAATGAAAGGTATTAAAATTTAAAGTTTTTGGTCAAAATTAATTCCAAACATGGTTATATTATTACAATTTTTCGTTGTTTTAAATTTTTTGCTGCTTACTTTCTGGTTAAGGTTCTGCAAAATTATTCACAACTTCAGAAGAAACTTTCAAACTTCTGTTAGATATTTACGTGATAAAAAGGCGAAAAGTTAAAGTTTCCCGAGGCAATGTTTTTAACAACGAAAATAAAAAAGGAAACTGAAATAGAAAGCAGAATAAGTGCTTGAACAGAATTCAAATTTAAAGCGCCACATAAATGCTAGCTTGATGCATGTAAGTTCACAATGTGTTCAGGATAAAAAAAAAAAAAAAAAACAAATTGGCCATTTCAGCCCTTGAAAGGACTTTGACCGAGCTTCTTATGATCAATTGTGTTGTGTGTGTTATTAAATGTTTGCACACAATTGACTTATAACTGGACCTACATGTTTTATGCCGACTCAGAAAGGCTAAAATTTATGTTCTCAAGAAGCTTTACATGGTATTATTTACTCTCTGAGGTTTGCCATTGTCTGCAGAGAGGTGGTGACTGATCAGAAAATTTTTTTATTGAAATAACTTTTCGCCGCCGCTGGGGATCGAACGCGGGCTCCGAGCATGCTAAGCCACACACTAAACCTGCATGCCACGGTCACCACAGGATTACGTAGAATTAAAATTAACATATATTGTAGTCAAAGTCAAGTTGAAAAAAGTTTGAAAGGAATCGTTATTAGTCGCCCTTCTGCGTACTTTCCAACATGCACATTTTTGTTTCATTTCAAAAAGCATACATTTTAGAAAGTATTGTAGTCAAATTTTAACAGATTTTTGACAAAAGAATTTATATTTTCACATGTACCATATGGGAGACGATAACCTCAATTAAACAATTGTTGATTTGTGATCAACGATCCACGTTGGGAAATTTGTTTTGACCCTCAGAAGGTCAGGAGTCTCAGATCAGGAGTCTCAGATCAGGAGTGTCAAGTCAGTTTTGTCCGTCGAGAGGGCTATGGAATCTAATTGCTTACTAAGCACCTATAAGCAATTGTTTTTTTTCACTAAATCTTCAGGCTGACATTGTTATTGCAGTTTACGACAATGCCAAGGTATGTAAACTTCTTGACAACTTCAAAGCAATAGTTACCTGCTGTAACATGGAAACCTAGACGCCACGCTTCCCTATTTGCAGACAGCATATACTTTGTTTTGCCCTCGTTCACCGTGAAACTATCTTTGGCTGACTCCGATATCGTCAATTGGTGGCATCCTAATGCATTCTCCAAGGGCGTAATTGTTGGGATCAATGTGTCATCGAGTCAGCGAGTCATCAAGCAAATTGAAAAAATGCAAATAACCACATCACCAGTTCCAATAAGAGCTTCCGACTTTGTTTTCTAAATAAAATGCATAAAAATCAATGTATTGGTGCAAATCTTTAGTTGGAATTATAGTTCGGTTCCTACAACTCAATGTTGAAAAATTATCTCCTTCAAATATTGCCGACGACTAGCTCTTAAATGGCCCATTATGTGGGTCCAATTTTCGACAACTCTTTCGAGCATATCGGTCCAATGATGCCTCCTGCCCATAAACCACACCAAACAGAACATTTATCGGGCTACATTGGAAGCTCTTGGATTGCTTTTGGTAATTCATCGGTCCAAACACGGCAACTTTGCTTGTTAGCGTAGCCGGTCAACCAGAAATGAGCTTCGTTGCTAAACTCAATTTTCATAATTTTTAAAATTTCTAACTGATGACTGATTTTGGTAGTAAGTTTCCACAATTAATAAACGTTGTTCAGGAGTAAGTCTAATCATGATTAACTCGTATTGAATATTGAATACAAACGTCATATGGACAAGCCATTTAACACATAACAGCTGTCACAACAACCCAGTAGAAAAAGGGAACTCGCATTGGATCACATTTTACAAGTGGATGCTCCGAGCTTGAAATCTTGGGTTAGACGTTTAACCTGTTAGTAGAATTTTTGAACATCCTTCTTGCCCAGCTACACCTCAATTTCCTCACGCTCATGCTTTTTCTGCTCCCATTTCTTGCGTCTGAAAAGGCCCATCTCTTTCTGTTTTTTTTTTTTGCGGTAATTTTCGCGCATGGCTCGGTGGCTGCAGCGTCTTTTTATAAACGGCGTTTTTTGCTGTCTTCAAGTTGCAAAACTCCTGGTACGACCAGGACGTACCATTGTCATACAGACTCTCAAAAAATTCTCATTCATAGTAAAAAAAACAAAAATCATCACGTGTCGCTATATCCTTGCTGCAACTCAAAATGTAGCCAGACAATTTTTATTAGTCCTTTTTTCCAAACTATTAACCACAATATTCAAAGAAAGCATGTATTACATGTCTGCTGCAACAAGGACCTTGCAATGTATTTTGCTGTGGTGTAATGTTATTGCTATATTTTGATCTTATTTTTTATCTCGTTTGGCACTTTCATTTCTGCTCCTTGTTGTACAAAATCAAAAAATTTTATTTTTGCTGTTATTTACAGATTACTAAAACATTTCAAGCGTAAAACGTAGTAAATATATACTATACAATAGCAACAAGCACAGAGAAGACTCCGTCCTGTTGTTTCCGTCACCAGCAAAGGTTTGAGGTTTTATGTTTTTGAACAGAAAAACAAACAAGCAGAATATAATAACAAAACTAAGGAATCCAGTACCAAAATGCAATACTGCTTCTGCCACTTCTCTTCTCTGCTTCTTCTACTTAAGACATCATTTTGAAGACGGAAACGTTTCGTGCAACATTTCGTTAAATGTTCATGTTTATCAGAATAATTAAGAAAAAAAAAGTATTCTTCGAAATTTCTAGAGTTTTCTGCCATTTTTTAAAGAACGAATGCTAATGGACTTAAAATTATTTGGGTCAAGTACAATTATTTTGTTCCTTTGATTTTAACGGATTGCCGTATTGCATTCTTTATCAGTACTTTCTTTAGTTTACTTCTTTAGCCCACGGTATGTAAATTATATGAGGAGTGAACGCGTTGCGGTTGAAAAATTAAGTATATTTTTATGTATTTCTAATCTGTTCTCATTCAAAAATTAGTACTCGAATGAGTAGAAGTATTCGAAATTCGCATTAATTTTCCGTAACTATAAAGAAAATATTGAGTTTTTGACAAATTTGTTCTTTTCTTAATGCAGGTAAAAAGTTGGTTTAAGAATTGCAATAATCCAGAGCAGTGTCATAAACGGCACAGTATGAATTTTCTTCGCCAACACTGTGCGAAGAACATTTCCATATTAAATTAAGCGCATAAAAGCTTTTGCTATTTTTCTGCGTTTGTTTGGAAATTTACGGCTGGGTTTGACAAGTGTTGATTTAAAAGACAAGAAAAAAAGTAATTTAAATGGCGTCAAACAAACTTGGTTGCGGATGTGAGTGGGTGTTGAGAGCGAGCAGGTACTGCTGGTGTCTTCAAGTGTTTCATTAATTTTCAGTGTCATTCCAAAGGATTTCCTTTTTAAACTGCTCGCAGCGGAAGAAACGCAGACTACTAACAATTATTTCCGGAAAACAGAAGCAAAGAGGTGAAGAGAAGCTCAAATAAATGTGTTCAACTGGTTTCTTTAGTGTTGGCCGGAAAAATTAAATTTTGCAAAATCAAAAATGGATGCAGTTGACAGTGTCAGTAACACCCGTTAATTGACGATGTGACAACGTTTCCACTTACTAGTTTTTAACACTGTATTTTTATCCTTCTATGGTACTAGTTTTATTACTTGTTGATTTTCTTTGTCTAAGCTTTACTTGTCCAAATCCTTGTCTTTTTTATAGTGATATACTGTAGGGCATAAATTCACGGATATATGATTCCATGCAACGCTGGTTCATATGCCAATAGAACAAAAAATAAACTTTACCTGATGTATTTTAATTTCTATCAAGACTCCTACTCAGCGGCGAGTGCGTATTCCATGCTCTGATACGGTGGTAAAATGCGGTTTTACAAACCTTCGAAGTAGAATGCAATGTCACAGCAAAAAGGAGAAATACTTTATTTTAAGTTATAAACGCAGAATAGATGCAGATACTCGTACACATCTACAGAAATTACATAAAAAGACTCACCAAGTCCAAGGTGAGACACCAAGCTGAGGCTTCTCAGCTAGTCTAGAGCAATAGAACCAGATAAATTATCTTATACGAAAATTTACAACGCTCGTAACGGATGTGAAGTTTCACTGCTGCACACACCCTGTGTGTTTGTTTTTTTCCTCCTTCTCTTTTGCCTTTCAGAGGAAGATGATGGAGTTGCGTCGCACAGTGTCGGATTTTTCCGTTTAAAGCATAGTACTATGTTCGGCTTCACGTGAAATTCCACTCAAATCTCCATACAAAAAATGACAGCTGTGAAACAAGCGTGAACATTTCACAACTTTTTAATCAAAGCTGTACTATGCTTCGCTGCGGAAAATCTAGTACTATATTCCGCAACATGCATCTAGCAACATTTTTTTCACGGCAATTTAATTGAACCGACCATTTATTTTGCCGTGAAAAGAGACAGTTGCCATTTCATTTAAAAAAAAACAGCAATGTTCTTATTGAAATTATATTTTTGTACTATTTCTAAAGTTTTGCAATTAATAACTGCAGTTGTTGGAAATTGTAAACACGGGTGCACCTTTTCGCGGTGTTGGCGGTCGCAAAACTTTGCAGCTTGCAGACTGCCATAAACTAATGACTTGTTCTGCTCCACAACAAAGGACATGCATACTTGTATAAAGATTTATTTTGCATTTATATAAACATAAATATGAAAATTAAAGATTTTCTGCATTTCCTCTAATAAATTGTGGCTGTTTATTTACATTTTGTCGAAAGCTGATCATCAGCTGTTCGTTCGCAACAAAATATCTGTCAAAATTTTCACGCAACAAATAAATGGCTGTTGCCAGTGGAATTTCACGCAATCGAGCATAGTACTAGGCTTAAGCGCTAAAACTATAAAATTTTAAGCTTAAAATTTTTTTTGTTTTTTCTGTATTCTAACAGAAAATAACACAAGCTTTTCATTTTTGCTAAATATTTACTTTTATATATGATGAGATGGTCGTTTTTTGAAACATTGTTTTTTTCTCATGGTCCATTAACGCAGAATATGAAGAAGAATTTGAGATATTTTTATGAACCTTAAAACATATTTTTACATGGTTTTTGTACTTTTCAATATTTTCCGATCCGTCCTGCTTATACGACTACTTCCCATACAACCCCCAAATTGAAAGCTTTCTAAATGTGCTAATATTAAAGCTAGAGGTACAAAATTTGGTAAATGTGTATAAAGAAGTTTACATATGAGTTACAGAAATAAAATTTTGACATTAGCTTTTTATTTCCTTTTTAGGATAACATTATATTTGTTTTAGCTTTAATTTAAGTAATTTTTTTAAGGTAAGAAAAAAATTAAAAAAAAATATATTTTTCACTCCAACATAGTTTTATAGAGCTCCAAACTGGCGCCAGAGAAAAAAACGGGGCCACGTGGTTGCAGCGCTGGGAGTCGCAAAATTTGTCCGATCTGGAAAAAAAATGACTTTTTAAATTTTAACACAATTGGTTATCGTGTGACAGGAGCTTTTTGAATTTTTTTTTTAAATTTTTGGTGATGTTCCAAATTTGAAAGTGCGTTTTTTCAAAAAAAAAAATATTGACTTTAAAAATTCATAAAAAATCAAAAAAAAAATTGGATTGTGTCATGCAAAAAAAAAAAACCTTGTCAAAAATGATCCCGGTAGTGCCGCAACCAGTTCGAAAAACATGGTTTCGAGATAAACGCGTTCGAAGTTTGTGAACAAAGAAAAATGCAAAGAAAAATAAAAATGCACTCTCACTAATCCGGCTGTAACTTTTGATTATTAATTTAAGAATATTTACGAAACTAAAAAAGTATAAAAAAGTTGATTTAAAAAAACGCCAATGTCATGTCCTCCTTAATTGTGCCACTTTATAAATTTAAATATTGTGCATTTATTGTTCAAAATTGGATTAAAAAGACAAGAATATTTGAACTAACCATTTTTTTATAACATACTAGCGGATGTAACCCGGTGTTACTCGGAGTTGTGCCTTGAGCACAGACAAAGGAAGATTTTCAAAACTGCTCTCATTTTAACATTTTTTAAATTAGCAATACTATTTTAAAATTATTTAAATTATAGTTTTTTTGGGGTTTCATGATTTTTTCAAAAAAAACATGACATCTTCAACGTCTCGATCGTCGATTTCTGAGATAAATGGTCACCCACACTCAGAAAAAAACACATAACTTTCTCCGGTGAAAAATTTCTCTATTTTCGATAATATCAATTTTCTTTTTTTCAAATAAGATGTTCTTCAATTAGAATAAATTTTCACATTTTCGAAGAAATATTTCTTCACTTCTAGGAAATGGAAATATTTCACTGTTCTTATAATGATAAATATTTTTCTCGCACAAGAAAATTCTCATTTAAAGACAAAAAATATATAGAAAATGAAAAATGTTCCTATGTTTTGATAAAAAATTCACTATGAGAAGTATTTTCTTTAATAAAAACAAATCTTTTCTCAAAAATAAAAAGTCTTTTTCTATAGAAACGGTATATTTTTATATATTTCTTTTTTTCATAGAAGCTTTTTATCATTTTTAGAGAATTTTTAGGATCGCATTTAGAGAGACGCATTCTCAGGAGCAAAGTCTATACCATTTTTTTCTAAATATGATGCCTTTTTTATCATATTCCAAGAAACTTTTTTCTGAGTGCAGTTTGAAGAGTCATTTCGGGAAAAATGCGCTTAAAGTTTTTCTTAGCATGCATTTAATATGCAATTTTATCTCAAAAAAAATCCAATTTTAAAAAATCTATAAGAATCGATTCGATTCTTGGATTACTTTCGATCAACTTCGGTTTTGGTCGATACTGTTCGGTTGATTTTTGTTCACCATTTTATAGCTTCTGCTCGTATTCGTTAAACTTCTTTTTATTCGTTCGTCTTTGGTTCTTGACTTCGTTTGCCTTCGGCTCATTCCTTGATTTTTGTTGAAATAACTCTTAAAAGCATAGAATCTATTTCAGTAACAGATACAAATGCCTACCAAGTTACATAAAAACGGTTCATCCGTTTTGACGTGAATGAGCCAAACATAGTTGATTGACTAAAGTGCCCTCTCACGGAAGTTTTCTGAAATTTAAATAGCCTCAATTCTGTTGCAGGGTCAAGTTATTTCACGTACCAAATTTTAGTAAAATCGGTCAAACCATTTAGGAGTAATTGAGTCTTAACAATGCGCTACTTAAAGCGCCCTCTTGCGGAAGTCTTTGGAATTTTTTATATTTTATGTATTATCTTGGGTGCAGTTGAACGTTCATACCAAATTTCATTGAAATCCGTTCAGGCGGTTAGGAGTTATTGAGTTTTTTACAACGCACTACTTAAAGCGCCCTCTTGCGGAAGTCTTTGGAATTTTTATAGCTTATGTTATCTTGGGCGCAGTAGAACCTTCTTTCCAAATTTAATTGAAATCGGTCTAGGTGTTTCGGAGTTATTATATAGTGCCACGCCCACATACTTCCGCCCACTTTTTTACCTATGTTTTATATTGGGTGAAGGTGAATCTTCATACCAAATTTCATTGCAATCGGTCCAGACGTTTAGGAGTTATTGAGTCTTAAAAACGCACTACTTCAAGCGCCCTCTTGCGGAAGTTTTTGCAATTTCGTATGGCCTATGTTTTTTATTTTGGGAGCAGTTGAAGCTTCATACCAAATTTCATTGAAATCGATCCAGGCGTTTAGAAGTTATTATAGCGTGCCACGCCCACATACTTACGCCCACTTTATTACACCCCCCTATGTTCTTTCTCTCTATGAAAGGTACTCGGTGTTCAAATTTCAGCTAAATCGGATAAACGGTGCGTGAGCCTATACGGAACAGACAGACAGACAGACAGGAGGACAAACATTTGATTTTATATATAAGATTTATTTTCACAATAAAAAAAACTATATAAAAAAGTTTTTAAATTTAAACCTTTAAACGCGTTTTGTCGAAGCTACTTTTTCTAAGTAGCCTTCTTCGCGTCTGACGTGATTTCTCAAGGTCTAATGAACCGATTAACTTGAAATTCGGTGTGGACCGAATTAACTTAATAATTATATTATACCACAAAACACATATCTCACAATATTTTTCATTATTTTCTTCATTAAATGGAAGAATGAAGTTTGTGCGTTCAATGAAAATTGCTTTTTTTATGCAGTTTCAACCAAAGAGTTTTATTTTTCGCTTTTTCTGAAAAGTTATGTTTTTTGAGTTGTGACTGTTTTGTATTTAGTGTGCGATATATTTTGTTTTTTATTATTTTAAAAAATTTCAAAATTTTTGAAAAAAAAGGAAAAAAATTAATTTTTGTTTTTAAACCATTTTGTAAAAAAATGTTTCTTTTAATTTCTGTAGTTCGGAGCATAGCGACACTCTTACTTATTAAGAATATTTTTTCTTTTCTTTTTAAGATCACCAGAAGGGTTGGAATGCAAGTTAAGTGTGTGGCTCAGAATGCTCGGAGCCCGAAGGGGTTTTAGAAGGGTTGGAATCATGACAATAAGAACGTACACTTAATTTTCACCACCTCACTTTATCAGCCTGTAGTTTTTTCAATAGTCAAAATTTATTTTTTAATTTTTTTTGTATTGTTAAAATAATAATAAATAAAAAAATGGTTGGTAAAAATATTCATATTTTGTTTTTTATCGAATTTTAAAAAGCACTCAAAATTTGTACCCCCAGACTAGAATACTGCTTTAACCCTATCACCGCCGTGAGTGCTATATGGCACTTCAAAATGAAACAAGTTTGAAAAATATTATCTAATTTCTTCGCACCCGCACACACATTTTTGTCGCGATTATATGGCACCCGTGTACTGGAGGGTTGGGAGTTGGTGGCGGTAAAATATGATGATGGAGTTTTCTTTCTGGGAAGCCTAGCAGCAAACCCTGAAAATTTAACACCGAAATTTTCATGCGCATCGCGCGGCGATGATAGGGTTAAACTTCTTAACTTGTTCAAAATAACATCATTTAAATCAATCAATTAATAAGAGGACTATGATAGGTTTCAAATTTTTCAGTTTTTTTGCAATTATATTTTGTTTTTACTGGCAACATCATTTTCAATAATATAAACATAAATATATCAACCAGTTCAAAAGTTACAGAAATTTTGTCACAACCGTGCCAAGGTTTCTTCAGCGTATTTGCAATTGTTTTTTTTTTTAGCCACGTCCAACTAAAACAATTGCAAATGCGCTGAAGAAACTTTCCCAATAGGCAATTAAACCAGCGCTCTTCATACGAAGACCTGCATTGACTGCTACATTTGAAGACTAAACACATCCGTCCCTCGCTGCTCTTATGAGCACTTCTTTAAGGCCTTCCTTTTCTGCACAAAAGGCAGCACAACAAATTTGTTTTCCCTACAAAGACTGACTTTTCATATACTTCAGGGCAACTTTTTCGTTAAAAGTTAGAATATATATATCAGTTTAAAAATATGACGCAATAATGGCCCTTCTTACTGCTATATCAAAGATTATAGATTGAAATTAATCTTACTTAAAAAAACATAGGAGAGAAGATAAAATCATAGAATATATAAATAAATAGAAAAAGGTGTAAAAGAAAAAATATTTTTTCAACACTTTTTGTCTACCCCTACTTTTAGCCATTCTAAAGAAGTGCTTCTATCAGGCCTCTTTTGAGCTATCGGAGCGGAAGACCTGCGAAATTTTCCCACTTCATATAAAAAAGAAAGTGTAATTGTATATGAGTGCGGCAGTACTACAAAATCCACAGGAAGGCCTGCTAGCAGCGATGTCATTGTCTACTGGGTTGGCCACATCCAAGAGTAACAGAATTTTAATCACACATGGAGCGAATCCCGACACTGTGCGGTGTTCCGACGTTTGCGTATGCAAGAACATCCGTTGTGATGTTGCGGGTTGAATTAGGAAAGCGTGCTGTTGTTTGTACAACGTAAGTCGTTACGTACAGCGTTAAATAAATAACTTAATTTGTTTGTCTGTCTCCTGCAGGGAATCTTTATTAGACAAAATGTTAGGTTATGGTGAGCTACGACTTTCTGCGTTGACTGCATCGTCAAAAAGTGTGGCACCACTTGGTATTTCGTAGTCTTCAAAGACCTATCCTCAACTGTCTGGTGGTTTTAACGCTTGTGTCAACATTTAAAGCTGCAATTAACCGTGTTTTTTCGGTAAACACTCGTAAAAGTCGAAAAGTTTGTTGGAATGGAATAAAATAATGAAAAGTTATCATTGATGTTTATGTTTTCGATTATGGGTTAATGGCGATAATATGTTCTGGGATGTTTTAAATGAAAATGAAAACTTAACTGTTGGTGATGTTTTTCAGGTTATATTAAAAATAAAGAGCCTTGGATATGACTTTGAATCCTCCCCAGAAATTAAATTAATAAAATGAGTGTTCAGCACACAGAGTAGCAAAATGTTTGTTAAATAACTTGAGAATATGAGAATGATTGATAATCATTTTTTATATGGTACGTTTTTGGACATATATAATATTATTACTTTCCAAGTTATTTAAAAAAAATATGTATTTTTCCGTCAATTTCGACTGGCCTTATAAATTAATTCCAATAATGAATTCAATTTTTTGATAATAATTCAGAAATACTTCAATTTCTGAAAGACTTTTTCAAAACATCAATTAAAATCCAGAAATTTCATTTGAAATTCAGCAAGAAAATTCAAGAAGTTTAGATTACATTCATTAAATTTAAATTTGAATTCAAAAGAGATCAACTGAACTTCAGAAATTCCATTTGCAATTCATAAAGTATCAATAGCTGCGTTCGATTCGCCTGTATTCATATCGCTTGTGAAAAAAGTCTGCTCATTTTGCCTTTATTTGTTCAATAATTGGCAACACTTTAGTAATGACAGACCATATCAATAAAGAAATAAAAATTGTTTACCTGCCAATAATTAAATCGACATAAGAAATTTTGAAATATTTTTAAACTAAAACAGTTGACTGCTTGAAGAAATTTAATTTTTTGTTTCTACTCACATCACATTTTGGCAGAATATGTTATATTTTACCCTATCCCGTACACAAACCAACTATAAAATAAGAACTTGGCAACGCAACTTTACTCAACTTAATAGGTAGTTGACTTTCTTTATCCTCAACTAGCTGGAGCCTTTGTTGTTGTTTTCTCATACAAATTTTGAAATAAGCGACTTAAATTGAGTATAGACTGGCGAATCGAACGCAGTTTATATAAATTAGATACAACAATTTTGAGATAGAGCTTTTCAAAAGCTACAACGTGAAAAATATTTGAAAATTTGGTCTAGCCCGACTGTGGAATACGATTAACCTTTTATAATATTAAAATAGAATATAAAGGGTGTTCCAATAGTAGGTGTGGTAGTTTGTTATCGATAAAAATCTGCATTATCGACCCTTGACCGCCATAATTTGTGTCATTATCATTCTGACAGCATAGGATTTTAGTTACGGATTGCTTTGATACACGAAAGAACAACGCATTGAAATCATCGAATTTTGGATCTTAAATTCTAAGTCGATGATGCAAACGCTACGATCGATTCATAAAAAATGGGGTCGCAATCGCCATATTAGTGAAACAACTGTGCACAACATTGTGAATAAATTTTATCAAACTGATTCCATATTTGATGTTCCGAAGCCAATCAGAGTGTGGACATCACGCAGTACTGGGAATATTGCTGCCGTAAGTGCAAGTGTCGTCGAGTTCTCCAAAATGTCTATTCGCCATCGTTCGCTACAATTGGCCATTTCCGCGACCTCCATGAATCGAATTTTGCGCTTGAACTTGAAGTTACATCCATATAAAGTCTAATTGACGGAGCAGCTGTTGCCCCGTGACCAACGATGTAAATTCGCTAATTGGGTCCTTTAAATTTTTTTGAAGATGATAATTTTTTTCCCAAAAAAATCGAATTTTCAAGCGAGGCTCATCCATCTCGGCGGCTATGTTAACAAGCAAAACTGCCATATTTGGGGTTCAGAAAATTCACAAGTGATCGAGGAGAAGCCAATGAATCCATCGCGAGTCACTATTTGGTGCGGTTTATGGGTCGAAGGCTTTTCGAAGAAACACCGAAAATGTCAACTCCGAGCGGTATCACACAACGTTTGAAGACTATTTTGTGACGGAGGTTGAAGTTCAGAGTCTAGACGAAATGCGATTCAACAGGTCGGTGCTACATAACACACAACTCGGCATAATTTGAACTTTTTGCGACGAAATTTTCAAATCGTGTAATTTGTTGTGATATTAATTCCGCCCAAAAAATATGCAAACTATGCAAAATATATGCAACATATGCAAAATATGCAAAAACTTCCTATGTTAAACAAATCGAAAAATAATATAAAATCGACTCGGATTTTATTAATTGTCAGATATTAAAGAGACACATAACCATAAATTTCTCTAAATAATTAATTAAGAGGCTTTGGCGTTTCTCTCCAAAAACCATTTTGATAAGTGAAAAATTTCAAATTGTTCAGGAAAGTCGATTTTGTTTTTAAATTTCAATGCATCTCAAATTGAGATTCTCAATACAAAACAGTAATTTGAACTGTGTTTTTACACGCATTCACTGGCTATGCATTTTCAATAAATTAACACAAAGTAGATATTATATTGATGGATTGAAAAATGCAGTAAACCTATTTTGTCAAAAGGTCATTTATTACTTTAGTGCACTTACTATCAATATATAAAATCCCGATATAGTTGGGGATTTTTTATCAGCTCTTTTGCTTGCTTTATAGATTCAGCATCTTCTGGCTTCAGTGTTTTAAGAACCTAAAATGCAAATTTAGAATTTTGTTTTCTTTACCAAACTGAAGTAAATGCATATCGTCGTTGTCCAACAGTAATGGGTTATCCAAAATAATTTGAAAAATTAAGTCAAAGGTAAAATATTAAAATATTGATTGTTTTAAGGGCCCATTAAAGTTTTTTGTCGACCAAAAATAAATTTTATTTTTTTTTTCATTTACCAACGCGATGGTAAAGTGTTGGAAAGGTAAAGCAAGATAAAGTGGTACATATACATTATATATTCTTCTGTATTGCTCGCAGTTTAATATTTAACGATTGGAATTCAATATTTTGATGAAATTCGTTTGCATATATTTTGCATATGTTGCATATATTTTGCATATTTGTTGCATATTTGTTTGTATATTTTTTGCATATATTTTGCATATTTTCGATATGCTTTACAATTTGTTCTTTTTGAACGATAAAACGTCTAGATACCAAGTTTGGTATCAATCTGATTAAAAATATGGAAGTATGCAAAATCCGAGGTGATTCGGGCCATTCCGGAGGCCATACTGGAAAATTTCATGTCAATGTCAATGTCAATATGGCCGAAAGAGTGAGATATCTACGGAATAGTCGTGGTGAACATATCCGCGAAATAAATTACACGCATAATCCTATTGTGTAATCTTTCGAACAAAATAAAATATTTGGAAAATTGCGAACCGTTTGCGTTTTATTCAAAATCAAAATACCACACGTCTTAAAGGAACACCCTTTATAATAAAATACTAGGCGTTTTTGTGGGTGAATGACATATGTTGTTAGACACACATTTTATGCAACATACACGAATAGAAATTTGAGCTGAAAACAATCACAAACCAATTAATTTTGGGAGTGATTCTGAGCTAAGCCATAATATTCTTGATATCAAGCCTTTATGTGATTGTTTATCAAAAACTTAACACGCCCATTCGTGCATAATGCATATGATTTTTGGATCATTTATCAAACAATTAATAAGCTCACTTGTGCCCAATTTATGTTATTTTGGTATTGTTTATAAAAAAAAAGAAACAGTTTCGATAGTATCGTAAGTGTAGACGTAGAATTCCGTTTAAGTTGTTACCTCTTCTACTCTGTCTCTTTGGTGCGATTGTTTTGTTCATTTTGCACGTATTTTTATTGATCTTTCAAAAATTAACAAATAAATGAATAACACTCAATTATGGACTACTTATCGAGGCCAAAACAAAGAAAAAGTTAAAAAGTAAGTATGATTAAATGAGCAAGCAAAAAGAAACAAGCAAAATTTCAAATATTTTCGATCATTTCGTTAAGTTTGATAGGTTGAGTTCATTGACTTAGTTGAAAAGAAGGCGAAGCAAATGCACTTTCCGTTGGTGCCACTTTCGTCTCTGCCCGATATATAGTTTGTGAGCTACAGTCAGTTTAACTACTAATTTCAAATTAAAATTAAGACCCCGATTTTTTAAAAATCGTATGGTTACTATATTTCACGCTGAGTACATGTGCTTTTGCCCTTTCCTCTCGTCTCTGTCTGATATTTCGTTTGAAAGCTACAGTTTCGTCTCTGTTCGATGTAAAGTTTGCGAACTACACTCGCTAGTGCTAGTGGGATGTGGAATCCAAATTAATTTGCATTAAAAACAAAAATTAAATGCATTTTTCATGCATTTTTCTTCTTATATTTTACTATTTTGTGACTTTAATATAATAGTGACAAAATCCAAAATTAGATATTCATTCAGCGCATGATATATCTGATATTTTAGTATATATAATATCTTTGAACGAAGAGCATTAAATGCTGTAGGTATACCCTAAAGTATTAGCCAAAAACGTTGCCTAATGACCTTGAAAAAATTTGTTAAAACTATCCCATACAAACCGCGCTGTAAGACATAATTCTACGTCAAAACATGCTCATATGTGTCCAATGCATGCCACTTATGGAATGATAGTAACAGAAAAATGAACATCTAAGGAATTTTGGAATTGTTTATCAAAATATGTACAAAAACAATATTTTCAAATAAATAAAAAAAACAAAGCACAAAAAATATTAAAACGTTGAATTATGCTCTTGTACAATATGTACAAGTGCAGCAAAGACAAAAAGACAAAAAAAAATGACATGAAGTAAAATAAAAATTATATATTTCATCCAATTCGGACAAGAAAATATAATTTTTTAATTTATTGCCTGCACTTTTATAGACTTTTATAGTAACAGGTAACAAAAACCAACTGCGAATTACATCGTTCGGTTGCTCATTTTTTTTTAGTGCATAAACAACAACAACAAAATTAATTTTATTACACACAAGCCCAAGATTACACGTATTTAGCACAAATTGACGTGTTTATCAACAAAGTTTTCAAGCCCAATTTCTGGCATAAACTGCGAACGTGAATAGCATGTTTTGAGATGGTTTTGAGCTCTATTGAGCTGATTTTATTTACGAACGTTTTGAGCTTGATATGAGCCCATTTTTTACTCTACGTGTACAGACATGCCAAGTTTTCTCCATGTAGTTCATACCTTAAGCTTTTTATAGACTCTTGTTGGTTTTGAAATGTTATGTGAGGTGTGATGGGCGTGTCTCTGTATAGATGGCGTCCATATCTTGTACACATCTTGGTCTTAAAATAACTAATGTACACACATGCTAAGTTTTAACGCTGTGGCTCAAATGTATAAACCTATTTATGGAGTTTTTACTAATGTGGGCTGTATGGGTGGGCGTGTTTATGGTCGGATGACTCCCATTTTTTTAAGAACATCTTATTTATGATATCTCTCCCTCTTATCCTGTGTTTACAGACAACACACAGAACAACGGACGGACGACTCACGAGGTGACGTCTAAATCGATTTCTAGGTGATACAAGCGTTTGCATAAACACCAAAGATGTAACGGATAATGATTTATCGGCATATTGAATAAACGCTGAGCTGCAAACCGGATACTAAGATTCATTGTTTCGTAGTTAACAAATAAAATATATTTCTTTTTCGACGGTCGCTACACTCGTAATTCAATTATATGGTAGGTTCATATTAATATGGTTGCTCAAATATTACATTTACAAAGCTGTGAGTGCAACAAGAACAATTAGAAAATCTCAAATTACAACAGCTATACAGAGAAATTCACATCAAATTCACTTTAAATCTTTAAAATTGAAGATTAAGTAGCTATTTTATTGTTATTTTCCTAACAAAGATTTAATTTATTTAAATAATTTTAAATCTTCGTCCGACCGGATATCGGATAGCAACTCAATATCCAGTATATGCCGGAGAATAATTAGGCTAATAAACACAAGAACGGACAGCTTTATTTGACTGTTTTTTATCCTTGAAATGCTAGTTATAAATCTGTATTTGAAATCATGTTTTTTTGTTCCTTACAAATATTTCTTATTTGTATAAGTTAAGAGCCAAGATTTGCACAAAAATAATGATGCGATATACTTGCTATGTCGGACACGTACTGCTCGTAATATTGCTAATGTAACGGTTTTACAGAAAACAGAGTTCATCGTAAATAATGCACCCAACCACTTAAAATCGTTGACTGCTTTATGGCGAAAACTATTTTCAGGTTTTTATCACACTTTTTTTTTTGTAAATTTAAAAAATAAAAAAGTATTTTTACAATAATGCTTGCTAATATCGCTGCTGACTTTAAGTGGTGGTGAAAATGACGCGCAGCATCCGTTGAAATCTTATATTTTATATATTTTTATCGTGTTAGTGAGATTTTTTTCGCTGCTGTAACGCCGGAAATTGCGCTGGATTTGCACTTGAACTAAAGTAAAAAGTGAAGGAATGAATATTTATGATTGGCAATGAATTTGCATATGTTGTGATAAAAGCAACAACTACTACAACAACAAGATCTACCACAAATAGCAGCAACATGTTGTATTAATGAATTGAGTGCAAAAAAGAAAACTTTGGAAAAGATATTGTGAAAAAATAAGTGTCGTAAAAGTAGTAGAAAAAAGTAACAATTTTATTTCAACGACTTCTGTGAGCTGTAGTCAAACATGTTTGAGAAAAAAATACCCATGTTAACAACATAAACATGCGATGAAAAATGATATGCAAAGAAATTGAAATACATACTGACAGATAAATAGATACATAAATGAACGCATGAATGCACAGATTAATGGTTAGAAAATTGATGCTAGACGATGTATTAGATAGGTAAGGAGTAGAAAAAAAAAAAAATGTGCTAAATGTGGTGGAGGCAATTGATGTCAAGTAATACTAATGAATGCAAAGTATTGACATTTATTTATCGTCTTTGGAAAGTCAACAGAAGAAAATATAAATCTTAAGTAACAAAAGCATTGTTGAATGTGGTCACTGAGAACATTCTTTACCATGGGGGAACGATTTAAGATACATATTGGCTAAGGTCTTTTAACCCTCTAGTCGTCTAAGTGGTCGTGGTGACCGTGGCGTGCAGGTTAAGTGTGTGGCTTAGCACGCTCGGAGCCCGAGTTCGATCCCCAGTCGCGGCGAAAAGCTTTTTCAATAAAAAATTTTTCTGATCGATCACCACCTCTCTGCATACAATGGCAAACCTCAGAGAGTAAATAATGCCATGTAAAGCTTCTTGAGAACATAAACTTTAGCCGTTCGGAGTCGGCATAAAACATATAGGTCCAGTTCTCGGTTAATGGTGTGCAAACATTTAATAACACACACAACACAATTGATCATAAGAAGCTCGGTCAAAGTCCTTTCAAGGGCTGAAATGGCCAATTTGTTTTTTTTAGCTTCCGGCGAGATACGTACTCACTTGCCCGTAATTTTATTTTTTTTTTGCTCAATTCCGGTGGTCTACAGTTTTTATGGAATAGATTTTTAGTGAAAACTTCTTTGACGGCGATTGAAATTTCAAGGTCTCTTATTCGTAACGCTTGTGCTTGTTTAAATTTATATGAACATTTTCAAGGTCGCTTTATTCGTGAAGCTTATAATAAATTCAAAAGTAAATATTTATATGAAAACTTCCACTGCCTACGATAAAAATTATTGCCACAAGCGGGCATTGAACCTTGGCTTGGACTGTTCAATGCAAGCATCGAATAAGAGCCGGAAGCTCTAGCATTATGCTACATAGATACTTTCAATAGGGCAAACAAAATTTTATTGATATTGTACACGTTTTGGTCTGTTCCTAGTATATCACAAACCAATGAATGCCTTTCAAGCATTTAATTTTCATCCTAAAAGCGTGCACGGAAAATTTATTTGTTTTATTTAAAAGAGCATATGATAAGGTTGGTTGTCGAAAACTTGACAGATGATTGACAACAAGCTAAATAGCTGCTGATACATTATGACAGTTTACGTTAGCCAAAAGCTTTGTAGTAGGGTTAATAACATTAAATTGGTTCTGCTTTGACCGTCCAAAGGCGTGCAAGTGAGCGTAAATTTTTTTGTTTTGATGTCAAGTATTTTTCATTGATATTTTCGATTTTCACCTCATTTATTTTTTTTTTATCAACCAGAGCGCATGCGAGGCATGGATGAATTTATCGAAATCCAATAAGAGGAGGAATTATATTCTCTATCATCGTTTGAAATTATATGATTGCACAGACTTGTTTAAATTGGCAAATTTTCGCTTATAAGTCGTTGATGCAATGTGCCAAGTTGGCAAAAGACCAGTGGATCAATCGTTTTGATGGCTTTAATTACTAGTGTAAGCTTCATGAAATTTGTAAATTTCCGGAAGTTTATTTATATTTTTCTCTACTCTACACCAGCAAAAGGCATTTTACCTGTTTCATGTGTACACTTCAACAAATCCAAAAACGAGTCAAGAAATCGATTTAAGTCAAGACTAAATTATTCAGCAAAATCGATTTCAAGAGCACTATAGGGTTAAATTTGGAATTGATTCATGCATTCTAGAGTGCAAATTATTTGTATGGGAAAAATTTCTAAGGGCTTTATGGAGGATGACTGGTCTTAAACTGTTCTAATTGATAAAAACAAATTCGTGTCAAATTTTAGCAGCATCGAAAGCACATAAACCCTACACACACGGGTTAAAGTTTGCAACTGGAATAAGGCTTGTTGCCTGAGGGGCCGGCTACACACTGAGATGAGCGACGTCGCTTAGAATAGAACATGTTTAAATACCTGAGCGAATATCTGTTCATATGGGAAAAATTGAAAATCGATCGTTCAGTTAAGAGGTTTTTTTTTTTGTCAAAGATTTTTTGGGTTTATTTGTCACCGCAAATTACTTGAATATCTAAATTCAAATTGATAAATTTCGTCCCCTGTGATATTGAAAAAATTTGTGATGAATTCTTTCTTCTATCTTCTTAGTTGTCGCTTACAACCGTTGGTTGGTTTTGGACTCGTCTAAGAATTTTCGTCAGCCTCTTTTGTCGTGCGCTTGCTGGCGTCAGATAGGAACTCCAAGCATCGTTAGGTTATCCAATGCCTGGTCTTTCCAACGGAGATGCAGTCTTTTTCGTCTGCGTTGATCGCCGCTGAGTACCGAATCAAATAAAATGTTCGCTGGAGCATCGTCATTCATGCTCTAATATGACCTAGCCAGCGAAGCCGCTCAATTTTAATACGCTTGCCTATATCGATGTCGGCATATTAACGCCGATTACACCACAGGTATTGGAAAGGATTTTCCTCTCGAACTCTCACAAAGTCTTTTCATTAGTGCTGCTCAATGTACAGTGGACTGGATCGGATTTGTATGAAAAATGCTAAAGTATTTAGGATTCTACGTGCCCCACGGAATTATGAACAATAGTTGGGAATGTAAAAATTTGAAATATTAAAATTTTTAGCACGGTTCTGCTAAAAAAACCGGTTTTTTGGCGATTTTTTTATGAGATTTTAAAAAAAAAAAATTATGCATTTGAAATTTGAGCACAATTAACATCACTCATCAACTTTGAAGTAAAATTTTGTGACAAATCTGATTCATCACTTGAAATTACCGAATAATTTAATCCGGTGCCGCCAAACTCACTCAAAGCTGAAATTTGAAATTTTGTTCATAACGGGTGATGATTTGGAAATGATCGATTTTCAAATGACGTTTCTAAATGTAATTCAAATGTGAAATTAAAGTTCAAGCATAAATTCACATTGTGCTTTACATTGCAATGTCAGAAAAATGAATTTCAAAGCCTTGGTTCAAACCAAGTAAACTTGCAGTTAACCAAGAAGTATACCAGAAAGAATGTTTAACCAAAATTTTGATTCCTTTTCTGGAAGAGCATCACTCTGATGGGAATTATGTTTTCTGGTTCGACAAGGCATCATCACATTACGCTGTAAAGACGCAGGATTTCAAACCAAGTAAACTTGCAGTTAACCAAGAAGTATACCAGAAAGAATGTTTAACCAAAATTTTGATTCCTTTTCTGGAAGAGCATCACTCTGATGGCAATTATGTCTTCTGGTTCGACAAGGCATCATCGCATTACGCTGTAAAGACGCAGGATTTCTGAAATATGCGAAAAGTGAATTTTGTACCAAAAGAGCGAAATCCCACAAACTTGTCTCAATGTCGTCCAATCGAAGACTTTTTTGGAAATTTAAGTTTGTTGGTATACAAAAACAATTGGAGAGCTAAAAACTGTCAAGAGCTCGAAAGAAGAATTCGTGCAAGTATTCGTAAAATGGACCAAACTGCTGTCCAACGGTCCTTCAGAGGTATCCCAACAAAGCTCCGACGTACGGCTGCTCAAGGACCTTTTTCAACCATACATTAAATTTTTATTTATCTTCTGTAGCATACAAATATATTTGTAATAAACTTTCTTCAGGAAAATATAGGAAACTTTTATGTGACGTTTCTAAAAAAGTCTCATTTTTTGTCATCACCCGTTACTACTTTTTTTCATGCTTACTCCTTTGGGTGATCCTGATGATTTTTTTCAAAACTTTTTTATGCACTATTGAAGGCCATTTTGTGAAGACAATAACTTAGAAAAAACATGAAGTTTTGACCATTTTTGGAAAAGTTAATATATTTTTTATAAAGTGATTTTTGAAAGTAACACTTTGATGTAAAATGTTTCTTCACACTTGCTTATAATTAGATCGCTTTCGAATTGCCAGTTCAATCAATATAAACAAATGAAGTTTTATCTGCTTCCATTGCAATACCCATTTAATGTACTATTTTTCTAGCCTGGAAAATGCAACAATGACTTCGCGTGTATTAAGGCCGATGATGTCAATATCATCAGCATAACACTATTATAGAATGTTGTGCCACTTCCTCTCAGGCCAGCAGCACGAATGATCTTCTCCATAACTATATTAAAGAAGTCGCACGATAAGGAACCATCTTGTCTGAAACCTCGCTACGGAAGGGAGAGGTCCTTCCTGATTTTCACAACGCTGCTGATGTTGTTAAGTGTTATCCTGCAGAGACGTAAGCTTTGTGGGAATATCAAATTCAAACATGTTGAAATATAGGTGACTCCTTACTGGACTGTTGAAGGCGGCTTTGTTATCAACAAAAAGATGGTGTGTGTCCATCTCTAGGGTCTTCTCCAAGATTTGTCGTAAAAGCGTAAATATCTGGTCGATGGTGGACTTTACAGGTATGAAGCCACACCGATAAGGTTCAATCAGTTGGTTGACGATGGGCTTCAGCCTTTTAGATAATTCGCTCGACAGGACCTTATATGCGATATTAATAAGGCTTATCCTACGGTAGTTGGCGCAAATGGTGGGATCGCCTTTCTTGTGGATTGGGCAGAGCACACTGAGGTTCCGATCATCTGGAATGCATTCTTCCGACCATAATCTGATAAGAAGCTTGTGAATGCATTTTAACAGAGATTCGCCTCCGATCTTAAACAGCTCAGCCGGTACGCCATCGGATCCTGCGGCTGGCTTTGTTGTTTTTAAGCCGAGCTATAGCTGTTAAGACCTCGTTATAGTCGGGCAGTGGAACTTCAAAGCTGTCATCCATAATGGGGGTTTCCGGGATATCATCTATATTGGCGGGATTGTTGTCAGCGTCGTTATTTAGAAGATTTGAAAAGTATTCCCTCCATAACATCAGTGTACTCTGGATATCTGTCACTAGATTCCCATTTTCATCACTGCAGGAAGAAGCTCCGGTCTGAAAACCAGCTACCAGGCGTCTTATATTTTCGAAAAATGTTCGAGTCTCATTCCTGTCTCCTGTTCTGATTAAAATTAAAAAAAAAATCGTGATACCTTTAACAGTGTGTGAGAGAGTTTTTATGCATCCGATGTAGCTTGTGTAAGGAAGGCATCACCCCAACTTTAATCTTACAACAGAAAATTCGAGCAAACTATACTTATATAATGCGAAGATTAACTAACAAGGAAAGGTCCCCAGGTGGCAGTCTTCGATTTGAATGATTTTCGGATATGTGATAAAAGACGAAAATCTTAGGTTGACGCATTTTATTATATGTGCTTAATCGATGCTTTAGATTTTCAAACTCGAGTTAAAAAATCAGCGAAAATTTCATTTTTAAACAGTAAACATATACAAAACGTTTGGTACCAAAAGTAAGAGTGGTTCTCAAAAAACCACACATGATCAAGCAGAAGTTTTTCAAAAGAAAAGTTTGTTGTCATTTTGTTGTTGTAGTTTTAAGTAATATTTAGTCGATATCGAACAAATATGTGAACGCAATTGTTTATATTCATTTATGTCCATTTTTCCATTTTTGATCCATTTTTGTTTTTTTTTTTAATTTTTTTACTTCGATCTACCACGCTGTTTTAAGATTTGGAACCGAGTATAATATACAGAGTAAACCTTTAGAATTAAATTTATTCAAATATTTTCATAATTTGCATGGCTTTAAAAGCACTTAATTTAAATTAAATACTTCGGAAAATACATTACTAACGTCCTGCCATTTCAAATTTCATGCAATTTATTTTGCCGTAATTCTTAATGCACCCTTAAATAACTAGCGTAAAACAAGGAATAACCATTTGATCCCACGAAAGCAACATTACCATAAATAAAAAGAGCCAGCACAGAGAGAAACAAAAAAAAAAACAATGAATCAACGACTATAGAGACTAGAAAACAAATACACAGTGAAGTGGATTTTTTCTTTAGGACTAATTAACAAGCTGCCAAATGTATACTGCAAAAACAACAAACAGCTGCAGCAAAGCAGCAGCCACAACAACAGTAAAAAATAACAAACAAATTTTAAAAGAGTTAAGTTAAAAACTCGTGAAATGTTAAAACCAAGCTGCAAGAAAGCAAAAAAGTCAAGTGAAACAACAACAAAGTAATTGAATTCATTATTAATCAACATGAACGGGTGCGGCAAAAGACAAGAAAAAAAAATGCAATACAAAGATTCGGGATGAAGAGGATAAGAGCTGGATAAATTTTCAAGGAGTTTATACGGGGCTATGGAAACAACAACAACAATTTGTGTCTTGGTTTCATCCACCGATAGTTGTCTAGTTTTTCATAAATATTTATAAGTTTATCACTTCTCCGTCTTTGCGTAGTTGTTCGAATAACTCGTAGTGCATGGTTAGATGCATCGGCTAACAGGGAATACGTGCAGGATGGACGCTGAGCTCTCTGGCTGGTTGACTGAATAGATAAATGCAGCAAGTTAACGGCAAAAGAGGACTCAATGCAGCCAAGAAACTTTTTGCAATTTCTTCAGGTTAAGAAGAAGCATGTTGCATCAAAACACGGCAAACAGCAGAAGACATAAGAGGGTGATAGTGGGATGTTGATGGGTATAGCAACATCAGACACCAGTAGCTGGGCGAAGCAAATAGTTTTATTTTAATTTAATATTCATTTGAGTGCGATTCTTTGTTGTATATTCTGATAGAATTAACGAACGAAAAACTAATGAAAGAAGGCTTCGTTAATTTGAAGTTTTATTTTTGTTGTTGAATATTTCAATTATTTATAAATTGCAAATGAACGAACTATGCAAATAATCTGTAAGATTGTGGTGAAAATAAATTGATGCTTCACCGTTTGCAAAATAAAAACTCACACTCGATGAATTATTTTCTCCGCCAACCAGCAAACAAGCTTAGCAGTATAAACTTACTTATGTAAGAATTTAGTTTGGAAGAAGCTTGTGAAGATTGTTATCAACAAACGATTATAGAAATAATAAAATTCTTTGGAAAAGTATTCTTAATGTTCTGCAAATGCAAATAGAAGCAATAGAAGGGTTACACTGGATAAAGTGTTGCAGTTATTTTTTCAATGAATGTTCTTATTTCCAATTATATTCCAGTTATAGCATGTGCAAGGAACAAAACTAACTTGATTTTTATTAAATAGATTCACAATATTATTACACTCAGGGAAAAAATGCTGTTTTATCAAACAAATCATGGGTTCAAATAACAGATTTCACTGTTAAATACCATCCAACAAATGAAACTTTCAAATCAACAGTCGGTTGACTGTTGATCTATGGAACACGAAATAAAACTTATAAATACTTATATATTGAAATTATAAAAACTTATTTATTGAAATTTTATCACTGATTTTAAAGTTCATGTATGGCCGAGTGTGCTAACGTGTGCGTCTAATACTCGTACTCGAGTGTCCACGGTTCAAATCCGGCAAGGCCCTTTAAATTTTTTTTTTTTATTTAATATATTTTTTTTTAAATAAAAAATTAAATTTGCAATTTTTTTTCAAGCTTGTAAGCATTTTATTTTGAAGGTTATTTTTGACCAAACAATTAATGAAACAGAATTATTATTATTTCAATTATTAAATTCCCAATAGGCAATTAAACCAGCGCTCTTCATACGAAGGCCTGCATTGACTGCTACTTTTGAAGACTAAACACATCTTTTCCTCGCTGTTCTTATTTGCACTTCTTGAAGGCCTTCCTTTTCTGCACAAAAGGCAGTACAACAAATTTGTTTTCCCTACAAAGACTGACTTTTCATATACTTCAGGGCAACTTTTTCGTTAAAAGTTAGAATATATATCAGTTTAAAAATATGACGCAATAATGGCCCTTCTTACTGCTATATCAAAGATTGTAGATTGAAATTAATCTGACTTAAAAAAACATAGAAGAGAAGATAAAATCATAGAATATATAAATAAATAGAAAACGACTTAAAAGTAAAAACATATTTTTTTCAATACTTTTTGTTTACCCCTTCTTTAAGCCATTCTTAAGAAGTGCTTCTATCGGGCCTCTTTTGAGCTATCGGAGCGGAAGGCCTGCGAAATTTTCCCACTTCATATAAAAAAGAAAGTGTAATTGTATATGAGTGCGGCAGTACTACAAAATCCACAGGAAGGCCTGCTAGCAGCGCTGTCATTGTCTACTGGGTTACAAGTTTTGATACTTACACAGCTAGGGTTCGAACCCACGTCTCCCGCATGACAGTCTAGTGCACATCCACTGAGCTACTGGCAACGATAATATAAATATAGCAAAACACATATAAAAACTAGTGCTTAGAAAAAATTTACAATTCAATATAAGCACAAAAATATTTCAACAGATGATTTTAACAGCACAAAAATACTTTGAAACGTTCATTCAACAAAGAAAATTGTTTACTTAAACGCAAATCATTCAATCAAACAGTGTTTTGAAATAACAGCGGCCGACTGTTAATATTACAGTTGATATTTTTCTGAGTGTATATAATATGGAAATGTGTTTAGAAATTGTTGTTTTGAAACATACTCAAAAATGAAGAAAAACAATAATACAATATAATTTTTTTGCAATTGCGCTTGAAGCTTTATAAAAAACTTGTTATTTTTCCAAAGAAATTTTCTCATTTTCGCAAAAACATGCTCTAGGAAAAACGTCATAAAATCCCTATTTTCTATTTCTCCCAGCAGAATCTTCGGAAATGTGTTAAGAAAGAGTTATTTAAAGACATACTCAAAAATAAAATAAAAACAAAAATGCCCTTTTTCTTTAATTGTATTTAGAAATGAAGTTTTTTTGGATTTCAATGAATTTTTTTTATAGAATATGAAAAATAATTTGTTTATATTTTGAACAATAGCTGCGTTCGATTCGCAAGTGCTCAACTCGCTTGTGAAAAAAAGTCTTTTTGCTTATATTTGTTCAATAGTTGGCAACACTTTTGTTTTGACAGACCTCATCAATAAATAGATTAAATTTTTTACCTGCCAATAAATCAATAAATCTTTGAAATATTTTTTAAATAAAACAGTTGACAACTTGAAGGAATTAAATTTTTTTTTGTACTCACATCACATTTTAGCAGAATCTATTACATTTTACCCTATCCAGTACACAAACCAACTAAAAAGTTAGAACTTGGCAACGTAACTTTACTCAACTCAAGCGGTAGTTGACTTTCTCTATCCTCAACTAGCTGGAGAGTTGTTGTTGTTTTCTCATAAAAATTTTTAAATAAACGACTTAAGACTCTTTTAAACTTTAAAGGACCATGCACTTATTGCACTGAAAAGTGGTCCCACTTAAAATTAAAATTTCCCGTGCAACATTAAAGTATTTTGAGTGAATATCGGGAATGTATAAAAAAAAAAATTAAAAAAAATTACTGATTTTAGAGAACCAGCCGGCAATATAAGAGTCATTTTAGTACGGTTTCACCTATTGATAATAGCTTTTTGGATCTTAAAGTTATTTTTTTAAATTAGCTAAATCGAGAAAGGTTTTTTAACAAAATACAGTTTATCTTCAAGAGTTCTTAATGCAGTTAAAAAAATACACATTAACAAAAAAATCAGAAATGCTACCCAGCAAACATTATGACTCTTAAAAGACTCTTTCAAGCCTCATATAAATGAGGGTTTATCATCATAATGCGCTCAAAAATTACTCTTTTATGAGTACATTTTCGTATGTTGTGGGTCCCAAAATATGATTCATAAAAATTATTGTTTTATGAGTATTTTTGGACTCATAGTAATGACGGTTTCAGGACTTATATTTGATACTCTTTTAAGACTCATATTGCGTACTCTTTTAAGACTCATATTTAGTACTTTTTTACTACTCATATTTAATACTTTTTAAGACTCATATAAAAAGTCTTTTTGCAACGTACATTTGTTGTAGTTCAATTTTAATGCATGTTTATCGCCACAAACAAACAATTCTCCGAAAAGAGACGCCATGATAGCATGTGCGCATAACGGACAGTTACAAAGTTTTATACAATTAAAAAAAAAGAATATGCTCGATTAAGGTCTTATTTATTTATTAGATATGGTATTTTTGTAGTAATCCGATTCTATTTACTCATGAAACACTCGTATGTTAGACTCTTTTTTGAGTCTTTTTTATGATTACGCATATATCAATCAATATATGATCCTTTTATGAGTCTTTTTTATGAACAATCATATCACCGTCATATATAGGACTCTTTAATGAGTCTCTTTTATGAGTAATCATAAATCAGACACAATAATGACTCTTGTATGAGTCTTATTTTTGAGCAATCATTTAACAATCATATTAAAGACTCTTTCATGAGTCAATTTAATGATTCATCATAAAACACGCATAAAAGACGCTCTTTTAGAGTCATTTTTTGGAGAGCCTCATAAAATTTTTGTAAGGAATTTTTAATTGCTTATATTTTTATCTGGTTTGAAAACACTAAAAGAAAACTACTGATCTAATTGTAGATCAACCCTAATGACCTATTTATATAAGACTTGATAAATTTAAGATCTATTGACTTGAGCAAATATATAAGAAAAAGTTTATTGTGGTTATGGTCACTACCAAGATAGTGCAGTAGTTCATTACTCTAAACGATTATATATTTTTTTCAGCAATGCAATTTTCTAGTTCTTTGTGGGGCCTCACATTGGTTGGGCTTCAGGCTTTATATATTAGTTGTCAAAAATAGAAGGACCGCTTCTGTAATTATGAATTTTATGTCTAAGAGAAATATAAAAAATTATTTAAACCGGGCAGTCCAAAGCGTAAGATCCGACTTTTAATACCTAAGATATGTCGAAATTAGTTTTTATAATAGTTCTAGTGGAGTAATCGAAAAACTTTTTTAACAAAAGTTTAATAATGTTTAGCGAGCTTTAATTTTTTGAAATCAGGGTGGCATATTAGGGTGGTAGGAACTGATATATAATGGTAAAAATTAGAACATTTGAGGTTAATGACCTTGAAACAGAAAAATTGTTATCCTAAAGATAAAAACATCGATATATCATACTTTAAGATCCAACAGGTGAAAGATATAAAAAAAATGTAAATGGCGGTCGGTAAAAAAAAAGTTTTTTCGAAATTGCCTTGCAAAAATACATTATATTCGAAGGTGACCGGTGACCTTTTTTTTGTGATACGCTCTACTGCACACATACCAAAATTATTCATGTATCTTTAATATTAGCCTCTTTAATGAGTTTTTTTTTGGGTTGTATAAGACGTATGCGCGATTTTCATACGATTAAGTCCATTTTCGAACTTGATCTTTGTTTTTTAGAGAGAAGCTCAAATATCGAATTTTTATACGATAACTTGAAAATCATGGCTGTTATCGTGTCCACAAACGGACATGGCTAAATCAACTCAAGTGGTTATGCTGATCAAGAATATATATATATATATATATATATATATATGTATATATAGTTTTCTATACTTACCACGTCGTGACAAAATTATTATACCCCATACGCAGTACGCATGGGGGTACAAAAAGAGGCTATTGCCGAAAGAAAGTCTTGCAAAAATAAGGTCAGGAAATGTATTTGAGTGCAGATACTCAGATACGACATTTCAGGGAAACTGTAGAAAGTCTTGAAAGTGTTCTTTCGAAGTTTATTCAAGACTTTACGAAGTGTTCCACGTGATGTTTCACTGGTAACATTTTATAGACGTTAGACAAGGGGCGTGGAACTTTTTAAGCATTCAAACTTTTCGGTATAACTATCGAAATAAGTATAAAGGTCTCTGCCCACTTACGGTACGTAACGAAACGACTGTCGAACGGCGACGGTAAGGCAAAGAAGTGTTTCATGCACACTAAGAGGAACGGTGGTGATAATAAATTAAAACAAATCAAGTCGTAAGTGGGCAGAGACCTTAAGTCACACATTTATGAAAATTGGAACAAGTATAATATTCAGTCCTGACCTTCTACTGAAAAAATTGAGTGAACATTAGAGAAGGGGGCGCGGCACCACCCATACAATTCAAAATATGTTTTCCACATGCGCATTTGAAAACGGGATGTTGCTCGGCCTATACAAGCCAAATTTTCGATAAGCAGCTATTCTACTATGAAAGAAAAAGGTCACAGATAATTCCAACTTAGAATGGAGTTACCACCTTGCAATGTACTTCTTCTAAAAAACTAAACCGGGCTTTGGACAAGTGGGTATGCTTCCCCATACAACCTAAATTTTTGATTGAGTCGGTTTCTAAGTCACAAAACACTATGAAGTATGTGTTTTAGAGGTAGCAATGCTCGCCGGGAATCACTAGTAGGTAAATAAAAAAAGAGAAAAATATGAAATCAGAAATATCCCGAGTAAAAATGAAAATTTTTTAACTTAAGCTGTACAACGTTCGTACAACAGGCAAACAAGAAACTGTGTGAACAAGAAGCCGTAAAACGGTTTCAACGACTTTGCCTGTTGTTCGAACGTTGTACAGTTTTGCCTACAAATTTTAATTTTTACTCGGGATATTAAATTTTTAAAATTTTGTTTTTTAAGTTTCATAAAACACCGTAAGTGTTAAGAATTTCAAAAATCGAACTAAGACTACAACTTTAGATTTAGATCTTTAAAATTTTTAGATGTTCGATCAAGAAAACTGCTTGGCAGTCTATGCAACGTACTAGTTTATAGTTATTTTAGTACTCAAAGTAAAAAAACAAATACTTAAATTTTGGACTGCGTGCACTTCAAAGCATCCTAGATAATTAATTCGCCTCATAAGCCTTATTTCGTGTATTTCTTGACAGAATTATTTGCGAACCCGGTTGGTAATTTTTTATAGTTTTTAAACAAGAATATGAGAATTCAATTGTGAATGGTTATTTGATTTTGTCTATGGATCTACAATTTTGGAACAGGGTGTATTAAACATTGGACTGTTAGAAAGGTTTGTTATACAATCTAATGCAGTCTGGATTTTGTGACCTGATCACAGCTTTTATATCTGTTTTTAAGCAAAAATAGTTGACAAATAATTAAAGTTAAATAAAAGAATAGCCAGTAATAAACACAGCAGTGCTAAAAATAAGGAAAAAAGCAGACGCTTGATTCTACTACATTTAAACTTAACTTATTTATAACGTAAGCCAAACCAAACTAATAAACAAAAAAAAAAAAAAAAAGCGCCGGAAACCTAATAAAACAATGCCACATGCAGTCTGAGCCTGAACCAGTGAGCTAAGCTGCATAAGGAGCAACTTTTTCTGCAATATCAACGAACGCATCTATTATTGAACGCAGTTCAAGAAAGGAACAAAGTAGTAGAAACAATTGAGATAGAAAAAAAAAAACCACGCGCAAATAAACAAAAACAAAAGTGCAACATTTAGCAGCAACCGTAGAAAAATTGACCAAATATGCACAGCGGTTGTCTTATCAGTTCATAGCCAAAATAAATTGGAAATGGCTAGAAACGATGTTAAATTCGAATGGCATAAAATTATACCAAAAGTATGCAAAACGAGCTACAACAAAGATTGTGGGCAACAACAAGATACGAGTGAATACCAATGGTTGCTAGTTATTAAGGTTGTGGCGAATTGCAGTCTGCCAAACAGTTTAAGTGAAGTCTGCCAGCATAACATAAAAATAGAAGCCATCTGATTGCAAATATCCCAGAGGTGTAAGACAAAAAATACTAGACTTAAGTGGAATACTCTGTACACATTGAAAGCCATGGGTGTCCGCAGATGGGCACATAGGGGCAAATTGTTATATTATTGCAGAAAAGGAATAATAATAATGGGATCAATTATTTCAATATTTAAATGTATGCTTCATTATTAACGCTTACTTAAAATACCTAGTTGTCTTTATCAGTAAAATCACAAAAAGGCAATAATCCAGCTAGAAGTCATGTGCTGTCAGAAATGTCATGAAAAACTTTTGTACACAGAATATCGAATTTTGATCGAATTCTCGTGCAATCCGTCAAAGTCGAAACAAAACGAACACACAAAAGCAAATGGTTACTTAATGAGATTTAAATACGAATTAACAGGTTTTTAAGCAAGAAGTATTCTCGCAGATTAAAATTTAAAACTGTTATATTTTAATAACTTATACGAAAGAAACTAAGGCTTCAACATAGGTGTGTGGCAATATTTCTTTGATTAAAATGGTTAGAATTTACACAAAAACCAAAACTTTTCCTTGATATATGTGGTTTGAATCCAAATTTGATCACGTCCCAGAACGCAAAACAGTTAAATAACGCCTAACGACCTACCTATGCCTAAAAAAGCAAACTTTATAAGATGCAAATACGAGAAAGAGTATTCAAGCGATATAAAGATACAATATCTACCAAAAAGAACATTGAACGAAAAAAAAATACCTACACACAAAAAAAAAAAAACACTTGGGCAAAACGTGCATCTTATGAAATACATAAAATTCGCAAATCAACAGAAAAACAATAAAAAATAAAAAAAAAAAATAGAAAAATGGAATTGGAAAAATCATTTTGTATGCATGAGAAGTTTTCACTGCGCTGTTGGCCTCGCAGCCAAATAGTCGTCGTTTCGTTGCGCTCTGCTATCAAATGTGCATCACACGCTCACGCTAGAGACCTAGAGCCGTAAGGGTTTAGCCGCTTAGCAGCAGCAAGTCTCACTTCTCAGTCGCACTTTTCGCAGACTCGCAGACCAAGTTCATTTCCATATCAGTTCCATGAAAAGAGTTCATTGCAGTGGAAAAAAAAAATTGGCAAAGAAAAACTTGTAGAAAACTTTTTGTGGGTGAGTGGAAGAAACATTTTAGAAATATAGTTGTTAGAAAAGCTGCTTAGGAGTGTGTGGGTGGGTAAGCAGCTCAGTTTTTATTTTCTTATTTTTCTAGAATACTTGACTGAACTGATGAAAAATGCAGCAAATTTTCGGCTTATGGGATGGAACTTTTTAATATTGACATAAAATTGTTTTCGACCAAAAAATTGAATTCACAATCGTTAAAAAATTATTTTTGACATTTTTAAATGATTCTAAAATATATTATTATATTTGAATCTTTAGTGCGCCACTTGGCCGCTATAATGGCTCAAAATAAGCATATTTCTTTGTAAATATATTAGAACAAAAAAGGTGTCCCAGAAGGTTTCTGGGTTGTGCCGAACATGTACCTGATATTTTTAGTAAAATTCAAAATGGTGGATCCATTATGATGGCTTAGCATGTATTACTCTGTCAATAATAGAAATTTTACCTCTAAACTGGGCTTCTGGATGGTGTTGAGGATGCCAAATATATATTTGAAATCTGAATATATACTTGATGTGAACCCAATCTGGTGGAAAAATGAGTCTAAAATGTACCAAAAACATGAATTTTCTCTCAATTTGGCTTACAATAAGATATATTCTGGGGTTTCATATTGAAGCAGCCATTTTGAATTTTGTAAAATAAATATTATATCGTATTCAGAGCTCTTTAAAACACCTGGATAAGTATTTTTAACTTTCTGTCAATGTAAGACAGAAATAAATATAAGCCCTGATATTGATGATACCTTTACTATAGTAGATTTGGAAACTTAACCCTTTATAAAAACACCTTTCAAGAATATCTGGATAATATCAGGGGGTCAATTTGATCCCAATAACTTTTTTACACCATAGAATCTTCTTGAGAGGTTCAATTGGATCCAAACTTATATGGAATAAAATGCAAGTCTATTGTTTTCTGTTGCTGTAAGAACAAAAAATTATAAATGACGTTTTTACAAAAAATGGTATACTTTCTTTATTTTTAGAGATTTTTGACAAACTCCAACTGGGTATGAATTCAAAGATGCAGTTTGTTAGTCTACACGTTGGTTTTAATATAATTTTTAAAAAAATGCCTCACAAAATTTTACCATCCACTTCCGATGGCTACCGCAACTATACTAACGTTTTAAATAATATCCCCACTAGGCAAGTCTAGTATTTAAAGCCTCTTTTATCTAGATATGGCGCTAAAAGCCAAGTTTTCAAAAGTTTAAAAGATGGAAATTAGATTATAAAATAACGTGGGGTTACTGTGAAGAGGATTAAATAAGGGTTTTGTAAAAACTTACATTCAAAGCAATATGATGCGAATTGAGATGTACCATAGATAGGTAGATATGGGATCCGACCTATTGCTTAGGTCATCAAGATGTTTAATTTTGATTGTTTACCCAAGTAAATTCTCCCTTACTACACTAAGAAAAAAGTTTCGTTTCATGAACAAAATTTATTGACTTGACGTTTGTCTAACAATATAAAAGTTTTAACAAATTTTGATATAAACTCTTCTCAGTGTACCCATCATCATTTTTCGTAAGGCCTTCATTTTATTTGATTCTAAAATGCATTATATTGCAGCCTAGGTAGTCGAGTTTAAAGCGAGTTTGACTGCTAACTCAGAGGTCTCTGGTTCGAATCCTGGCCAGGCCATAGTCCTATGCTTTTACCTTTATTTAAGTCTTTCCTCATTTCTAATCAACAGAAATTAAAAATTTATCAATATAATATATAGGTACGACTTTAGAACTTGCAGTTAATGGTATAAACGTTTTGTGGATTGCTTGAAAACTTGAATTGAATTGAGGTAAAGGCATAACAGTTCACTCAGATGCAAATTCGCATGTTGATATAGCTTTCCGTCACACATAGCTATGCCTTTTCTTTCGTATTTATCTATAACCCATTTTCGGACCAAGGCAGCCTTCACTGAATAGGATTGAGACCTGAAATTCTTGGTTCAAAGCTTAAAAAGTGACTGCGCTTTCAAAAACATAACATGCTTCAATGACATGCCTGTATAAAAACAATGGATTCTGTAAGTGAGAGGCTAATGTCAGTCAAGATTTTATAGGCTAGATTCTGTTCCTTACTTGAATAGAGGCTAGAAGTTAAGTCAGTTATTTTTATCACTTTCGAATAGCCTTTATATCCACTTTAATCTACTGACCGGAGCACTTTAGGAATATGGTTTTTCAAATTGAAGTGTACTGTTATTATTCTTGTCATTATCCTTTATTTGTTATAACCTTAACCTGAGCAGGCTTAGAAATAAGAAAAGCCTTCTATCATGTTTCACTCTTTGTTTAAGATGGTGTCTTTGAATGGCACCTTTTGGTAGACGACAGCAATACTGATTTCCCTCGGACTTTCAATCGGAAGCAATTAAATTGCAATTCACCAATTTAATGGAATTAAATGTCATGGTGTGTAGTTGCTTCATGTGGTGCCATATTGGCACATTGAAAAAAAAATCCTTGAAATATTGAAAAAAGAGAACAGCCTGAACATATAAAAGACTCATCTTTCTGATTTTGTTGAGATGAGTGTTTATCCTGAAGAAAAAGTTATAATTTAACCGGATAGCGAACCAAAACATCGTCGAAAATTATAAAGAAGTGGCTGACTGAACCAAATTTTAAATTCATGCTGTGGCCAGTATAAAGTCCCTATCTAAATCCGATTCAATATTTGTGGTCAATTACGTAGACACAATTGGAGCAGTACGTGTGCACAAGTAACAGCAAAATATTTCAAATAAAATTACACAAAAATTTGTTGAAACGTGTCAACACGTATGAAAAATTACCTAAATAAGAAAGAGTTATCTGGGCTAAGAGTTATAAAAAATGGTGTCTGGTTTTGCTGAAGTGGTTTTTGACGTATTATTCGAAGAGGGTTTACCAACAACGCATAACGATTAAATTACATCTAGGGGATTTCCGTTCTCCTTCCCGAGAAAGCCCTTGAGTTCACGGAATTCAAGATAATACAACAGGATTGCAAAAGATGAAATAAAAACCTCAGGATCTCGTTGTTCTTCTTACAATCGATAATAATTTGGTTTTTGAGAAATGAAAATAATATTTCGATACCAGAAAACCAAAGAACACACCCAAACGTAGTAAAACATAAACTATCCGATGAAATATTGTTAATGGGCTTAGACGAATTTTATGTTTTTTTATAAACCAAAAAAAAAATTTTTAAAAACTTTCAAAAAAATTATTTAGTTCATAACAAAAATATTTTCTCAGTGTTATGAAGTCTGTCAACATTCGTTAACCACATTTGGTGTTGCCCCAGTAACGAATTTGTACTTTTGAACAGCGCATGCAACACACATGCAAACAAGCTTAAAGATGCAAATTAATATCGCTTGGATACGGATTCGCTTGCTTTCGAAAAAATTGTAGCTGATGGATGCAACAGATTATCTACGCTTCAAGGATGTTTGCGAATTGAACGAAACCGTAACAACAACAATAATACCAGAAGTATCAACAGCAAACAATTCCAATTACAACAACAACAATAAAAAAACTGAAGCAACAACTGCAACAAAATTAATACGCGAGTTTTACCACTTTTGGTTAGCAGTACGCAGGAGATAAACAACAACAAATAGCAGAATGAAAATTTGCTAAAGAAAATAGAAGCAATGTGATATCTTGTATCTTGGAAATATCTACATATGTATATTTAAGTAGCCTAGATATAGACAGCGTACATATCTCAAAAAAAAAAACATAAAATAAGAAAGAAGCTCAGAGATATAAAACCAAATAAATGGAGTTTGACAGATGGATGATTTGCAAAATATTTGCTAAAACTTTCACAATACCAATTGTAAAAAACTATCAAATTTCAATTCGTCGGCAGATATTCTAACTAGTAAGGTATATCTTCGACTTAGCCGAAGTTAAAATACCCCCACGGCCGATTCTTAAAGGTAAAATAATCTTAAATTGGAGAGCTTTTTTTATGAGATTTTGAGAGATTTTATTATTTTTATGTGTCTAAAATACATACATATCAAATTGTTTTCCTGCAGCTTAAATATAAGCCTTTTTATAAAGTTTTAAATTTTGGGGTTGTATGGGAGGTGGGCGTGTTAGATTGTGTATCACGCCCATTTTTCTAACACTCTTTATAGGGTTTTCAATTTTGGGGTTGTATGGGAGGGGGCGTGTTAGTGGGTGAACAACGCCCATTTTTCTAACATACCTCAATTTTGACATAGAATACTTAAATACCGAGTTTCCGTCTTGTAACTTTAATATTAGCCTCTTTATAGATTTTTCAATTTTGGGGTTGTATGGGAGGTAGGCGTGGTTTTCATCCGATCTAGCCCATTCTTGAACTTGATCTTTGTTTTTTAGAAAAAAGCTTAAATATCGAATTTCATAACGATAGCTTCAAAATTACGGCTGTAATCGTGTCCACAGACAGACAGACGGACAGACGGACAGACAGACGGACATGGCTAAATCAACTCAGGTGGTGATGCTGATCTAGAATATATATACTTTTCTATACCTACCACGCCTCCTTAATGGCGTTACACACGTCGTGACAAAATTAATATACCCCTTACGCAGTACGCGTGGGGGTATAAAAATATTGCGATTGACAGTTCGGCAGATTAATTACACAATTAATGGTATGCAAGTTAAATTGATTCATCGAATTAATGTAGTGTGGCGTGCGAGCCAACGAACAACGGGAGACCCGGGTTCAATTTTTCTTTTTGACGAAAAGTTTTTTTTTTAATAAAAATTTTTGAGAGCATGAACATAATCACGAAATAAGAAGCTGACGTCTTAAAACGTCTTAAAAATTGGCTCTTAAGCAAAATGCACTACAGTAAAGAAAAAAGCTTAAGAACTGAGCCTATAAGGATGCCCTTAAATTATAGAACAAGGCAAGGTAAAAATTAATGTCCGATAGAAACCGAAATTTTGGCTGGAACCTAATATTGTGCCTTGTTTTAAAGTTCGAACGAAACCGAAATTGATTATTTATATGAAAAGTAAAGTTTTTCTGGAAATACATTTTTGTTCATTCAAAGGAACGAGAAAACTTTGCTGGGCATTATCATGCTTGCCAAGTATTTCCTTGGTGGATAAGGGATTGTATTATGACGACGATATGACGTCACAAAAAAATTTTTTAATTTAATTTTTAGTACAATATTTTTAATCGATATTTCGTTATCCTCGCAACCGACGTAATCGTTGTCGATTTTCGCTACGGTTTCGATCCGCATCGTATTCCATATCGAGGTCGAATAGCCGAAACTGACAAAAAGGACCGAATCGAATTTGCCGTTGAAACTTTGCAAAAATCTAGCTATGACAACATTCACATCCGTCTAACTAAAAAGGTTGGATAATACCTGGACAATGCTAAGTATAGAATCTTTCGATGTCTTTTTAGACACGCATTTCTCGGGTTGATTTTAAGTACACACCTGATCCATACCAGCTGACAAAACTAGATTGCCGAGTATACATATATATTCTCTGATAGGAAAATAAAATGGGCGGTTAACAGCTTCAAATCCTGTAATACCCTGTAAAACCCCAAATACAAAAAGTTGTAGATACAATTCTACCATGGCTTAAAATACTTCACACACAATGAATTTACATTACTTACCTTCTTAGATATTGAAGGAGCTTTCAACTGTTTATGAAGCATTATATTTCAACAACTTCAGGAAAACATCTTGAATACTTTTTTGATTCTTCTATCACATTAAATTATTTCTGTTAATTTTTATTCTCAAAAAAGAATACCTTCAAAGTAATGACCAAAATGCCTGAATGAAATATCTCGATATAATGCGTCAGAGGGAAAAATTCATTAGTCAATGTTTTTATTTTAAATACAACAACACAGTTCAGATCGATATTCAAATGATTTGATTTATAGTATTCTCTACTCCATATCACGGATGTGTACATTCTATGTTGATCTATCTAGAAATGTACAATCCATTAAACATAGAAAAATTGTACGGATCGATCATACATTTCATATTATTGCACCATGCAACAGCGTTTACTAGACATGGAAAATCTCTTTTTGAAAAACTTTTTATACAAATAAACTGAACAGTTCCAATATTCGAATTTTGAAATTAAAAAAACAGGATTTAGTATGGCAAATGTCTTTGGTAAATGCCCTTGGTAAGTGCTGAAATAGGTACCACCGTGCAGAAAAGTGTTAAGCTTTTTTTTTGCCTAGTATGCAAATATGTGCAAATTTCACTGAAATTTTCAACATATGCTAGTTGTCTTCGCTACTAAATTGAAAAAAAAAAGCGAAAAGTTCTCGGCATGTTGCTACTTTGAAACTGCTTGTTGGCTGCAAAAGCAATTGTCTTAAAATTGTTGCTGTCTGACAAAGGTACTAGTTGTTATGGCTTTTGTTACTATTTTGCTGCTGTTCTTATAGCCGTTTGTCTATAGTTCAGTCACTTTTTGTCATCGTCGTAGTTGTCGTCGTCGTCGTCGTCGTTCGCAACTAGAATGCTTAATGAGATAAAAGATGAGAATTTTTATCCCAGACTTGTCGTAGTCAACTACGTAGACGACGACAACAACAACAACAACAACAACACTAATAGCAGAAAATAATGAAATTCAGATATACGAAAACTTCAAGTAGATACAACATTGAATGTACGTGCATAAAAAGTTGCTGAACGGATAATAAAGATGATGATAATGATGAGTTGCAACATTGCAGTCAGTAGCGGCACGGAAATGTCTTTCATTTGAACGTTAAATACCTGAAATGAAATAAGAAAAGCAAGATATAAAAATCAGAAGACAATTGCAAGATTTTAAGATATAGTAAAAAGCGAAGTAAATATAAATTGAGCGATTTGTTAAAATATTAAAAGCATAAATATTAAATATTTATAATAGCTTAAACTTAAAAAACCATAATTTTTTGTAGCAAAATATATTTTATTGAATTTATTTTAAATAAAATCTATTTGCAATTAAATGGTAAGACTATTGATTTATAAAAAAAATCTAAGAATGGTTTAAGAACCTCCGTAGGTTTTGCGAAATTTCTTTTGCGAAGTTGTTACAAGTATACTATCACCCCACCCTGTTATGAATTCCAACTAAGATTTATATTAAAATTCGATATAAAGTCCGGAGTGGAACCGAAATGGAAGTGCATTCTGATTCTGAATGTCAAGTTCAAAATTAAATTTATACCAAAACTAACGATTGTATAATTTAGCTGTTTGCGAAAAGATTTCCAGACTGAGATGTGACTCGGTTCAATTAATTTTATTTGTTCTCACTGATTTTAATTTTGAAGAATTATAAATAAATTTATGCAAAAAAAAAGTGGGCGGGTGGAAGATTTAGTGCATTTATTACAGATTTATTGCTTGGATTGAACGTCTTCTACAAAATAAATATTAATGATATAATTTTATAGCATCAACTTCTTTTAAACTAATGATCCTATTTTTGACCCAGGTGTCATTTACCCTCAATAATTGCACCTCCCAAGAAAAACTGCATAATAGCAGGAAGTCAATTTGACACCAATAACTTTTTCCCCCATAGAATCTTCCTGAGAGGTTAAATTGGCTTCAAACTTAGATGAAATGAAATTCAAGTCTATTGTTTTATTTTGCTCTAGGTATAAGTAAGAAATTTTCATCTTAAATATGATAAAAAAAATCGAAAAATATTTTTTTTTTACTAAATATGATATATTTTCTATATTTTTATAGATTTGTGAAAAATTCCAACGGATAATTCTGTGTCGACAAGGAAACAGGAACAGCTAAACTCATTTTCAAAATTTCAGAAGAGCATTTTTCAGATGAAAATTGCTCCCTAATATCAGCATACCCTGACTTTTGTTACTTAGATTTGATCGCCTCAAACATTTAATTTTCAAGATACAACCATTAAAATTTGCGTACTTGTGTATTTCGTTGCGAAAAATATTAGAGAAATTGATAACCTCATTTTGTCCTAACTCTACTTTAGCGGTTATTCCTTGTCGACACAGAATTGATCGTAAAAGATACAGTTTGTAAGTCTACATGTTGGTTTAAACATTATTTAAAAAAAAGCCCCGACAAAATTTTAACCTTTCACCGAAATTATAAATTATACTACAGCTTTAAACTCGACCACTAGGCGAATCTAGTAATTAAAGCCTCTTCTAGCTAGAGATGGCGCCAGAAGCCACGTTTTCAAAAGTTATTATAGGGGGCTAAATCAGGTTTAGGGGAAGAGTGGCATGAAAGAGCCAAGTTTTGAAAGAGCCATCTTGATTTACGCGGTAGTTTTCATACGAATGCTTCTTAAATTATAATTTTTAAGAAGCAATACTCGCCATATGGCACCTTCGAACATTTGACAGTTCACTGACAATAAACGACGATGGTGTATCGTATTTTGGATTTCTTCATCATTAAGTAAGTTTTTCAGAACATTTTATTTGTTTTTTTGTCGTCTTCACCTTTAAAACTAACAGTAGTATTATTAGGCCTACCAATAACATATTTATTTTCCCGGAAAAATCTTGATTTCATACTAATTTTTGAGGTTATGTTTCTTTGGACAATATGTTTTGAAAGAGCTGGGTTGCGGTGGTATGAAGAAGCGTAAAGGAAGTTTAAATTATTTTTGTCAAAAATGTTTTTAAGTGTTTTAAACCTCTTATTTTGTTTTTGGAATAGGTCTTATTATTATAGATTTTCTTCAAAGCGATTTAATTTTTTTGCTAAAAATATTTTTAAGTTTTTTAACTATTTTTTGTTTTTAGTTTTGAATTTTTTTATTTATTGAATTTGTTTTTGTAAAAACAATACTTTTTATAATAACAATTAATATTTTTAATAAATTATTCATTATTTTTCGTGTTAGGTCTTGTAATAAGAAGATGGCTCTTTCAAAACTTTGGTTGGCTCTTTCAATGCCTATGTGTTATGAAAGAGCCGAATTAAATATTTTTTATAAATGGCTACAAGTCCAAGAATATTGTTGATTTTGGAAAATATTTCATGGTATAACGTTCATAAATGAATGAGAAAATACTTTTGATACAAGAATTATAATTTTATTAATTATTTTTATATATTTTGTAACTTTTTTAAAACTGGCTCTTTCATGCCACTCTTCCCCTATGCTGTAGATGTGCAAAAAGGTCTTTATCATTATATTTTTGTTGGAAGTGGTTCCTAAACTTTATCAAAATAATACAATTTTTGTAAAAAAAAAATTAATATAAAATTTTGGTTGGATAGACCTTTGAGTTGGTCGAATTTGATTTTTTCTTCAAAAATTTAGTTTCATGCATTTATAAATTGTCAAATATGTGAAAAAGTGGTTAAAAATTTAAAAATTCGACATTTCAAGTTTAAAATTATTGAACGCATGTTTTTAAAAATGTGATAAAAAATCAATGATTAATTCTACTTTTTTAATTCTAATCACTTAAAAAAAATTAACAATATTTGTACTGATTGAGTTGACATTTTGGCAGTTGTTTTTCTTCGATTACGAGATGGTTTAGGAAAAGAAGTTGCCATACCCTCCTGTACCGCCTGCAAACGAAATAAGAAACTCAATATATATAGGTAAATAACAGTTATTTTAGGAAAAGCATGCTGAAATACGCAGAAGGCGATCTGTAGCGGTCTGCACGGGTCCATCACAAAAAGGTCAAACATAAGGTACATCGATTTTATTGGCGACACCAAAACTAACTGATAATATCTCAAAGTCTCCGAAATGTAAAAAAAATTTTTTAATGGAATTAACATAACTCAGGTAACGGACAGTATTATCCGATTCATTGCTCAACTTATAAATTTTTCATTATCTTTAATTTAAGTTTGGTGGCGGCCGTGGTCGTACGTGCTAATTGTGTGACGTGCGAACCAACGGATCCCGAGTTCATACCTCACCTCGAGCAAAAGTTTTTCAATAGAAATATATTTTTCTGTTCGGCCGTCACCTTTCTGCAGATAATGGCAGACCTCAGAGACTAAATAATGCTATGTTAAGCTTCTTGAGAACATGAAATTTAGACGTTCGGAGTCGGCATGACTCCATGACATGTAGGACCAGTCCTCCTTCAATTGCGTGCAAACATTTAGTAACACCCACAACACAATTGATCATAAGAAGCTCGGTCAAAGTCTTTTAAGGGCTGCAATGTTCAATTAATTTTTTTTTTAATTTAACTTTGCTGAATAACATATTTCCTAGAAACTTACCTAAAAACTTGTAAACACTTGTCCAAGTTTTTGAAAAACGCAAAATTTATTTTTTATGTAGGAATTGAGGTTAATTTTTATATTTTGATTTTTGCACTTGATTTTTTGTTATTCTATTTTAAAATTAAGTCATCATTAATAAAAAAATATATATTTGTATCATTTGTTTCTTAATTTAACGAAATATAGGGACCGAAAATAACAGTTATTTTCGAAATTTCAATTCAAAAAGTCAGACAGAAAGAATTTGTTTATTCGATATATGAATATAGCAGTGCGATGCTTGTTAGCTGAGGAATAATAATGTTAAAAGCCTTTTATTTGATTGACTTTTATAAAAAAAGTCAAATGCAATAGTTATTTTTTGACCGATTTTTTTTCGGTCAAAAATATAAGTTAAAATTTTACTTTTATGTTTCAGTCAATAATAAAAGTTAAAATATGACTTCTTTTTCTTCGGTCAGAAATATAAGTTTAAATTTTACTTTTATTTTTTGAGTCAAAAATAACAGTTAAAATTTGACTTGTTTTTTCGGTCAAAAATAAAAGTTAAAATTTGACGTCTTGCAGTAAGCAGCATCGAATTAGCGTCGCCGTGTTTTTAACTTAACGAAAACCAAAACCGCGAGTTAACTCTGCATGTAAACACAGTAATATAAAATCTTCAATCTATGCAAAATTTGCATCAAATTGAATCGGATAAATCCCCATGGAGCGATTTTGGTTCTCCTGAACCCTTTTTGGACATAAAACTAGTTTTTTTCAAATTTCAAAATTTTAGTATTTAGAAACTTGTTTGAGTCCTCCGAAAAAATCGATATTTCGTCATTTCCGAAAAGATGTTATTTTAAACTCCTGTTAAATATGCATTTTTCATGGTATTCAGATACATTTAAGTTTATCGACTTATGGTTAAACTACACCATAAGAGAACTAAAGGAGAATCCATCAGAAGAACCAACATTGCTCCATGGGGATTTCTTCGGTTCAAAAAAAAAAAAAAAATTATGTAGACATAGTTTTTAAGAGTCCCTTTTCAGTTTTTAGTTGGTGTAGTCGGCGAAATCTGAATTTCGATCCAGTTTACTTCATAATATTAAATTGAGTACTTTGAATTAAAAAATTTTAAAGGAAAACCATGTACCAATATATTTTAGTCAAAATTTAACAAAAAACCTCTGAATGTAATTTCACGTATAGTAGTTTACAATGAAAGTAAAATTTGTAAATTTATCATAAAGTTTGATCTTGAAAAATCACTTAAAAATACTGGTATTTTTATACTTTTGAGGTTAAAATTTTCGAGAAAAGAAGACAATTCAACAGAATGTTCTTAGTCGCGTGTTCTTAATTGATAATGGCTTCTGTTTTCTGCAATCTTTCTATGGAGATCGAATTCAACGAACGTTCAGTCGCAACTCATAAGCCAGCATTGTTCTTGAGCTTACAATTGGGTACAATTTGGCTGCCTCAAATGACAATGAAATAAAATAGAAGCATCAAATATAAGTAACATTGTCCCGTTTGACCACCGTATTGATAGATATCATTTGAAGACTTCAGAATATTCCCAAAACTGAAGTCTTCCACTAGATTATAAAAAAATTAAATTGAGCGAAAAATTGCAAGTATAGACAATTGAAAAGCACTTGAAAGTTTTAGTCAGAACTAATAAAAAATTTTAATAGTGAACACTCTAATGTTTTTTATTTTTTATATGAATGTACAACATCTTAAAGAAGTTGTGTCCAAATTTTAAGTCGATCCGAGTAAAACTAACGGAAATATGAAGTTTTAAGCAAGTGTACCTCAAACGTTGATTTCGCTTACCTGCATGCACTTTTAACGTTGCATATTTAACGTCGGATATATTTCACCATTCTGTCGGATATGAACGTTACCGTCACCACGAATACGCAAGATTGGAGGACAGCAAGCGCATTTACAAGACCGAGATACACGCTGAGCGGCAGATCAAAGAAGCCAAGACAAAACAAAGACTTGAGAAAAAAGAGGCTGAAGAGACATCGAAACTGCTGCAGGCAGTCTACTCTATAGAGCTGGAATCGATGATTCCGTGTAAGTTTAAGCCATTTAAAAACTACTTAAACACTACTACTACTACTTAACTACTGAAACACATTTTTTATTTTTATTTGATTTTTTCTTTTTCATTTTTCGTGGAAAATAGCAGTTAACACTTTAGATGGCCACCAAAAATTTAAAAATGAAAAAAAATAATCATAGAACACTGGGGGTGGATTTGATACTTTTTAGTGATACTGACTAAATTTTAATAGTTTTTAATTTTAGATAAATTTCGAAAATTCAAAAAAAAGTTTTGTTTTACGCTGAAACCAGTGCCCAGCTTCTGCCCCCCACCCCCTCTAAAAAGAGACCAATTGAGAAAAGAGTCCACGGAGAATCCTAATGGGCTTAAAATAGGAACTGGACTTGGTGAACATGAATTAATGTTAAGAACTAAGATACTACCTTGTATAATTCAATTGAATGTGTTGAGCGGTTGTTAAGAAAATTCTCGCGGGTTTGAGACCCGACTTCGTATCTTGTCTTTGAAAGAACCAACAATTTTTATAGTAAACATTTAAATGTTTTTGTTGCTGCTGGTCAGAAATAGTACATTTTTAAAATTAGTTCGAATTCAATCTAAAAAACGTGATCTTATGACATTTTCTTTATATTTTAAAAATAAATTTATTCAAGCGATAAAGTTTTTTTTGAAGTGAAACTTCTTTGGCGGCGAGTGAAATTTCAAGGTCTCTTAATCGTGACGCTAGGCTAACGTTTTCAATTCATATGAAAATTTGAAAAAATTATTGCCGCTGCCGAGAATTGAACCCCGAACTTCGTTGCTTTAGAGACGGAATCTATACCATTACGCTATGTAGGAATATTATAAACGTCCAAACAAAATGTAATTAAAACTGAACGCGTAACATACTGAAAAAAAACATAATTAACATTAACATTACATTAACATTAACATTACAGTATTAACATAACCGTCACATTAATTTTCATCCTACAAGTATGCACGGAAAAAAATAGAAAAATAGCTAAAACAGGAGCAGATAGCGTTCGTGAATATAGAGAGCGAATTAGAGCTCTTAAGAATACAGCCGCAGATGCGTCTGCAACTAATGATGAAGGTAAGGTGATTGCAATAACGGCTGAGTTTCAAAATGCATTTTTACGAAACATCAGTGTATTTTGGTGAATCTACAAAGAACCAATCCCCAAAAAACACACTGGGGATTGGTATTATTTTATTACGCTTTGTAAAATGTATTTTGGAACTCAGCCATCATCTCAACAAAATTTTATAGTCAACCAAGTTGATATACTCAACAATCAACGTTCGCTGCTTTACGAGGCCCTCACTCAACATAGCAATTATTATGATCAGGAAGCAAAACACAATAATCAACAAGGTTTGTCTCTGCTTTCGGAGGCTCCTTCAACGAGTACTATGCAAATGCAATCTAGCATTCAAAAAGTGACTAAGTTGAGAAGACATTCGAAAGCAACTAAAACAAGTACCGAAAATAACTGTTATTTTACAATTTTCAAATATACCATTATGTTACAAATGTCCTCAGCCTCATGAATATTATGTTCCTTTTAAATTTAAGACTGATTCTTTAAAAGTTAAAATTTAAGTGTTATTTGTTGCTTGTATTTTTCGAGGAAAAATAAAGGTTCTTATGACTTTTATTCTATTTTTAGTTTTTCCGGTCAAAATTATCAAGCAATTTGTGTTTGTTTTAAAGGCCGCTTGACAGATTGAACTGTTGACACCATGAGTAAAATGTCTCACCGATGAGATGAAAATAATGGTATCAACATTTTTTTAGTCGGTAAAATGACTTGATCATATATAAACTACTTGATATTTTTGACCGAAAAAATAAACGGCAGAAAATAACTGTTATTTTCGACCGATAAAATAAAAGTCAAAAGTAACTGTTATTTTTGGCCAAAAAACTATAAGGCTCAAAATAACTTTTATTTTTGGTGGAAAAAAAAAACAAATAGATAAAAGTTAATATGTGACACTTTTGATAAAAACCATATCCGATACGACCCCTGGATGCAAAAATTGAATCAAAAGATTATTATTCCATTTCGTATTGATTGAATTTCTTTTCAGATACTTTCCTCTCTATTTCACACTAAAATCTCTCTTATTTCTTACTGTTAAAGAAGTTTCACTTCTGCCACGTGTACGTTGCTACACGCGAGTACAGTTTTTTTAACAGTTTTGTAAAAGTTTCATAAAAAATACAAAACTATTCTTTGGTTGCAATACATAAATTGCACTTTTTAATAAAAATTGCATTAATCTCGATGTCATAACAGTTTTTCACAAAGTGACCTCTAAAAAATGATTCAAGCACAAGGATTTTCCCATGAAGTAAACATCATCCTCCTCTAAGACGATAACTAATTGTAGAAATTTAATTTTCACATCTTGTAATTCTTCATTTCTGACAGTTTTAAAATAATGGGGCAAATAAATAATTTTCGCGCTTAGAGCGTGGACAAAATTCCTCTTAATAACCTTTCATTTAAATCCAAAACTTTCAAATGGAATAAAGATGGCAAGAAGAAAGTAGAAGAGTAGACAGACGCGAAAATTTGATAAATGATCACAGAAGACTGTAGTTGTCAGAGAGCGCACTCACAGACATACTCACTGTTGTGAGCAACAACAATATCATGAATACCAGCTTTGCTTGTCGACCATCGTAATTATGATGATCTTGCAGATAATCTAGATTTTTCCTCAACCCTATTTCAGTTTAAACGAGCGTTTTGAACTTGATCATTGGTGAGCTGAGCAGCACTGTTGTTTGTGGTCATAAAGCGGATGATCGCTAGTAGATCAACATGACGATCTTATGAAAAACGTCAGTCAGTGTTTGTCAGCAAGAGCTGTGAAAAGCGGTAAAGTTTTCCAACGCCATAAATTGAAATCATTGCAAATGATGAATATTTATAGTCTTTCTTGAAAAAAAGAGAGGCTGCGATATTTATTTAGCTGTCATTCTAATCTTCGACAGAATGTGCTTCGGTGTATTGTGGATAGCTTTTTGCATTTTTTGCTCGATTTTTTTGAAGAATTACATGCTTGAGGCGTGTAAGTTGTGTTATTATTTTTTTTTTAATAAAGTTTTTAATTAAATTTAGTCGTTGCAAATCCTTTTTTACTGGGTCGAATTGAAGTTTGTTTTTCATTTTTGGACCAGTTGTAAATTTTTTATTTCATATTTATAATGTTTTGGTCTTGTACCTTAATGGTAAACATTCATAACTGTCAAAAGGCAAGAAGCATTTTTCACTTTTGTTTTTTTTGTAGTGTGGATATAAAAGAGAAAAATTTGTCAAGAGTTAATTTTGCATGCCGGGTAAATGAATTTATTAAATTAAAAGAATAAAAAAGAAATATTTCACGCATGAATGAAATTTTATTAAAAAATGTTTTTTCTTGCTTATTTGCTGCTGCTGCCTTTAACGGTGTTATTCATGGGTTTTTATACAGATTTATTTTTTGTTTTTTATTTATGCTGATTTTTGCGCTGTTGGTCGCCGAGGCGTATGAAAATTAAATAAACTCTTTTAACGCTTAATTGTTTTATGCATGTTTTTCAAGCGTGCTCGAGTGTGTGTGTGTGTGTGTGTCTGTGTTCATATGTTTGTGATTGTGTGTTTATAGACTTTACTTATACGCATGTAGCGCCCTTAACACAATGTGATTTGTATATCTGATTGTGTGTTGAACCTAACAACCAATGGAACTGCAATTAAGTTGAGCTTTTGCTTTACCAGTGTTGCCAGAATGCAGAAAAAATCGTTTAATTGATTAATAATGTTGTTTGTTAAAAATATGCTGTGCACATAATTAAGGCGGGAAAAAAAAAGCTCTCATTTTGTTAAAGTGATACAAGAAAGATATCAATAACCTCAGCCTGTTTAAGGGAACCGCGAGATTGTATACAATAATTGCAAAAAATGGTGTTGATCAATTAGTACTTACTTTATAAAATCAAAACGATTTTTTCTATTCATGAATATTTTAATAATTTTCAGTATAATTCCGCATTGGTTTTGCAAAATGAAGCGTTAAATAGATGGAGTGCAAAAGACAAATTGTGTGCAGATGACTTTGTTTAACGAACAATAAAACTGCTGTCTTGTCTGTTGATGTTTAGTTTTGAAAAAAATTTGTTGTTTATTTTTTTCTTAAAAAAAATTTACTTTTGGATATCATTTTAAGCAATTGCGAGCAGAGTTACTATTTTTAATTTCGTTCCAAGACTATAACCTATATATTTTACATGCAATTAATTCCTGTTTAGAATTATGTTTTTAGATATTTTTAGACTAAAATATATATAAAAAGTATAATTTTATTATATACTAGCGAATATGCCTGTTCCAGTTTGCCAATAGAAGGCCATCAAAAATAGTTACTTCATTCTAAGTTTCAATATTCTTTGACCATTATTCCCAAAGCTATTAAACATAAAAAATTGTCTTTTATGGGTGGAGACACACCCTTTGTCCAATACCAGTTGTAGGTAGTAGTAGGATATTATCAAATATCTCTTGATCCGTGACTATAAAGTGAATTTAAAAATGTGTCATATGGATGGATTCATACCACTTGTACAATGCCCGTTCTAGTTCTTCAATAGCAGGATACCGCCAAATAGTAACTCATTCTGAGTTAAAATTTTCTGTGACTTACTTCCATAGCTATTCTGTATCGAAAATGTAGAGTTTTATGGTCTGCTTTATAGTTGAAAGACCTGACCAATCAGTTATTTCATACTGAGCCTCATTGTTATACGATATTTACTTCCAAATCTATTGGATATCAAAAAGTTGATAGGCGTTGCCATGCCCCATTTTCAAAAAATCGCTTTAGTTTGAGCGTCGAAGCGCACTTCTCAATAATAAGTTCCTACCGAGTTTCATTGTGCGATTTATAGATGCAAGTAAACTCGAAAATTTGTGTTCTTAGAAAAGTGCCACGCCCCACGCGGGTAAGAAGACGAAAAATACTTAACGACACATTCTCATATCTACTAAATGTACAAAAAAAAATTCATAGTTTTAGAAATTGGCAAGTCAGAAATTGCCTTTTAACGTGCATTTCGGCAGTTTTATGAAGATCGCAACGTTTCAACAGCTGCCACTATTCGTGCTGTAATGACCAAATTTGAGCTATATGAAAACGTTCCTGATGTGAGACGCGCGGACAGACCTCGTTCAGGACGATCAGCCGAAAATATTGATCTCATAAGGCACAGTGCTACTGTTCAACCGCGTGGCATGGGTCACCAAATTTTTAGAAAAGAATTACGTCTAGAGTACTCCAGAGCTGTCCTAAATCTCGCCGAGAACGATCCAATTTTTTTTGGAAAATTTAATAATGACCATCGAATAAAAGTTTATGAATAAGCAAAACTGCAGATTTTGGGGCACACTTAATCCCAAAATTCTTCACCATCGTTCATTGCACCCACTTCGTTTGACTGCTTCGCGCAAGATCTATGGACCATATTTCTTTGAAAATGCTGCAGGTGCAAGCATTACGGTCAACGGAGATTGCTACGGAACAATGCTTGAAGACTTGCTCTTTTAACTCGTGCGAGCGACCAACAGCTATGGGAGCATTTTGTTTCAGCAAAATGGTGCTACAGCCCACACCGCCCATGCAACAATGAATTTCCGAATCGTGTTATCCCAAAAAATCGCCTGATCTGACGACACCAAAGTTTTTTTTTAGGCTACCGAAAGGAGAAGGTCTACATTCACAACCCACAGACTTTACGGGAGCTGAAAGAAAATATTCAAGCAGAAAGAACCAGGCAATATCCTATTTATTCAAGATAAGGACTCCAAACATAAGGTGAAAAAAGCCACAAAATGGATTTTGAAAAAAAAATATAATGAGCAATTCTTCGCCGAATAACGTTGATGAGCTCTGTATAGTTGCTACTAGAGATGGGTCAAAGGATAAGTACTCAGTCTTTGGAAAACTTAATTAATAGTATAACTAAAAGGATTCAACTGGTGCTCAAAGCAAAACAAAAACCACATTGATTATAAAAACTGTAAAAATTTTCATGAAAAAGTATAAATTTAAACCAACCACATAAGTGTTCATGGTGTTCACGGTGGTGACCGTGGCGTGCAGGTTAAGTGTGTGGCTTAGTACGCTCGGAGCCCGAGTTCGATCCCCAGTCGCGGTGAAAAGTTTTTTCAATAAAACATTTTTCAGATCGGTCACCACCTCTCTGCAGACAATGGCAAACCTCAGAGAGTAAATAATGCCATGTAAAGCTTCTTGAGAACATGAACTCTAGCCGTTCGGAGTCGGCATAAAACATGTAGGTCCAGTTCTCGGTCAATTGTGTGCAAACATTTAATAACACACACAATACAATTGATCATAAGAAGCTCGGTCAAAGTCCTTTCAAGGGCTGAAATGGCCAATTTTTTTTTTTTTTTTTAAAGTGATAAGGACCTTTGAGACTAACATATATTTAAAAGTAAATTAAAACTATGATACGTTATATAAGAAGACACGGTTAACAACTCAAGTCTAAATTTTCAACCTCAGTTAATTTTTTTTGTTTGAAACAAAAATTTTTTCTTATATTAAATTATATTTTCAACTTTAAAGTTCAAACTTTTAATCTTTCATTGGTTGAAATCAATATATATTTAAAATTTAAACCTAAAAGAGGATTTTTCAACGTTTAAGTTACATTTTTCATCTATTAGAGTCAAGTTTTACAATTTTTTTTAGTTTAAAAATTATTTAAACGAAAAGGACTAATTTTTCAATTTGAATTATTTCTTAACGAATTTTTCAAGTTTTTTTAGTAAACTTTTTCAACTATTTTGGCAAACTTTTTGTCATTGCTGAGTTGAAAAAGTATTTAAACCTAAGGGATGAATTTAGTATCTTAAAAATTTACTTTTTTAACTATTTAAGTCCAGATTTTCATCTTTATAAGTTGAAAAATTGATTGAGTAATTCACTGCAGTGAATTCAAATTATTTGAGTACCTACAATTTCAAAAAATTATAAAATATAATATATTATTTTAGAAATTATCAATTGTTCGTATTTTTGTTTATTAAGGATAGTGTTAAGAATTATTCGGGACCAACTTTTATTTAAATTTTTTCAACTTATAGGAATAAAACAAACAACATTTCAGTTTAATTTCTCAATTTTTAGGGTTCAAAAAGTCAACTTTTATTTAAATTTTTCAACTTTTGCGGTTGAAGAATTGCACTTCTGCTAACTACTTGGATTGAGAAAGTCAACCTTTATTTTGAATTTTACAATTTTTGCGATTTAAAGTTTTTTTTTTGAACTTTTCAGTTGAAATTTTCAACCTTTTCCTTGAATAATTTGACAAAAAATTTTAATTATTCTACTTAAATAGTTGAAAATTTCATATTTTTTTCATTGTTTTTTCTTTTATATCTAAATTTTAATCATTAAGTTTATTCAACTTATTGGGATGAAATTTTCATTACAAATTTTCATATTCATTGAAAAATCCTAATATAAGTACTTGTTTCCTCTAGATTAAGTTGAAAATTTCATCTTTTTGGAAAGAATCGGCATTACAATGTACAAATTTGAAAAAGTGAACCTTAATTTCGAACCGTTTATGAGGCGACCACGGCATACGTGTTAAGTGTGTGGCTTGCAAAGCGCGTTAAAAAATATGGGGCGCAATTTAAACCCTTGGCCCAGGGTGCCACAAATTCTCGGGCCGGCCCTGCTTCATAGGCGGAAAAATTTTATTATTGTTTAAAATTTTAAGTTTAATGCTTAAAATGTAAGTTTTCAAAGTTTTTCTTTTTAATAATCAGCCCTGTTCTACAATCCGATTTGAGTCGGAATCGGATTTGTTTCCGCTCATTGGTGTAATGCATTCCCAGCAGGAAATGGATCGACCCGTCTTCGAAGACATGTCAGTTTCTTGCCAAACGGATCGATCCATTTATATGGGTGTCTTTGAAAACATTTTCAAACAAAACTCCACTTTGTCTTGCAAGACATGTTGTTGAAATGTATTCAAGAACGACATGCGTCCATGTATTGCAGAACGGATGCATAGTATAAACAAAATCATACGGTCTCCGTGCATGGTTATGTTTTTCTTGTGAGAGAAATTTAATTTGTTTGCTTAAAATTTAGTTATTTATTTGTTGCTGACAATATAATGACTTGTCTTTCAGAACGTCAGCGTTCGCTCTGAGTATGCGTACACTCAGGGAAAAAATGATTTTATATCAATCAAATCATGGGTTGAAATTGCAGATTTCATTGTTAAATACCATCCAACAAATGCAACTTTCAAATCAATAGTCGGTTGACTGTTGGTCTATAGAACACGAAACCCATATAAAAATTTAGTTATTGAAATTTTATCTCTGTTTTGAAAGTTGATGTTTGGCCGAGTGGGATAACGTGTACGTCTAGTGCTCGACTGTCCTGGTTTCAAATCCCGGCAAAGGCAAAAAATATATTTTTTTTATTTAAAATATTTTTAAAAAATAAAAATTAACTTTGCAATTTTTTTTCAAGATTGTACGCAACTTATTTTGAAGGTTATTTTTGACTAAACAATTTATTAAACTATAATTTTTGATACTTACACAGCTTGGGTTCGAATCCACGTCCCCCGCATGACAGTCTAGCGCACTTCCACTGAGCTATTGGCAATGACAATATAAATGTAGCAAAACAAATTTAAAAAAATATTGCTTAGAGATGATAGACATATCAACAAAAACACAAAAATATTTCAACAGCTGATTGATTTTAGCAGCTCAAAAATACTTTGAAACGTTCTTTCAACAAAGAAAACTGTTAACTTAAACGCAAATCACTCAATCTAACAGTGTTTTGAAATAACAGTGGCCGACTGTTAATATAACAGTTGATATTTTTCTGAGTGTACTTGGTCTTCGAGATGGCTATGAAGACTTCGTCTTTGAGGATTCATATTCCAACTGGGTTCCGATATTAACTTTGAATTGGAACCTATCAAAACAATCGGAAACAGCTTATCATCGTTTTAATTTTATTAGCTTTTTGACTGTGGGGGCCGCACAAAAGAAGACCGTGTTCGTTATCAATTATGTTGTGTGTATTATTAAATGTTTCTACGCAATTGACCGAGAACTGGACCTACTTGTTTTATGCCGACTTCGAACGGCTAGAGTTCATGTTCTCAAGAAGCTTTACATGTCATTATTTACTCTCTGAGGTTTGCCATTGTCTGCAGAGAGGTGGTGACCGATCAGAAGTTTTTTATTGAAAAAAACTTTAGCCGCGACTGGAGATCGAACTCGGTTTCAGAGCATGATAAGCCACACACTTAACCTGCATGCCACAGTCACCAATTCTTAATAAAGCTTATCTTAAAGCTTCAATTAAGAAAATTTTTCTGAATATTTTATATTTGTGGTAACATTTTTTGTTTAAAAACTAAAATAAAACAGAGTAAAATAGCTCATTTAATAAAATATACGGACATCAGCAAGCAAAAAGGACTGTCAAGGTCAGTGCTAATTGAATTTATGTCTTGCAGCGTATTTTGCAAATTATTATGTGCAGGTTCGTGGAAAAGCCAATTTCAAAGCAGAAGCAGCGTCTCTATGGAAATTTTTGTTTTTTATGCAATTTATGGTAATATGCAAAAGACGTTAACAGCAATAACAACAAACAACAACAACAATGTATTTGAACACCAGCCAAGTCGATCCAATCAGGTTGAATGCAGTTGAATTCTCTCAACCGACAGACTAAAAGGAAACAATTGAAAATGACTTAAGACCAAGTTAACAGGCGCGAAAACATGGATAAGCCGCCAGTATGTAAAGTCAGCAGAATGAAACAAAGTGTTGGGAGGCGCGTACTGTGGGCTGTTTGGAGGACTGAGAGGTGGACAGAATAATGTTGATTGCTGCAAAAGCACGCAAATTTATTGGAATTTTTTTTTGCAAATTAATAAATTGTAAGCCTATAAATTAAAATCCAAGCGACAGACGGAGAGGAGAAGAAACTTAAAAGTAGCCAGCGCAGAAAGGTGCGAAATCCACACATGTAAAAATAGCTAATCAAGTGGGCGGGCGAGTGCAGCAAAAAACAAGTGAGTGGCTATAAAAATAAAAGTAAAATTTATTGGCTTATGTGTAGGAAAAAAAGTTATAAAAGTATTGCAGCAGCGCAACATGAAAATTTAATGACCGATTTTATTTAAAGTTTATGTAGTTTGAGGCTTTTGCTAAATTAAAGGCTAGTTACAGCGCTAATTGAAGCATTTTGCAGAAATGTTTGGCAACAAAAGTCAGAACATGTTGTTGAAAAATTATAATGAGCATTAGTGTATAAATATATTATCACGTTGATCAATAAATTTGTGATATATCAGAACTAGATGTTAAAATGAGTTGCACACACACACATTTAACTGCCCAGCACAACCATTGCTAATATTATAAAACATGTCGTCCGTTGTATACTTCCGCTTCCGTTTTTCTAAGTTTAACAGCAAAGTACGTTTTTATGTATTACTGCACACTCCAACTGAATACAAGATGGCGACTTGTCGCAACTGCTACGTGTTTTTATTGTTGTTTTTTGCTTTTCACTTTTGGCGGAAGTGAATATTGCGCCATTTTGCGCCATGTTAAGCATGAGAAGTACAATTTGACGTATCTGCAACAAGCTCCGACATGAGCTACACGCCCTACCACCGCTAACAAATCATATTAAATCCCTTTTGCTATAAAGTAAACAGAAATGTTGTTGAACAAATACAATTATAGCTGTCTGGCAACGCTATTACTTGAATTTGGACAAGGCTCCTTGTCATGAAATAAAGGGAGAGCCTGCTACACGGGAGATGTAGCAGAATTGATTGGTTGGTTAGAAAAACAAAAAAAAAAAAATAGGTGTTGGCTGTTTGACTGGGCAATGTTTAAAGGTTACGAAAATGTTTGTAACTGTGTCCAAGATAGGGTGAACCGAAATGTGAGTGACTCGTCAATTCAACTGTTTAAACGGTAGGCAGCGGTTGTTTTGTTGTTTTTATTGTTATCATCAATGTTGAATCAACCGAAAACATTAATAGGGATCAGTAAGTATAGACAGAGTTGTTATTTAAATACTGGAAGGGTTGCAAGGGTTGTAGGATTATATGGATTGCAGCAAAGGATATTAGAAAATTAAATTTATAGCTCATTTAAACAAGTAGATGTTTTGTGCGTGTGTTTGAGTATTTGTGTGTAAAATGGTTATGTTTTGGTGACAAGGTTTAAGGACACGTTCAAAGCAAATATCTGGGTAACGGTCATGACACCAAAGTGGTTTTATTTGTGAAAGAACAGATTGTGCCAACAGACAGCAGATTTTAATATAAAATAAGTTCCCGCAATATTAAGGGGACGTGGCACCTTCAAACCTTTTTTTTATTTTAATGTTTTAAAATGCGTATGAGTTGAGGAAAAAATATGATATCATTTTGAAAACTTAAATATATATTTTTTATATAAAAAAAAATTTATTTTATTATTATAATCACATATCTTGGCGGGCGTGATAGCACAAAAACTATTCGACCGATCGTACTGACATTTTAGTATGTTATTAAACACTTGTCGATGCATGGAATGAACCTCGGACAGAAAAATCGGTTTTAATTTTTTGAGTTTTTGGCCGATTTTGTCAAAAAAAAATGACAATTTTCGAAAAAAACAAAATTGTTTCTTCTAGTTCATTCCCTGGCGGTTTTGATGGTCTTGGAAGTCAAATTCAATTATTTTTTGATTAATATGTGCAGCTTCTGTACAAAAAATAAAAAAAAGAAAGAAAGTGGAAATCAGAACTGAAACAATTCTAGCCGATGTTTTTAAACGTTTTAAATCTTAACAAAATACTTGACATTTTTTTCTACTCGACGTTTGTTTAGTTTAAATGTCAAAAAACATTGAAACTAAAAATAAATTTGAAACATGAGTAACTTTAGAAACAAATTAAAAACAACAACCTGTTAACAGTCAAAACCAACATTTGTTTAAAATTTGATGGCATTTGGATAAGTGAGATTAGCAGTATCTAACATATCGTCCTCTATCCGCCCAATTATCGTACGTGTTTTTTAAGTGTTGGTCTAATTTCTAGTTTTGTTTCTAATTTTTTTCATTTTCATTCACTATTTCATAACATTGATATGTGGAATGTTGTAAATAAGTATTGCTAAATTAATATATGGAAAAAAAAAAAATGTTTCCAAAAATTGGCCCTTTTGATAATTGGGCTCTATAAGGGGACGATATGCACAATAGTTTTCGTATATCAAAAGATAACAATCTTTAGATTCTTTATCTGATGAAGCGAATCAAGTCAAAAAATTATTCGCAGAAATTGACTGGCTCATACTCAAAAGACATCAAGAGGACATAATAATATGGACCTCATCAAATATTTAATAATTGTGGCCAAACCAGAAATATTTTCCTTAGAAAGATACAAACAAAATTTAAATTTTTTATAAAATAATAATTAATCTGATTGTGTAGATGGAAAATCCGCGATAATTGTTACCAAGGCAATAATCTTATATTTTAAGATATTGCATTAAACTCTATTATTTATGAAGACAAAGAAGTAATCCTAGTTTTGTTGTTCGCTTTACCATACACCCAATAGTAATCTAATACCGACCAACAGCTCGACTACTTTAAAATAGAGGTTTTTCTCTCGTAACATCCGTCACAATATGTGTAACACCCGTTCACATAAAAATATGTGATAGGAAACTGTCTGCAACGATTTTCAGATTTTTCAATGAGTGCTCGTAACATCCATCACGGATATTTTAATAAAAATTATACAAATATTGACCATGACTTTAAAAGTTTTTTCACATATGGATAGACACTCATAAATAGAATGCGGATTTTTATGCAGATAAATTGTTTTCTCAATATAAATGTTTCAACGGATTTTACCGTTATATTTCTATAGTATATCGAGTTTCCTACAGTTTCTTTCAATATGAAATTTAGCCAAAATGAAGCGTATTTTATCGCTAGTTTAGCGTGTTTTCGCTCAGAAAATCTTTGAACGCTCCTTAAGCGATATTTTACGCTATAACAGCGGGTTTTCGCTCATTTCGCTCTCACAATTAATTCATATTTTAAGCAGATACATTATTTTACTTCAGTTAGTAATGATCCTCACATGGAATAACATCAATGTTTTTCGATGCTATTCCATGTTATGATAAAAACAAGCTAATGAATGTGTTTCAATGTTGATTATTTACTAATAACTCCATTGTTAATTAATAAGTAATCAATAAGAGAACAAGCAGGATAAATAACACGAATTTTCCGCGTATTGTTTATAAATGCACTCTATTTAAAAGAGCGCCAAAGAAAAATTGTAGGTTAGATTTGAGAGTGAGAGAGAATATTCCTTATTTTGTGCTGCGGGATTTTACTATTAACAAGTGGTAACACTTTAACAGCAATTATTGTAGTAAATTAGTCAAGCATTCTAAAGGAAATGCTTTAAAGTAAGACTCGCCCCATTGATTCCTCTATATTTGGATCTTCCGGCGAGAAAACTATTGTTTCCTACGTGTCCTTTAAGGAAAAAGCAGTAGTGTTGCTTTCGACTATGCATCACGATAAATCGGCATCAGGAGACAACCAGAAGCCAGAAATGATTAGGTACTATAACGGCAAAAAAGGAGGGGTAGATGTAATGGATTAAATGTTGCACTATTTTACCACTAAACGCAGTACCAAACGGTGGGCAGTTGCATTATTTTTCAATATCTTAGATATTTGCGGATTGGAAGCATATATCATTCACAGTGAGCATAACTCACTGCATAACAAAACGATAGTCGCCGAAAATTTTTACTTTAGAGCTGGGAAGGCAATTATGTATGCCAAGTATTCATGATAGATCGGAGAACGCTTTGGTTGACCGAAATTTTAACACCAAAAATGGCATTGAAGCTATGATTGCCGCACAAATGGGCTTATTTAGAACTCGACCCAAAAAGGCAGCAGCAGAAAGGGGTGCAGACGGCCGACTAAGTATCCATGGTTCCTTTTATATTTGCTCCCAACAACGTAAACCTCACCGCAATACACGAAAATGCTGCATCTGCTACGAAAAACCAATTTGTCAGGAACACAATAATAAAGTAATTTGTGTGATTTATGTTCTCAAAATACTTAATTATAAATTTACTTGAATGACTCATAAATAAAATAAGCTTTAATATTAATCTATGTATATATTTAATGAATTTTTTTAGATTTCTTCATTCACATATAGTTTCTCTCATACAAATTGTATGAAAGTACCCGGCTTCTTTTAAAATTATATTAGGGGTATTCACACTGCTTTGGGTAGTTGGGTATATTGGCAAATGCCATACATTTTGTTTTTGTAAAAGTGCCATTCTACCCAAGTACCCATCTACCAATCTACTCTAGCTGACTTGTTTGGGTAGATTGATTAAGTACTTTTTTCATGGGTTACCACCTTTTCCAAAAGTAGGCACTAATTGAATTGACAAAAAACTAAAACAAAGTAAACAAATTATAAGTGAATTAAATAGACAAATGTGTTAAAATGAGTTATTTTAAAATTTTTGAGATAAAAATTATTAAATGCCGCAAAGTTCACGTTAAAAATTACTCCTTTATAAAATAACTCTTTTACGCCGGTACAATGGCCTATGGTGGCAACATTTTTTGAGCTGTCACTCATCTCCCATCAGCTGTTATTCTACAAAGTGCTCAATTGCAGTTAAGGGTGCTCGCAGTAATCAAAAGAATTCAATCTACCCGTACCCAACTACCCAAGTCAGTGTGAATACCCTTATTGTAACTAAGATTACAAATAAATGCAAAATTTTTGTATTTAAAATTTTTTTTAAGTTGATTTCTTAAAATGTTTATGACCTCAGAAAAAAGCTGACTTAATTTTTATTTTCAAGTGCCTCATTAACATGTGTGTGTGAGCATTTCATTTTAATCAGACATTTAATTTAAATCAGACAAGTTCTGCTATTTGTTTAACGTCTTAAAACGGGATCAACGCACTGTACGGTGGCTGGTAAGTTCAATTCTCAATTACTTATGTATAAACATTTCATAACGCACCGAAAAAAATTTGATCATAAAAAGCTCGGTGAAAGTCCTGTCGAGGGCTGAACTGGTCAAATGTTTTTTTGTTTTGTTTTTAGCAAAAAAAATGCAAAACTACTTCAAACTAGCTTAATAAACTTTAAGAGCACAAAACTAATAAAATTAAAATTGTTCATTTTCTACATGCGCTCATTTAAAGCACATTTATATGCGGTTGAGGCCGATTGCAAACTCACAGCATCAATCATCAACAACAACAAAAGTACTTCACCGTCAAAGGATTGTGAAAACATTGAATGCTGCGACTAATTTATGAGTTTTCGAAAGTGCAGCAAAGCATGCTGACAGGGTTGTATTCAGTGATGCCACATGAAGGGTTTAATCGTAAAATAACTTTCATTAAAAAAATATTTTACAAAATATTTATAAAAAAGATCAACATGGAAATTTATGAGTTAACTCAGCAAATTTAACGATAAATAACTGTATGCTTGCTTATGCAAACTGAGATATAATTTTGTTCTAATATCACATAAATGCATTAAAAACAAAACAACCAAATAAATTGAATCCATGACATGTCCAATGGACATAGGGAAAAATTTGGATAGTCATCTCTCTTCAGATAATGGCAAACCTAAGAGAGTAAGCAATGACATGTAAAGTTAAAGAACATGAACATTAGCCATTCAGATTCGGCATAAGATATGTAGGTTCAGTTCTCGATCAATTGTGAACAAACATTTAATAACACGCGACACAACTGATGATAAGAAGCTCTGTCAAAGTCCTTTCAAGGTCTGAAATGGCCAATTCTTTTCTCCTTTTTATTCTCTTTTTTTAGAACATCGTAGGTACTTTTAAAAAAAAAAATATGTGGCACCACTGGTTGTATCAGAACTGTAACAAACCTCTTGCAGACATCTTTTTTAGTCAGCATGACTGTTTCAAACTCAAACGAAAAAGTTTGTAAAATTTAAGATTGAAAAGAAATTGTGAAGAATGATTGCAGTAATTATTTTCAAAACCAATATATGTATTTTTCTAAATTTTCTATACAGAATATTTTCAGAAAGCTGCAGAAATTAAATAATTCTGCGATTCAAAATTTAAAATTTAAATTCCTTTCAATTCACAGTTTTAACAAATGATTAAGCAATAATTATATTATCTCGGCAAAACATCTCGGAATTAATTTTTCAAGTGTTGCCATTGATAATATTCAATGCATTTTGTGTTTTCTGGGTGTACACAGCCCACTACGGTAATTGCTGTGCCGAAATAAAAGCAAACAAAGAGTTCAATGCTTTTGAACTGCTTTATTTTTTGCTTTCTGTTTAAGCACATGTTTGTTATGCAAGGGTTTAATTTTGTTAGAAAACATAATGAAAAAAGTTCTGTTCTAAGTTTTTATTTCGCTTAAGTGGTTATTTATTTCAATGGAACTTCACAATGATTTTTCTGTAGATTGGACTGTTATCGAAATTTTTACCAACCAAATTTTTTTTTAAATGCTTTGTTTCAAGTAAGTTTCAAGCGCTTTAAAAAAGATTAATGTACTCGAAGGCAATATATCTGCAGAAAGAAAATAAAACCATTATACAATTCTCAATATGCCATAATACGATATCCATCATTATTAAACCACGATACAATATCCCTCCACCACCAACACACCAACATTAGAGCGTATCGAATTACATTTTTTTCGAATTGCACACTCCAAGAGGTCTCAAAAGTTGCATGTTAAGATCGATGTTTTTTACTGTTTTTCTCAAAAAAAAAAACAAATAACCCAAATTGTGAAATTTGATGCTAAGAATTAAAATTTTAAAAAAAAGCTTAATAAAAAAAAATCGTGGTCTTAACCCGGTATATTAAACAGAAATTTTTAGGCAGTGCCATACTCAGAAACATCTGAAAAATCCAAATTGAGAAAATTATCTTCAACACGACTTTTGATGGACGTAATATAACATCTTATCTATATAATTAATAGGCTAAGGTTTTTTTTGTGACTTCAACTCCTCCCAGACCAATGGACCGATTCTATCGATTTAGATGTCATTAAATCAGGTTTAGGCTGTATATGTGCAAACCACTTTTAAAAATTGTGATTTCACTTCAGGGGGTTCCCAACCTTTTAAAACAGAAATAAAATTTTTGTACAAAAATCCGTTATTTTATCGATTTGAAATTTAGTTTGAGAAGAGCTTATGAATTGATCGAGTTTTAATTTTTTTCAAGACTAGAAATTTTTAACCAAAATTATCTTTTATGCATTCCTCAAATGTCAATTGTCCGAAAAATGCAGTTCCAAAATCAAAAATTCCACTTTCCGAGCAAACAACTCAGTCAAATTTCAACGGTTTTCAAAAAAAAAACTTTTTTGGGTTTTTTGGCGTTTTTTCATCTAAAGGTGTTATAAATCGATGTTGTAAGTGTTCTGTAAGTACCTTTTATTAATTTCTGAAATATCTCTTAGTATTATGTCTTAAATTTATTTTTCACTGCGTTTTTTTTTTAAATTAGTGAGTTTTATAGCTGGAAGAGTTAAGCTGCGATGTTTTCGAATAGTAATAATGTTTTTCTCAGTTGTTATATTAGTGTAAGTCCGTCTTCGTATTTTGACAGTTACATTAAAAAATTTTGTGTCAGATCAAACGTTTAAAGTCAAACCATTCAGATAATGATCTTTTATATCATTATTGAGACTCAATATATCGTTTCTAACAATTAATTTTTATTGAATTGCTCGAATTCGGGCAACAGGTTTACTAGTTATATTAATTGTTTTTAAAAAGTTAAAAAATTGCGTTCAAGTAAACATTTCTCAAAAATAAAAAAAATGCATATGTAAAACTAATGGAAATTAATAATTTATAATATTTAAGGAATACGTCAACACTATAAACAATACCTACAAAATTAAGACGAAATGGTTGCTATCAAAAGTTTTGTGCTATCTCAAGTATAGCCTTCGCTTCAAATATTCATCATACAGGACACTGCGGGTAAAAATTGTGATTAGCATCATGATCGGCAAGATATTGTTAGTTGAACTGTATTCTTACTTTTGCTTTAAAACATATATAGTTTGTTTTACAAAAATCAAAACATTCTAAGAACGTTATTTTTTTACTGTTTTTCGTAAAAAACAGCATTGTCCTTGCGGAAGAGGAAGATGTTCTTTCTTTTCCATAACATTTTTTTGTTAATTTTGACAACCCCACGAAACTTTTGATACCTCTTACAATACGATCTTAGTTTTTTGATACGCTCTTATATACATCATATCTATGTCGTTTAATAATTACACTTTATGTCAGATTTCAATGTTTTGAGAAATTTTCGTTTTTTTTAATTGGTCTTATGTTTATTATCTCTCTCTCTCTCTCTCTCTCTCTCTCTCTCTCTCTTTCTCTCTCTATATTTGCAAATTATAAAAGAAATAAAGTATATATAAATTGATAGTTTGGAAATCAATGTATCTTTGTCAGTTATTTCACGTTTACATTTCGTATAAAATGCTTGTTTAGTTTTAAGATAATTTAAAATTTGCGAAAAAACTGTTAATATATGTTAATATATAAAAAAACGTAAAAACAAATTAACAAATAGTTTACAAGCCAGATATAGAACTTTTGAATTTTTGCTATTTTTCGGTAGTGTAGAACCCAATGCCTAGTTTATATTGTCCGGTATGTTCACAAAACTAACATAGAAAAAATTATCTATTTTCGTTATTGGGCCTAAAAACAATTTTTTGAGTATTTATTTTAATATTTTTATACAGGTTTGGCAAGTTTTGGCTGCTTGTAGTCGATCAAGTTAGAGAAAAGATACAATTTGTATTTGCAATGTTTACAAAAGATAAAGTCTAAATAATTTTTACAACCTTTCCAAAGAAACCTTGCCGAAAAACCAATCAGATACAACCTGATTTTTGATCATCAATTTTAGTCCAATTTTGGTACATATATTAATAGAAGTCTAAAAAAATTATTTAAAAAAAAAAATTATTTCTTTGTGTATTCAAGTTTTTTAGTAGAATTCAAGTTTTTTAAAAATTTAGACGGTATATTATGAACAATAAAAAAATAATTGTTCACAATAAAATATTAGAATTAAATTTGAGTTTCATGATAGTTTAAAAACAACATTTATTTAAAACAAAATATAGAATCTTAAGTAAGGTAAAAATAGTTTTACAATTTTGTTTTGTTCTATTTCTTATCTGATTTATTTGTCAACTTTAAAGATATGCAAATACTTTTTCTTAAAGCAACTTTATTGGTTACTGTTTACGAATCCACACTCAGATTTGAGAAATGCAAGATGACGGATCTAATATGACGTACTTCGATTCGATAAATTTTACCTAAAATTATAACGTTTTAATCAACAAACTTTTGAAATAGATTTTCCTAAAAATATATTTTAAATATATGTGCTTTCCATTAAATCAATTTCCGGAAAACACAAATAAGCCCATAACTTCCAGTGGTCAAAATATATTTTCACTTGTCATTTGTTTGCCATTTGTTGGTTTTTGCATCCCCTCTAAAATTATAAAATAATTTTTCCGTCTCTCTTGTATGGGACGGAAACCCACATTGCGGCTGTAGTCAGATACCGTTTAGCCTATATCAAAAGTTTCTTGTTCCTGGTGAAGATAGAAAAGTATTTATTAATAAAGGTTCTAGTCCACTTTCGTATAATTTTTTGAACTTATAAAAAAAGAACCAATTGGCCATTTAAGCCCTTGAAAGGACTTTGACCGAGCTTCTTATGATCAATTGTGTTGTGTGTGTTATTAAATGTTTGCACGCAATTGATCGAGAACTGGACCTACATGTTTTATGCTGACTCCGAACGGCTTAAGTTCATGTTCTCAAGAACCTTTACATGGCATTATTTACTCTCTGAGGTTTGCCATTGTTTGCAGAGAGGTGGTGACCGATCAGTCGGTGCGACTGGGGATCGAACTCGGGCTCCGAGCATGCCAAGCCACACACTTAACCTGCATGCCACGGTCACCACTTTTGAACTTATACCCAAGCATAAACTTATAATCAAGCATATATAATTTCTCTTAAAAAAAATTCAGAACGGAAAATTTTTCTGGTATCCAAAAACAATGAATATTCATCTTAATTATGGTTGTTCATGTCCACAGTTTTTAGACTCTAAACAATGTCTTCTGCTATTTTTGTGAGTGTTTTTGTTTTTTTTTTTTTTTTTTTTTGATAATTTTACTGCAGGACTATTCTGTAAAATCTTTTCATAATTGCCTGCAAAAAAGAAAATTTATGTTTACCTTTGTTTAATTTTTAAGATGAATACGGCTTGAAAGACGCTTTTGTAGCAACAAGATTACGACGAATCGTCGAGCATTTGTTCAATTCCTCCACTGCTGCATTATGTAGTGCAGCAGTCTCTCTGTTGAGCTCAAAAGATTTACAGCCCGAAGCAAACAAAAAATCTCCTTCACTCCACTTCATTTCCACACTTTTTCTATTATAGCCTATGGGCTGTAAAATGTCGCCAAACAAAAGTTTACAAAATTAAGTCGCTGCAACAATAGATCATTTTATGCGTCGCATTTGTCGCCGCCGCTTTCGGTTCACTGCTTGCTTTGCTCTACGACATGAGAGAGACCCTCTATAAATTAAGCCATGAAAGTGCCACTCAGGAGTCTGCCAGAACAGATGGTTTCTTTGAATGCGCTGCGCACATTACTGTGCCATATGAAAAGAGAAGGAGGAGGAGGAGGAGTTGAACTCTTGAAGATTTCGCTGGCTAAGCTTATCATTTAAAAGGAAATCGTATGCTTTGGCATCTTTATGTATTACGTTTTTTGCTATGTTTTTTTATATTTGCTTTGTCGATACTTTGCGTTTTAGATTTCTTTAAGATATAATATTATTTCAACAGCTCCTGCGAGCTATTTATTTTGTTCCACTGTAAGTTGTACTGTTTTTAACCCTTTTTTTTAAATATTTTCTTTTTATGGCCGGCATGTTTGTCTCAACCACCTATTTTGTTTTTTTTTTTTGCTGTTGAATGCGCACTTTTTGCATTTTTCTCTTGCTATGGCTGTATTTCTTGAGAATTACAGGAGTTCTTACAAAATTTGTATTCAACAAATGTAAGCTTGGGATTTATTTGTTTTTTATTTTTTTTGAACTCATTTTGTTTTCTTTATTTTATTGTTTATTTTTTACCTGCAACGGTTTTCATAGCCTTTCTTGAAATCTGTGCTTTTATTTATTTTTACTCTTATTATTATTATTATTATTATTAGGTACTCAACAGTTTATATTGTATTTTTGTTGTAATGTCTATGTTGTTGTGGTTGTTGTTTTTTTTTCTTGTATTGTCATTATGCAGGTCCTTTGTTGCCTTAGCCAAAGTGTGTTCAATGCGTTGCTTACAAAGAAAAAAAAATATATAATAAACAAAAAAGAAGGGCTCTCCAACAGCAATAAAAGGTTAAGTGAAGTAAGTGCTATAAAACAGATAATATTTTTGCGACATACCAACAAAAGAACTTAACTGACAATATGAACAAGTGGTGCTCTAGTAACTTGAGATTGTGCAAAATAAATATTTTTTAACATTTAGTTCTGCATGAGAAAAACTCTTAAGATAAACAGTTTAATGGGTTGTTTCTGTTGCTTAAACAGTTTAGATTTGAAGCCCTTTTTGTTGTAAACGGTCTATCTTTTGGGCTCTATTCAATTCTCAAAGAAATACATGTGAAACAATAATTTCTTAACATAAGGGTCTGAATAGTTCGCAGTAAGATTTTTAAAGTTGCCTGAGGTAAAATTATCATTATTATTTGGCTTACCTAAAAACATAATTTTCCATTTTTACAAAGAACTAACATAGACAACCCACTCTTTTACAATAATCTTTATTATTTCTCATGTTAAACAAATAAATTTTCAATAATTTCAAATTTATTCTTGTCTGCAATAATTTGTACTTAACCTAGTGTCACGTGAGCGGACTTATGTAAAGCTGCTGCCTTCGGGGTCCAGATTCAGTCGCACATGTGTCCAAAACATAAATAAGAATAAAACTTGACAGCAAGACAAACAAAATATGGCAAAATGACGGTTCGGCAGGTTCACATTAAATACAGGTTGTTACGACTAATTTACAGAAATATTTTTTTAAAATTTTTGTTTTTTTTTTTAATGCTTGACGATGCTGTCGTCGCAAAGAAAAGCCCACTAAAAACATTGAACCATTAAAAGTTGAAACAAATACACACACATCGCTTGGTCGTAACGGCTAACAAAAATGTTTCTTCAGCTGTATTTGTGCTGTTCTTTTTAACAGTGCTGTTGTTTTAATGACTTGTGGAACTTATGCACTACATTAAGGCCGTGGTTTAATGTGTGTGTGTAGCTTTTTCATTTTTGCTAAATTAAAAACTTGCCAAATGAAGTTGTTGTTTAGTGGTTTTGTTGTTCCCGTGGGCTGACTCTGCGATATTCTGTGACAATATGTTGCAAGAACGGCATCTGAATCTGGAGTGAATGGCGAAAATCATGAAAATGATTTGTGCGCATGCGCGCCGTTATTTTGAGTTATTTAAATTGACTGAAGCAGAGAAACAGCTAACTTTGGCACGACACATATGGTAGATTAGACTGGCCTGTTGAAGCGTGATCTTTTTTGTGAATAATTTTAATTATTTTCGATATTGCAAGAGATATGCAATATAGAAGCAGAGAGGGGGAGACACAGCGATTGTAACTTGGAGGTTTAGGCGTTGGAAAATGTGGGGTTGCAGGCTTTAAATTCCAATTATTTTTTGTTTCTTTTCATTCTGCTTTATGGATAAAAGAATGCTTGTGAGAAAATTAAGGTCATGCTTCAAATGTTTATTTTACTTAATTCCAATAAATATAGCTTCATAGCAGGGCCGGCCCTAAAGCCGAGCCAGTGAGGCCCGTGCTCGGGGCGCCTTATATATATAAAAAAATATATATCAATCATAATTGATGTGTGGTGAACGTGGCGTGTAGGTTAAGTGTGTGGCTTAGCACGCTCGGAGCCCGAGTTCGATCCCCAGTCGCGGCGAAAAGTTTTTTCAATAAAAAATTTTTCTGATCGGTCACCACCTCTCTGCAGACAATGGTAAACCTCAGAGAGTAAATAATTCCATGTAAAGCTTCTTGAGAACATGAACTTTAGCCGTTCGGAGTCGGCATAAAACATGTAGGTCCAGTTCTCGGTCAATTGTGTGCAAACATTTAATAACACACACAACACAATTGATCATAAGAAGCTCGGTCAAAGTCCCTTCAAGGGCTGAAATGGCCAATTTTTTTTTTTTTTTAAGTGATAAGGACCTATGAGACTTACATATATTTAAAAGTAAATTAAAACTATGATACGTTATATTAGTAGACACGGTTAACAATTCAAGTCTAAATTTTCAACCTCAGTGAAATTTTTTTGGTTGAAACAAAAATTTTTTCCTATTTAAATTATATTTTCAACTTTAAAGTTCAAACTTTTAAACTTTCATTGGTTGAAATCAATATATATTTAAAATTTAAACCTAAAAGAGGATTTTTTCAACGTTTAAGTTACATTTTTCATCTATTTGAGTCGTTTTAAAATTTTTTTTAGTTTAAAAATTATTTAAACCAAAAGGACTAATTTTTCATTTTGAACTTTTCAATTATTTCTTAACGAATTTTTCAAGTTTTTTTAGTAAACTTTTTCAACTATTTTGGCAAACATTTTGTCATTGCTGAGTTGAAAAAGTATTTAAACCTAAGGGACGAATTTAGTATCTTTAAAATTTACTTTTTTAACTATTTAAGTCCAGATTTTCATCTTTATAGGTTGAAAAATTGATTGAGTAATTCACTGCAGTGAATTCAAATTATTTGAGTACCTACAATTTCAAAAAATTATAAAATATAATATATTATTTTAGAAATTATCAATTGTTCGTATTTTTGTTTATTAAGGATAGTGTTAAGAATTATTCGGGACCAACTTTTATTTAAATTTTTTCAACTTATAGGAATAAAACAAACAACATTTCAGTTTAATTTCTCAATTTTTAGGGTTCAAAAAGTCAACTTTTATTTTAATTTTTCAACTTTTGCGGTTGAAGAATTGCACTTCTGCTAACTACTTGGATTGAGAAAGTCAACCTTTATTTTGAATTTTACAATTTTTGCGATTAAAAGTTTCGTTTTTGAACTTTTCAGTTGAAATTTTCAACCTTTTCCTTGAATAATTTGACAAAAAATTTTAATTATTCTACTTAAATAGTTGAAAATTTCATATTTTTTTCATTGTTTTTTCTTTTAGATCTAAATTTTTATCATTAAGTTTATTCAACTTATTGGGATGAAATTTTCATATTCATTGAAAAATCCTAATATACTTACTTGTTTGCAAGTGTGTGTTGTTTAAAATTTCAAGTTTAGTGCTTAAAATGTAAGTTTTCGAAGTTTAAAGTTTTGAACTTTGGTGATTGGGTAGAAAATAAGCGAGAAAATATAATATTTTAAACAAATCGTTACTGAAAGTAAAGCCGGTTGAATAGATTGGATTGATGAAAATTAAGTCGTCCAATATCTCAAATGTTAGAGGTAACTGTGGTTCTTATTTTAAAATTATTTTCGGTACCATCCAACAGTGTCATGCTTTCTACAGAGCCAACATCAAATGCCAGATCGCGAAAGAACATCCCCAAACGCCTAAAAAAAATAAATTAAATCACATGGGTCTAGGTCATATTCTTTCAAATATTCATAGGTTTTTACATAATCAAGCACCAGATATGGTCTGCAATCAAAGGTGGCCACTATCACTCGCGCCCCATTAAGTCTTTTGTTTTAACAGGAAATAGCAGTTGGCCATCCAGAAAAGTTCCGTCCTCAGCATCATAAGAGTCATAAGAGTTGAGGAAATACATTTGTTTTGTTATCGTTCAAATTCAATTATTCAATTATTCTTCAAATTGAAAATTGTAGAAGTGGTATTCTGTGATCTGTTAGTGTTTAGTGATCTGTTAAAAAAGCTATGGTAACATTTGTAGTCCAGGTGTTTTATTAACAAGAGAAAATGTTTTTAAGTTCTATTGAAAGAGCTGATATATCTAGTGCTGAAGTCGGCACTGTATCTAATGTATAGTCGAGTTAGTTTACGTGAACTCAAAATAGATGATCACTACATTTAAGTATTCAAGATTTCATGTTCACGTCTTAAGTAGGTTCACAATAAATGTAAATTTATTTAAAAATAAATTTCATGTGAAAAAATGTCTGAAATTGTTAAAAATGTCTTTCAAAATAACCAAAAATGTTGCTGTTTTTGAAATGTTTCAAAAGTTTCTTTAACTTTTTTAGATAACTCTGTTTACTGAAGGACGAAGTTTAAATTTAGACCTTGTCTCGTGAAAATGAAAAGCAACCGCTAGTCAAAACTGTTTTTCATATTTTTGCCATGAGTTCCACGTTTATTGAACAACAACTGGAGATGGCTGGAGAGACAGACTAGGAATCATTCCATTTATTAATTCTTTGTAAATCATTGGAAGTAATGATGCCTAGAGCGTTGAAGTTCCGAGCGCAAAGCTCTGTTTAAATGCATTCACAGACTTCTATGCAGAATATGATCGGAAGAATGCATTCCAGGTAATTTTGGAACCTCAGTGTGCTCTGCACCATCCACAAGAAAGGCGATCCCACCATTTGCGCCAACTGCCATAGGATTAGCCTTCTTAATATCCAATATAAGGTTCTGTCGAGCGTATTGTATGAAAGACTGAAGCCCATCGTTAACCAACTGATTGGACCTTATCAGTGTGGCTTTAGACCTGGAAAGTCCACCATTGACCAGATCTTCACGCTCCGACAAATCTTGAAAAAGACCCTCGAAAAACAAATCGACACACACCATCTGTTTGTGGATTTCAAAGCCGCATTCGACAGTCCAATAAGGAGTTAACTTTGCTCCATCATGTCTGAATTTGGTATTCCTGCGATGATATTGACATCATTGACCATAATACGCGCGAAGTCAGTGCAGTATTCTCCAGGCTAGAAAAAGAGTCGAGTTGAATGGGTCTTGCAGTGAACGCAGATAAAACGAAGTATCTTGTGTCAACAAACAAACAGTCCCAGCGTCTTGGAAACCACGTCACTGTTGACAACACCTCCTTTGAGGTAGTGAAGAATTTTGTTTACCTGGGATCCAGCATTAACTTCTCTATGGATTAATTGGATAACTCTTGCCAACAGGTGTTACTTTGGGCTCAGTAGGCAATTGAGAAGCAGAGCTTTCTCTCTCGATTTACAAAACTGACGCTCTATAATTCAATTATCATGCCCGTCCTACTATACGCCCCACAAGTCTGTACGTTGGCCAGCACTGATGAAAGTCTCTAAGAACAAACTAATCTGATTAGAAACTGAAAAATTGTTTTGACATTCTGATAAAATTAAAAATCTGTTGAAGTGCGTAAAATCGTTTTAAATCATTATGCAGATGGAAAAATTCAACGAAAAATTGCTGAAATGGTTAAATTAAGTTCCGGTACTGTTCAACACATAATTGAGCGCTTTGTACGCGAAAACTGGTTGGAAAATAATACAAAAAATACACATTACAAGATTTTTAGGGAAGGTGAAAAAAGATGGATACGAGTATTGCGAAGAGTACGTGAAAATTAGCATGTGTGTGGTCCAAACTAACAAACGATCTTAAAAAATATATTGGGAAAAAAAGCCTCCTCGAAACCGGTCGCAGAGTCTTAAGAGACGCCGATTTTCATGGACGCACAGCCAGTTCGCAACAAACCATATTATCAATAGAATACTAGTACTAGCATTAAAACAACTAGTGCGACATTATCTAAGCTTGGTCTTAGTTACGATAAAATACACACTCAGTTATATTGAAGTCTGTTCGATGTTATGAAAATTTTGTTATTTTGATGCTGTCACTTGGTATGTTCGGTAGATGATGTTTTCAACAAATATTTTCAGATGTCAAGTGTCAAATAAATTTGTAAATTATAAAGTTTATGAAGGGGTTGCTATTGTTATGAAGGCACTTTGTATTGTAGGTAAACTGAGCTTTCATTAGAATTTGTCAACGTCAAGACTTGTGTGCAAAATTTCAAGAGTTTAATTTATATCCAATTTAAAATCGCTGAATAAAAGATAAATCAATATTTTATTTATTTCGCAAACCATTAAAAAGATGCCCAAACAGCGTCACAAAGGTACTTTTTAATAGAACCTTATAGATTTATCACTTGAAATTAAAATACACTCTGTTTTAAAATGATAACCCTGGACTAGATTGTTTTTAAAAAAAGAAAATACTTAAATTTAATCATGTAAAAGAATTGAAACCGTCATAAAAATTTCAAATTTAATCCAGAAAAAAGAGCCACAACGTGGTCTCCTATGATGCGCATTTTATTTGCAATAATTTTCTTCTTTTCCTTTTTCATATTTTGCTGATACAATAAAATAGAAAAATCAGTTGTGGTTGAGCTGAAGTGAAGTTTTAATAAAGGTTTTTATAAGTCTATCATTTGCAACATTTGCAGTTTAAAAGAAAAGAGTTGCCAACAAGAATAAAAATAAATGAACACAAACACAGAAGCATTTTTCGTTGCTTTTTTTCGTATGATGACAAGCCGGTCCTTCTCTACCTTCCGCCAACATCAACTTCTTCTGACAATGCATGAAAAGAACTTTACTGAAACTCGTTAGCAACAGACGTTTTAAAAGATAAAACCAACAACAATTGCATATGTTGACAACGTCAAGCATTTTGCCAAGAAAAAGTAATATAACGATAAACCACAGAAGATCATAAAAAGTTACATTATAAAATTACAAAAAGATAAAAAGGCAAAAGAAATAAAAAAGAGAAGCGTTGCTTTGGAGCGCGCAGAACTTGCTGGGAATTCTTTGTCCTTAACTGGCTGCATTTCAACAGCATTTATTGCATAATCAAGCACAGCGTTAACGAATTTCTAAACTTTGTTATTGTTATTGTGAATGAAGTTGAAGGCATCTCGGCAAGGTACGAACTATTCACAATGACAAAAAATGCTTTCACAGAGACTGAATTTTGCTTTAAAGAATATAAAAATTTTCTTTAAATTTAATGCTTAAAAATGTGACTTAGTTGTACCCAGTAGTCCGACTTAACTTATAACCGATATGTTTGAAATACTTTTTAGTTAAGTTAGATAGTTTGGCATTTTAAATTTGATGTATCTCCAGCTGAAGTTCTAAGAAGAATATGTTTGCATGACATTATAAAGAACTTTTTTGAAATTCAAAAAGCTTGAACGCCTCAGTAAGCAAAGTTTCTCAGTGGTATACATGAATATTCTTAATTGTAAAATTTCAAAAGCTTAATACCTGCTAATACTAAAAGGAAATCGTGAAAAAATGATTTAACATAACAAACAATTTTTCTTAACTCAATGTAGTGAAGTTTTTCAAATTTTTCAGTTTACTAAAAATGTTAAAAAATCCTACTTTGCTCTGAAACACTTTTAATTCCGTATTGGTTTTGCCAAATTTTGTTTTAAGTACTCTTTTAAAGTGAAATTAGTGGATTGTAGAAATTTTAGCAAACTGATAATCAGCCAACGAAACAGTTATTCATTGTGCTGGTGATTCTTGCTGTTAAAAATTTTTTGTGGTTATGCTTTATTTTTTCTTAAACATGAAAACGAAACAGTCATGAACAGACCCTCTTCGCAAAGAAGCACACTAGTATCCATAAAAAACGGTCTTATAAGTGGTCTTGCCACTGAAGTGTTTGAGTTTACACAAGTTTTAAAAAAGCTTATTAAAAAAAAAAATTTATGTCCTTTTTACTTCCTCCCTCCTTCCATCTCATCTATAATTCCAACAATAAACTTAAATCGCACCAATCGCATTACATAACTTCGATTCAAATTGATCCTTGATCCTGAAAGAAAGCAGTATTTAGTTATATATGTTATTAGTAAACAAAAGATGCTCGTGTCATATGTTACTATCTGTCAGATCTTCGTGTCAAAACTTTTTAAGAGACAAAAAAAAACTGTATTTCTGCAAACGACTCTTAATATATTTATACCCCCACGCGTACTGCGTAAGGGGTATATTAATTTTGTCACGACGTGTGTAACACCCAAAAGGAGGCGTGGTAGGTATGGAAAAGTATATATATTCTTGCTCAGCATCACCACCCGAGTTGATTTAGCCATGTCCGTCTGTCTGTCCGTCTGTCCGTCTGTCGACACGATTACAGCCGTAATTTTTAAGCTATCGTAATGAAATTCGATATTTAAGCTTTTTTTAAAAAAACTAAGGTCAAGTTCGAGAATGGGCTAAATCGGATCAAAACCACGCCTACTTCCCATACAACCCCAAAATTGAAAACTCTACAAAGAAGCTAATATTAAAGCTACAATACTGAAATTTGGTATATATGTATTTTATGTCAAAACTGAGATGTCTTAGAAAAATGGGCATCATCCACCTACTAACACGCCCACCTCCCATACAACCCCAAAATTGAAAAATCTATAAAGAGGCTAATATTAAAGTTACAAGACGGAAACTCGGTATTTGTGTATTCAATGTCAAAACTGAGATGGGTTTGAAAAATGGGCGTCATCCACCCACTAACACGCCCACCTCCCATACAACCCTAAAATTTAAAACTTTATAAAAAGGCTTATATTTAAGCTGCAGGAAAACAATTTGATATGTATGTATTTTAGACACATAAAAATAATAAAATCTCTCAAAATCTCATACAAAAAGCTTTCCAATTTAAGATTCTTCCACCCTTAAGAATCGGCCGTGGGGGTATTTTAACTTCGGCCAAGTCGAAGATATATCTTACTAGTTTTTCATTTTTTGTAAGCCCCCAATTGAATAAAAACATTTCTTTATATGTATTTTTTTTTTAAATAATTCCCCGGAAATTCCATGAAATAAGACATATAAGCAAAACAATGTCTGTCGTTATGTTAAAATTGTTTGTTGCTTGAAGATGCAATCAAAACAAATCGTTGTGCCAGTTGAAAGAACGAAAACGTTAAAGAAGTCGCCGTTAATATTGATCGCAAACAAGCAATCAATACAAAACGGACAGAAGATCAAAATAAAGCACAACAACTGCTGAAGATAAAGATTTATCATCAATTGTTGTGTCGCCAGAGAGACACAAGGCAGGACGCCGACGATATGTTGGCTTTATACAAAAAAAATTGAAATAATATGACGATCGTACAACGATCTCGTTAAAACAGGGACAGGGACTAATCGGTACTGTTCTTATACATGAAAAAAAAAGTCAAATTGAATGTTATTGACATTAACGTAGTTGAAATCAAGCTTTAAATTAAATATGAGAATTTAAATTGATTTCCCAAAATAAAAAACAGGACAATTTGTTTTTAATATTGAAGTTTTCGAAGTATTTTTTTCAGATCATATTTTCAAATAAATAGTTAACTGCTCTCGCTTATAAAGAAACTCTTACACCGCCCTAAAGCACTGTTGATATCGGTGATTCCATGTCAAAAGGCACACTTTTCTGACATCACTATTTTTGAAACTTTTGAAACTTTTTTGATGGATTGTTCATCTGAAAAAGATAATAACTGCGTACTTTTTTTTGCAAGTTAATATTTTTTTGCAAAGTTATACACTCTCAAAAACATTAAAAATGATAAAAAAACTAGATAGGTACATGTATTTAAACAGCTCTATCTTCTAACCTGTAAGTCGCACAGACAAGAAACTCAGGCATAGTTTAGGTACCTTGAATGGATCTTTCTGGTGGTGTCATTTGTTTATAGTTCTTTTATAGAAAAAAGTTTCTTTTTCTTATCCCGAAATTTACCATCATATATTTCACAGTCGGCGCAACAACTTTTTCACCTTTTTAATACACTATCGCATTAAGGCATTAATTTTTAAGGTTTACGCAAAATTTTAAGTTGGATCTCCAACGATTGTTATTTTTAATGATTTTTTAAAAAAATGCCTACTTAAGTTTTTCTATATTTGTATGTTGAAAATTTTATTTTGATATAAACAAAAATTATTGTTCCTTACTTAATATATAGGTACATTTGCAACCAATGAATCTTGTGATTGATAACACTGGTTTACAGCCGATATTTACTTTGAATGCCACTATCCTTTTCTCATGTAAAATCGGTCGCTAATTCCGAAAAAAAAATTAAAAAATTCGTCAAAAAAATGAACCTGCTAAAGCCGCAACCGGTACGAAAAACATGGTTTCGAGATAAACGCGTTTAAAGTTTGTGAACAAAGAAAAATAAAAATGCGCTCTCACAAATCCGGCTGTAACTTTTGAACCCGTAGGAATTTTTCCATAAAATTTCAAAAAACGATTTAAAAAAACGGCCAATGTCATGTCCCCCGTTAATGGACAGACATGCTGTTCATCAAAAGCTTGAGTTTATCATCTTTGTGTCGACATTTTATCATTTTCTGTTAAATTGTAAATGTTTTTTTTACAAAAGTTTATCATTTTATCAAAAGTTTTTGACCGAACACCGATAATTTTCGTTAATCATTCTAATCTTTGCTGAAAAATTCGTTACGTCGTTAATAAAAATAAAATTATTAATTATAATTATAAATATTAAAAACACAGCCAAGAAAAAAACCAAATATTTGTAAGAAATTAAGTTTTTGTTATAGTCTTAAGTTACAGTCTTAAAAATAATCAATTTGCTTGACTGTAACGTCAGTTACCAAAAATGTTTTTAATTAAAATGTACCATATAGTATAGGAAACCTTATAGTACACACGTAAAGAAAAAAAAACGTTTATCGCCAGTTTGCTGTAAACGCACTTCAATTGTCGTGCTTAAAGTCATTTTTTGCAAACGTTTGAACAGTTGTCATAATGATCAGTCAGTTGCGGGATCAGTCAAACGCGTTATTTAGTTGCAAGAAATTAATTTCGTTTGCCATTAACATAAGTTGTTTTTAAATTGAGGCAACCGAAAAACTTATTTTGTTCAACTGAAAACTTCATCTGTAGAAAAAAAATAAATTTCTTATGACATACAAATTTACAGATTCTTACAAAGTTGTTGGCGTGTCTAAAAAAATTTTGTAAGTTAATTTCTCGTCTCCAGCATTTTCAAAGGGGTCTGAAAGTATAAAATGAAAGTGCATTCTTCAGTAAAGCGTTGTAGTTGAGCACTCTACCTACGCAAATAAAAAAAACAAAAGAAATGGAATGCGTTGAAAAACGAATTAACAAAAAACTCCTCTTTTTGACAGAAATTCTTAGCCGTGAAAAAAACAAAAAATTAAAAGTTTCTCGGCTTTTTATAGGTAGAGTGCTTAACAGAGTCTATGAAGATCACAATGAATCAAGATTCATCGAAATTTATCCAGCAGAACTCCAGATATCTTAGAAACCAATTCGAAAAAACATGTTTCGAGAAACACGCGTGTAAATTTTTTTCTATGAACGATAATATAAGAATAAATGAGCGACATACGCATAGAATGAATGTTGTATCTTTTTATTTACTTGATATTTTTTTCTTCAATTTTGTATACGTATTCTTGAGACCTTAAAGAACAATATTCTAAGAAAAAAAAACATGTATTTTTGATATTTTACAGACTGTAATAGTACGTTAAAAAAATTCATCACACAAAATATCTCACAATAGCTCAATGGAAGCATGCTAGGCTGTCATGGGGAAGACGTGGGTTCGAATCCTGGCTGTGTTAAGTATCAAAAATTGTAATTCAATTTTTGATATTCTAATTCTCTTTCATTAACTGCTTGGTCAAAAGTAACCGTCATAATAAGTTTGCTAACAATCTAGAAAAAAATTGCACATTTAATGTTTTACGTTCTTAAAATACAAAATTATTTAAAGAAAAACAGAAATCTTTTATGTTCTTGTCGCTGATTGAATCCACTTCAATCGAGTTCTATACTCGAACGCCAGCACACACGACTAAACATGAACTTCCAAAATAATGATAACATTTTATTGAGTTCGATGTTATTTTGTTTCAAGTAAGATATATTTTTAAGTTGATGACAACTGAATATTCGTTTGCGGCAAATACAGTTCGCAAACGAAGTATTGTTGGTGAATTTTTCAGTTGCGGTATGCGAAAACGAGGTTAAACGAGGTACGTGTAGCGACGAGGTTCCCAAGACGCTGGGACTGTTTGGTTGTTGACAGAATATACTTTGTTTTATCTGCGTTCACTACGAGGCCCATCCAACTCGAATCTTTTTTAAGAGTCTTTTCCAAGATTTGTCAGAAGTTGACGGAAATGATGGTATCGCCTTTTTTGTGGATTGGGCAGAACCAACTGAGCTTCAAATCATCTGGAATGCATTCTTCCGAAACATATTCAGCATAGAAGCTTGTGAATGCATTTAAACAGAGCTTCGCCTCCGATCTTAAATAGCTCAACCAGTAGGTTATCGGCTCCTGCGGCTTTGTTGTTGTTAAGCCGAGCTATAGCTGTTAAGAGCGGAACTTCAACGCTGTCATCCAAAATTGGGGTTCCCGGTAAAAATATCATATCTATTGGCGGGACTGTTGTCAGCGTCACATTTTAGAAGACTAAAGAAGTGTTCCTTTCTCCCTAAACAGTGTAATCTGGATATCTGTCACTAGATTCCCGTTTTCATCCTTGCAGGAAGGTTCTCCGGTCTTAAAACTTAAAACCATCGACCAGGCGTCTTATCTTTTCGAAAAATTTTCGCTTTTCATTTCTGCCTCTCGTTTTTGTTTTGAAATCATCAAAAAGAAATCGCAAAGGGAGCAAAACTCCCTTCCGAAATATCCCTACAATTATCATATGTGTATCACCTACGATAGTGATTATTTTCAAGTTGATAAAATAAATATTGAAAAATATATAACCATTTTTTGGTTTTGCTTGTACAGTCCGATTAAATTTGAACATAAGGTTAATGAAGAACTTTTTTATGAATGTTTCTACCTATCTTCAGAAAAAGTTAATTTTTAATCGCAGTGACACTATTTAAGAGTTATTTAAGCAGCAAAAATCAAGTCAAAATATTATTTATCTTTTTTATGTCGGGTTTTTGTAATTGGGGTGCATATGAGTGCCGAGCAAGTAATGACGGAGAAGTGTGTCGAATAAGGGTTAAGTCAGTATTTCGATTCTCTTACTATTTTTTGTGCCGTGACGTGGACTATTAATCTTGTATTCCTTATTTTTGGCTTCTTGAGCTTCCTCCCAACCGCAATTAAAAAAAAATGGTGTTTTATTATTTCCTTTCCATTGGAAAAAAATTTGATGGAGAGTTGGTGTTATATCCTTCAAACTTTCATATCAATTTGAGTGTAAATTCTGGCTTGATAAAGTAAATTTTCCACAATTTTCTGCGTCAATTAGATGACTAGAAATATTGGCAATCAAGTTATTTTTTCGAAATTTTAAAGTTCTACATTGATTTGTGTGATTGTTGCAGTCACTACAAAATCTTCGAAAAAACTTTGCCATTGTTGCTTTTCTAAAGCCTTGGTTTGAAAAATCAATACGGAATACGGGTGCTGCTCGTTACTTATCTTGAATTTTCTTTTCTTTGCGGCCACATATAAGTTTTGACTTACGACTTTAGAATTTTTTTTTTATTTTGTTTGAACTCTGGGTTTTACGCTATCTTTATGCAATAATATTCAAGTAAATTTAAAGGTTTTTCCTATTAAATTTGGTTCTTTATTCTACATTGCGAACTGACGGGGAAAGAAACGTTTTTTCTATTGAATGCAATTAAGATTGCAGTGTGCGACGTGAAATTTATTAATTTTATCAAATCAATTTTTCTACATTATTTGAGTTTGTTGGATCAATTTGCTTGGGATTTGCTCCTCAAATATGTATAAAAATTGGTTAATTATGTGGGTCTTCTTTAATGATTAAACATAAAATTGATTATAGCAACGATTTTTGCAGTTCTTTGATAGCGAGTAGTGTTAGTTTGCAGTTGATCGGTTCCAGAGAATATAAAACCATAAAACGCAAAAATTAACCCATTCCGTTCGACTAAAAGAATTTTTCACCAGACAAGAGAATTAAACATTACAACCGCTTGTAGGATATGTGAACTATTTGAACTCAGCTATGCAATGACTTCAACACAAAAACGCTATCCACAGTCAGATCGTGTATTAAGAATGACATTAAGTGGTAATGACTTTTTAACAATGTGCTTAACACCATCGGTCAGCCACCAGGTTGCATGGAAGTAACAGCTTTAAAATATAAGCTGAGAAAATATAAGAGTTGATTACATTAACATGTTGCTTTTCTGCTGTTGCATTTAAGTGTGGTAGTTGCTATTCCTGTTGTTGTTGTTGTTGTTGTTGTTGTTGTATGTTGTGGCAATCAAAGCTAGTAAACCACCAAATGATTGGTATTTAACCCTTGAACGCGCAAGATCGTAAGTTAGCAGAAAAACCGCTTGTATTAAATTACCAGCCAAGACCAAGCAAGCAAGCAAATAGCAAGAGAAACAAACAAACAAACAAACACAACTGAAGGAAACAATCAGCAAACAGTGATGAGAGAGCCAGCAGAGATACTAACAAGTATGCGCAATGCAAACATGATGTGCAGTTCACAACAACAACAACAGCAACAACATCAAAACAACCATACAGCTAAAGACAAGTCTTCATAGCATGCAGAGATAGTCAAGATGAACGAGTTTACCTTGTCTAAATCAGTTACAAAAAGAAAAACAGAAAAAGAAATAAATAGAGAAACCGAAGAATCGAATCGGACGCACAGCGCGATCAAATCAAGAGAAATTAACACTTAAGTGATCAGGTCTTGTGATAAGCGGTGACAGAACTTGGCTGAAGTGTTGTGTTTTGGACTCGGCTGTCACTTGGCTGACAGATGGTGTTGTTTTTTGTTGTTGTTGTCGCTGTTGTTTAAATTCAATGCAAATCAGTTGTCAAAATAAACATACAGTTGATGAAAATGCATGCTTGACCAAGTTAACAACTGTCGTTTGATTGCTGATTGCTTTGGCACTTTTTTGGTTTTGAGTTTTTATTTTTTTTTTCTTTTAAACTTTATTTAATACCATTTGGCGTGATTTCCACTTGGCCTCTGCAGAAGGTGTTAACTTGCTGCCACACATTCAATGTACTGTAATTTTATTGTCAAAACATAAGTTGAGGTGATGGAGTTAATTTTTCTTGTACGGCTTTTAATTTAATTAGCTTAAATTAAGACAAGTCTTGGAAGTTGGACGCCATAAGAGAAGAGTTAATTTTTAGTTCAGTGTTTGATCAAATATATTTTAAATTACACTTTACTTGAATCGGGCACTGTTTTTTTTTTTACAAACAATCTGAGGACATAGTATTTATGACATAATTCGAGAACGCTGAATTTCATGGCATTTATCAATCTGTCGGCCTATTTTGATACATTCAGGGTTCAAAAACTTTTTAATTTAGGTTTATAGGTTACATGTCTTCAGATAAAGCATTAAAAATAACTGCTTATCTCTCGAAATCCTATTTTTCTGATCCAACCGTTTTTTCTTATAAATGCTTAACTTTAAATTTTTGGTGTATTAATATTTCCCTTTATTACTAGCGCAACATAAAAATAACAAATTAACCCAAAGTAATCAATCTACTTGCTTCTAAAAATGACCCCAAAAGCATTAAGTCATTTTTTTTATATTCTATATTAGACCGGATCGAAATTTAGATTCCGCCGGTCGGGGTCTCAAAAGTTAGAGGAACTCATTAAAATGATTTCTGCATACTTTTTTTCAAATCGGAGAAAAACCGCTGAAGCAATTTTGATTAAAGCGATACACAGAACGAAAGAAGAAATTAATACCTTTCCAACAATAACAATTCCACGTAAATCTAATAAAAAAAATGTGTATTTTACAGCGGTTTAAAAAAAATGCCTTTTTAAAAATAGCAAAAAATTCAATTTTTGGTGGCCAATAAGAGTTATAATGAAACAAAATTTTAACAGTGTTTTTATGTCAAAATGTTAGTATGAGTAAGAAATTTAACATTTAAGAAGATGTGGGTATGCGTTCAGTGAAAAATAAAAAGTTAAAAGCAGAAAACATGTTTTTTTAACAAAAAGGACCTTCAGGAGAATCAAAATTACTTCGGCGGTTTTTCTCCGATTTGAAAAAAAAAGTATGAAGAAATCATTTTAATGAGTTTCTTTAACTTTTGAGACCCCGACCGGTTGAAATTTTTATACCACCACGCGTACTGCGTAAGGGGTATATTAATTTTGTCACGACGTGTGTAACGCCCATAAGGAGGCGTGTTAGGTATAGAAAAGTATATATATTCTTGATCAGCATGACCACCTGAGTTGATTTAGCCATGTCCGTCTGCCTGTCCGTCTGTCTGTCTGTCGGTCTGTCCGTCTGTCTGTCCGTCTGTCTGTCTGTGGACACGATTACAGCCGTAATTTTGAAGCTATCGTGCTGAAATTCGATATTTGAGCTTTTTTCTAAAAACTAAGATCAAGTTCGAGAATGGGCTAAATCGCATGAAAACCACGCCTACCTCCCATATAACCCCAATATTGAAAACTCTGTAAAGAGGCTAATATTACAGCTACAATTCGGTATTTGTATATTCTATTTCAAAAATAAGGTGTGTACGAAAAATGAGCAACATCCACCCACAAACACGCCCACCTCCCATACAACCCCAAAATTGAAAAATCTTTAAAGAGGATAATATTAAAGTTACAAGACGGAAACTCGGTATTTAAGTAGGGGAGAGTGGGGTGTTGTGAGACATGGGGTGTTGTGAGACACGTCAATATCTGACATAGTGGTAATGTTATGAATGCTCACAGCAACTGTAAGATATTTTCTCAATGGGATCTCACTTATTATGTGCACTCATCGCATTGACACGTGTTCCTAGTGTCTGTAACAATTTTGAGTTTTGATCGCGCTCTTAAAAGTTTTTTGTACAGTTTGCCTTTGTGGAATTTCCAGAAACATTGCCAATTAAATGTGAAGGTAAATATTTATTAAAATGATATCTCTTCCATTGCCTTCAAGCCCACCGAAGTGATTTTGCAAAAAGAATTGCGGGTGATGATGGCGCCGTGGCCATTTGAAAATGCCGAATATGGGGTGTGGTGAGACAGTAAATATGGGGTGTTGTGAGACAGTTCATTTTTGTTTTTATTGCATTATTTTTATAGCCATCATGCCACTAAATGCATATAAAGTATCGCCAAAGCCAAAAGGAAATGTGGCATCCATCCACCTAGTGGCAGCCATCAAAGAAATATCCATAAAAAATAATTGTTTTCGAGTTGTCTGCAAATCTTATAATTTTGATAAATCTAGAGTGTATGGAACCCGTTATATAGAAAGTTGAAGACACAATTTTTTCCGCATCGGCTTCAAATGATAAATTAGTCGATTTTGTTGCATAGCAAAGTGTCAAAACTGGCAGGAAACCAGTTTTTCCAATATTTTACAAATTAAATTGGTTTTTCAAGCCGTCTGAGCTGAGCAGTGCACTAGAGAAGGTTAGTCCTCTGAAGTTTGATCCCCTATTCCAAAAATCAAAACGCGGCCGGAAGAATGAAAAAAAAAAAGAAAACAAAAAAAATCGCTGAAGGAACCAGCAAAGCGAAATACCACCGAAAAACCAGCAAAATACAAAATACGTACCGGAAAGAGTTTTATCATTAGATGATGAAGATTTATACTTTTGCATCTTTTGTAGGGCAAACGTGCCAAAGAGTGGTTTTTTTTTTTTTTTTTTGGATTCGCCAAGGGAGTGTGAAATCTCATGAATACGTATAGCCCGTACTATACACATGCACGACTTACATTCTAAAATCAGTCCGGACGAAAACAATTTCATTAGTTGCAATAAATGTGATCGAACTGTTTATCTGCAGAGTGCCAAAATGAAAACCGGAATTTTAACTGTTAGCTGAATCAGGTTAACGCGCACAATTTTTCTTATCTGTATTTTAATTTTTTTCCTATTTCAATAAGGACTTTAAGCAAAAAATTCCATTTTGTTATATTTATAGTAGTGTCTCACAACACCCCATAATTTTTTAAAATCCAAAATTCCAATCTTTTTTTCAGGCTTCAAGAAAATTCTTAAATGTTTTGAATTTAAAAAAATGTCATCGCAGGTTGTTAGGTAATTGAATAAGCTAAACAAAATATGTTTCCAGAAAAAAAAATATTAACTTTTAAAGAAGTTATCGTCCATAAACTAAACCTGTCTCACAACACCCCACTCTCCCCTATTCTATATCAAAACTGAGGTGTGTTAGAAAAATGGGCGTCATCCACCTACTAACACGCCCCCCTCCCATACAACCCCAAAATTGAAAACCCTATAAAGAGGCTAATATTAAAGGTACAAAACGGAAACTCGATATTCGTGTATTCCATGACAAAACTGAGGTGTGTTAGAAAAATGGGCGTGATACACAAACTAACACGCCCACCTCCCATACAACCCCAAAATTGAAAACTTTATAAAATGACTTATATTTAAGCTGTAGGAAAGCAATTTGATATGTATGTATTTTAGACACATAAAAATAATAAAATCTCTCGAAATCTCATAAAAAAAGCTCTCCAATTTAAGATTATTTTACCTTTAAGAATCGGCCGTGGGGGTATTTTAACTTCGGCCCAGTCGAAGATATACCTTACTAGTTTTTATACATATAAGAATGATCAGGCCTATCGTATATATATACCATCAACGATCAATCAGAAAAGGTTAATTTAATTTTGTTAATCGGTTCATAAATTAACAGCAAATATCAGTTCATAATGTCCCTAAAGTTAAAAAATAAAATTTAAAGTTTTACCAAATTACAGACACACTTACACGGTTAAATACCTTGGACTAAATTTGAGACAATCATGTACTGTATATAAGACGACACCGAAATTGTATTTAAATTTATACCATGTCAAAAAAGTTAAAGTCCCGCATGGGTTTAACATTTAAACCACGTCAAATACTAAAACTAAGTTTAAGTTCCGCATGGGTTTAAAATTTAAACTTTAAACTCATATAGGTTAAGTTTTTCAATTTCGTTAACATTAGAGTTCACAATTAGCACGCACAAAAAATTTGATTCCGTGGCTCAGTTGGTTAAGCGGTTGTCGATTTGATTTGATGAATCGAGTGACCCTGGTTCGATCCTCAGCTAGACTATTTTTTTTTTTGTAATTTTTATATTATATTAATCTGTAAAAATTGCATTGCGCAACATTGGAATTTTTTGCCATATCCTAGGATCGAACCGCGGAATGCGGCAACCATCGAATTAGAGTCGCGTGTTCTTACCTCAGACTTGCTTATCTAATCTGTTGCTTGCTAGAGCATGAAAATAATCTAAACAAAATAAGAAATACAGCTTTTAGTTATTTTGTATTCAATTTATTATATCCAGGGACCTCGGTAGTCGAGAGGTTTGCGTGCTTGACTGCCATCCCAAAGGTTCCGGGTTCGAATTCCGGTTTAGCCATGGTCCTACGGTTTTATATTTCTTTAATTCTTTCTTCATTTCTTATCAACTGAAATAAAAAATTCATCAATATATATGACTATGGAAGATGTAGTTGGTGGTAGAGATGTTTGTGGGAATAAGATTGCTTAATAACTCGAATTGACTGAGGTCAAGGCATTACACTTGCCTCAGATTGAAATTCGCATGTTGATATAGCGCTCCGCCACACATACAATATTCTTCACCTGTTTCTCTTGATTTCCCTTTCTCTCCTGCTTATCTATCTCTCCGTTTCCGAATCAAGGCAGACTTGACTGAATAGTTTTGACACCTGAAATCCTCGGTTCAAAGCTAAAAAAAAACAAATTTTCCATGAAAAAGAGAAATATTTTCTCATCAATAAAGACACCTTCTCTTTAACAGAAAAATATTTCCTTATAACAGATTCAAGCATATCTTTAGTGTATCAATTTTTTCTGACAGTGAAATATCTATTTAATTTAAATAAATCTTTCTTTAAATTACGTTCATAGTTTCTCATTAAACCAGAACAGAACAGACTACGAACGCACACCTTTTTATTAAAATTGCATCACAATTTCCTGAGTTTGAATTGAGCTGGGCTGCAAGTGTTCGCTTTAGACGTTCAACTAAAATAAAAAAAAAAAAACAAATTGCCTATTTCAGCCCTTGAAAGGACTTTGACAGAGCTCAATTGTGTTGTGTGTGCTATTAAATGTTTGCACACAATTGACCGAGAACTGGACCTACATGTTTTATGCCGACTCCGAACGGCTAAAGTTCATATTCTCAAGAAGCTTTACATGGCATTATTTACTCTCTGAGGTGAAAAAAACTTTTGCCACGACTGGGGATCGAGCTCGGGCTCCGAACATGCTTAGCCACACACTAAACCTGCATACCACGGTCACCTCGAGACGCTCAACATTTCGTCAAACTTTGTGAAAATTTACCCAACTATTGTATGATTTGAATATATTTTTAAGAGTTATTGACGAGAATTGCTTAACTCTTAGAGGTAAATGAAAACTTCTTAAATATCATAATTAACGGTGGATCGCACAGAAATTATCACTTTCAATCAAACCAGAATAGATTGGTTACAATATCAATCGCTAATTAAAAAACTCATTTCAGTGAAGTCGCATCACATTATCTCAAAAGTTCAAACCCAATTCCAAAGAGAAAAGATGGAGCAACTGAACAGGAATGAGAGCATTATTTATTTTATTTATTTATTTATTTAAAAGCCTTGCTAGAACACTTAGAACTAGGTTCTCTTATAGTACATGATGTTATAGATAACAACTTAGTTTACTTAAGAGTATTATGGCTAAATTTTAATTATATGACTGAAATTTAATAACTTAAATAAGATCTTACTTATCAACTATGTTTATTTATTTAAATTCGTTACATTTCAAATTTCATTTATTTATTATAACTTATATATAGGAGGAAAAATGTAGAAGAAAGTTCAAGTTTTAGGAAGTGGAGAAATAGGATAAAATAGTTTGCCTAAAAGTTCCTCTCCTGTTAATTTCTCTTATACTTTGGGGCAGTGCATTCCATAGTCTGATGGCGTTAATGAAAAACAGACGAGAGGAGTTCCGCGAGCTATGCCTAATTACAATAAAAATAATATTTTTTCTAGACAGAACTGAAGTTTTGAATAAAGATAAAGCGGTGTCTTCTCAAGAATGAGTTTATGCAAATAAATACAGTTTCTAGCATTCATAAAAGTACTTAAATCACATCCGAGTATAGCATTTCTGAAACTAGACAAATGATCAAATTTTCGCAAACCATAGACGTAACGTGAAGCATAATTAAAGGCAATTTGAAGTTTTAACTGTGAAGATGAGTCGAGTTTACTGTATACTATTTCCGACTACGTTATAACTGGTAGGATCAGATGAATCACCAAAATACGTTTTACATTTACAGGAACAACATAAGCTGACATTCTCAAATTACGAAGGACATAATAAACTTTTTTGACTACAAAGTTAACATGATCTACACATGAGAGAGACGAATTAATATGGAAACCAAGATTGACAATTTTAGACACAACAGTACGCTTATTTGTTCCAATAAATAAGTCTGGGACATCATTTATACAATTTTTATTCTTACAAATAGGAACAACATAAGACTTTGAAGCATTTAGTTGAAGACCATTACTACTGGCCCATTTCTCAATACTGCTAAGATCTTCATTCATTCTACAACAAAGATCTTCAAGAAGCGAAGTTTACCGAGACAGATATAGCTGTACATCATCAGCATAGGCATGAACAGAAGAATTTTTGCATACATAGAAAATGTCGTTTATAAACATTGAAAATAGTAAAGGTCCAAGTATAGATCCTTGTGGAACACCACTAACGATTTGCTTATGTTGAGAGGATAATTGTCCGACAATGACTTTTTGAACCCTATTGAACAAATTATTAGACATCAACTTGACGGCACTATCACAAAACCCAAACAAATTCTTAAGCTTTGACTCAAGTAGTGATGATTAACTTTATCAAAAGCTTTAGAAAATTCCAGTAGACAGAGCAGAGTCATAGATCCAGAATCATATTCAGGTCTTATGTCATCCATAACTTTTACAACTGCTGTAGAGCAACCATGCCCAGCTCGAAAACCCGATTGAAAAGGGGATAAAAGTTTTTTTTCAAGTAAATATTTATTGATTTGTTGAGCCATGAGCTTTTCTGAAACTAGACAAATGATGTCTAATGGCAGCGGGGATAAAATACTTATTGGCCTAAAGTCATTAGGACCAGAAGGGTTTTGCTTTTTTGCAACAGGTAGCACAATTGAAGTTTTCCACAGGTTTGGAAACGATGACGACATAAAACATAAAACAAGAATTAACAATATGTGTAAGAGGGCTAATTATATGAGGGAGTATGAGTTTAATAAATTTAATGGGAACACCATCTTCCCCTATAGCGTTCGATTTAATTTGCATTACACATTTGCCAACATCAAATTCGTTTACTTGTGTGAAATTGAAAGATTGTTGCATGGTCAGGTTATAATGGGGGAGCATAGTACTACTAGAGCTATTTGCAGTGCCAACAAAAAGATCATTGAGAGTTTCAGGATTAATGTTGCATTCAACTATATTTTTATTGCATACTCCAAGTTTTTTAATATTTTTCCAAAGTGTTCTGGTTGGAAGCGAAAGTTGGAGTTTGGCCGAGAAGTAGCGTGATTTGGCTTGTCTAGTGAGGTGAACAGATTCGTTTCTAGTAGTCCTATAGGCATCCCAGTTGTTAGAGATGGGGTTTTTCCCTCCATATTGTGCGAAGCCTGTTTCGTTTTTTAATGGTATTCAAAACATTTTGAGAAAACCAAGGGCAAGATTTATTCATAACAGTTTTCGTTCGTAAGGGGACACGTTTCTCAAATAAGTATTTTATTGGATCAATAAGAGAATCAAGTTTGTCATTGATATCAGGGTATAGCCAAAATCAATACATGTAAAATCACGATAAGAATAAGTATTAGACATAACATTGCGAGAAAAGTTAACATTTAGCGAACAAAATATTAAGTCATGGTCAAAAATAAAGAACAGTTGGTCAAATAACATCACAGCAGAACGGTCAGAAACAATAAAGTAATCTAAAGGACTAGGAGTAGAGTTGTTAGCAAATCTAGTGGGTTGACTTTCATTAAAAAAATCCTTGCAGATTTTGCAGACTTTTGTCATCTAAATCGCCAAGCCATTATTCATCCATTTTTATATCATTAAAAGGAAATGAGAAGGTAATGAGTAAATGTGATTGTGTTATTAGCGATAATAGGGACCACAATATATAAGCAGTGCACACTTTCCAAGGTTGTTTAAAAGGCACATTAAAGAAACTGCACCTGAAATCCGGTGATTTTTCCACAGTACACAAAATTGACAAATATTTATTGTGTTTTTTTTTTTGCCTTTTTATAGTGGTTTTTGTTTTTTTAATGCTACAAAATCCGGTACCTGTTTTTAACAAGTCGTTTGTTTTTTTTTTTCTTTATTTCTTAAAGCGCTTTCATTAAAATTCCTTTTATTTCATCTTTATAATAATCCTCATTTTAATCATCACGATACATCGCTTTGAACTAATATTCGCTTAATTGCTTTTACGCTACTATTAAGCTTTCGGCAGAATTTTTTTAGTTGCTTTTTATTTTTATGTTCAAGATATTTATGTTAATTTTTAACAACACGTTTAACTGCGAAATGGTAAGAACCTTCATGACATTCAACTGTTAAGCTCATGGATTTCTGCATCACTTTCTTGACATTTTTCTCCTTGGCTCATTTCGACTTCTGCGCACATCTTGTACAGTTGAAATAACTAAGGATATTTTTTATTTTGCCTTGACGGTTGTCTCTGTCTCGACCTTAATTCATTTTTATTCATCTGCATTTTATTTCGCGCTTCTTTGGACTACTTTAGAATGTCATTACTTGGGCTTGGCAGGCAAGTATCATTTATAGCTTGATTAAAACGAAACTAAGCATTTTAATTGTTTTTTTCCTTTTTCTTTATAGAATTTTATGCTTACTTAATGTTTACTTAGTTGTTTTTGAATAATGCATTTTACTTTCTCAAAATGAACCTCAGTTCTAGTGTGAAAAGGTCATTTAAGTTTGTTTTTTAAACCAGTATTAACACTAAGGGAAAAAGTTATGTAGTCAGTACAGAGACAGCTATGTAAAATCTATGCACTTCAACTTGTATGAGACCGCAACGAGAGCAGTATTTACTGAGTAAAGGGAGCGTGTACTGACTACATATCAATTTATTCACTTTTTAAAATGAATAAAAAATGTATTCAATACATCATGTTATGTGTTGAATACATAGCAGACTTCAATAGATACAAGCAACGTGTACTCAATCAACGTGTTATGTAATTTTTTACAAAAACTTTACTCAATACATAAAATATAGACTCAGTACACGTCCCCCTTATACGATTGAAGTGACACATTTATTCAGTACATAACATATGGACTCAGTACACGTATCTCTTGCACTTCGGCACACGATTTTGCTGTTTTATGTCATTCGTTTCTTGATTTTCAAATAAGCAACACCTCTAAAACCTCTAGAAAATCAGAGCGGGAATGAGTTCATCCACTGTACTCTAGAACAAAAGCGATGATTGGATAAGAATTAAATGGCTGGGTTTCTATAAGTAATTGCCAATTATTTTGTGAAATCTAGTCATTTCTTTATAAAATTATTTATTGCATTTGTTGAGAGGGTGCTTTAGGCACAGGCATGAATTGTGTATATATTCAATACATGGAATTATGAACAAAAAATATATAATGAATACATTATGCATGTACTCATTGCATAAAATTATGTTTTTAACATATGTAATGAGTAAATGATGTATGTACTCATTATATAAATGTATGCACTAAAAATATGTAATGAGTAAATTATGTATGTACTCATTACATAAAATTATGGATTTAAAATATGTAATGAGTAAATAATGCATGTACTCATTGCATAAAATTATGTTCTCCAAACATGTAATGAGTACATTATGTATGTACTGAGTCAATAATCTATGTAATACGTACATAAGATCTTTACTCATTACATAAAATTATTTGTAACAGTTTGCGATGAGTACAGTGTGAATGTACTCATCACATAGATCCATGAATTCACGACACATATTTATGCGTTGAGTACATAAAATTCTTTATTGACTACATAACCGCTTAAAAGCATTATGTAGTCAATAAAGATTTCAACATGTACTCAATACATGAAAAATGTAAAATTTTTGTGTGCAGAAAATTATGCGATGAGTACATAAATTTATGTATTGAGTCCATAGGTTTTTCCCTCTGTGAAGAATTGTTTGTGAAAGTTAATTTGTTCTTATCATGATGAACTCTTTTCTTTATAATCTGGCAACATATTTTTTATCTTCATCCTTTGAGATTATTAACGCCGCCATTTATTTAGTTCTCGTTTACTTTTGATGCCTTAATTTTGACACGATTCAACAACTCCCATTTACTTTCGAAATGTGTCTTCAACTCATCAAGACATTCCACGCAATTAAGTTGTTGTCAGTCACTGGAGAGAATGCAACATAAATAAATCTTCGCGAAATAGATATTTTGATTAAATTTAAGTAACTGTACATTGATCTTTAATAGAACTCCCATTTTGTAGAGAGATAGCCAACCGGGGATAGCCAATAAGTGGATGAGTGAATTCTCGATCAAATATTCAGATTTAACTATAAGAATAAGAATAAGAATAAGAATAAGAATAAGAATAAGAATAAGAATAAGAATAAGAATAAGAATAAGAATAAGAATAAGAATAAGAATAAGAATAAGAATAAGAATAAGAATAAGAATAAGAATAAGAATAAGAATAAGAATAAGAATAAGAATAAGAATAAGAATAAGAATAAGAATAAGAATAAGAATAAGAATAAGAATAAGAATAAGAATAAGAATAAGAATAAGAATAAGAATAAGAATAAGAATAAGAATAAGAATAAGAATAAGAATAAGAATAAGAATAAGAATAAGAATAAGAATAAGAATAAGAATAAGAATAAGAATAAGAATAAGAATAAGAATAAGAATAAGAATAAGAATAAGAATAAGAATAAGAATAAGAATAAGAATAAGAATAAGAATAAGAATAAGAATAAGAATGAGATATTTAATTTTTGAATATATTCACATTTGGTCTGGTTTTGGTCTGAATTTATGGTTAATTTTTAGCCTGAACATAATTTTAGGCTACGAATGTTTTTCATATTGAATTATCAAAAAAGGAATGTAACGATTGATTTCATAAAAAATAATGTTCTATGTCCGTGCTTTTATGAAGTGGAGCTTGAGAACCAAATTATTTCAAATCTAGGGGAAGCTTGCAGGAGGAACCGACAAAATTTTGAAAAATAAATTTCAAGTAAAAAGATACCACAAGTGTTTTAGTTACACTCAAGAATATCAACGGTTGATGAACAAATTTGCATTAAAAATTTTCAAAAAGTTTTTGAGCTTTTTCTTATATATTAAAACTCCCTTTTTCTATTCCGGGCGAACAATTATTCATAATAAGGGTGATTAAGTTATCTGATGATGTGAGTTAAAACTAAATTTTTTTTTTTTTGTAATTTGCTTATGAATTGAGTCTCTTAGTAATTAAATTTGTTCAAAGTTTTTGCAGAGTTAAGAGGGCGGTGATTTTTCGAAAGATGGATATTTTCAAATCCATTCGGGGAAATGATAACTATGGACTAGATTTCATGTAAATTAACAATTATTATCTAAACATCAAACAAGCGAAATTTATTTATGAATTTTGTTAGGTAAAATGGGGAGTTTTGAATCACACTTCGATTTTGTGCCATTTGTTGATTCACAACTCCCCATTTTAAATTTTCGAACACAGGCGACACGTCATCAGCACACAATATTATTTCTACAAAATCACCTCGGTGGGTTAAAAGGCAATATATCAGAGATAATTTTGACGATACTTACGTTTCGATACACTTCCGAAATAGTTTTCAAAATTGTAACCGCGTTGATTCTCTAAAAAACTTTTTTCAGCATGAAAAAAAATTATTTTTGATAGACGCACTCTGAATACGTGTTGATGGCATGACAAATGCTTATCAAAAGTGAGAGCCCAGACTAGTAAACAATTTTGACACTAGTTTCCTGATGTCAAGCAAACTCAACTTGTCGGATATTTGAGTGATTCAAAACTCCCCATTTTACCTTATATAACACTGTGCGACAATTTAAGGGTCAATTGGTATAACCTCAAATATCTCAATGGTTTCTTATAGTGCATGGTCTATATTTGCATTAATCCCCCTAAAAATTAATACCCTTACGTAACTCTTTGAGCAAAAAATGGCCTCAAAATGTAAAGAACCATCCATTGCAAATATTCAGATGCAGTTACTACATTGCAGTTGAACATTGAATTTAGTTACTAGGATTTGAATTTAGTTTAAGAGTTATAAGAACAAATTTGTGACTTAATGGTGAAATTTGACCTTGAATTTCTCTCTTATTTGACCTAATCCGATAAAACTGAGTATGAGGGCATATATAGACCATGTGCTACTTGAAACCATTGAGATATTTGAAGTTATTTTTTCGTGTCGCACTGTGTTATTAACAAATACACTTTTAAGAAAATACAAGTTAAAATATTCTGAAGTTTTTATGACGGTTTTATTGTAACTGGGGTGGACAAGATCCCAGTGTGCCGAGCATGCTATACCAGAGACGTGTGCCGAATAAGACTTAAGCAATATATACTACAAATTTTAAAGCTTTGGAGTTTACGAGGACGATGCTGTTCCTAAAAAAACAGCCGCTAAGTGGTTTTGTAATTTTTGATCTCATAATTTTGATGATAAGGATGCACCTCACTCTAGTCGACCAATCACTGAAAAAGTCGAAGAAATCATGAAAAAAAATAAAGCAAGACTCGCACATAAGCAGTGTGGACGTTGCTAGGGAAGTCGATATCTGGGACCACATGAATCAACAGCGAACATTTTAATTAACCGAATATCCATCCATTGTGAATCACTGCTCAAACAAAATGAAATCGAACCATTTCTGAAGTGAATGATTACGGGCACTGAAAAGTGGATCACGTACGACAATAATGTGCAAAAAAGATCATGGACGCAAACGATGGTAAAGCTAGGATTGACACCAAGAAAGGTAATACATGTGTGTCTGGGGGGATTGGAAGGGATATATTCATTACACTGAGAAAACTAAATTTTCAAAACTAGTAGAAAAGTGCTACTTTTGAAAATGTTAAACCCAGATTTTGCGCCTCTAACGTTTATTTTTATTTTAAAACAAGCTTCTAAAACGTTAGTTTTATTTTCTAAAATAAACATTTTAAAATGAGCTGCTAAAACGTTCGTTTGATTCTCTTAAATTAACATTTTCAAATTAGCTTTTAAGACATTCGTTTGATATTTTAAAATAAACATTTTAAAAACAGATTTAAATTGCGTCGATTGCCAACACGTAGCAAATGAAACTGAATCACCTGTTACGAAGTTCGAGCTTAGCCGAGCTTGCTAGCGGTCGAGTTTAATACTCAACCGTCCAGGGTTCAATCCCTGATGAAACCACCAAGCATTTTTTGATTTAAAACACATTTATTTTTGATATATTTTGATAGATTTTTTTTATGATTGTAAGCGCGAACTTATTGCGAGGGTTTTTTCCGACTAATGAGTTGATGAAATAATTCGAAATAGAATATAAATTATATAATTAATACTTTTGATACATACAGAGTCAAGATGCGAACCTACGTTTTCTGCATGCCAGTCTATAACACTTCCACTGAGCTATTGATAACGATATGTTGACTGTAGCACAACATATTGAAAACTGCTCATCTTAAATAGTGTCAGAAAATCTGGACAAAACATGAAAACATTTTGTTTTCAGGTAATTAAATATTTTAAAATGTTCATTGCTGTTTCTAAAACGTTTCATTTGACTTTTGTATTTTAAAACGTGCGTTTTTATTTTTGTATGGTGTAGAATGTTTTTTGAAAATATTCATTTAAGCCTACTATATCATTGTAAAACGTTTGTTGTTGTTTCTTAAACGTTTCATTTTAATTTTTTGTTTATTAAAATATGCGTTTTCATTTCTGTAAGGCGCAGAATGTTTTTGAATATATAAATTTTTACTAACCGTTTTTAAAATGAGCGTTTTATTTTTTTGTTTTCTCAGTGTATGAGCTTCTACAACATGGTCAAAAAATTGATTCTGTTCTCTACTGTCAACAATTAATGAGATTGAAGCTGCCAATTCAATTAAAGCGCCGAGAATTGGTCAACAGCAAAGGTGTTGCGTTCCATCATGACAACGCCAGTCCACACACATCTTTGATGACACGGCAGAAACTGAGATAGCTTGGTTTGAAAGTTTTGATGCATTTACCACATAGCACGGACATTTCACCTTCAGGTTATCATTTGTTTTGATCCCTGCAGAACTTTCTAAATGATTTAAATTTAAATTCAGTAAATTTAAAAACGAACTCGAATCAGTTTTACGCTCAGAAAACCCAGAAGTTATACACAGATGTTATAATGGCTTTGGTCCAAAAATGGCAAAAGGTTATCGATCAAAACGGTTAAATATGTATCATAATCAAAAAGTAAGCATCTCCGTTATATGGGAGGTAGTCAGTCATTGTAGTGGGTAAAATTTTATAATTTTTCTTAAAATTTCTTAATTTAGGGCACAATAATACACCTGCCAATTAGCGTTGCTCTTGGAGTGATCCTTCTATTTCTGACCACTCGCTATATGGAATCTTAACACTGTGCGGTGCCATGAAGCAAATAGATAGTGAAACCTTAACCTTACTGACCACAAAGTTTCGGATTAAAGCATTTTAAGAATTGAAAATTGCGCCATTGCAATATCATTTGACTATTTTCTGCAGAGTTACGTTAAGTCCTCAGACTTCCCAAATTCATCGTTCACAACTTAAGAACTAAAGGTGATTCGACTTCTTGATAAGACTTATTGATAAGAAGCATTTGAATTTGCTGTAAAACTATTTCAGTCAATAGTCAGCAATTGCTGTCTGCTGCGTTAAGTTCCAAAGTTACAGCCATAGTTCTCGAAGACCTATCACAGTCGATGATCGGCTGCTGCTGTCAGCTGTGTAAAATACGACACTCAAAGCAGCAGTTCACGACAGACTGTCGTGGTCGATATTCGGCTGCTGTTGTCTGCTGATTAAAATACGACAGTCAAAGCACAGTACATGAATGAGCTGTATTAGTTGATATGCAGCTGCTGCTGTCGTAGTCGATAGTCGACTGCTGCAGTCTTGCTGCGTAAAATCTAACAGTCGCGTTATGTATCTATTCTCGACATAACCTTTCACCTCCGTAAATAGTTGCACTTAGTCGCGGGACACCTTGTATAATGGTACCTATACATTTACGAGTAAACATGGTTAAATTATACTTTACTCCTTAATGCACTTAAAGAAGAGAGAGAGAGAGTCAACAACAAAAAATTAGAGAAATTTGACAGACATTTTTTTTTTCAGTACTCAGTTACCGTAAAAAGTTCTAAGCGAAGATTTATCGTTTTATTTTTGTCAACATAGCAGCTTATAATTTTTCTTACACTCTCTAATGGAGTCACATTTTATGTTTTACTGAAATCAACAGAATTTGGAAAGTGTTGAAAAGCAAAAGAAAAAAAAAAAATTAAAGAAAAACAACCATAATGCTTCGGACATAAGTGCCCTCTTGCATTAATGCGGAACTGTCATATATTTCTTTGCAGTTACAGAACTTTTTCAACTGCTTCCTCCATTTCTCTACAATAAAATAGACTCCCACAATTTGAACTGGTGCTCCAGCTAGACAACCGATCCTAGGTCAGCAATAAACTGTCTGTCTGTCAATGATTTCAACGCCATCTTGATAAGTGCGACAGTCGCCACACATGCTACTCTATTTTAAGTTGCAAGTGCAAAAACAAAAAAAAAAAAAAAAAAACAACGTAATGTTGCTTAACGGTTCTTCAACAACTTTTTTGATATTTTTGTTTTTTTGTTTTCTGGCATGTTGAACATAAAGCCACAAGAAGCCACTTCTATGGCAAAGTACACAGAAGAGACACAGTTTTCTGTCACTAACTATGGCCTGCCGCCATCAATTAAGTGGTCGCTGATAAGCTTTTTTTAACTTTTTACCTTTTTTATAACTGTTTGTTGTAGTTCTTCAGGAGTAGTTTTATTTGTACACCCTTTATTTGCACGCTTCACTCTATTTTTCTATTTATTGTTGAAATTTGTACAGTTGTAAAAAATGAACATAAAGAAGTGAAGTGAACCCTTTCAGCAACATTCAGTTAAAAGAGAAATTAGCACATTGCAAAATGATGTGCACTAGAGCCAAAAAAATAAATTTTGATTTTTAAAAATATTTGATTAAGAAATAAATGTTTTATGTTAAGAAAACGCAAAAAGTGGGAAAATTAAAACCTCCCCTTAAAATAAAACTTAGACGTAAACTTTCAAAACGTCGATACACATATAATTTTTTTTTTTGTCTTCTCTAGCAGAATTCATTGTCGGAACATAGTTATTTTGAACAAAAATTTAATTCTGTTGAACAGTGTTGTGTAATGATTGTCCTGCTTTGCTTAAAAGTTTTCTGGGCGAAGCTACTTCAGGTGACACATAACTGGATGCACGTAAGGGTTAAAGGCTTAGCTCGTCGGATGGGGGGGACTTTGTTACGTCACACTGAAGAATCATAAACAAGAGAAATATACGTGCTTAAGATAGAAATGAAGAAAGACTATGAAAGTTAGAGAGAACAAAAGAGCGGATAGAACACCATAAGAGAGAACCCAAAATGACGGACGGACAAATCTAATTTACTGAAACTATTTAAAACAAAAAAAAACATTACCACTGTACTGCAGATAAACATACATAGCAGCAGAAACAGATGATGATGTTCTGCTTACCCGTATCCCAACCTTAGCTACCAAAATTGTTCTTAACTTTATATATGTAGCCCCATCAACTCCCTCTGATTTTAACTAAACCGGTGTTAATCACATTAGGCTAAAAGAAATGTATTTATTTAAAATTCATGTCAGATATATTTATTATTTAATCATTTATATATATAATTAAATTCATTATAAAGTTTTCTTATTTTATTTTTTAAAGTGCGGAAAAGAAAATAATTCAAATGTTTTCGTTTTGTATTTCGTTTTTTTTTTTTTAAATTATTATTTATGTATGAAAGAAAAGCAGAAAGAGAGGAAAAAAAAATAGCACTGAACTTAAAAGCTTAAAATAAGAATTGGTATAAATTATTAACCAAATATTTTTTGTTATGTTCATACGTTTGTAATATATAGGCATGTATAAGCTATATATATGTTTAAGTATATATTAAATAAGTTTAAGAAGGTATCTAGGTTATTTAATGTATGTTGCTTTTTTTTTTTTTCTCTTATGTATGTATGTTTATATATATGTATATTAGGCCGGGTCAAATTTTTTACCGTCCAAGCGTATAGCAGAAACGTAATCTATGATAAATTCTAAAAAAATTCCGCCAAGAAACCATAGGTCTAAAATCAATCCCAATGTCGCGCAAATCGAGGTCAAAACTTGGTTCAGGAATTAAAAAAATAAATAAGTTTTATATAAAAATACTGTTGAAAAGCTAAAAAAGGAAGCGTTTATCATTGATTTTGGGCTTGTTGAAAAGGAAATTTTGCTAGCTTTCCGAGTCTGAAGTTACTTTAAAAGTATTTTGCCAACCTGATATTTAAATATTGTTAATAATAAAACGATTTGAATTTACAAAAAATCTTTAATTTTATTATAAAAGTAAAATAAAAGCAAAAAGTAAAATTTTAGACTTTTAAGTCTTGTTTGCTCTCAATGCGGGGTATTCTTGTTCGACTTTTTGTAGCTACTGCCATAACGTCGTCTCTATTTTTTCAATTACGCGTCTCGAAACACTTGAAAGTAACTGTACGAATCACTCAGTTCCCTGAATATGCGATGGAATTTGTGGGTCTGGCAGAGGCGGATCTTCAAAGTCTAGATAACTTTGCATATGCTCGTATGGAATGTTTGCGGTGAATGGAGGTTCGGATAAAATGCTGTCATCATCAAGGTTTATCAAATCAATATAGTCTGAGCATTCAAAATTAATGATATGCTTTTTATAAGTCCTTAACACTGTTGGATCATAAAGTTTTTCTCGATAATATAAAATCTTCTTGATTGCTCTTTCGCGAACCGGTTTTCTATCATTAGGGAATCATATCAAGAAAGGGGCAATTACATTGGGTCTAGATTTATATTTGATTTTGTTTTTATAATTATTGATTAAAGAATTAAGTTTTTTGCGACACTTTTTGAATTAATAATTTTAATATTAAGTTTCGCCCATATTTCGATTATTTTTTCGATTAATAAGAAAAGTGTTTACCATTTTCTCTCTCACGTTCACTTAAAAAGAAATAGTACTTTAAAATAATTTGACTCGGAGATTTAAAATGAAACGTCCATTTTCAAAGCAGGAGTATCAGTGGATTTTGCAGAAGATTCCATAATTATTCACTACACAAACTTTATCACGAAGAGAATTCTGACAACACGATGTTTTATGAATGCGATCGATAAACTAAAGACTGTCAACAAAACAATAGCTTTCTATTTACTATAAATTTTTATTTATTTTATTAAAAATGTGGTCAGTTTTGCAATAAGTGGTTACTACTTCTAATTTTGTTTACTATTTAAATACAAAAACGAGAGGAGTGTAGTTAAATAGTAATAATGAGAAATTTATAAGTAAAATTAAAATGATAAAATCGTTTTTACGATTTTTAAATTTTTTGTACAATATTTAAATATCAGGTTGGTTGAAGAGCTAAAATATTTAAAAAATCAATTCAGATTCGGAGAGCTGGCAAAATTTGCTTTTCAACATGCCCAAAATCTGATACACGCTGCCTTTTTTGAACTTTTCGACAGTATGTTTTATGTAAAACTTATTTATTTTTTTAATTCCATACTCAAATTTTGATCTCGTTTTGCGCGATATTGGGATTGATTTTAGACCTATGGTTTATCGGTAAAATGTTCTCAGAATTCATCATAGTTTACGATTCTGCTATACGCATTCTTCGTTTTTTCTCATCCGAACAATTTGACCCGCCCTAATGTATATACCTACATACATATCTATATGTGCAATATTTTAAGAATTCAGGAAAAGTATATAATTAAGAACTAGTTTAAGAATTAATATATGGAATAATAATGTTTAATTAATATAGTTTTAAAAGGTATAGTTAAGAAAGTTATGACTTACATTGCGACTTAATCCGATGCAGCAGGCCTGATGCAGGAATTGTTGTTGTCGTTGTGTTCAAGTTAGCAACTATAACAAAGTTAAATTAAGAAAATGCGTATGCTTAAATAACCTTGGACACTATTGCTTGTCTCTTTTTCTTTTTTTCTTAATATTTTTTTTTTTTTTTTTCTCCTTCTTGAAGTTTTACTTTAAGTACACATTAAGTTATTTAAGATATAAGGTTTTGATTTTTTTTTTTTTTTTTTTAACTTTTAACTAGACAATATATTGTTTGTTTGAATTTCTTTTTCTTTAAGTACTTTGTTTTTCCTTTCTTTTTCTATTTATGTATTAGCGCGTGGTTTCATTTTAAGCAGTAAGTCTTGACTGGAAGAAAGAAAACGTGGTCGGCCTGTCAAATTTTCTGCAAGTAGAGTTAGAAAATTTTTCGAAGATCGAAATGAGAGTTTTTAATTCCACAGCTGGACGTGTTAGTTGTACGCAAGGTAGCCAGATCAATCACGTGACCACCTTGCTACAACAATTGAATCTGCAGAACCGACTTCTAGCCAAATATTTATTTTATTAAGATAAGCACTACAAATAGATTTAAGTTAAAGTATAATACCTTATTTAACGTAGTTCCTCTGTATTAAGTACGCTTATGTTTTCCCTGTATGTCATAATATTAATTAGGAATTTTCCTTTTTAAATAGTTTTATTTTAATGATGTGTATGATAGGAGAAATAAAATATTTTAGTTACCTTGGGTTTAGTATGTTTTCTTTTCTTAATCCTAATTTATTTTATACACTTTGATTTTCGTCAATGTGCTGAGCGTGTCTTTACTGATGATTAGTTTTAAGGAAAAGAAAGCATGTAACGCATTTGCTACATAAGTGAACTTGGCGTAGGTTATTATTTCCGCTTTAAGTTTGATTGTACTAGATGATAAAATTTCTATGTGGATGGGCTTTGTAACAATTTTGGTAATAGAATAGAATAGCCTAAAAAATGTTACCATATTTTATTGGTTTCTAAACTTTTAGGATTCGTTTGAGAAAATTATATCACAAAATAAAATAGGTGGTGTAATCAACCATCACAGTTGTTAAAGTTATTTCAAAGTTTAATTTTTAGTTATAATTTTGAGCTTTAAATGAAAACGTTTATGTTCATGAAATAACTTTTTAAAATTTGATACAAGAGTTCCTTACTTATGTTATAAACCAGCATAGCATGGGTAAACAATGGTTATAAATATATTTAAATAACTCTATACTTAACTCATTCATTTACCATGACTCTTAGCACTAATAAAGCACTAAGGATCATCTATTGAAATTGTGGTCCGAACAATGCATGATTATAAATAATCTACTCATATTCAGCCATTCATTAACAAATGAACTCATGTCAACCGCCAAAAGTGTTCACGCTGTGTTCAAGTAGCAAAAGCAACAACAAACTAACGAGCACAGATCCAAATTATCCAACCAGTGGCATATGATGGCCTGGTTAAGATGGTGCATCAGAAGCATATAACAAGAAAATGAAAAAGAAGAAAAAAAAACAACAACAACAACAATTACTCGGACGAAGTGCAGTTTTGAAAGAGATGCCAACATCAGAAGCACGTCTGTGAATGAATGAGTGTGGCTTTAACTGATGTGGTGTTAAAACAACATCATAAAAAATGCCAAAACATGAGCCAACAATTTTTAGCCTAATAAAAAAATAAGCTAGCAAAAACCGTTAAAAACACAACAACAACATAACAAATAATAACGATAAAAATAACAGCCAGTTAATTGAAAGATGTATACGATGAAGTGCAGTTTAATTGCCGCATGGCTGATGATAATCGGAAGCTTTAATAATGATGTTGTTGATGTAAATTAATTAAATAAAAATTAATTAAACAATGTTTCCTGATTTTAAGCATGCTCATTTTAATTTTAAGAAAACATAAAATTTGTTCATAATCGATTGGTCACCGAAAGCGTTGGTGAAATCATAGATATAAATAAAAGTTTGCACACCGCAGCTGCAATTTTTATAGTAACATTTTTTTAAGGAAATGAAAATATCATGGAAAGTTTGTGCCATGTCTGCAAAAAAAGTACCGCCTGAATTGACTCTGAGCAGCTAAAAACTGCTAAACTCATAACCAGTGTGGCCATTTTAGCCTTTTCGAGGCTAGATTTAGCCTTTTTATTTGCGGTTTAGCCTCGAAATTTATGATTTAGCTTCGTGATTTTTTAGCCTTTTTTTACTTTGAAAACAGCCTTTTTTAGATTTATTAACAATTAAAAAATTTGCCGATTAAATGCAACACTGTAAGGCAAAAATAAGTACACACTAAAAACTTTCCAAAATATATTTACACCGATGAGCGAATATTTACATTTTTTACACCGAACGGTGTTTATTTACACCGCTTATCCGGTGTGATAGACAAACTTATCCGATTGGTGTAAAATAAGAAAGGCATAGAAGAAGAGCAACATGGAAATCACGTTAGCATTGACAAACAAATTGAAAATTGAAATTTCACAAGACTGAAAATAAAAGTCGAGAATTACAAGTCATGTTCGTGAAACAGTTGACATTAAAGTAATAAAATAAAAAAAAACGGTTTAAATAGAATTAAATCCAATCCAAATTTCGAGCATGAATGCCATTATATTTGGTATAAATAACATTATTTATAGCATTTTGAATAAATAAATTAAAATTCTAAAAACACATATTTCCGAAAAGTAAAAAATTAACTTTTCGGTGTTGAAAAAATCATAATTTTGCATATCCAAATAAACACCTGATAGGGTTTGACACAAACATCCTTCGGATATTTAGTTATTAGCACCGATCGGTGTGAAAAAGTCCCCTTTCGGATATAAAATTCTAACATTTTGACACGGTGTTTTTTTTAACACCGAACGGTGTAGAACTCCCTGGAACACCGATCGGTGTAAAAATTCTATACAAATTTTTTAGTGTGTAGTCATGAAAATAAGCATCTGGTAGCAACGCTGGGCCCTTAAGAGCTCTCTCGTTTCACATGTAGATAAATGTTAGATCGATTTTTTTTTATTGAAAATTCTCATAACGTTGTTAAGCCAAATATATTTTCTCATTTTGCAAATGAAAAGTCCAAATATTCTGCAGACGAAGTTACTTCGATTAAGCTTCAATGGCGAAAACTTTTGACACGTAAATGGTCAAGCCTGTCCTCTACAATTGAGTTTTGGGTAGAAGTAAAGCACTTTAAAAACTCGTTGCCTGAAAATCCTTTTTCTGAGCTCGTCAATTTGGTTTTCAGTTTCTTAGTTTTACTACTTAGTAACGATGAGGTAAAAATAATTTTTAGTGCAATGAAAATTGTAAAAACTAAGCAAAGAAATAGATTTAAAATTAAAATGCCTAAATCGTTGCTTAATATTCGATGTTCAATGAAAAAATTACAAAAATGTTGTCATGACTTTGAGGTCACTGATGATCTCATACGTCTGTTAGATTCACGTAGTGCTTATGCAAGCTGTAGTTCCTTCGATTTATCTGATGAAGAGGATATAATTATATCTGAGATATGAACCATGTTGAAATAATATAAGTTCCTAGCACGACAGTGATAAATTTTTCAAACCTTCAATTTTATTTAAAATTTCTCCCGAGAATTGGAAAAAGAGGATTCCCATTTTTTAGGCTCAAGAAATTTTGGAAAATTTTAAACAAATTTGTTCATCAACCGTGAATATTCATGAGTGTTTTAAGTTAAACTTTTAACATAACATGTGATGTCTGTATCCTGCTGTCTTAAACATGAGAACTCTCTTTTACAATTCCCATGAGCAAATTATTCTTAATAGGACTCAATATACATATACATCAATATACATCAATTCAATATACATATTATTTTCATTTATATTTAAATGATGAAATGAAAATTAATGCAATGAAAAGTTAGTTTATTTAATGAAAAGTAAGTCATTCTGAATTAAAAAGGCTGGTATTATTTTCCTTTATAAATATATACCATATGATTTTTTGCTTTTTACAAATTTGTACCTATGATACTGATGTACCTATATTAAAAATGAATGTTATGTTAAAACGAAAATAAAACTTGAAGTTATATGAAAAATCTGGATTTTTTTTAGCTTCTTTTTTCAAAACTTTTAGCCTTTTTTTGACTTCTTTTTTTGGCCAATTTAGCTTCTTTTTTTTCCAGGTCGTGGCCACACTGCTCATAACGTCTGACCCATAACTCTTCAGAGCATAAGAAAAGTGTTTGAAGTCTGTTGATGAATTGAATAAAAATTAGACGAATTTCTCTCTTCCAAGCTAAAAATAGCTTTAAGTAGGATTTTGTCTACGCCGAAAATACTTATTTTGAAAAGTACTTGTAAGGAAGGCCGTCAGATGGCAGCGGCGAATTTTAATGTTAACCGGATATTTTAATATCTTAAGCCAAGTACTCTGCTCCTTTGCTTGAAATTTCGCAAACAACATTCAATTTTTTGTTTCACGACAATTTAATTGAACTGCCTATTTATTTTGAAGTTCAAAGTGACAGTTGTCGTAAATTTTTTTAATTTTTATTTATTTATTTTTCTCTATTTTTAGAAGTAAAGCATGACTTTCTAAAATTTTACAATTTCTTCGCAACAAAATAGTTGTCAGAATTTTCACGCAATAAAAAAATGAATGTTGCAAGCGAAATTTCACGGAAACAAAGAGAGTACTAGACTTTGGCGTGAAATTTCGCTCGAAACATTAATTTTTTTTGTTGCGTGAAAATTCTGACAAATATTTTGTTGCAAAGCAATTTTAATACTTGAGAAAGTCATGCTTTACTTCTCAAGATAGAGAAAAATAAATAAATAAAAACAAAAAATTTTCGACAAATGTTACTTTTCACTTCAAAACAAATATGCACTTCAATTAAATTGTGAAAAAATGTTGCAAGTATTTTTCACAGCGGTATAGAGTACTTCTTTGGCGAACATGTTGTGAAAATTTTCACAATAATATTTCACAGTCATAGTTTTTTGTATGTAGATTCGAGTGAAATTTCACATGAAACTGAACACAGTACTTAAGAGGCTTATTAAGTTTGTTTTTTTTTTTTTAAATTATACGTGCTCCATCACTAGTTAAGCGGCTCAAACTGGATTCCAAGTTTCAATTTTGGAATATTATTTAACTTTTTTCTTTGGAAACATATACCAATTTGTAACCAATCGAAGGCTAAAAAAAAGTAAAATTTTTTAATATTAAAATCTTGTTTAAAAATATACAAAAAAATTTTAATTCAATATCTGTAGCCGTTATTTCGTAAACGTATTATGAAAATCATATAAATTTTTCACAAAAAAGTATATAACTTCGCTTAAGGAAATTTTTAATTACCTTTTATTAGCTTTGGGTGTCAATGTATCAAATTCAATTTCGCTTTTTTACAACTGTTAACCAACCTTTACATCATATTAAGGTTACAAACCAATTCTATTGACTTTGGGGGCAAAATTGCGGTGATGTTAATGCAAGTGTTTCTATTGTGAGTAGGATGATTTACGATGCCGAGCATCTCAAGCTTAAAACATTTAAAAAAAAACCACCACTGAACCCTCAACGCAAACTCAAGAGTGGCCAAAAGCTGTATAAAGCACCAAAACGTCAATTTGTTACAGTGATCATCTTACTAACCGGATCTTCATGCACATCATGGAGAAAGTTTTTAAATAGCTATCCGGCAAGGTTTCAAGGATGATCGAGAGCCTTTCATTGTAGCATTAAGAGTAACGTGGATTGTACGTTCCGTTAATTATTGAAATGGTCCTAAGGCCAAACCATTAATAAATAAAAGTTTTAATCAAAAGAATTGGTTTTGTTACATTAATACACAGATGTGAATGCAGTGTATCAATCGGCATATTAATTTTTGTGGAATTTGTCAAGAAAAGCTTTATTAATGATGTCTACGTGCATGGGAGGTAGGTGGAGTTATCATTTGGCATTGACAAATTTTAGTTAATATGCAAAGCTTCAAGTTATTTAACTTAGTTTTGAGGACAAATTTTTAAAAAAAGATTTGTAAAAAGATTTTATCGTTAATACCTATGCACATAATACAGAAGCAAAATTAAATTTGAAAGTACCCAGCTAGCATTTTATCGAATTTTTGAACATATAAAAGTCGTTTTCGACTCTCCTCCGCGATGGTGACAGTCGCGTGTGCGCTCATTTTCTGATCAAAAAAGACTGTTTGTTCGGGAGAAAATGGTACACGCGACTCTTCTTGAGGAGTCTTTTTCGAGTCGTTTCTTAATCTTGAATATGATCAAAAAATGATTAAAATACGATTCATTTTCGAGTCATTTTTCGAACTAAAAATACAAAAATATGATTAAAATACGACTGATTTTCGAGTTGTTTTTTGAACATGAAAGTACAAAAACGACTCGAAAATGACTCTTCAAGAAAAGTCGCGTGTAGGGTATCAATTCCTCACGAACAAAGAGTGTTTTTTGATCAGAAAATGATCGCACAATGGAGGAAAATCGAAAACGACTCTTATATGTTCAAAAATTTCATAAAATGCTGGCTGGGATGAGTGATGTTAAATATTGTGAGATCTTGTGTGTATTTTGAAGTTGATAGAACCGAAAACTACTTGAATTTGTTTAATAATTTCATAAACAGCAAGGTTGACTTTACTCCGATATTGCTCTGTCGAAACTGAGCGACATGGCGTGAAAAAAATGATGTTTGAATTTGTCCAATTTTCCGTTAGTTTCCACAAAACAAATAGTTACCTTTCTATCGCCTTGCCGATCGAAATATGCTTTGTCACACGCTTTGTTCAATATCCAATAAGTTGCCTTGAAAAAATGCAGTCAGTTTTTGATCGTTGAGCGGAGTAAAATATGCTTCCGCACAGGACATGTATTTTGTTTTTGTTGATCGTCAAGTGGACTCGTAAAAGACTCGTTTAGGCGATTGTCAGCAAAACAGTCTTCCCAATGCTAGCTGGGTATTCATTGCATCTATTGGAGATGCATACACTGGTACTTCCTTTCAAATATCGATTTCTATATAAGCTAGTTTGCTTCTATTTGCATGTCATGACAAGTTGTTTCCAATAAATGAAACTTGTAGGGGGAAAAGCGAAAAAAGCTACACAATAGTTACATATTAATTCCGATTTTTAGTAGTTCTTGTTTGATTCAAAGGAATTAAGTACGTTTAAGAGTTGAGCAAAATTAATTCTATTAAATAAATTGAAAATAAAATTGAATAAAACTTTCGTAATTGAATAAAACATAACAAATTACCGCACCAAATTTCCTTCAACATCCCCAGTGTAGCACTTACTCGTTTTAACCAAGAGCTTAAAAAAAGGCACAACATTTACAAACCTGCAAAGAAACAAAAGAGAACAAATTATTAAAATATTTGGAAATCAATAAAAAGCTCAAAATAATCTCTTAATAAATAGTTTTTTGTAATTTCAAAGATATGTTCGAATTTAATAGATAATAATATAATTTTATATTTTCGAGGATGGGATACGGACACATATACAGATCCACAAACACACACATATGTTGGTAATTATTTATATGCTGGTCTAATACTATCATTTACGAAAAGCCCACAAAAAGCCTCAACGATGATAAGATAACCAAACACAACAAAAGCAATAAAGCAGTGAAATACTAAAAACATAATGAAAAAGTTAAAAGATGGCGACAGCTACTGCAACAGACACAGACAATTTATCACAAACTGTGTAAAAGACTGAAAATTCAAATAGCATTCCGCTCTACATGCATAGTTACAGTGAGAATAATTGAGTTAACATGCTGCTGTTCGTGTTTAAAGCTTTTGTAAAATGTTGTATTGTTTTTGTTTCGAAACTTTAAACTTTTACCAAAGTAATACTTTTAAAAAAATATTTTCACAAAATCACTTGCTTTAGTTATACGATACGAGATAAAGACTGTCCCAGAAATAACTGTCCTCTTGTTTTTTTTTTATTGTAAAAAAACCAAATGATGTTTTTTTTAAAATTCTTTCAGTTTATTATTAAGTGAACATTACAAAATAAATGAAAATTTTATTTACACTGAAAAAAAAAATACTTAAAATAAATTATGCACTTTTTGCTTAAGGTCCTCCATTTTTTTTTTTTACCGACCTTTCGTTGACCTTAGTGTATGCCCGACGCCATTTACGTCGAAATATTTCAATGTTTTTCGCAGTTTGTTTGGTCTTCTTAAGATTTATTTTACTTAAAGCCCAATATCTTTCGATTGGAGGAAGTTCGGGGCAATTCCGAGGATTAGCTTCTCTTGGTACCACAATGACATTATTGGCTTGGTACCAATCCATCGTTCTCTGGGCGTAGTGACATGTTGCTAGGTCAGGCCAAAATAGTACTGAACCTTGGTGCTGACGTATTAAAGGCAGCAAACGCCGCTCCAGACACTCTGATATAAATTTCGGTGTTGATTGTTCGATCTGTCACAAATTTCTTACTTCGAAGGCCACATTTGCAAATGTGGCCACACCATGTATTTCTTTGGAAATTTGGTATGTTTTTCGGTGGTAAATTTAGAGGATGCTTCACCCCTTCTTACCGCAGTATAATATTCGTGTCCAGGTCACTGCTTGAAATCCGCTTTGCAGTACGTTTCATCGTCATGATCACGCAATCAAATTTGGGCAGGTAATCGCGATACAGTTTTCGAGCCCTCCTCTTGGCTTCGGCGTCCTTTTCTTCTGAACTATCAGGTACTTTTTATACTTTATAGTTCCTTAGGTTGTAACATTTTTTAATCCGTTGAACACTTGATATTAATGTTCCCGCTTTTGCTGCCATATCAAGAACCGAAGTGCATGGATTCTGAGTTAACAGAGGCTTAACGTTCTGGGTCACCGCTTGGTTTGCTGGACCACTTTTTTTCCCTGAGCCTGAAGTTTTTGATAAAGGGGTAAGCTGTTTGTATCATTTTATGGTCCTTCCGATAGTTTTTACGCAATCGCCAACTTCCTTAGCGATCACTTGTACGTGGTGTTTGGATTTTCCAGTATTTGCAAATAATTGCTTTCCGCTTTTCTTCTTGTTGGGAAGACATATTTTCAGTAGCTGTTTTATTTTACTAATTGGTAATTTTTTTTTTAATCTCCAATATTTATACTTTATTTAGGTACCAAATGTGTTGCTATAGAGGTAACACTTTTTTATAAATAACCTAAAAAAAGGGCATTTATTTCTGGGACAGTCTTTATAAGTACAAATACGCTATGTTACTAACTACTATAAATTACGTTTTTAAAATTAAAAAATTCGTAAAATTTTTTAAAATAAGAATTTCTCGAGTATAAAAATATTTTTCGAAAAAATTATACTTTAAGTTTATTTAACGAATAACGTAGAAACAAAAGACCGACCCATCGATTACACCAGGGGAATAAATGACATTTTGTCAAAGTTGTAGTTGTTTTAAAACAATTTTTTTTTTTAATTTTTTAAGTTAAGATTATTTTTTTTTTGTATTTGTTTTAGAATAGAAACTTTTAATTTTCGTTAGTAACCATGTTAATTTTAGGTGTATAAGGAATGATAATGACTAAAAAATATGTATGGATGCTAAGGTGGGTCGTTTATTTCTGGAAAAAAATAAAAGTTATTTGATCATATTCTAATAGGATATTATGCTGTTTTAGGTCTAAACAACTAGTAGTTAATTGGCTAAAAAATTTTGTTTTAAGTCATACCTTTAGCCCGCGCATTTAATTCAAAGTTTTAAATTTGCAAAAAAATAACTTAAGGTTGAATCTAATTATATATTTTTAAAATACATTTATATATTCATAAGAATTTAAGAACTATTACAAGCAACTTTAATTGATGTACTTGATTGACGTAGCTAAGTTTTTTTTATAACTTTACTGGTTCTCCAATTATTTGGAAAAATATGTTGAAAATGGTTGTATGGAAGCTGCCACGCTCATTTTTCAAAAATTCTTAAAACCCCTTTTATATACTTTGCTTGGCCTTCAGTACCAAAAACGGCCATAAAAGTTAACAAAATAATTGTTCCCTCTTATTTGTACTAGTCGTTTCAAAGTACATCGTTAGACACTTCGATAATCGATGCGCGGGCTTTAAAATAATAATAAAATAATATTTTACAGGTTGTATTGACCTAAAAATACAGCATATTATCACTATTACAAGAGGATTTGAGAAAAAAAAAATTTTAACCCACCTGAATGCGTACTTTAATTTTGTTAATTCATCAAAACATTGTAGGCACAAGCAATTCAATTTTGTACTGGGTAGCTTCACGTTAATGGAGTAAAAATAGTGTTGTCTCATGAATAAAATATGAATAATGAATAAAAAATTAAAAATTAATAAAAAATGAATGCGTGAATGCTAAATGAATAACGATTCTTTGTGAATTGCATTCTTTATGAATAGCATTCATTTGAATAAAAAAATAAATGCATTATTATGAATAACGAAACATGAATAACCGAAATTAATATTAAATCAATTCTTTAAAATAGAATGTGAATTTTAAATTTTATTCAGAGATCAATTTTGTTTTCATTGTGTCAGGGATCTTTGTCGTTATGTACATGTACTAACAATTCTAAATATGAATGCATACTTTACAGGTCTGACAGTTATAAGCTCAAATATATTTTAATAATTTGACTTTATCCTTCAAATGCGTTGGCCAATTTCGATCATCTCTGAACTCTTTTATTAAAATTAAATGACATTTAAATTTCTGAATGTTTGGACATCAAACTAACATAATTTTTGAAATCGTATTTAAAATTCATTTAGAATTGATTGAGGCTCATATTAAAGGCACATATTAAAAAGTACTCAAATAAATAATTCAGGAAACTCTTATGTCGGTCTAGATCACGCCTGGGCATTCTAACACTGTCACATATTATTTCGTCTAGTTAGTATTTGCGCAGACACTGAACGAAAAAATTGTCATGATTATCCAAACTAGTATCGCCTGGGGTCGAAATTCGACCAATTTATTCATTGCCTATTTATAATTATATGCGAGATGATAAAAATAAGTTCGAGGCTATAACACTTAATTGATTGGAGATATAAAGCTATTTGCTTCAAAAAAGTTTTTTTTTATTTTATTATTTTATGCAAAAACAGAAAAACAAAATTTTAAAAAATTTAATTTTGTCAAAAAAATCATAGGGAGTAGCCTTGATTTTTTGATGGCACGGACAGTTTATTAATTTAGTGTAAAGACAAAATAAATTCACCTTAAATTCGGTACAGACTTTGAAAGAAAATCAAAAATGCAATTTTGACTTTTTGTTTTTTACTACAAAAATCATTTTTACCCCATATTTTAAGAATAAATCAAATTTTTTGGTCCTTTTTTAAAAGGAATAATTTAAATATAAACAAACAAAAAACGGTATTATTTTCTGCTAGTTTTTTTTTTCTCTCTCTTGGCATTTGGTTGAAACACACGCTAAATAACTAACGACAATATTAAGAAAATTCATTAAAAATACTTTTGGTTAAAATTTTGCGTAATTTTTATCACATTTGAAAGAAAATTTAACAAACTTTTAGAAAAAAATAGACAAATTGAAAAACCGTTAAAATCCGACTAAGATATTCATATGGAAAGTCAAATTTTTGAATTCAAAACACACTGACGAATGGATAAAACTAAATTTTTTTAAGAAATTGTTACTTTTAAAAAAAATTCAAATTCGACCAACTCAAAAACTCTCCCCCAACAAATTTCATATTAATCAAAGAGCGGGTTTTTTCTCAAAAATTTAATTTCTCTCTTAGAAAATTGGAAACCCCCTCAATCAGATATATCATTTATATATACATTCTGCACATCTGGGCAACATAACCTTTGGAATGATATAAGTTTCATTTATTTTGAGCTTTAATTAATACCAAAAAAGCGTACGACAAACTTTAATGTTCACGTATTAATATATGTATAAGATTTGTAAGTTTGTATTATTTATAGTATAAACTAGGGATATAACGGAGCTCCAAATCCGCATTCGCGGAGCATCCGCAAAAATTTGGTATCCGCATCTAGATAAGCATATGGATCCGCATCGCTTTTTTCATTTTTTTATATCCGCATCCGCATTTAAAATAAAGAACTATTAAAGTCTTTGAAATTCAATATTAAAATTAATTTTTTAAGATATTCTATTAAATACAATTGTACGTGCTTTAATTTTTTTTCTTATAAATGCTTTATTTAACATTATTTTATTTTATATGATTATTTTATATGATTATTATATTTTATTATATATGATTATTTCTTAAAAATATCTTATAATTTTGTTGAAAACATTCGCATTCGATTCCGCGGATCTGAATTTTGATTATCCGCATCCACATCCGGAGCCTTAAGGAAAGCATTTTACAGATCCGCATCCGCATCCGCTAAATAACATCCGTCACATCCCTACTATAAACTTATAAGCTATATACATAACATGTCCATGGGCCTGATTGACCCAGTATCCTTAGTAACAATTTTTCTTTTTTTAAGATATAATAAACAAGCTGATTCCCCGCCCACTACGCCAGGCAAATGAAAATATTTTTCGAACAACTTGAATAAATTTTAAATATTTATAGCAATGTTGTCAGATAAACAGATGCTTGGGGTTTTTACCATTACCGGTAAAACAAATAGTGCAGATGGTTTTTCGACTCGGGAGCGGGTTTTTCGCAACGTATAGTTGACCATGTGAGAAAACTGGATTTTCCAAATTTACTTATATCACACTTTTCTAAAGAATGTCCTTGCGTTACATGAAGAAGATGCTCCAGCAGCTTCGTGTTAGAAACAAGGTTTCCTAATTAATTAACGGAATAGAGATCAAACTTAACAAATATAGTGGAGGTTCATAAGAACATGAACTTTGTCCGTGGGGTGAGTTTTTAACTGATGCTTTTGTTTTTTGTTTGTTTTACGAGACATACATATTTCAATGCCCAAGCAATGATTTTCATAAAATTTGATAGTACTTTAAGATACTTCAAACAAAATAAGAATTCACATGATAACTATGAAATTTTATATGTATCCAACTTAAATATTGCTGCAACACACACTTGACACTTGAATGAAAAAATGGCACTCGTACAAGTCCTTAAGAAGCTTAGACGAAACTAGTAAGGTTTCACTTAAGCACAGCAACTAATGCTTAGCTGCCCTCATACAAGTTGGACTACTTTAAGAGCGTTTTTTGCAGAGAAAAAACAAAAACAAAACAAATTAAAAACGTAGTAAAAAAAAACCAAAGAAATTGCATGAAACTGACTTTTGAACTTATGCAGTGACTCGTTATCCAAGCCCATTTGCAGTTGGCTAAAAATGAATTGAACTAATAACTTTTAATAAAACTCGCGTCAAATTGATGTGTTTATCTTAGAAAAGGTAGCTCGAAACGAACTTTTATTGAGCTCAAATTGGCCAGAGTTCTGCAGTTGGCTACAATTAAGCAGCGGAAGCGGTTAAAAAATAAAAATAATTAGGGTGCGGCGCCAAATGAACACGATATTTAGCAGTTAAGGTATGTTATAAAAGTCATGCATAAAAATTGCCATGCAAAATTGTAATCAGAATTTGGATTGGATTTGGCAATTAAATATTTTTGTGAAACTTGCTGTGAGTTTAAAAATATTCTATTTATTAGGTACTTTATATAAGTTAATTAAAATTATTTAATCGTAAATTAAGTACGGGCACTGCTTATGATTAAGACTTCCAATTTCCGTCAATTCTTGGAAAATTGAAAACGTCACAAAGCAGTTCGTTATTTTGTACGTGGAGACACTATTTTGTACGTAAAAGTATACAAGATGATAATACTGAAAATTCATGCTTAAATAACGATAGTAAAAATTCACTGAGTGAAGGAGGAGAATGAGCGAATATGATTCAAACTTACTTTACACTATTTCTGAGTATGAGTCTGAGTCTGAGTGGAATAACACTAGCAGACATACTTAGATAACGTGGAATATAAGTAACTTTTTTCGAGAAAAATTAAAATTTTAATTTTAAATAACTCTTATTTCTGAGTGAAGTAATAAAACTCGAAAAAGCTACATTTTATGAGCGAACAAATTTGAAATAGTATCTATATAAAAATAGGCGTAGGGAAAATAGTTTTCTCCCACACCCAGTGCACAGACTATTTTTAAAGATTTAAATGATTTGTTTTGCGAAATTTTTATCAAGAAATTTTGTTTTTCATATTAGTCTTGTATCGAAGCAACAAAGAATATATGTGAAAAGGTCGAATTTCGGCCACAGTCGAACTCTAGTAAATCTAAACTTAAAAAAAAAATCCCAAAAAACAAATTGACCATTTTAGCTCTTGAAAGGACTTTGACCGAGCTTCTTATGATCAATTGTGTTGTGTGTGTAATTAAATGTTTGCACACAATTGACCGAAAACTGGACCTACATGTTTTATGCCGACTCCGAACGGCTAAAGTTCATGTTCTCATGAAGCTTAGCATGGCATTATTTACTCTCTGAGGTTTGCCATTGTCTGCAAAGAGGTGGTGACCGATCAGAAAAATTTTTTTATTGAAAAAACTTTTGCCACGACTGGGGATCGAACTCGGGCACCGAGCATGCTAAGCCACACACTTAACCTGCATTCCACGGTCACCACGATATCTAAACTTGCCCTTATTAAAATACTCGTTACCACCGAAACTATTCTAAGTGAACTGAGAACGAAGGTCGTTCCCAAGATAGACTCTTGAACTTGTAAACTTTTGTGTAGAAATATTGCATTTTTTTTTTGCGCATGTTTTATGTTTCATCTTTTATTTTTCATCAGCCAAACAACGTTTTAAATATATAAACGCTCTGATCTGCACAGTTAATATTTAATTATTTAAAAACAATTTATCTTAACCTTGTAGATATGTATGTTATTTAAAAGATAGAAAATTATGTTTTAATAATAATTTTGACATCTTCCACTTCGACACTTCAAAAGAGCTTTTTTATGCGAGGGCAACATTAAAAATATTAATAACATTTCCAAGCTTTTTGCTGCTTCTGTACTTTTTATCCTTGAACTAAAAGTCTGACAGATACTTCAGATTTTTTTTTAATTTTTTTGTTATCTACAGTTCATCATGTGCTGGGTTTTAATTTATAGCAATTTATTTTTTACGCTTATCAGTATCTTGCATTAACAAGAAAAAATAAAAAATATAAAATAATTAAAAAATAAAGGCTTATATAAATAAAATTGTCTTATTATTCTTAAATTGTTCGTGAAATAAAACATGTACATAAAACCGAAATTAAATCTGGTTGCTTGTTGCATTTTTGGCTGCAGTTTTAGCCACCTGTAGTACACGTTAATTACGATCGATGTTGTTTAAGTTGTTGCTTCGCGTTGTCGTGTCAACCTAATTAAGTTATCTTGAAATGTCGCGACGTAAAAGTAATGCGACGCCATCGTATTCGTTGTATCTTAATGTAATGCAACGTAAACTAACGCCAACGTGCAATTCTTCGCATCTTATAAATGCTTGCTTATATGCTGAAAGCTAGTCTGTCGCTAGTCGGCAGCAGATAATTTTTTTTGTTTTTAATTTCGTTTTGTTTTTATAAAATGCTTGAATGGATGTGCCATGAGCGTATCAAATATTCAGTTACAAATATTTATACAGCCGCATAAATCAAAATCAAATTCAAGCTGCTGCTGCTGCTGCTGGTCCAAATGCAATTTTAACATCGCGCGTCGACAGTAACGCAATGTTGTGGAACGTGCATTAAATTTGATTTATTACAAATTATGTGCAGATATTAATGTTGATAGTGCAGCGAATGCAAATTTAGCTGCCACAGACGCATCCAACAGATAGATATGTTCGACGTGTGCTCAACGGTATGAATAATTTAAGTACGTATGAAGCGAGAGCGATAAAAAGAACAAAATTTAATTTGTTTCTTGCGGATAGCTGCAAGCAATTTGCGTGCACAATTTGTACTTTTCAAAACGTCGATGATTATTGTATTGTCGATGACGTGAATTCGGGTTAAAGCTGGGTGTAGAGGTTGTTTTATATTCTAATAGTGCCGACTTATGATAACATCAGAAACTTTGAGAGGAAATAAATATTTAGATAGAAAAAAACAACAAGAAGTCACAGTTGATTTTTTTAAATAAATTCCTTGTATTATTATTATTGAACCTTCTATAAGTTTTCAGTTAAATTATTTCTAAAAAAAAATATGTGTGGCCTGTTTTACTCCGAGTTGACTCCGTATTGCTGTCCGTATACTCGGCTAAAGAAGTTTCACTTCAAAAAATTATTTACTCAAACCGTTGTGGATTAGTTCGTTAGGTCTGTTAGTTCGGACTGAAACCATTGTTGGATACGTTTTTTGCTCTCTTTCATTTTTATTCACTCTGCTCTGCAATTGAACTAAAAGAACGAAAATCAATGAACGAATCGTTCAATTCAACTAGTTCGTTCGTAAACTATCCAAGTCTTTTGCTGAGTTCGTACGGCTTTGAACGCGGCTCAAGAAGTTTTACTTTAAAAACCATAACCTTCCGAACACCTGTAATAACTTATGAATTCGCTTTGTTTCATGTTACATCAGTTTTAATGCAAATAGGATGTTACTGCAAAAAGGTTAATGCAAATAGGAAGAACATCTGCTTATAGTCACAAAGAAGCTTTATAGTCACAAGGTGTTCTCAATTCCGAGTCGGATTTGCGATAAAATCGGAAGTGCATTCCGAATCGGATTTGAGAAGAAGTTATGCAAACCGATCGAAATGCTGAGTTCGTAACAACATGAAATTCGATACGAACTAGCTATCAAAATCAGCTGTTTGGCCGTTTTGTGAAAAAATGTTCAGAGTCGATGTGAAGAGTTCAACAAATGTGTTAAATTTTTTAAATACATTTAATACTTTTATCTTATTTTAATTTGTAAATTGTTCGATTTTTTCGCTCTAATTCTGATGCACATTCTTCATTATTTTCCGGATTCTATGACTATGGCTGTATGACCCTTTTTTATTATATATAATTATAAGTCACAATGACTGTTGTTTAGGTTGTAGTTTAAGGAACAAAAAGTAAATTCAGTAATTTTCAAGTGTTTATACCAGGCATGCACGTTAACGTTAATTTTAACGGTAACCGAAATATTTTTTTTGTTTCGTTGAAACGAAATAAAAAAAATAACGTTAATTCAAAAAACGAAAAATATTTATTTCGTTTCGGAGAAAACGATATAAAATTTTTTCGTTTTTTTCCCAATCAACCGTTGAAAATAACGTTAATTTCAACAAAAAAATTTCGTTTTTTTTTTGTATCAGAAGAAATTGTTTTTAGCATAGGAGAAAATTATAAAAAATTTTTCGTTTTTCAACGAAACGAAATTTGCTTTGATAAATTTTTAACGTTATTTAAAAAACGAAATAATTTTGATAATTTATTTTTCGGTTTCAACGAAACGAAAAAATTTTGTTGATTTCGTTGAGCATGTCTGGTTTATACCTACAGGCCAACAGAGTCCCTAGAAGAATATATCCTGGTTTTAGTTTCCTAAAAATATCAGTAAAAATTGTTTCAGTAATAGTTCATGTATAGTAATTTATTTTTTTTTTTTTTAAATACATTTCGAAAATGTTTATTTTGACAGAGCCTTAAATCCTTAATGAGGAGGATAATTCTAACAAGACTTTTAAATTATTTGGAGTAGAACTTTGTTTCGTTTGAAAAACGAACGTTATTAATTCTTATATATAATGTCTCTTTTCTTATTTAAGACTCGTGTTTTATTTTCTTAAAAAAACATTTTATTAAAAAAATGCATACAAAAATACATATTTTTCATTATTTAAGTTATTCTTAAGAAAAAAAAAAATACAGAAAGTTTAAAATACAAAATAAAATCAATGTATGAGACTCTGCATCCCTTGGGAATAAAGTATCCCAGAATTCGACAGGAGAATTCTGTCAACAAAACACTGCCTGTCAACCGTCAAACGCTTATCCTAGGGTGTGGCGCTGTGCAATTCGAAACATCCACCTTAACTGACACGTAAACAACCCTTAATTATATAGTTTAGAAAAACAGAAGTTATCCGTATTTCTATTTATTAACGAAGTTAAAGTGTGTCGCACATGTTCCTGCTTAGCGTGTACAAATCGAATTTCGTGCGGATTTTGCACGCGTGGGTTAGGTCAGTAAAATGTGTCAACTGCTTAAGTTAGGGAGAAGGAATGAGAAAAAGTTTGCAATTTATAAAATATGTTATATTGAGGGTGAAAAACAGCAGAACTCAGACAGACTTCTATTTATTTTGGGGTGCCATTTTTAATGATTTAGGGAAGAGGTATGTTCAAGGGAATTGAAAAAGGAATTCCTGAGAAGTATTATTTTTGATTTTAGACAAAATAAGCTACCGAAATACAGTGGGAACTAATTTTTTTTATGTAATGGTATGAATAAAAATATTTCCAGTGGTATTTTCATGTAGTGCCTGTCACAAATCAATTTATGAATTTCCCGATGGATAAGTGAGTTTTTAGCTTAATTTCTATAAAACTAGGTGTGAAAGAAAAATATTATCTATCATCGTATAGTATAATCGTTTTTGTCACATACTTTTTATTTAATATTTTGGCTTGAATTTAGGTTTTTATCTCATAGCTCCGATGCTCAATGCATACATTAATGATAATTCCTAATGCAAAAGGGTTCGCTTTTTCAATTTTGCGGTCCAAATTCAAAAATTTCGCCCCAAAAATTAAATATGACCGCCCAAAGTTTTATAATTTATAATCATAAACTATTAAATTTTTTGGTTTTTTGTATTTTATATGAATTCTAACAGGTTTTTTTGTTTATATTAGATGAGAAATAGGACTCCATAAAGTTTTCAGCTTGTTCTGTTTCGTGAATGTCCGCTTGGGAAGAAATGGGTTAACTGTTAAACTGGGGGTTCCATAAAGAATAATAATTTAATTTATTATTGTTATAAAAGGAAGTATTAATAATGAAACGCTTTAAAGCACTTTTTATTTAAAAATCACGGAGAAAAAAAAATGGGCTTAAATCATAATCAAAGCGTTCTTAACTGAAATCAGCTCAATAGAGCTCAAGACATGCTATTCTTGTTCGCAGCTTATACCAGAAATTGGGTTTGAAAATTTTTTTGATAAACACGTCAATTTGCACTAAATACGGATGATCTAATGAAATATTGGATGATCTTATTTAATTTGTACAATGAAATATAATTTTTATTTTGCATGTCATTTTTATTTTAATTTTTTTTTTCTTTTTTCTTTGTTTTGATATTTTATTTTAAAATATTGTTCAGATTTGACACATTTTGATTGACAATTCTAAAATTCCTTAGATTGGGCATATTTACTTTTCTTTTGTCATATCAATCCATAACTGGCATGCATTGGACACAACGAGCATTTTTTTGTTTTTATAAACAATACCAAAATGACATAAATTTGGCACAAGTGAGCACATTCATTTTTTGATAAATGATCTAAACATCACGTACATTATGCACAAATGGGCGAGTTAATTTTTTGATAAACAATTAATTTAAGGCTTGATAATCAAGAACATTATGGCTAACCTCAAAATCACTCTCAAAATTAATTGGTTTGGAATTGTTTTCAGCTCAAATTTCTCTCCGTGTGGTCTCATTTTAATTTCAATTTCTATTTATTCAGTTAAAAATTATTTTTTCTGAATTTCAAGTGCATTTTCTGAATTATAATTATTATTTTCTGAATTTAAAATGATTTTTATTGAATATCAAATGCAATTTGTGAACTTTATCTGATATTTTCCGAAACTCCGAATGGAATTTATAAATTTCAATTGATCTTTTTTGGCATTTTAAGTGAAACTTCATAATTTGAATTGATCGGTTCTGAGTTTCGAATGGAATTTCTAAATTTCAAATAAACTTTTCTGAATTTCAAATGGAATTTTTTAATTTCAATTGATATATTTTGAACTTAAGATGGAACTTGAACCGTGGCATGCGTGTTAAGTGTGTGTGGCATTGCAAGCACCGAGATTGATTCCCACTTGCGACAAAGTTTTTTGTATCAAAAAATTTTCTGATCGATCACCACTTCTCTGCAGACAATGGCAAACCTCAGAGAGTAAATAATGCCATGTAAAGCTTCTTGAGAACATGAATTTTAGCCGTTCGTAGACGGCATAAAACATGTAGATCCAGTTCTCGGTCAATTGTGTGCAAACATTTAATGACACACACAACACAAGTGATCATAAGAAGCTCGGTCAAAGTCCTTTCAAGGGCTGAAATGGCCAATTTGTTTGTTGATTTTTTGTTTATAATTGGAAATGGTGCAGCCGTGACACGAACTAACTTTCATAAAAATGGAGGATACAAGAGTTTAATTTTTATATCGGAAAAGCCATAAGGGTACAGTAGATAGAGTCCTACACGGTTAAAAATCTTGGGCTAAATTTTAATCTTTTTTGGATTACATATAGGACACGACCAAAAAAAGATTACTTTTTAATCCAATGAAAAGTTTTAAATTTTCCAATCCAAAAAGGACTTATTTTTAATCCGCAGAAAGTATAAAATATTATAATCCAAAAAGGATTAGATTTTAGTCCAAAAAAGTTAAAAATATAAAAGGATTACTTATTAAGCCACAAAGGTGAGAACTCGTGAGAAAAAAGGTAAGAGATAATTCTCATATTTCATAAGTCTACGAAGAAAAGTTATCCTTTGACCTCCATAAGCATGTATATATTTATATTAAAAAAAGTTCTTAAACTTAATTTATGCTATATTTTGCATATTTCTATACGAGCTAAAAAAAAATCCTTTTTTTTTGTCGCGTACTTTGAACTAATTTGTACTAAATCTTGCCAATATTTTTATAAAATGTAGCACTCTTTCATCGCGTTAGAACACTTAAAATACATATCGGTTCTTTTTGTTTCTTTCTTGTTTTTCGATTTATTAAAACCGTGCAAATGTCGCGTCCGTGCTAATGGCTTTTCAGCTGGAAAGCTACATAATATTCAGCTTTTCGCCATAGAAGAACTGTCAAATAAAGAGCTGCTTTTCGTTGGCTTTTCAGCCAAAAGGCCTTCGTGTGAACATATTATTATATTGCCATAAACTTTACTATATATACATTAAGGGTATCCATGCAAATGGGCAATGCCCTTATAAATGATATAAACCATATAAGTTTATCAGCCTTATAAACGAAATGTATGGAGAACCGTTTACACAAACCAGATATATCACAAATCAGCAATCAGCTGTTTATATGTATGCTGAAAGTTGACTGTTAACAAGTTAACAGCTGACATATCTCTCCAACTGCACAATCGACTGATAAAAATAACTAATTGCCCAAAATACAAGCTTGTCGCTTTGCATGAATACCCTTATTATGTATTATGAAACACTGCTCAATATAATAATGAATATAATAATATTTTGGTTCAGATTTTCAGAAACAATTTCTTTCATTTAATTAAAAAATAAACTTCGGATGCTTTAACAACATTAACTATTATATTGAGCGTAAATTTCGTAGCAGTAGTAGTTTTCAATCTTAGGTAACATAAATAATTTTTCCTGAAAATACTACCTTAATGTAAATTTGTAGTCCAAAAATAGTCTTAAACTTAAACTTTTTTGGATTAAAAACAAATTAAACTTAAGTATGGAATAAAAAATAGTACTTTTTGGATTAAAAATTCCTTTAAACCAAAGTTTGGATTAAAAACTAGTCCAAAATTTTTAACCGTGTATGAAAATCATACTGACGGTTACTGAGCAATTTGTTGTATTCCAGTTAATTCGTCAAGTAGTAATCTATTACATCTCAAAAGCTATTGGAGAGTGCAGAGAGCATATTGCAATAGACCGTTAGCTGGCAAGGTGCGTGCCAACGTACTTCTCAGTGATTGGCTGAACATTTGCGACCCTCTCGCAAGAAGGAAACATAACTGATTTGTGGAACAATTTGAAAAGTTTGCACAAAGACCATAGCAGGGCAGCTTTAAGCACAATTGCTCGCATCCCATCAGAACCCGAGCTATGTTGATATTGAAAATGAGCAGTCTACAATTCATTTGTCAGCAAAAGAGTCAAAAGGTACGCTTCATTATAATAGTCAGTGAATATTTGATGATGTTTAAAAGACTTTAGATAGACGAAAACGTCTTATTCTTTACTCCAAGTAACCAAAAGTGTTTGCTTCTTTTGAGACAAAAAAAAAACATTTTTTTAACGCAGGTTTGTGAAGATACTTTTGGCGCTTTAGAACTGCACAGCAGCGATTCATAGCCGTAATTCGAAGTCATTTAGTTAGATGTACGCTTCTTCTCTGAATCTGAATAAAAGACTTAGACCGTTTAACTAGTGGACTTGTTTCAAGTTTGTTCCAAAAAAAGCTGGTACTAATAGCATCATTTTAACTTGTTTGTCTGTTAGCAGTGATGAATTCTTAAGCAAAATTATTTTTTTTTTTTTTTTTGCAAAAGCTATTAAAAAAAAATTTCAACTCTAGAGGAAAGCGTAAAAAAACACGAATAGCTTCAAAATAAACGAATTGCTGATGCAGTCCACTTGGAAATTGGTGTAAGTGTTCGCTGAGCACACGTTAAATTCAAATTATTTCAAACTACAAAATATGGTGAAAGCTTGTACATAGATCACATATGAGAGAGTTTTAATGCCACCCAGCTCTAATAGATGATCATAAAACGAAACATATAATTTAATTTTTTGAAATATTGCTATCATTAAGAATTTTGTATACATTCATGGCAACGTTGTTAACTTGTGTTAAAAATTGAAAGTTTGTTCGAGGAATTTTAAACGCTATTCATAGCTATTATTTTTAGCATTTGCTTGACTAATTTTTTTTTACTTTTATCTAGCGATAGATTTTACTAAGAATTTTTAAGATATTAACAAATGCCGTCTCGCTCAGCTGATGTTGCTATCTACGGCTGGAGTGGCACGTTTTTCATCTGCTTGTCGTTCGTGGTGTTGTTTTCGCTTTCGTTGCATTTTCAATATCTTCAAGATTTTTGCAATTTCAAAACTGAAAATCATAATCAATCGCTTCATTAGCTGCCTGCACCATAACGACACGCTTTTATTTTACATTTGCTGGATGTCGATGATGTTCATGCTTGCAGCGACAACTGTTGTTGCCTCTGGTGTTGGTGCTGTTGATGTTGTTGATGCTGCTGATTTGCTGTTCTTCATATTTTATTTATTTGTGCTCATGTAAAATGAACACGTGTCACACGTTTTTCTTGTTAATTGGATTCTTTGCAAATCTTTTATTTTATTTTTTTTATTGCTTTGATTTAATGTCTGATGAATGTTTGAATTATTCTGTTGTTAAGAAGTTAATAATAAATGCACCTTTCATTGCTTATTACTGGTATGCTTCTGCGAAGAGAGACGGTCGTGTTTTTTTTTAAACAATTATTTTAATGGATCTGCACCTGATTGAAGATTAGATAAGTGGGGGGCGAACCAACGAATCCCGAGTTCAATACTCACCTCGGGCAAAAGTTTTTGGAAAAATGTTACCGATGTTCTTTTATAGGAAATTAATTTTGAAAACAAGTTTTTCGTCCCATTTTTTTTTTAATTATTGGAAGTTTAAAATTAATCTTTTCAGATGAATTGTTAAATCAAGCGGATGCGATTTTTACGATTAGTTAAAAATTACAGTTATTTTTACAGTTATTTTTACAATTACAGTAGATATGTATTAAGAGTACAGTATGTACACTATGAAAATTGAACATTTTCACCGATTTTAAGTGTTCTTTTTAAAAAAGCACAAGAGTTTGATTGACGGTCTAACCTTTATCAACGATGCTGACTGAACTCTTTCTATTAATATTAAAGTATTATTTACTAAAACATTGAATTTATATGTTTCGAAAAAAAGTCAGAATCAGCACTTGATACATTTTGATGTATACCAAATACAGTTAAAATTTTGTTTTATTTAATATATCTTCATGTATGAAATGAGTATGATTTTCACTGCTTCATTTACATAGATTCTTATCTGCTATAATAGTCACGTTAAACTAATTGCAATTCACCGTTAAGCCAAATTGCGTAGACACAATAAATAACATATTTATCACTCAACTCTAAGCCTCTAAACGTGATTTATAGCTTAACTCACGAATTAATGAATGAATGAATGAATGAATAAATGCACAAATTTATTGATTGACTTAATTGCTGCCTTAGACACACAGAAGTACGAGGATTAATAACAAGTAAAAGCAACAAAAATAAACCAAGATTGTTATCAATTAAAACATGGTATCCGAATTCATGATTAATGAAAGAAAATATCAAAATATGTGTCTATTTATTTAAAATTAAATATATATTATGAGTTTTTCTAAAGCAAAATCATATTAACTGTGATCAACTCAAAAAGAAAAGAAAAACAGAACAAACTCATAAATTGTTCACAAAAAAATAACAAAAAATAATTGCAAAATTCATTAAAAAGTTTTTCAGTTAAATAAAGTTTAAAACGAATTTAAGCGTCGTCACTGGGAACGAGAAAATCCCATCCTACGGCTATGTGCTAAAGTTAACAGACAGGAAAATGGCTATTTTATGTAAGAATGTCCTAATGTAATGTAATCTATGAGTAAAACTGAAAGCAATGTCTGTGTGAAAACTCCAAAGTTCTGAAGAAATATGTGCAGCCAGCCCAACGACGACATTGACTGTGACTGGAGGGTAAAGCAACTAAGGGGTGAGGGGGGGGGGGGGGTAGAGGGAAAATGAAAACCAAGAAGACCTAAAGTTGAAAATAATAGCAGAGCTTGTGACTGCGAGGAGAAAATGTCCGAATATTTTTTAAAAAGTTTTCTAGACAACGAAGCGTGCGAATGCATTTAGCAAAGTGGTTTATTTTTCATCCTGAATATGTTCTGGGTTTGAGTTGTTCGGAAGGTCTGGGAAGGTTTTTGCATTTTATTAACACTCCGAACAACACAAACTCAACGCACAGGACACCCAAGCAGCAACAGTGCAGAAACAAAAATTATAAAAACAACAAACAGGTATTTGAACAGAATACATGGAGAGAAATTTGAGGTGAAAACAATCCCAAACCAATTAATTTTGGGAGTGATTCTGAGCTAAGTCATAATGTTCTTGATATCAAGCCTTAAATTAATTGTTTATCAAAAAATTAACTCGCCCATTTGTGCATAATGTACGTGATGTTTGGATCATTTATCAAAAAATTAATATGCTCTCTTGTGCACAATTTATGTCATTTTGGTATTGTTTATAAAACAAAAAAACTGCTTATTTGTGTCCAATTCATGCCAGTTATGGATTGATAGTAAAAAAAAAAGTAAATACAGTCGAACCTGTTTTTGTGCGGTAGTAAAGTACCTAGAAAAAAAAACGGGCGAACAAATTCACGAAACTCTTGTCCACCATTAAAGAAATCGTATTAAAGAATGTGGTATCCGAAATAAATCGCATAACCTTAAATTAAAAAATCGCCCAAGATTACACAAATTTAGTACAAAATGAATTGTTTCTAAAAAAAAATTTCAAGCCCAATTTCTGGCATAAATTGCGAACGTGAATAGCATGTTTTGAGATGGTTTTGAGCTTGATTTTAGCCCAGTTTTTTCTCTGTGTAAGAAGTGTGGCAAAAGTAGAAAAGCGCTATACAGAAGATACTTAGTTCGAAAGCGATAAACTGTAGTCTAAAAGGGGCAGAAGGAAGAGTCTGCAAGATGAAAGCAAAAACAAATTAAGAAGCACAAGCTGCAAACGAACAACTTGAACAAACGGTTGTTGGAAGGACATACTTAAGGTGAATTTGTGGTTAGATGTTGTCAAGCAGGACACTCAACAGGATGTTTTCCATGCCCATAAGAAATGGCTATGAAAATAAGTATGATATAGAAAGTGGCAAAGGAGAAGAAAGAAGAAAAATTATCAGACATTGGCAGACACCGACAGCTATTAGATGTGGATATTGATGGGCAATTTTTTGTTTAATAATAATAATACTCGGCTGTGCCAGCGCGTAGGTAAGCAGCTGCTCTGCTCTCACGTTGAGGCCTAAGCATGACTGTTCAACATGAGGCACGTTTGTATGCGACAGATGGCGGGTAGGTGTGTGTGTATTTCAAATGTGATTGATTTGATATGATTCTCAAAAATAATATTGCCCAGGGCTAAAAGGTTTTTTTTTCTGTTTATAAAATATTACATAACAGAATTGCTTAAAGGACAACATATTAACAATTTACAAGATAACGTCTAAACAGGCTGAATTGCTGTTTTAATGTTGTTAGTTTTGTGCTTAAATCAATATTCAAAGAAGTGACATTTTTGCAATCAACTTTGACATGACTTAAATATTGAAAAAATTGCGGCAAGAAGCAACAGAAATCCATTTTAGACTATTTTAGTTTCTCCAGATTAAAAATTATTAAAGAAAAAAAGAGAGAATAACTTGGATCATATTCTACCAGCAGATGCACGAATCGAAAGTATGTGTTGTAAAATTAAATACGTTTGTATCGATTTTACTATTTTTCGTATAAAAGAAAATGAAGCAGGCGCAGCCATAGTCAAAAGAAAAAGTTCGACTTTAGAAAAACCATAATTTTTGTTTCAAAGCACACGTTATTTATAGGCTTGGCATAGTCGTGTTGCCAAATATTCCACAAAATGTAAAAACCAGTTTTTGGAATAACCCAAGGACCATTTAAGAGCTGGCCGTGGGCAACATTTGAAGGAAATGATTTTTAAAAATTGAGTTTTAGGAACCGAACTTTCGTTTTAGGAACCGATTCCAAATAGAGATTTGCATCAATACATTAATTTTTATGTATTTTATTTAGAAAACAAATTAGGAAGCTCTTATTGGATCACCCGTTATGTATAAAAAAATGTTAGGACTTGCAAAGAACATAAAATAATAAGAAATTTATCCAATATTTGCGATTCGAAGGGTCTGACGAAGAACAGAGCGAGATGATAGAAGTTGTAGAGGAAGATGATGTCGTAAATTATATCGAGGAAAAAGACGAGGAAGATGATGTGGCAACGGAAATCAAGTTCGTGCTCGTCCAGTAAACATTACTAGCTTAAAAGGTGTAAAAATAATCCAATTGGCATCGAATAAAGTGAATCAGTAATTGAAAAAAGATTTGAGCCATTACGTCACACCTGAGACAGCAACATTTTTCGCACGCTTCGGATTTTCAACTGATTTCATTTCTACCGATCGAGAAACCTGGACAGCACGCGAAAATCACCAACAATCGCATGAAATATTGTGTAATCTTCATGTTGTCAACGACGATGTTATGCCGAAAATCGAAAGAAATATCCATCTCATGACAAAAATAAATAGATTTGATAAAAATGTTCTACAATTTTAATTATAAAATTCTTTATTTACTGTGAAGACGGTAAATCCAAAAAAAAAATTGGAGAATCAAAGTTAATGTGGGTCGGTCTTTCATTTCAGCCTTTTGAAAAGCATCCTAGGAGCGATGTAAGTCAATTTTTAAAAAATATTTTTTTTATAAAATAAAAAGTTTGTATATCAGTCCCCATTAAGGTTGGATATAGAGGGAAAGCCTGGTTTACACTATGTCAATTTCAATGGTCAGTTGTTGTCAGTCACATGAAAAATGCCAACACGTTGTCAGTTCTTTTTTGTTTGACAATAGGCGAAAAATAGGAAAAACAGATCCCTTCGCATGTTTATAGCAAAAATTGGAAAACAAAATTTTAATTATGTGATTTTTTAAACTTTTAAATTTCATGTCAAACAAAAAATGACTTAGTGAAAACCAAGCATAATTATATTCGAATAAAATGTTGGAAAGAAATAAGCAATGGGGATCTATCACATATTTTACCCTTTTAGATGCCCAATTTCCTGAACAGATAAATTCTTTATGGGAGCCCTTTTAGGGGGTGGAGAAAGGGGATAGGTATGTTAGCGAAAAATGTTGGGAAATAAAATTGAATTGGAGTCAATCCAACATTGCACCCCTCTATGGGCAATACTTGGGTAGTTATGGAGTTTTTTGTCAAATTTTTCCAATTTTCACCAACCTTTAACCCCGATGTGGCACAATTTAACCCCACGCCACGACACATTTTTTTTTTAAACGCATTTTTTTGTCAAACCAAACAAAATTTCGAGTTTCTGAGTGTTAAAATCCCGTTACTAAAGATCTCCATATCTCCATACATCCCTATCCCACCCCTAGTATGCATTCGCATTACAGCCGTTAACATACAATCGAACGCTTACATTCTGTTATGTTTTGTGCGTTTCAATGAATAGGTGCGCATGCGAATCGCAGCTGTTGTATGCATGCGTGTTTTAGCTGCGAGGTACATAAAATAAGATCTTATGCTCTAACGCGCACAGTCATCTAATCAACAAAGCAGTCTTAGAATAAGCTTTAAACAAGCTTAAAATGTATTCCTCTAGCTTGGATAAGGATTATTGTAGAATAATCGAAAACGAAATCATGGAAAAATATTCCTTAAAAATATTCAATTCAAGCTTAATCCATGTGTTTTTCTTATAATTGGAAATTAATATTTCAATATTTCAATAAGCGCTCGCAAAAAATTCTCTTGCTTGGTTTAGTTGGTATGCGGCTCAACAAGACCTGAATTACTCTATGTTTTGTAAACTACAACGCTTGACGGAGTTTTAAGATATTAAATATAAAGAAGATTAGGAAGAACTTTTCCAGGCCTATAATTTGAGACATTTTTGAAAGTTTTTGCAGTCATCATAAATGACTTTATGGTTGTCTATTCATATGTGAGGAAAAACTTTTAATATCATGGTCAAAGCTTGTGTAGTTTTTATTAAAGTACATGTGAAGGGTGTTACGAGTACTGATTTAAAAATCTGAGTTCACTCTGAATGTTTGCGAAATTCAGCTTATCTAGAATTAATAAAAACAAAAATTAATTACTGTCAATTAAAAAAATGTTTGACGATTAGCCCTGCATTTAAAGAAATTAGAAATACGTTTCAGAAATTTTTTATTAAATATTTTAAAGTACGATGGGTGTTACGCAAATTGTGGCGGGTGTTTCGAGAGAAAAATCTCTATGTCCAAGTAGTCGAACTGAATTACGGCCATTTTACGCCAAATGCAAGTCGTGATTGGCATCATGCTCTTCATTTTGCTACATTTTGGCTTTAGGTTTCTTTTTCACTTATAAGAATATGAGCTTTTTGTTTTTTTTTAATCGCCATTTTTTGAAAACTTATGGAAATACCAATTTTTGATAAAAATAAAATTCTTGTAAATGTAGTCTTTTTCAATAAATCATATCTCAGACATCTGTTACCCTATTTTTGTAAATGAAGTATCATAAGAAAGCCATTGAAAAGCGATTTTGAAAAAATATAATTTTTTTGATATTTTTATGCTAGAGTTCACACTTTTTGAAAACAAGTTTAATTTGCTCATATATCAAAAAGTTCAATTTTTTTTTGGCCCGGCCTGGCCATACGCCATAATCGACACCAAAGCCAAATATTTACAGTGACAAGATCATACTCTGTATTTGATATTACCAATTGGGCGTGGTGTACTATGAGCTGCTAGAACTGGGTGATACTATCATAGGGCAACTCTACCGAACTCAATTGATGCATTCAATACGAATAAGCATATTATATATCAATATTGAATAAGCACGACAAGGTGATTTTCTAGCATGAAAGCGCTCGGCCACATGTTGAGCAACCGCTCAAAACATACCTTGAAACGCTGAAATGGGAAGTCGTACGCCACCCTTTACCCCTTCCGACAACTATTTCATTTTCGTCTATGACGATCCCTTGAGGATCAGCACTTTTGTTCTATTGAAGAACTCCAAAATTGGATCGATTCGTGGAACGGTTCAAAAGACGTATTGTTTTTCGACATGGTATCCGAAAATTGCCAGAAATATGGGGAAAAATAAATCCTTTAAACATTTTTTTGTACACCAAATACTTTTTTACGTATTTTGTCTTAATGAGACAAAGTGACAAATTCTGATGTATTTTTTGTTTTTTAAACTTTGAATTTGAACTTCGACTCGACCTAAGATAAATATTTTAAAAACCCAAAACAAGCAAGAACTACGAGGGTCGTTCGAAGTGTTCTTAGCCTAATACAGAGATGACGGTATATACAGGAAAAAGTTAGGTGTAATGGAATCATCCATCCGTCATATGAAATTAACAAAAAAACACAAAACAAAAACAAAGTGGCCACTTCAGCCCTTGAAAGGACTTTGACCGAGCTACTTATGATCAATTGTGTTGTGTGTGTTATTAAATGTTTGCACACAATTGACCGAAAACTGGACCTACATGTTTTATGCCGACTCCGAACGGCTAGAGTTCATGTTCTCAAGAAGCTTTACATGGCATTATTTACTCTCTGAGGTTTGCCATTGTCTGCAGAGAGGTGGTGACCGACCAGAAAAATTTTTTATTGAAAAAACTTTTTGCCGCGACTGGGGATCGAACTCGGGCTCCAAGCATGCTAAGCCACACACTTAACCTGCATGCCACAGTCACCACATATCAAATTAACAGCTGTTCAAAAAAGATGTTTCAGTGATTTTTGTCATAATGGAATATTGCTTTTCTTTAAATTCGATAGAAAAGCATAACATAATTTTAAAAATTTAACTCCTGTTTTCCATTGTAAGACTAAGAACATTTCAAGCGACTTTAGTAAGGTAATATTTTGAAAAACTTTACATTATTAAAGTTTTAAATTAAATTAAACTCTTTTAAGGGACGAACAATTTTTGTAAATATTTACAAATAAGAATTGTTTATTAAGTTTTAATTTTGAAAATACCTGTCTACAAAAATAGCAGTTCTTTTCATATTTTCAAATTATTGAACATTTATTCTACTCTGGCTTTCTTTATGTGAAGATCTCGTAAGAAATAACAAATTTTTGTAGGATGTAAATTTGTTGAAATGTTATATGTGGGCGTTAAGGGTATAGATAATATTATTGGCTGATACCAAATGTCAAACATCAATGTCAACAATTTATGATGTATCGCCAACATATGTTAGAGAAAACACCGTGATTTTGTGGAGGGAGTTGTTAAACGCACGCACGTTGCTAGTGTCAATGTCTGTCTGTCTGTTTGTCTGTCGGTTTATCTGCTCAGTTGGCTTCATGCATAGCCATATTTTATTTCAAATATTTTCTGATGTTGCTTGGACGTGCTGTGGTTCTTGATCAATATGCAAAACATGTGCGTTTCTTTCAACTTGAGTGTCGGCTGCGCTGCAACTTTTGTTGGAATAGAACATAAAATAAAAATATTGCTCCCCTTTCGAATTTTGTCGACGGTCGTCGTTTTCTCCCATAATTCTCATTATGATGTGTTTAAATTAATTTTTATTTATGTTTCTAATGGAATTTTTAATTAATTTCTAGAATCGTTTTATTACCTCTTTTTATATCGTGGCTGTTTGACGTTTTAACAGTGACTCTGTGGGTGGTTCTTTAAAAGAGCGGAACTCCATTTAATATTGTTTGACTTGAGTTTTTCTTTTATTTTAAAGTTATGTTAATCAGCGAGGGTAGAGTGTGAAAAATTTAAATAAGAATTAAATTTTTAAAGGTGTCATATTTGACCAAAATACCGTTTACGACTTTCAAAGTTAGTGTCTATCGTCTCATCTTTTAATTTATATCCAATCTTCTTTACTCTTACATATATAAAAAGAATGAAGAATGACTGAAATGAATCAAAGAATGAACGATTAAATACAAGAGTAACTTATAAAATCCTATAAGAGCAACATTTTTTAAATTATACGACAAAAAGATAACTAATGCAACATAAAACTAGTTTGAAGAGGCAGATCAATGTTTTTTAGCAGGCTTTAGAAAATTTGGACATACGGAACAGTGGTAGAATGTTGTCGTTTTGGACATACATTTTTTTATTTATGGCGTATGGTAAACCACTGCGGTAAGCCACTGAAAATATATATAAAAGTTTATTTTTATTAAAAATATTCAAACTTTGAAAGTTACCGTTATTCAAAAAGACAGTATTCGACTTATTGTATCAAATTGTATCGAAATATTGGATATATCAAAAGAAAGATTTGGGAATTAAGCGTCTTAAGCAACCCAACCATATCGTTCGAGAAGCTCGAAAAAAGATAAGTAAAAAAGGAATAAATGCGTCTATAAACACTACGTTTGCAGGAGTTACGGATCGCGTATTGCGACACAACAAGAAAACCATCTTTGACGCAAAAGCAAATCGAAGAACGGCAAGTCTGGGCAAATAAACTTGGACTACTTTTTAAGCTCAAAAGTCTTCGCGGATGTTTTATTCAATGCATTTATTATAAAAACGGTATTTTACAAAAACGGTATTTGATAAAGGTACATCGATATCGCGATTGACAATATTTTTCCAGAATCTATATATAAATACACAAACAAAAACTTGAACTGCGTCAATGTCAATATATTTACTGACAAATATTTATAATATTTATATTTTTATTCGAATAGGATGACATTAGGATAGGTAAATTTGAGGAAATGTAAAAACATCTTTTTCCCAATGGGGCAATCAGAAACAACATCAAAATAAATATCCACACAGCTCTGTTATACATCGCTGTTGTACCCTACAGGAAAAAGAGTTAATGCGAGCGTGAGAGGGACAGAAATTAACAGAGCTGTGTTGTACTGTTGTTAGCCCATCCACAATGACGACAACGGCCGACGAACGACTACTCTGTTCTTGTAGAGAAATGTCGGGCGATTTGAATTTTTTAAAAGCGACAACAACAAGCTTCAGCACAGTGATGCCCAAAAAAATTATTTAAAGAGTACTACAACAATTACAACAAAAAGCCAACAATAGTAACAAATCATTGAATTCGTGGCACACTAATTTTTCCAACAACAAAAACACATAAAAACAACAACGCGCATACAATCAATATCCGCGCCAGCGCAAAAGTTCATATAATTGAACACACAAAACAACAACACGAATACTTCAATGTGCGCAAATACAACAATAAAATATTAAGGAGTAACCCAATAGGTAATTAAGCCAGCGCTCTTCAAACGAAGGACTGCATTGACTGCTACTTTTGAAGACCAAACATATTCTTTCCTCGCTACTCTTATGAGCCCTTCTTGAAGGCATTCTTTTTCTGCAAAAAAGGTAGCACAACAAACTTTTTTCCCTTCAAAGACTTACTTTTCATATACTTCAGGGCAACTTTTTCGTTTAAAGTCAAAATATATATCAGTTTAAAAATATGACATAATAATGGCCCTTCTTACTGCTGTATCAAAGTTTATAGATTGAAATTAATCTGACATAAAAAAACATAGGAGAGAAGATAAAATAATAGAATTTAAAAGAAAAAAATATTTTTTTCAATACTTTTTGTTTACTCCTTCTTTTAGCCATTCTTAAGAAGTGCTTCTATCAGGCCTCTTTTGAGCTATTTGAGCGGAAGGCCTGCGAAATTTTCCCACTTCATATAAAAAAGAAAGTGTAATTGTATATGAGTGCGGCAGTATAACAAAATCCACAGGAAGGCCTGCTAGCACGCTGTCATTGTCTACTGGGAAGGGTGAAGCTGAAAACTAAATTCCGCGAATTACAACAATCATTACAATATTGAAGTTGTTGTAGAGTGGAAAGAGTGGAACATGTTAAAAACAACAACACGAATGCTGGCAGCACCCAAGAAAAACAACAAAAGGACATACAAACATCAACACGCATGCAGACAGTGCCCAAGCGCACAAGTTAAATAGTTGAATACACAAAAACAACAATAATTTGACTTCAAACTGAATTCGTCGAATTACAACAATCATGAAAACATCGAAGTTGTTGTAAAGGATGCAAAGAGTGGAAAGAGTTAGACGCTGGGCATCCCTGCTTCAGCAGAAAGTGCTTTTGACATTTACAAGCAATTATTTTAATTGAAGTTTTGTTTTTTTGATAAAAGTTGATATTATCTTTAACACTACTCGAAACTAAGAACAAGCTCAAATACAAAAAAACATGAAGCTTTATTCAATACGAAACAAAACTTAAAAGCGAAGAAATTATTTTTCAATAATTGGCAAGATTTTTAATCAGCAATATTGTTTCAGGTTTTTTAATTCAATTTAAATTAAATTATATTATTTAATAAACTAACATCAAAGTTTAAAAAAACAAAAACAAATTGGCCATTTCAGCCCTTGAAAGGACTTTGACCGAGCTTCTTATGATCAATTGTGTTGTGTGTGTTATTAAATGCTTGCACACAATTGACCGAACACTGGACCTACATGTTTCATGCCGACTCCGAATGGCTAAAGTTCATGTTCTCATGAAGCTTTACATGGCATTATTTACTCTCTGAGGTTTGCCATCGTCTGCAGAGAGGTGATGACCGATCAGAAAAATTTTTTATTGAAAAACTTTTCGCCGCGACAGGGGATCGAACTCGGGCTCCGAGCGTGCTAAGCCACACACTTAACCTGCACGCCACGGTCACCACCAAAGTTCAAAGGTTGCACTAAGTCACATCAAAGTTTGCAATTAATAAATAAATTGAACATAGAAATGAGCAGTCGAGCAGCCAGCACGAAAAAAACACGAATGTAAACAATGGCTGAATTTATTTTTGTCGTCTGTTTTCGTCGTCAAATAAGAATTAAATTGAAGGAAACTGGCTACAGCGGCATTCGATGTCGGGCAACAATGTCGTCGCAATTGTCTCCAAAAGTTCGTCCCATAAGAAATGCATGTAAAATAAAAGTGACGTTTGATGCCCGTCGCCCGTTGTCGTCATTGTGGATGGGCTATGTTGTTAATGATTTTGCCCATTTTTTCTCTCCTTGAAAACTCTGATAGCCTGAACAGAATGAAGTTGCTGCCACGTCAGCGGAAAAAAACTAATTATAAATAAACAAACAAAAAATTGGTCGAATTTCGACCACAAGCGAAACTACGAGTAGTTTTAAAAAAAAACTAAAAATTGCAAAAGTGTTCAAACACAATCGGGACACACAATTTATGATCAAAATTTGTCATGGTGGGCTCTTTTTTTTGAGTAGTAAGCGAGTAAGCGATTTAGAGCGAATACAAAAATTGGCACTACATGAGGATAGCAATCCAAAGCATCGCAATCACTTGTTTAATGATTGGAAGCCAGAAAATGTGATAAGCGTAACTGATTGGCCGTCTCAATCACCGGGTTCAAAGCCAATAGAAAGTGTTTTGATAATAATGAAGCCAGCTCAATCGTTTTCTTCTAGAAACATGGCGCACTTTACCTCAGTCTTAGACCTAGAGAAAAAAACTCTGGATGATTCAACCAAACTTTAACCAAATCTTAGGTCAACATTATTAACATGAATCATCAGGTTAAGGTAACCATATGATTTGCATGTCAATTTAATCTGTTTTTGTGGCTTAATCAAATTGGAAAATGTGGTTAATATAACCAAATATTGACCTCTTTTTACGTTAAATAAACTACGCATAATAAATTGTCAGTCTTCAAAACTGTTCAATACAAAAATCGAACCTGGACTTCAGTACACTGAGAAAAAAACACATACCTTGCTCCGGTAAAAAATTTCTCTAGTTTTGATAATAGCAATTTTCTCTTTTTCAAAAAAAATTTTCTTCAATTAGAATAAATTTTCACATTTTCGTAGAAATATTTCTTTACTTCTAGGAAATGGAAACATTTCAATGTCTCTAATAATGATAAGTACTTTTCTCGCACAAAAAATTTCTCATTTATAGAGAAATTTTATTGAAAATTAAAAACTTTTCTTATATTTTGATAAAAAATTCACTATGAGAAGTATTTTCTTCAATAAAAACAAATATTTTCTCAAAAAAAAAAGTATTTTTCTCTAAAAATGATATATTTTTCTATTTCATGGTAGCTTTTTATCATTTTTAGAGAATTTTTAGTATCGCAATTAGAGAAAAGCATTCTCTGGAGCAAAGTCTATACCATTTTTCTCTAAATATGATGCCTTTTTTATCATATTCCGAGACACTTTTTTCTGAGTGTAGCTTCCGCATAAAATTCCATCGACTAACCAACAAGCCATGCTATTGCATGTTTATACTTGAGAAAAATTATTTTTACACAAATCATCTGTTTAACAGATCAGTCAGATTAAAGTAGTCAGTGGTTGTCTCTTCTAATCAAATTAGACAGATAAAAACAACGTGGATCAGGTAAGAACATTTTTTCCTGAGTGCACGTAGAAAAACTAATACAAAGTATGCCATCTCATTATAAGAAACGGAAGAAAGTTAACCCCATACAAACTTTTTGGGGAAATAAAGAATAAATCCAATTAATAAAATATAAAGTTGTCTTTTTAAAAAAAGTATTTCCTGCACTACAACCATGCAGAGTCTTTTAGAACACACTTAAAATAATATTATTAGAAAATCCGCATCAAATTTTTTCCCTGTGCTCTTTATGAAATTTTTTTTTCAGTGTAGGTAAAATAATAAATTAAGATTTTTTGCTCAAGGCTTGAATAACATTTCGAAATATTGAAAATTTTATTCCAAAGTTGGTGTCGAAACAAACGAATTTTAAAAAAATGCTTTCGGTCGAGAAAACTAATGCAACAACCGCGCATTTCAAAAATTTATGAAGAAAATTTGTGAAAATGACATGGTTGCCACTTTTTTCTACTTTATTACTATTTAGCAAAAATCAATCTTTAGAAATTTTTACACATAGCATTTTTAACGGTTATTTTTAATTAAAACAATCTTTTTATAAATTTATTTCATAGCTTTTTCATTTTGAATTGCTGTTATCAATGATATCAAATGTTTTACTTACAAAGTGATTCAATAACTGTCTTGTGCATACAAAATTTTTAATAGCATGACTTCAATTTATTTTCATTAAGAAATCACTAAATGACTTAATTAGTTTAAATTAAGCAAGACTTTTTAGAGTGACGGTAAGTCTCAAAAAATTTAACGTTTCAAATGAAACTAAAGCAAAGCAATAGAAAAAATTATTAATTAAATTAAAAACTGCATGCAATTCGAAACGAAATTCCACTTTAAGAAAAAATATGAGTAGCTATTGAAGACATGCTAGAAATAAAATTTAATTTTTCCCAACAGTTAAGCTATTTTTTCAGCCTGCAACCCAAAACAAGATTAGAAATTTCCGTCAAAGGCAGAGAAAAACAAAGAGCAAAAAAATTTAAATAAAAACTTCCTGATCCAGACAAATTAAGTGAAGTAAAGAAATGAGAAAAAAAAATTACACTCTGACAGAAGAGCATTCATCATTTAAGGACGGCGAAAATTGGGCAATATACAATTTGATGATGAAAAGAAACGCTTACTTATAAAGCACAAAATTAAATTGACTTGAAAAGTATCTTAAAAAGAAACTTGGTCAAAGTTATTTATGAGCCTTTGTATTTAAAAATAAGTCAACAAGTCGTTACTTGGCAAAAGTTATATAAAAGAAGTGAAAATATAAAAATATCGGGTAGGTAGATGTTCAACAACCAGCTACGTATACAACAGACTGACAGTTACACAAAGAATCGCAATGAAATAAAGAATAGCTTTCGCAAAAAAGTATTTAAATAAATACAAAAATAAGCACAGGTTTTAAATTTCCAAAATAAACCCAACAAAGTTTGAAACCAACATAGAAACGCTGCATGTGGTACACTCGAAAATTGCTTTTCAATGACAGCGTGCAGGCGCAGGATACGCTGTCAATGTGATATGACGGGAATACATTGACGCAGAACAGCTGGTCATTGTTTGACAATTAAGATAATTCGATGGCAGCAGATAAATAAATAAAGCAAAATAGAAAATGATTTAGAAAGGCAACAAATATGTACAAAATTGGGGGTAAAAAAGAAACAACAATATGAAAAGCAAGAAATTTAACTGCGAGAGCTTACTAAGAGGGCAGCTTTTACACTACTAACAGACAGCACTAAAATAAAGTTTAATGAAAATTAATGTAAAAGTAAGAGGCCAGACATTAAAGAACGTCTACTTAATTAAGAGAAATGGCGTATTCTAAGCTATACAAACGAAATGGCATCGCATTAGGGGAGAGAACAAAGAGCACACAGTTGCACAGAAATGTGTTTATGGCATCGTATTGGAGTATGTGGAATATTTTATGACATGTTGGAAATGTTCTTTTTGGGGTTGTAGGCAAAAAAAAAAAAAAAAAAAAACACAAAACAGATACATTTATGAGCACCAGCTTTAGTGGCTTCAATACCATGTTACAGCTTCAGTTCAGTTGATGGGAGTGAGTAAACAGTTTAACAAGTGCAGAGAGAAGCAGCAGCTTTTATTTCAATTATCATAATGGCTGATTTCGCCAAGACCCGCAGCCAAGAAATAAACTTACAATCTATATGTTACAATATCTTGTATTGAGCCATTAAATATTAGCGGGAAACAATAAAAATTGCTACAAAAACCATTACAACATATTAATTTCGAATTTGCTGCCCACATGTTGGCCATTATGTAGAGTGAGGGAACAAAACAACAGTGCACAGTAGTATATTTTGTTTTATATTTTATTGAAACTAATATGTTTATATAAGTCTTAAAACTAAAATACACATTTCGTTGTAACTTTATCTTTAACATAACACAAAAAGAACTGAAGCTTAAAGACAGTTCGACACTTACACGCAAAGAACAAAAACGATTATCGCCAGCTTGCTGCAAACGAACTTCGTTTGTCGTTCTTAAAATCATTTTTTGGAAACGTTTGAACAGTTGTCGCAATAATAGACAGTTGCGGGAAACGCGTAATTTAGTTGCAAGAAATTAATTTCGTTTGCCATTAAATTCTTAAAGAATTTGTTTTTAAAGAATTATAAACTAAAATTAACAAATTAAAATGCCACAATTTTATAACTCATATAAAATATTATTAACACAAGCGCGTTTGAATCAGATGAATAACCCCTCCAAATAAGCAAAATTGATAATTCGGCATAAGTCCCAAAAAAAAAATTGAGCAATGCAATAAACGTCTGTAACAACTTGAAATAAGAAATAAGTCCGGTATTAAGATAGGAGTTGAGATGATTGCATAAAACTTAGTTCACATTGACCCAAGGATCTGCAATATTAAATATTTATGGAATCTGCCCACGGACATGCCTACCTTCTATGAACCCAAATTTGTAAAACTCTATGAATAAGCTTTTGTTTAACCTACTGGAATAATTATTTCCATAAATATACATATTATATTATTTTGTACGTATTTTAAACCAACACTAAGATGTATGCAAAAAAATAGGCGTTATCCGCCCTCGAACACCCCCACTACTAATACAACCCGTAATAGTAAAACACTATAAAGAAGTTTATTTGTGAGCTACAGGAATATAACTTGGTATGTAAATGCTTTATCAACAATGAGATGTGTACAATATGAATATTTTCGCTTCAAATTAAATTCATTTGCATTAAATAGAAAAGTAATAAAATCTGTTTGACAGTATTTAATTTACTATTTTTCGCTCTGTGTAAATCTATACAAAATGACACAAAGTTATGGAAGATCGATATTAATTATTTTTCAATAATTTGTACGAAGTGGTTCTTGTTCTAGATATTTAAGCTGACATATTAGGAAAAGTTCAAAGAGCACTACAGCATCGATTTGTTTGTCCAACTAAACACATGAAGTTGAGTATCCACAGCAACCGATGATGAACACAGGATGTTGGTGATGATGATATTGATGGTGATGATGCTGATGATGATGAGGCTTTCTAGGCAAATTAATGCCAATACCGGGCTGCCAATAATAATGAAAGCAAGTGCAACAATTTTCGAAGCTAACAATTTCGAGACCATATAAAGAATGCAGCATCAAATGGACGGACAGACAAGCAAAACAGTCAGTGTGTTTGAATTTATCAAGAATTTGAGTGAGTGAAATGAAAATGTTTGAAAGGCAAGTAGAGCAGTACAAATAAATCTTAATGGAAATTTAATGCTTTTACAATTGCATGTTTAACATGCACAATACACAGACATGGGTACATACATTACTGAGTATTGAATTGAACGAAAAATGTTGATGTAGACAAAGAAATATTTAATTTTTACGTAGCCATAGAATATAAAGGAATGTAATTTTGAACTTTTATTTTAAATAAAATTGTTCAGTACACTCACAAGCTTTGTTTCAGAAATTTATAAAAATAAAAGAATTGATGGTTGGCAAAGGTATACAGGTCAGTGAACGTCAATAAGCGTTATTCATGTCTGAACATAAAATATTTAAGAAAAGTTTGCTTGGAAGATATTTTTCAAAGACCATTTTAAAGAGAGATTCAAGACAAAGAAAGTTGCTTGTTTCATTTATGATAACATAAAATGATGATAATGACTAAAATCACACAAACAAATAATTATTTTTTAGATTCAAAGTGCAATTTTTAACTTAAATAACAGGATGGTTTTTCAAGACATAAGGGACAAATCAAAATAAGCTGATTTTAAAATTGACATAACGTCCTTGTAAGCACCGTAATGGTGCACTCTGTAGACGGCACAATATTTTATACTTAACAGAACCTACGCTCAGTAGTACCTAAGCAAATACTTTCAGGCTGACAATTTGTTCGTATAAGAAACGGAACTGTAATATCAAGAATGGACAGTTTGAGCGATATTAGGTGCGGTGCAGAGCGTGACACTAGGGTTTTAAATATTGAGATGAAAGTCTCATTTGAGGAGCAAACAGCAATATAAGCTTACTACTTGCTGATTTGCAGAATATGACTCCACTAAATAGCCTCGAAATGAAATAATCACTAATGAAATTACAGCGAAAGAAATAAGCCTCAACGAACATGAAATAAGCCCCAAATTACTTACTTACTTAGTTGACGCTTACAACCGTAGGTCGGTTTAACCTCGTCTAAGAATTTGCGCCAGCCTTTTTTGTCGTGCTCTTGCACGAATCAACTAATGTGACATAGAATTGGAATTCCAATAATTAAGTTAAAATTTTGATACTTACACAGTCGGGGTATGAACCTACGTCCTCCGCATGCCAGCCCATCACACTTCCATTGAGATGTTGGTAACGATAAATTAACTGTATCAAAACATATTTTAAAACTGCTAATATCAAAATCTATTATAAAATTCGAACAACTATATTTAGGTTTTTGTATTTGAGTATGGTTGATTATGGTGTATGCGAACAGTAACCATGTGTCATGCATAACTTTATGTGCCAGGCTTTGCAAGAATGATGCATAAGAATGCCAGCACACTTGAGTTAAGGCTACAATCTAAGTTACAATCCTCTAAGGCTACAATCCTCTAAGTATGAGGAGCATATATATTTATGAGTTGACTATGCATGAATCACGCGCAAGTAATTTTCACCGCGCAGTTGCAAACTCCGTGACCTTGGTGACTGTGACATGCAGGTTAAGTGTGTGAAGCATGCTCGGAGCCTGAGTTCGATACACAGTCGTTGCGAAAAGTTTTTTCAATAAAAAAATGTTTCCGATCGGTGGCAAACCTCAGAGAGTAAATAATGCCATGTTAAGCTTCTTGAGAACATGAACTTATCCGTTCGGAGTCGGTATAAAACATGTAGGTCCAGTTATCGGATTGTCCGCAAACATTTAATAACACACACAACACAATTGATCATAAGAAGCTCGGTCAAAGTCCTTTCAAGGGCTGAAATGGCCAATTTGTTTTTTTTTTTTTTTAGTTGGAAACTCCAAGCGTCGTCAGGTTATTCACTGCCTGGTCTTTTCAACGAAGATGCGGTTTTCTCGTCTGCGTTGGCCGCCGCTGGGTACCGAATCGAATAATTTTTTTGCTGGAGCATCGTCGTTCATTCCCTTGACATAACCTAGCCAGCGAAGCCGCTCTATTTTAATACGCTTCACTACATCGATGTAGACATATAGCTCGTGGTTCCATCGTATTCCATACTCGTCATTGACGCAGATTGGACCATAAATTTTCAGTAGGATTTTTCTCTCGAACGCTCCCAAAGTCCTTTCATAAGAGCTGCTCAACTTCCAGGTTTGTGATGCGTATAGTAAGGATGGGCATGATTATTGACTGATAGATCGTCAGTTTTGTTCTTCGAGAGAGAGCTCTGCTTCTCAATTGCCTACTGAGACCAAAGTAACACCTGTTGGCAAGAGTTATCTTTCGTTTAATCTCAATACTGATATCATTGGAGGAATTTATGCTGGATCACAGGTAGACGAAGTTCTTAACTCTTATAGAAAATTGTGCCGCTGCGTCTAAGGTCAGCAGCTCGGATGATGTTCTCCATAACTATGTTAAAAAATCATACGATAAGGAATTACCTTGTCTGAATCCTCGCTTGGTATCGAAGAGTATCAGACTCTTCATTGGACTGTCGAAGGCGGCTTTTAAATTGTCAAAAAGTTGGTGTGTGTCGATTTGTATTTCGAAGGTTTCCAAGATTTGTCGAAGCGAAAAGATCTGGTCTATGGTGGAATTTCCAGGTATGGAGCCACAGTGATAAGGTCCAATCAGTTGGTTGACGATGGGTCTTTCACACAATTCAATCGACAGGCCCTTATATGCGATATTAAGAAGGCTTATCCTAGGGTAGTTGGCGCAAATGGTGTGATCGCCTTTCTTATGGATTGGGCAGAGCACACTGAGGTTCCAATCATCTGGAATGCATTTTTCCGACCATATTCAGCATAGAAGCCTGTGAATGCATTTAAACAGAGCTTCGCTTCCGTTCTTAACCCATTAAGCCCTACGGGTGCGAAAATGCACCACAAAAAGGCATATTTTTAAAAAGTCATAGCTAAGACTCAGAACAAGATATCGTAAATTTTATTTTTGCATTGAGAAGCAGAGGAATAAAATATTTTTCGATTCTTGACATGTTTTGTCCTAAAAAGTTGTCTTCCTATCATTACCTGATGTCGAAAATTGTGAATTTCCAATTTAAAAGAAGTGTGTTTTTTAAATATTTAAAAATATATATGCATAAGAAAAAAAAAAAGGATGAGGATAGCTACTTAAAGTAGTCTTCTTATACCAAAAAAATTTGAGAATGATACCTTACCTTACCTGGCCACAGGACACCGTGGTGCGTTTTCGCACCTTTAGGCTTATATGAGTTCCCAATTAGTATTGAAAAAGTGAAAAAAATATATAAATACGAATATAAAATATAACGGTTGCCACAACGGCTTGCCACGAGCCGTTAGAAAAGATATCGAGAAGAGAAAACTTAGTTTCATGCGACTTAAAACATATTTAAGTACATCGCGAAAGTGGCACCGTTTAATAAAATTCTGAATAAGAAGTTCATGCAATTCGGTGTGTTTGTACACCATCTGAGCATTGATGAACAGATGATCGCTTATTACGGCTGACATGGATGCAAGATGATCATGGAAAGATGGAAAGGCCCTACGCTTTGGATTTAAATACTGGGATCTATGCTCTTCCGAGGGTTATCTTTTTCAGTTCCAACCATATGTAGGAGCAAATACCAACAACCAAAATGGATATGGACTTGGAGAGAATATTGTAATGCAACTATTGCAGCATTGTGATACCCCGAATAACCATACTGTAGCTTTTGATAATTTTTTTCACTCCATGGAAACTCATGAGCCGACGAGACGTACAGGCAAAGCACAACTGGTGGAGAGGAAACAAATTATGGAGAGAGATCGTGGCGCAATCGATTATTCATATGATCAGAATAATGATATACACGCTGTTCCTTGGAATGATAACGCGGTAAGCTAATTTAGATCGTTTGAATGTAATGATCTTATCAATTTGCATTATATGGATGCCATGAACTAATGCCTTTTTATATTAAATATTACAGCCGGTGACTGTTCTGACGAATTACCTCGATATAGAGCCATATCACAGCGTGAAGCGATACGAAAAGAAGACAGAAGCAATGGTCACTGTAAATCAACCGGATGCTATATTCCAGTAAAATAAACGCATGGGCGGTGTCGATCTATTTGACAATGCAATAAGTAACTATAGAATCAAGTTGCGTGGAAAAAATGGTATTGGCCATTGATTACGAATGGGTTGAATGCTGCACTGGTCAACGTATGGCAGTTGCATTGCGCAATTACGAAGTACAAGCGGGAGTGTTTCTGATATTGAACATCACAATCGCAGCGATGTCAAAGCTCCAGTTTCGGATGGAAGTCACGGAGGCGCCGCTACAAATCAACAATGTTGCTATAGCTCGCGGCCGAAAACACCGGATACAGTGGCGCAGCTTCGTTTACGAACGGATGAGCTTGGCCATGCTATTGCAAAGCGACAACTATTTATTTAATTAGTAATTTTTTACTTCTAACTATTTATATAGGTAGCAATAGTATTTTCTCTAAGCTATTTTTTTAATAAAAAGACGTGAAATTGTTTGTAACATTTATTTTTTATTTATTTTTTATTTATTTTTTTAATGTTTCATTCTCTCCAACACAATTTTTTTCTAGCATTGGAGAACATATTGCGGCCTAAGGGTGCGAAAACGCACCTTCGTATATCTAATAAGATAGTGCGTTGTGGTTGTGGCAGTGGGTATTTGCGCACTATGGGTGACTCAAGCACTCCACACAAAAAGTTTTAACCTCCTGCACCCACACCCACGGGTTTGAGAGCCGGGCTTAATGGTTTAAACAGCTGAGCTGGTAAGCCATCGGGTCCTGCGGCTTTGTTGTTTTTAAGCCGAGCTATAGCTGTTAAGACCTCGTTATTAACAGTTAAGAGTCGGGCAGCTGAACTTCAACGCTATTATCCACAATTGAGGTTTCCCGGATATCATCTTCATTGGCGGGATTGTTGTCAGCGTCGCAATTTATAAGACTAGAGAAGTGTTTCCTCCATAACATCAGTGGAGCGCCTATCACCTCTTCCGCTGCCTTTTTCCGTAGCATTCTTTCAGAGAGTTGTATATGTGCGCATATATCGTCGATCGGAGGAGTGCTTTTTGAAGCAGGAGTTAGAGTCGATTAGCAAAGGCTTCGGCTGTCCGTTTTGATTGCAGCATGTCGACGTCTAGCTTTCTTAGTGTAGGATTGCGAGCATTCTTAGCTGCGCACAGACGTGTGCGGATCTTGGCTGCGACAAGATAATGATCCGAGTCTATTTTTGCACCGCAAAAGTGTGTACGTCTAGTACACCGGAAGAGTGCCTTCCGTCAATCAAAACGTGATCAATTTGGTTGCATGTTTTTTAATCAGGGGACAGCCAGGTGGCCTTATGAATATTGAGATGCTTGAATCTAGTGCTACTAACGACCATGTTTCGTGCTGCAGCGAAGTCAATCAATCTTATTCCGTTACCGGATGTATTGTCTGAACTTTCCAACTGTTGGATCATATATGTTTTCCTTGCCCACCTTGGAGTTGAAGTCATCAACCACGATTTTGATGTCATGACGGTCTCGTCATCTTTTTCTTCTGTTGGAAAGTGCGCATATATTAGGCTTATGTTAAAAAACTAAGCCCTGAAGCGGATTATGGCAAGTCGTTCGTTCACAGGAGTGAAAACAAAAAATACAAATTGGCTATTTCAGCCTTAAAAGGACTTTTACCGAGCTTCTTATGATCAATTGTGTTGTGTGTGTTATAATGTTTACACACAATTGACCGAGAACTGGACCTACATGCTTTATGCCGACTCCGAACGGCTCAAATTCATGTTCTCAAGAAGCTTAACATGACATTATTTTGTCTCTGAGGTTTGCCATTGTCTGCAGAGAGGTGGTGACTGATCAGAAAAAATTTTTTTATCGAAAAAACTTTTGCCGCGACTGAGGATCGAACTCGGGCTCGGCGCATGCTAAGACACACACTTAACCTGCATGCAACGGTCACCACTCGCAGGACATGATGCCGTATTCTCTTGCCAACTACAAATCCGCATCCAAACTTGTGCTTCTCCGCATGGCCGCTGTATTAGATATCAAAGGATGCTTGCCGTAAGCAACCCTGTTCCTCCCATTGCATTTTTTGGATTGTAGTGAATTAAGCGTTATATCTTTCCAAGATATCAATCAGTTGCATAAAGGCACCATCCCAAGTTAGGGTGTGAACATTCCAAGTGCATATCCGTAAATCCTTATCAGTTTTTCGTTTGCTGTAGTCATCAGATGTGGGTATCATTTTTATCATTATTCGTATTGGTTTCATTGAAATGTTTCTTTTTTTTTGGGGTGGGCTTCATACCCAACGCACAACCTTTGCTTGAAGGCCAAAGGTGCTCGCCGTTCAAATTAGCCATCAACTAACGGGTGTTAGTTTGCCCTTTCCAGAAGACACTACGTGGAAGTTTGAGTCGACTTGAGACGATTTCAACATGTATAATGCTGGCCTCGACAAGTTGATGCAGTCAGACACGTCGCCAAGTGAAAATCGCCCGATTGTCTCTTCAATGCTCCAAATTACTATAATGAAATATTGCTCAAATGCAATTTAAGAGCACCCAACTGAAAATTATATAAGCCCCAAAAAATGTGCATATTAAAAATGAAATTGTCTGCAAATATGTGAAGTAAATCCCAATAAATTGTTGCTATGTTAATTCAGTTATACAATTGCTGATTTTGTAGAAAGTTGAACAAGTAGAATGGGTATGGGTTTATGGGTTTCCTAGTATGGGTTTATTTCCTTTGAATTTTTTTTTTGGGTTTTCATTTGGGGATCTATTTCGCTATATATTTATTTATTCAAAGCTTTAAAGATGGCAACACCATTATTCAACTGTGGCGTAAGTCTTATCTTGGATTCATTTAATTACATTGAAAAGTTGTATCGTTAAACGCTCTTTTCAATACGTAATTTTCCCAAAGTTGTTGTATGCCAATTATTTCAATAACTGTCAGCACATTAAATAAATACACATGTGTTTGGCACATTTTTAGCTTACTGTGTGTTCACATGTCAAAATGTTATATTTAAGCCAAATTAAAAATGATGTTTTCCACTCTACAGTAATTTTGTTTTTATGCTTGAGTAAGGTATGAATGTATGTGTATGCTTTTAATTTACCAATAATGAAAATACAAGTTTTATTACATAATAACTTGTAGTGTGTAAAGCATGGCATGAACTGTTTGGCAAAACATTAAATAACTTGGTGCTGTAATTTTGCGCATCCCACGCAAACCACTAACAACTCAAAGAGAATTCTTACACAATTTAATGGCGCCTAAAGTGTTTTTTAATCAAATGAAATAGACAAAAATTACTGCAGCACCAGCAGCAGCAACAGTAGACAGAGAGACTAAAAATTTTAACGAATTGACATTAAACTGGAATCATACAAGTATTAAATGTTTGTAAGTGAGGGGAAAAGTGGCAACCACTGCTGGCGTCAGATAATAATAAAACAAAAATTGACTTTTTTGAATAGTTAATGATGGACTGAAATGATATATGACATGATTGTTAAGGAGACATGCAGTCAGTCAGTCAAATGTCGTGTAATTTACGTGTTGAAAATACTTAAACGATTTGAAGAGTAGTCAAAGAAGAAGTCGGGAAAATTTGCGTGTGATTTACATGATGTATGAAATTTGAGTTAACCAGGTTGATTTTTCGAGATAAAATTTAGAACGATTAAGTTATAAGAGACAAACGATTCAAACTAAAATTTAAAAGAAATTAATTTGAAATACTTCGCAAAGCAGTCTAAGTTGTTAACTTCAAAATGGTTAAGCAAACGTGTAAACATTTACAGTAGCCGCCACAGTACCAAAAATTGTATCAGGAACAGCAACATTAGTAGTGGTTACAGCAACAGTAACAGTAACAGTAACAGTAACAGTAACAGTAACAGTAACAGTAACTGTAACAGTAACAGTAACAGTAACAGTAACAGTAACAGTAACAGTAACAGTAACAGTAACAGTAACAGTAACAGTAACAGTAACAGTAACAGTAACAGTAACAGTAACAGTAACAGTAACAGTAACAGTAACAGTAACAGTAACAGTAACAGTAACAGTAACAGTAACAGTAACAGTAACAGTAACAGTAACAGTAACAGTAACAGTAACAGTAACAGTAACAGTAACAGTAACAGTAACAGTAACAGTAACAGTAACAGTAACAGTAACAGTAACAGTAACAGTAACAGTAACAGTAACAGTAACAGTAACAGTAACAGTAACAGTAACAGTAACAGTAACAGTAACAGTAACAGTAACAGTAACAGTAACAGTAACAGTAACAGTAACAGTAACAGTAACAGTAACAGTAACAGTAACAGTAACAGTAACAGTAACAGTAACAGTAACAGTAACAGTAACAGTAACAGTAACAGTAACAGTAACAGTAACAGTAACAGTAACAGTAACAGTAACAGTAACAGTAACAGTAACAGTAACAGTAACAGTAACAGTAACAGTAACAGTAACAGTAACAGTAACAGTAACAGTAACAGTAACAGTAACAGTAACAGTAACAGTAACAGTAACAGTAACAGTAACTTAGAAAAATTATATAAAATTTATTTAAAAAATATTATATAAGAAAATACACTCAGCCGCGAACCCTTTAGCTGATTTAATAGTCAGAAAACCAGCGTCTAGAACCGAAAGATTGTTTTATACTTTATTTTTATTATAAAAAAAAACAAACAAAAAACAAATTGGGCATTTCAGCCATTGAAAGGACTTTGACCAAGCTTCTTATGATCAATTGTGTTGTGTGTGTTATTAAATGTTTGCACACAATTGACCGAGAACTGGACCTATGTACATTAAGGTGCCTCGACTTGTATGAAGAAAAAAAAGTTCCATTTGTACCCATCTTAAAATGAACTTTGATGCATTTTATGACAATTCCCAAAATATTTTGGCTGTTCCAAAATCCGTCAGTGAGCTAAACCAATTTTCAAATACCTCTATAAATCATGTTTTCCGTATATATACTGGCTAGTGTAATAGTTGTAAATAAATAAACTGTCTCAAATAATAGGCCTGAAAAAGTTCTTTCAATCTGCATCAAAAATTTGTATAAATTTGCAATTGGATTAAAGATAATGATGTATTTCATGATTGCAATCGAAAAGCAATCGTGTTCGATGCTTTGCAAGCATGTTTGATTTTAATTCAAGCTTGAATTTGTTTGATTTTTTTCTCAGTGTAGGTATTAAAAAACTTTTCTTATTGTTTCATCAGGTTTCGAATCCAAGAACATTATTTTTAAATACCTTATTTATTATTTTTAAATAAATAAGGGCCCATTAAAGTTTTTTGGCGACCAAAAATATATTTTATTTTGACGTAGAATTACGTCTTACAGCGCGGTTTGTATGGGGTCGTTTTAACAGATTTTTTCAAGGTCATTAGGCAACGTTTTTGGCGAATACTTTAGGGTATACATACAGCCTTTAATACTCTTCGTTCATAGATAATATATACACTAAAATATCAGATATATCCTGCGCTGAATGAATATCTAACTTTGGATTTTGTCACTATTATATTAAAGTCACAAAATAGTAAAATATAAGAAGAAAAATGCATGTTTTAATATAAGAAAATCAATCATCAGCTGCTTATGTGCCTGCTGTTTTCATGTTTTTCTTTCGTTGTTTATGGTTGTATACTTTGGTTTTGCACGAACTGATTGGTTCGCTTTGGCAGCATTGTAAGCATTAGTTCGCATTGCGTTTATGTATGCACTACTGTTCTAGTATACTAAGTGCTCTATTTTGAAACCAGAGGTCACGAACCTCTTTTCAACTCAGTCAATGAACTCAATCTGTCAAATTTAACGAAATGGTTCTGTGGTCCGGTTAGATTTAACTCTTATGAAAAAAACGAGTTGGATCATATTTCTTTTTATGCTTTTACCCAATAGATGGCGTAAAATTTTAATTTTTGCTTATAATGCAAAATTATTTGGATTCCACATCCCACTAGCACTAGCTAGTGTAGTTTGCAAACTATGCATCGAACAGAAAGTGTAGCTAGCAAACTAAATATCAGACAGAGACGAGAGGAAAGGACATGTGCTCAGCGAGAAATATAGTAACCATACGATTTTTTAAAAATCGGGGTCTTAATTTTAATTTGAAATAAGTAGTTAAACTGACTGTAGCTCGCAAACTATATATCTGGCAGAGACGAAAGTGGGTGGCACCAATGGAAAGTGCATTTGCTTCGCCTTCTTTTCAACTAAGTCAATGAACTCAACCTGTCAAACTTAACAAAATGATCGAAAAAATTTGAAATTTTGCTTGTTTCTTTTTGCTTGCTCATTTAATCATACTTACTTTTAACTTTTTCTTTGTTTGTCCTCAAGAAGTAGTCCATAATTGAGTGTTATTCATTTATTTTTTAATTTTTGGAAGATCAATAAAAATACATGGAAAATGAACAAAACTATCGGACCAAAAAGATAAAGTACAAGAGGTTACAACTTAAACGGAATTCTACGTCTACACTTACGATACTATCGAAACTGTTTCTTTTTTTTTACATTTTTCGAATGCATAAACATTGTTAAAATATTCTAAGAAAGTTTTAAGTCACTTGAATAAAACTTGTTGTAGGTATAAACACAAACGTCCGAAGAGAAGCCAAGAAATGTACTAATTCTTAAACTTTAAACGCGGTTTTTTTTAAAGTGGTGTTTGAAACCGGTTGACAGCATTACTCAAAAACTATTTCAAGGATCGCTATCAAATTTATTCACTTATAAAGCAAATATCATTGCTGCTTTTAATCGTTCGATTTTTATTTTCGAGAAATAGTTTTTCTTTTTTAATCTATAATAAATGAAGTTTCTATTCAAAAACCGGTTTCTCAAGTACCATTTTCGTCAAAATCAGTATTTCTCTACAATCTTCGATTAAAAGCTCCAAATGCTTTAGCAGAACATAATTTTTTTATAATTTTTTTTGTTTTTTTGGATGAACAAGCTGCGAAAAATCGTGTCCACCGTATCTTTCAGGTGCTTTACTAAATTACGATTTTCGGGTACATTAATTAATATTATTTATCAAAAAAATTAACAAAATGTTCACGATATTTCTAATATCTTATAGTAAGGTAAGACCGTGGGCGTGTTATCAAAGCTTTTTAGATAGAAAGAGATAAGCTTCAAGACTCTTAATTTGAGGACATTCCAGGTTTCATCTTTATTGAGTTAATTTCAATGATGAATTTATTTTTATTTGTTGCCATTTTATATGAATAAAATTTAATTTATTCATGCTTACGACATATTTATTTACTCTGTCTTAACGTTAAGTAAACTTTAACGTTCCGTCAACATAACAGCTAAATTAAGTTATTAGGCCGTTTAATCTTTCCATTTTCTTCCGGTCATAAAAAAACAGCCTGTCGTATATTATTTGTAAACTTTATCTGGTAATTATGCTGTAATTGATATGACGGAACAACAACAAAATAATAAACGAAGAAAACAAAAATCAATTAACGCAAATAACAAAATCTCATCGTTATATTAAGACGTCCAATGATGATGATACACTTTTGGCCAACTTTGGACAACTGTCATTTGGACTTTGAAGAAAAAAACGCACAGAAAAACAACATAAATGCTGAATTTGGTAACATTAAAAATGGTTTTTATTGTTTTTTGTTTTTATGACTTGGATTATTATTAAAGTCCTTAAGTCAAACAAGGAATTACTTGCACAATTCACCAGTTTCAATTCCCGCAGGATATACAGCTGAATATAAAAACAAAACAAACATAAAAAAACTTTGAATGTTAATTGCTTGTTGTTGGAGCAGAATTGAAGCTCGTGTGGTTATTTGCTGTCTTAATGTGGTTTACTGCATGTGCACCACTTGGAGTCCCTTAGCTAAAGTGTCGAAATTTTAGCTTTTTAATATTCATTTTTGCAGTTTAATTTGTATATGAACGCGAGCAAATGAGCGAGTGGAACTTTTTGTAATTATGCGGTCATGTTGGTATTGGGACCGGCTGGGCGTTGGTTTGGGCTGGATGTAATAGCGCTGGGATGTTTTTAGTGATATTTTAACTGAAGCGACACTGGGAATTCCAAGAAAAACATGGTAAGAGCGAAAAAAGGCTCAAGTGGAATTTGAAACTGACAGTCTACTGATTGGTTCTTACAACTTTAAAGTTAAGACAATATTAAAATTGTTTAAAAAAGCGTTTTTATAGTAAAAAATTAGCTGCTTAAACGAATTTATATACATTCCGGACTATTTTTTCTGTTCATGTGTAGATATTTTATATCTACTGTAGAATGTTCACATAATCAACACGCAGCTCAAAACACAAAAGCACAACGATTCAACGTATGTATCTGCAAATAATAGGGAGCAAAAGTTTGACAAAAAAAAATAACCAAAAATTCATATCACAGGCTTAACAATATAAAGTCTCCAACAAAAAGGCAAATATAGTATAAGAGACACAATAACAGATAATCCACAAAAAGGATATTTGAGAGATTTTTCATTCATTTAAGCTACTGGTTGTAATTTATAGCCAACTCTGAGTTTTTGTTTTTTTTTTGCTATAAAATATAAGGCAAGAACTATGATGTTGATGTATATGATAAAACGCTGAGACCAATCAGAAGAAAAGAAACGAGTGGGAAAAAATGTGGACTTAAGTGCAAGGATTTGGCATACAAAAGCACGCTAGTTGATGACAGCAAAAACGAGAATTGGGCAGATGTTTTTTTTTTTCTTTTGCTATTGCTTCTAATGACAACGACGAGTCAGAAGAAAACTTTTGTTGCTTGCCAAAAGGAATAAATTTTATGAGACCAAATTAATTCACTGGCGCTTAGAGCGGGCGGAGGAGAGTCTTTTAATTTAATCAAACAGTGGCATGAGTTTTGACAGAAAAATAAATTAAATGATCGTAAAGCGAAAAATAATGAAGAATAAGTGAAAAGAAAATTAATTTTAATTAAAGTTAGATAAGGAAAAATATCGTTGATACATCTTCTAAATTAAAAAAGAATAAACTTTTTCATACGACATGATTAACATACATTTTACGTATTTAAATAAAAGCGTTAAGGCTTGGAATATAAATCAATAACGAAGCAGCAACGGTAGTATTTATTTATGGTTTTTGATAAATTTTTTAATTTCTAACTTAAGATTATGATGATTCAAAAATTAAACTTTTGTCAACTCAAATTGACGAGGCCAGCATTATTCATGTCAAAAACGTATCAAGTCGATTTAAACTTGCCTCTAAAAACGGAATCAATAGTTTAACAGTCTATTTGAACGGCGCAGAGTATAAGAGTAGGTTTCCTTCCGTTGTGCTTCGGATTTTAGGGCCATCTCGTAAAAAGTATTATCAATGATGCATACATGAATTAAGGCCCTAGTTAACTTAAGAAAAAAAAAAAATCATTTATTAATTATTACTAAAGCATAAGTCCGTAAAATGTGAGTGCGGAACGCTTGATTATTTGAAAAATTTCAAAGCATATTTTTAGGCATTTTCTGTTTTGTGATTTATTGAAACTTCAAAAACTTTATATTTTTTTTTTTCATTTTGAAAGTTTCACTTTTAAAAAAAAATTTTAAACATTTTTCGGCGTGCCTACTATGGTTACCGTTTTTACTTTGAGGTATTTTATAAGTATTTGGAACTTAACCCTTTCAATGGATTTGTCCATTATATTGGACACTTCGGAAAAATTTTTTTTTTTATTTTCCAACGTCTTTTCTAAAATCAAATAGGTTGGTACTATGAAATTAAGTTGTGCCAACATCACAAAAATAATTTTAGGGAGATATATAACGTTTAACTTAGTTAGATTTTCGATTTTATGCCCAACAGAAGCCTTCAATTTTTTTATATCGCGTGTTAATAAATTTTGCAAAAAAGAAGCGATTATTGTGATTGGTGTGCAAAGTATAATTTTTTTTTTTATAATAACAATTGCATAAATAACGCATTTGCATTTGTCTCCGGTTGTTTTAGTTGAACTAAAATATTATAATACAACGTTATCATGGTTTTGTCCGTTATATTAGACAGCCTGCCAAAAGCAAAGCAGCTCATGTAAAAATCAGAGGGATGTTTTTTAATCTTTTTATTGCTTAAATGATGGGAATATAAGCTCAAAAAAAGTGTCCACGATTATTCTAGGCAAGCCATTAAAAGGGTTAACGTTATTATTTGAATAATTTAAAATCGAATAAGTGAAAACGGGCCCGTAATTTTTGACGGAAAAGAACTAGTATTTAATATAAAATCAGTACGTTTCATAGAGAGTAAGATCATAGGTGGTGTAACAAAGTGGGCGCAAGTATGTGGGCGTGGCACTCTATAATAACTCCTAAGCTCCTGGACTGATTTCAATGAAATTTGGTATGAAGGTTCAACTGCACCCAAGATTAAACATAGGTTATAAAAACTTTCAAAAACGTTCGTAAGAGGGCCCTTTATGCAATCAACAATGCCTGGATCATTCACGTCAAAACGGATGAAACGATTTCGATGAAACTTTGTAAGCATTCGTATCTGTTACTGAAATAGATCAGTATGTAAATAGAAATGCTTCAAGAAGTTCTTTCGACAAAAATGAAGGAATAAGCCGAAGGCAAACGAAGTCAAGAGCCAAAGATCAAAGACGAACGAAACAAATCGAAGTTTAACGTCTAAATTTAAACGCATTTTTCTCGAAATGACTTTTTTAAAATTGGGTGACACTTATTCTCGGCAACCAGACGTCGGGTCGAGACGTGGAAGATGTAATTTTTTTTTTGTTATCATGTCCGGCAGGTACTGTCGAAACACTTTCGACGCAGGGAGGGGAGGAAAAAGCCCCAAAAACGATAATTTAAAAAATTTAATATAAAAATCGTATTTTTTCTGTGTTTGAGGCACAGTCCCGAGTAACACAGGGTAACATCCTCTAGTATTGAATATTTACAATATTTAACTATAATATTCAATGCTTTTTTCTTCAAACACATTTTTTTTAAAATTTTTGTTAAAGTGACGATTTAATAACCGAAACCACTTATATCGCGGTAGATCTTGGTCCATTTTGTTCGTTTGAAGGAAGGCTTTGCAGGGCAATTCATCAATTAAAATTTATTTTTTATGGTTAAAAAATTACCAAAGAAATGCCATTTTTTTTAATTTGAAGTTTTGTTTTTGTTTTTGTTTTTACTTTTTTAGTTTTTTAACTAAATTAGATAAAATGTCAGCAAAATATCTCTATTTGAAAATGCTGCGAGATTTGTTCTCGTTTCTGAGATTAGGTGTGTACCGTAAAGCGATATTTTTTCTACAGCCTATTTAAATGCGGCAGCAAAAAAGTAATTAATAAATGCTTCTTTTTGAAAGTTCGCTTCTTGCAAATTGTATTAAAACATAAAAAGAAAAAATAACTATGGTTATTCAAGAACTTAAGAAATACAAATATTGCAAAAGTATATTTTTTTCGCCTTTAAAGAGTATCTTAGATTTAAAATTTTTCCTTACTCGAATAACGATTACCACAAAAGGAAAAGTGATAATGACTAACCTGGAATTTTCGAACTCTTAGAGCCTTACACCAAAATATGGACCCAGCTGCATTCAAAATAAAGTGCATGACATTTTTGACGGTTCGCAACCTCAATATGAACACACTATAAATGTCAGATCGATCTGTCAATGAATAGTGACGTAACAGTGTTCTAAATTAAACAACTTTTGGTATTGTTAAAAATGGATAAAGAAGATTTTCGCTCCTTGAATAAGAATTACTTTTTGCGTAACAAAAGTGCGAAAGAAACAAAAGAAAAGCTCAATAAATATTATGGTTAATCTGCTCCGTCGTATGCAACAACAGTTAAATATTGGTTTGCAGAGTTCAAAATAGGTCGAATCATTACAAAAGACGGAAGTCGCTGGAGGAGCACAAAAAACAGTGACCACTTCAGAATGTACATGGAGCGAAAAAATGACCTAAAATGAAACTCAAAGCGCTCGTAACAGAAATCAAAACATTGGTTTTGCTCAAAATATAATTCTCAATTGTTGTTTTTTCATGTTAGAGATAAAACTGCAGAAAATATTCTCCTTGTCTTTCCATCCTATCTAATATTTTTCCTTGAACGTTATTCGTGCCGCTTGCTCTCATGCTCCATTTGTTTCACGAGTGTATCAAAATGTCATATATTTGGCACAATTCAGCGTGTTCATATTTTTTGTATTTTGAATTTGTATTTTTTTGAAAATATTTTGACACTTAAAAAAAAAGATAGAAATACGCGACAAATGAACAGGACGAATTGGAAACTGAATCGTATTTCGGAGATGTTGAGAAATCTGTTTAATCAAGGGGCATCGCAATGTTAGAAAATCGTTGGAATAAGTGTTTCGAGCTGAAAGGGGGCCATGTGGAAGTATACAAAATAATATTGATAAAAATCGTGTATTTTCTTAGTTAGGCCGGCAGCATCTTGAACGTCTAGTTTGTACTGCTTGGCGTTGGAAAATCACTTTTTTCTCTTCTTTTAATAGGTTGCATAAAATTCTGCAGAATCACCATCTGTCACAAAAAGTTTTTTCAATAGAAATAAATTTTTCTGATAGGCAGTCACATTTTTCCAGGCAATGGCGAATATCAGAGAGAAAACAATAAAATGAAAATGTTTTTGAGAACATTTTACTTGAGCCGTTTGGAGTAAGTCTAGACGATACACCTCGAACAATTGTGAACAAACATTTAATAAGGCTCACAACACGATTGATCATAAGAATATCGGCCGAAGCTCTTTCATTCAAGGACTGTAATGGCCGGTTTATTTTTTTTTTTCAAATGTAACCAATCAATTTTGCGCCTGCATTTTGTTTCCTGAAGACATCCAAATTTTCGGCTAAACGAATATATTTATTTTCCTAATTTAATTTTGATAATCTCAATATATTTCTATTGTACATAGTACTAGACAGTTGGTGAATTTTCAAAGATTAATTTTAATAAATTTCAGAATTAAGGTGCTTCGTTATTTAGGTTGCATTTACCTCTTAACTTTTTCTAATGAAAATGATATCATTACTTATTCAAGGCGCTCACTTTTGAAAGGGCGTGTAACACTAAATTTGTGATTTGATTGAAGAATGCATGTACCTTAGACTGGGTAGATTTATAAACCGATGTTACCTGGGCGATTTTCGGTTCGGGCTTGAAAAGTTATTAATGCACCAATCACACACTCAATTTTGTAAATATTTTCCTGAAAAAATTTTCAAAAACTTTTTTTTTTTTAAAAAACGAGCACATCTAGAGCAAAGCTAATTCCAGAAATGTAATCCTCGCACCCGATTTAACCTAAAAACGGTGTAACGTGCAAACATTTTTATACAAAAATTTGCCGTAAAAAATTCTTAAATAAAAAAATCACAAAATTCAAGGTAAATCTTATCGTTGATCCGTATGTTGCAAGGAAACCTTAATTTTGTCAATTTAGGCCTTACATTTCCCTCTGAACCACATCTGCAAAGAGGGCCCCGCCTAACCTGAAAACACCCTGCAACATATGAACCGCACCTGGACAAAATCTCAGGCATACCGCGAACCGTCCCTGTTCATAAACACGCAGCTGTGCATCCCGCAATCAAACAATAACAAAACATACAGCAAGCCAGTGGTATGATCATTGTAACACAACAACAAAACAACATAACGAAGGTGCATAAAGCAAAACCAGCAAAACAACATGCATTCTATGCACCCACAAGTGGCAATAACAAAATACTAGAGGTCAATAAACAGCGACTATGACAATAATAACATGCAGGGTAAAAGGTTGCCGCTAGTTTCAGGTAAGCGAGATTCAAGATCGAGATATGATAAAAATTTTGTGACACAAACAAGATCCCGTTACCCTTTTTGGGGATAAAAGGAGTCAGCGAACCAACAGTGGCTCTTTTAAAGTCAACATGCAAGCAGCGCACATCGGTGAGTCAAATGAACAAGTGACCAAGAACAAGAAGTGAACCAGTGACAGTAAATAAGTGACCAAGTAAAATAGTGAACAGTGTTTTCTTGTCGGCCCGAGTGGTTTACGAAAGCTGAGTTTTTTTTGTCAAACCGAGTGGTTTCATACCGGACGGTCTGCTCTAAAAGCATACAAGTGATTCCATCTTTTGTTCAACAAAAGCTAGACGACATCTACGACTAAATTTTATATCTGGCCCGAGTGGTTTCATATAGGACGGCCCATCGTAATTTCAAATACACCGTGGTAGGCCAACGGACTACGAATTTTACGGACCCTACTTCGAAGGACTTCGAGGGAAATCGAGAAGGACCAGAAAATAATCAATGAAATGTGAATTTTGTGAAAAAAAGGAACAAAATAAAAATATTTTAGGAGTGAATTTAAAAGAAACTATTTTGTTATTTTTTTAATTAACACCAGGAAATATTTTTGTACGAACCCCGGATATCCGACGAGCTAGCCACGGCTAGAAAGTTCGTTACAATGTTTTTTTTTGACCATCACGACTAAACTACTTCTTTTTTGTTTTTCTTTAATAACTTTCAAGCTCGAACCGAAAATTTCCCAGACAACATCGTTTTTTTTTTCCTCCATACAAATCGACTCCGCCTAATGTACGTTATTCAGGGCTAAAAGTTTTTTGTATAAGAGACCCACTTTTGTAAAAGAAGGCGTATTGTATTAGTTTCCTTCAAAAATTCTTCAAAGTGAAGAGGCTCGAATTGAAAATGTTTTTTTTTCTTTAAACAATTTTCTCCAAATTGTTATACCCTAAACCTGAAAGGTCAGGGTATATTAACTTTGTGCAAACGTTTGTAACGCATAGAACGAAGCGAGTCCGGTATAGAAAAGTATATATATTCTTGATCAGCGTCACCACGTGAGTTGAGCTATCTATGTCCGTCCGTCCGTCCGTCCGTCCGTCCGTCCGTCCGTCCGTCTGTGTGTTGTCCGTATACACAGGATAAGAAGAAGGAGTTGAGATAATTGGATGAAACTTGGTACACATGGTCACATGTACCCAAGGATCTGCACTTTTGAATATTTTTGGAATCCGCCCACGGACACGCCTACCTCCCATACAACGCAAAAATTTAAAACTGCATAACTCAGCTCATAATAAGTCTACAACAACAAAATTTGGTATGTGTGTGTTTTATACCAACACAAAGATGTCTTTAAAAAATGGACATCATCCGCTCACGGACACGCCCACCTCCCATACAACCCAAAAATTGAAAATGCAATAAATAAGCCTCTGTTTAACCTACAGAGCTAAAATTTGGCACGTATGTTTTTTATAACAAAAAAAAGATGGTTTTGAAAAATGGACATCGTCCGCCCACGGACACGCCTACTTCCCATACAACGCGAAAATTGAAAACTGCATAGCTCAGCTCATAATTACCCTACAACAATAAAAGTTGATATGTATGTGTTTCATACTAACACAAATATGTCTTCGGAAAATGGACGTCATCCGATCACGGCCACGCCTACCTCCCATACAACCCAAAAATTGAAAACGCAATATATAAGCATGTGTTTAACCTACAGAGCTAAAATTTGGCAGGTGTGTTTTTTATGACAAGACAAAGATGGTTTGGAAAAATGGACTTCATCCGCCCACGGACACGCCCATTTACAATAAATTTTTTTTTTTTTTTTTTGAAAAGTGGGTTTAGGGTATTTCATAGTCGGCCTAGACCGACTTTAGACTCTCTTTACTTGTTTTTTGACTAAAATTAATCACTACTATACGTTGCTGGGTTTTGGACTGAGGACAAGCGTCACTATTGGATTTTAAGACCAAGTACTAATATTATTATGGTTATTGCTTACAGAGCACAAATTATCTTTTTTATGTTTATTTTCTACTTTTTCTTGAGTAACGTATCACTTTAATTTTTAGACAATCTGTCAGAAACCTATATTCCAGGTTTCTTACACTTAGTTTCCTCTTGTTCAGCTACTTCCGGATACGGTCACTTCATGCAAAATGTTAAACCTGCTAATGTGATGTCATGATGCTAGCATCAATGTGTGCCGAAAGCAACTTCTGGTTGTTCGCCTACAAAATGTGGAGGGAAGGTGTTGGTAGAATTGAATTTTAAAACAACTGTTGATATGACTTTTCCAAAACACGTTCTTCAAACAACCTTTGCAAATATACCTTCAAAACTCTTTGTAAAGACAAAAGGAATTCTTCTTAATCATAAGAATTATGTTTAAGCCAAGCAGAGGCGCAACCAGGAATTTTTTTTGGGGGGCGGGGGTTTTGTCAAATGTCGAGCTCATATATGAAAACAATTTAACGTCATAATAGCGGATGTGATATAGCGGTTAATGCGTCCTATAGCTGCATTTATGTTTCTTTGTTCAATCTTCAGGTAGGGCAAGCCACAAATTTTCTTTTTTTTTCAAAGGTTTTCATATCACAGCAATAATATTAGTTTTTTCAGTGTAATTTTTTGACACCTCACGCTTGATTGGTGGCAAAGCCAAAGATGCTGAGTAAAGTTTGCCATTTCACCATGAATAGACTACGGCTCCTGCAAATCATTTAATTTTTTTATTAAAAGTCGTACTCTGAGAGAAATTCGATCATTACGGCAATTTAATGGTTGTCATAATCGACCCACCGAACAGGTCATTCAAGGTATCATAATCAAATTTCGCACCAGCATCACTTTACTAGACATAAATCCGCCAACCCATAGGCGGAGACTGCAGAGTACCGGGAGGATATGGCTGCTGAATCGGTCAGTGTCAATGAAGATTACGATTTGCAATTCGCGACCGTTCTCAACAATTGGGCTTGTGTGTTATTCGACCACCTGGAACATTTTACGTAAGGACCTCGGTATGAAACCATACAAAAGTGCGTACAGCTGGTGCAAGAACTTAAGCCGGGTGACTTACTACAACGTCGTTTGTGTGGTGAATGTACCTTAGAAAATTTGGATGAAGATCCAGTTTTTTATTCAAAAATTGTCTTCACTGACGAAAGTTATTTTTGGATCAATAATTACGTGGTAAGGTCAACAAACAGAATTGCCAAATTTGGTCTGAAGGGCAGCCAGAGGCAGTTGGCTACTAATGCACTGTTTTGAGCGGTATGTGGGCCGACGACATCATTGAATTGTTCTTTTTTAAAAATAATGAAAATCACACTGCCAAGCAAGGAACTGTACGATGGTCACCAACTTTTTTATCCTCAAATTGAAAAAGTTGGACTTATTTGATATGTGGTTTCAATAAGAACATTTTCAATTAAATATTTTACTATAGTATTATTTCGATAGAATTCAGCATTTCGGCAATCAGTGTTCCTGCTTCTTGGTATAACTTTAATATATCACAAAACAAAAACGGGTGAACAGAAGAATAATCAGAACTTAACAAAAATTTAACAACACCCAGAAATTACAATTCAACGAGAATTGTATTGAAATGTACATTTGGGGTTTTCATTCATTTGATAAGACGTGTGATTACTTTTTTTGTAAATCACTTTGATAGGATCCTATTTTGCTTGGTACTACAATAATTTTTGGGGGGGTTTAAGCTCCGAAACCCCCCTTTGGCTGCGCTAATGAAGCCAAGACATGTTCGCGTCTTTCCTATTAAATTTCTGTTTTTCAAATCTCTTTAAATATTTTCTTAAAAATATGTCAAGAAAATAGTTTAAACATGCTGTTGTTTTGTGTGTACCAAATTATCTTGAAACCACAAAGCAGACTGATTAAATAGAGCCACTTGAAATTCATAAGAAACCACATTAATGCAATTAATTAAATTAATCCAGTTGTTGCCAATTATCACTCACGTACGCTGCACCATAATAACTATCAAAGATTCACCCAGATTCTAGTGAAATAATATTGCTGTAGCAAAGCATCCTGCGAAATCATCAAAAGCAAAATCTCTGTCGTTAAGCGTAGATTTCATATCAATTTATGAGGACGAACGTCAGTTGCATTTTTCTGAAGAAATTCTTAATGGTTCTTTGGCTGACTTGAGTCATTTTTAAAACACAAGCCAGAACATAACAATACAGCTTTAATAATTTAATTCAAAACAACAAAAATTTAAGCCTTTTTATGCAAAAAAAAAAAAAATTTAATAAACTTACGTGACTTTGTTTTCTGGGTGGCGTTGACCCAAACCGCATTTCATATGAGAAGCCAAACCCAGAAATTATAGTGTTCTGAATATGTTTGATGAAAACTCACCTGCAAATATAAAAACAAAAAAATGGAGATAAGTTTTAATTTCTACTGAATGAGTCAATTAATTGATGTTGTTTGTGGCAGAGAATGAAGCTCACTGCCGAGTTTAAAAGTTGTGTATTCCTTTTGACATAAATCTCTACTCATAAAATTCATAAATTTATAAACATAAATATCTTTTCATGTTGCATGTTTTCCATTCCACTTTATCATATTTCATCGTATTTCTCATATTTATTATACTCAACATTATTAGCCTGTGCACCACATATATTCATACAAATACAACAATAAATTATGTCCTAGTTTCTTTACCATTTGTTCGGTTTAAAAAAAGTTCTTTGCACAAAAAAGCATTCAAATGCAGATATTATTTTTTTGCGTTGCATTTTTCTATTCTTTCTAATGAATGAATGTTTTAGAATATCAGGATAATACCAACAGGACAATGAAAAATAGTGTCACATTTAAAATTCATACAAACTGTCATTGTTAGTGAAAAGGGTATTCAAGAAGAGTAATAAAAGCGAAAACCTTGGGAATTAACTCCCGACTCTATGCAATATAAAAAAAACTATTTTTTGTGGTAATACATAGTTTGTGTTACCATTGAGTGGGTTGTTAAGTTCATAAACTCTGTTATATTTAAAATATTAACTCACACAAAAAATTATTTTTAGATATTTAAAACAATAAACAAATCAAATCAGGGGGAAATTGTAGACATTTTCAAAGCAATTTTTTAATTTAGGAACATTTATGGGATTAAATGAATTTGATTAGATTAATATAGGTTCGACCAAAATATTGCCTTAAAAAAGCCAAAAATCTTAATTATACTGGAACGAAATGAATTAAATGCTGGGATTGGATATAATTTTTAATATATACACGAAATTTTCTCAAAATAATAGAAATGAATGGAGTATATAATAGAATAATTAAACTGGCAATACATTTATATTAATTAACAGCATTTTTTTTTTCAATTAATTTATTCATCAATGAACATTTAATTAAGCTTAATTCTTGATAAATAGGCTTGATTATAAAAATCAAAGAAGTTGTATACAAGATATATTTAAATATATCCGACTACACGCAAAAAAAAAACCTTTATTTGTAGAAAAAATAACCTTTTTTCATGACACTTACATACTTACTTAGATGGCGCTTATTGATCGGTTTTGGCCTGGTCTAAGAATTTGCGCCAGCCTCTTTTGTAGTGCGCTTGCTGGCACCAGTTGGAAACTCCAAGCGTTGTCAGGTTATCCAATGCCTGGTCTTTCCAACGGAAATGCGGTCTTCCTCGTCTGCGTTGGCAACCGCAATAATTTTTTTACTGGAGCTTCGTCGTTCATTCTCTCGACATGACCTAGCCAGCGAAGCCTCTCTATTTCAAACCGCTTGACCATATCGATGTTGGCATATAGCTCATACAGCTCATGGTTCCATCGTATTCGGTACTCGCCATTGACGCAGATTGGACCATAGATCTTGCGAAGGATTTTTCTCTCGAACGCTCCCAAAGTCCTTTCATCAGAGCTGCTCAACGTCCAGGTTTGTGATGCGTATAGTAGGACGGGCATGATTATTGACTTATAGAGCGTCAGTTTTGTTCGTCGAGAGAGAGCTCTGCTTCTCAATTGCCTACTGAGCCCAAAGTAACACCTGTTGGCAAGAGTTATCCTTCGTTTAATCTCATTACTGATATCGTTGGAGGAGTTAATACTGGATCCCAGGTAAACAAAGTCCTTCACTACCTCAAAGGAGGTGTTGTCAACAGTGACGTGGTTTCCAAGACGCTGGGACTATTTGTTTGTTGACACAAGATACTTCGTTTTATCTGCGTTCACTGCAAGACCCATTCGACACGACTCTTTTTCTAGCCTGGAGAATGCTGTACTGACTTCGCGCGAATTTTGCCCAATGATGTCAATATCATCAGCACACGCCAGCAGCATAACACTCTTATAGAAAATTGTGCCGCTGCATCTCACGTCAGCAGCTCGGATGATCTTCTCCATGACTATATTAAAAAAGTCGCACGATAAGGAATCACCTTGTCTGAAATCTCGCTTGGTATTGAACGGAAGGGAGAGGTCCTTCCCGATTTTCACTGCGCTGATGGTGTTCTTCAGCGTCATCCTGCAAAGACGTATTATCTTCGCAGGAATACCAAATTCAGACATGATGGCATATAGGTGACTCCTTATTGGACTGTCGAAGGCGGCTTTGAAATCGACAAAAAGATGGTGTGTCGATTTGTTTTTCGAGGGTCTTTTCCAAGATTTGTCGGAGCGTGAAGATCTGGTCGATGGTGGACTTTCCAGGTCTGAAGCCACACTGATAAGGTCCAATCAGTTGGTTAACGATGGGCTTCAGTCTTTCACACAATATGCTCGACAGGATCTTATATGCGATATTAAGAAGGCTAATCCCACGGTAGTTGGCGCAAATGGTGGGATCGCTTTCCTTGTGGATTGGGCAGAGCACACTGAGGTTCCAATCATCTAGAATGCATTCTTCCGACCATATTCTGCATAGAAGTCTGTAAATGCATTTAAACAGAGCTTCGCCACCGGTCTTAAACAGCTCAGCCGGTAGACCATCGGCTCCTGCGGCTTTGTTGTTTTTAAGCCGAGCTATAGCTGTTAAGTGTGGTGACCGTGGCATGCAGGTTAAGTGTGTGGCTTAGCATGCTCGGAGCCCGGGTTCGATCCCCAGCCGCGGCGAAAAGTTTTTTCAATATAAAATTTTTCTGATCGGTTACCACCTCTCTGCAGACAATGGCAAACCTCAGAGAGTAAATAATGCCATGTAAAGCTTCTTGAGAACATGAGCCGTTCGGAGTCGGCATAAAACATGTAGGTCCAGTTCTCGGTCAATTGTGTGCAAACATTTAATAACACACACAACACAATTGATCATAAGAAGCTCGGTCAAAGTCCTTTCAAGGGCTGAAATGGCCAATTTGTTTTTTGTTTTTTATAGCTGTTAAGACCTCGTTATAGTCGGGCAGCGGAACTTCAACGCTGTCATCCATGATTGGGGTTTCCGGGATATCATCTCCACTGGCGGGATTGTTGTCAGCGTCGCCATTTAAAAGTCTAGAGAAGTGCTCCCTCCATAGCATCAGTGTACTCTGGATATCTGTCACTAGATTTCCATTCTCGTCCTTGCAGGAAAAGGCTCTGGCCTTAAAAACATCGGCCAGGCGTCTTATTTTTTTGAAAAATTTTCGAGTCTCATTCCTGTCTCCATGCAACTCAATTTTCTCGCACTCACGCATTTCCGCCTCTCGTTTTTTTCGCCTGAAAATGCGTCTCTCTTCCCTCGTCTTCTCTCGGTATCGCTCCATAACAGCACGCGTTACAACCGACTGCAGGGTGGCTTTGTAGGCGGCGTCCTTCTCTGCAGTGGCGTCGCGACACTCCTGGTCGTGTCACTGGTTTCGGCGTGGGCGGTGGTAGCCTATCACCTCTTCGGCAGCCGTACGCATAGAGTGGGATATGTGCGTCCACTGTCCGCATATATCGTCGATCGGAGGAGTGCTTTCTTGAAGCAGGAGTGAGAGTCGAGTAGCGAAGGCTTCGGCCGTCCGTTTTGACTGCAGCTTGTCGACGTTTAGCTTTCTTTGTGTAGGACTGCGAGCATTCTTAGCTGCGCACAGACGTGTGCGGATCTTGGCTGCGAGTCTATGTTAGCACCACGGATCGTGCGTACGTCTAGTACACTGGAGGAGTGCCTTCCGTCAATCAAAACGTGATCAATTTGGTTGCATGTTTTTCGATCAGGGGACATCCAGGTGGCCTTATGAATATTGAGATGCTTGAATCTAGTGCTACTAACGACCATGTTTCGTGCTGCGGCGAAGTCAATCAACCTTATTCCGTTATCGGCTGTGTTGTCGTGGAGGCTGAACTTTCCAACTGTTGGACCAAATATGTTTTCCTTACCCACCTTGGCGTTAAAGTCACCAAGAACGATTTTTAAGTCATGACGGGGGCAGCGCTCGTATGCGTCTTCAAGGCGCTCGTAAAAACTTTCTTTGGTCTCGTCATCTTTTTCTTCTGTCGGAGCGTGCGCACATATTAGGCTTATGTTACAAAATTTTGCCTTGAAGCGAATTATGGCAAGTCGTTCGTTCACAGGAGTGAATCGCAGGACATGATGCCGTATTCTCTTGCCAACTACAAATCCGCATCCAAACTCCTGCTTCTCCACATGGCCGCTGTAGTAGATATCACAGGATGCATGCCGTAAGCAACCCTGTCCCTTCCATTGCATTTTTTGGATTGCAGTGAATTAAGCGTTATATCTTTCCAAGATATCAATCAGTTGAATAAAGGCACCATCCCAATTTAGGGTTCGGACATTCCAGGTGCATATCCGTAAATCATTATCAGTTTTTCGTTTGCGGTAGTCGTCATCAGATTTGGGGATCATTCTTTTATTAATTCTTGTACTTTTCATTGAAATAGTTTTTACATGGTGGGCTTCAAACCCAACGCACAACCTTTGCTTGATGGCCAAAGGAAACCCGCCGCTCAGATTCGCCGCCAAAGTATATCGGGTGATAGTTTTTTGACGTTTTCAGGAGACACCACGCGGAGGTTTGAGTCGACTTGAGACGATTTCGACATGGATAATGCTGACCTCGCCAAGTTGAGGCAGTCAGACACATTGCCATGTGAAGATCGCCCCCTTATCTCCCTTTTTTATGACACACAAGTTTGAAATATAAAAAAATGCATTCTACAAAATATCTCACAATAGCTCAATGGAAACGTGCTAGACTGTCATGCGGAAGAAGTGGGTTCGAAACCTGGCTGTGTAAGTATCAAAAATTTTAATTTAATTATTGATAAGCTAATTCTGTTTCATTAACTGCTAGGCCATAATTTCCGACAAAATAAGTTCGCTTACCATATAGAAAAAATTGCACAGTTAAAATTATTAGACTCGGACGCCAGCGCACTCGGCTGAATTGAACTTCCAAAAAAATGATGAAATTTCGTTACGTTCGATGTCTTTTCGTTTCAAGCAAGAATATTTTTAAGTTGATGACAACTGTATATTCGTTTGCGGGAAATACAGTTCGCAAACGAAGTTTAGCTGGTCAATTTTTCAGTTGCGATAAACGAAAAATTTCTTTGCTTTTTCTAATTGTTTCATTAACTCATTGATAAAAAAAATTCTTGCCGTTTTCTTCAGGTATTGAACCCTGGACGGTTGAGTTTTCTCGACCGCTAGCCAGCTAGGCATAATTTGACCTTCGTAAAAAGTGATCAAATTTTATTTACTACGTGTAAACAATCGAGACAATTAAAACTTCTCTTTAAAATTTTCATTGTGAAATATCAAACGAACGTTTTCGAAGCTCATTTTAAAATGTTTATTGTAGAAAATCAAACGAACGTTTTAAAAGCTCTTTTTTAAAATGTCCGTTTTTAAAATAAAAATAAACGTTACAGGCACAAATCTGGGTTAAACGTTTTCAAAAGTAGCACGTTTCTGCTAGTTTTGAAAATGAAGTTTTCTCAGTGTAGGGGTGAAATATATTAACATTTTGGGGGTGTGTTATATATATGAAACGCACCTTATATTAAAAATTGTTGATTTAATTATTCGATGTATGATGCTCTATTTATGAGGTACCCTCTTTAAGGTTCCCACCAACGACACTGCGATATTTATGTTCTTTATTTGTTTTTCGGTTTATATTGGATTACAAGCGTTCTGTGTATTTAATATATATAAACATTAACCACACACAGTCAGCCACGGTTGACAATTAAAACAACCACAAAATGGTGGAATTATCGTAGAAGACGTATCACAGAAACATATACTAAGATACCGCAGACCACCGCTTTGAAGAACTGATTATAATTTCAAATTTATGCTTCAACCAACTTTTGCAAAAGTTATTTGTGATAACGTCGTCGTCGTTATGAACAGAAGCAAAGCCAAAAGCATTAAACATTTGAATAATTCTTCAATTTAAGGTAGTATTTAAGAACTTAAGCCGAGAAAATAGTTGTGAAAAAAAAAAAAAAAAATAAAACAACTGACTAATTTAACAGTCGATTTTTACTTTTTTGAATTGTTGTGCGCTTTCAGCTGTGTTCGGTGTTAGAACAGTTGTTATTTATTTCGAAAAATGTTAAATTTTTTACAATAATTTTTTTGATTTAACAGTTTTGGCGCATGATTGTTAAATAAATTGTATTTCCCCGAAATTAATACTTACTTTGTATGGGGCCAATTTTTCATTCTAATAAGAGATGTGTAGGAACAACGATTGCCAAACACCAAGAAATACTTGAAAGTTTTGCTAAAGCCAAGAAATTGCCATAGCATGAAAAATCAGCAATTTAATGTGAACAATTTATGACATTTACATTAACTAAGGAAGTATGATATTACTTTTGGTTCTTGGAGCTTTGATTTGAAATTTCAAGACAACTTCATAGCATATTTTGGAATAATATTTAGCAAAAATATCCATATTTTTTTTCTCTTGAACTGAAATAACAATACAGCTACCATAAACAAGAATCGTTGATAGCGGAGCATAATTGAGCAAGTCAAGAAGTTCGGCAAATTGTTCAAACAGAAACCTAAGAAGGGTATAAAAATTACAAGTGTTAAAATGTACTAGAAGATTTGATATCATTAAAATCACTTAAAATCTCTGTATATGACAAGTATTAATATTTATATTCAGCGACATCTACAGCAAGTAGTGGAAACTGAAGAATACAAACAAAAAAAAAATCAGCTAAAAGCTAAATGCATAATTCATTAACAGCAAGAAGCAAAAGAAAGGAACTAAAACAAAATTTGTCACAATTCACACAAGGGGACAGAGAAAAAGGCAATAAAAAAGGCTCTCCCGCTAAAATTGTTAAAAAATAAGTTATCAAAATAAGTTATAAATTTCTAAGATAGACAGATAGAAAAAAAATCATATAGAATATGCAAAACAACAAAACAAATGATAGAGTTATTGACCTCTAAAGCACTT